>CM053515.1:71013285-71144496 GCA_028627145.1 Eidolon dupreanum
TTGCAAATCATGGCTCTGATAATCTTACAAACATTTGCAAATTATAATCTGCTTTGCCATAGGCAGATCAATTCAGTAAAATGAAGCTCATTTTGGATGTATCAAGAAAAAATATGATTACACTGCCAAAAGGCCAGCCGTGTGCGTTTATGACCACAGAGAGGGGAATATGTGCTTGTTGCTGCAAATATGACCATATTCTAGTGTGTTAATAATTCTATTGGGACTCCACATTAGCATTCATATCCTCAAAAAGAAAAAGCTTATTTTTAGGCAGAAGTACTCAATGCGTAGTAAATAACCCTTCCTCCAACGAGCAATTAATTCTATTTGCCAACTACCTGGATCATCTTATAGTACTTTAGTGCAAGTTTGGAAGTTTTCAACATTCTTGTTATAATATGTTCAAAGCATGAATTTTTATGATTAACATACAGTATAGTTTAGGTGAAGTAGCAAAGCAAAGACAATTCATTTCTACTCTGGTCGTTATAGAATTTTACTCAAAAGAAAAATGTCTCTTCTCTTTTCAGGGCAGTGCTATTCTAGGAGTCTGTGCTGAAATAAAATCCTAATGCAAAGCCTGTCTGAAAATGCTGAAGCCAGAAGAATTTGGCATAAATAAGACATGGAGTTAACTGACATGAGATATTACATTTATTCCATTGTTGGTGAGGACAAAACTGGGCCACTATTGTCACAGGTGAAAAGTGTTTTCAAAGTCTGCTCTGGTGCTTGTTAGATAAGGCGCTGCCTTAGTCTGAATAACCTGAGCAAGATTTATACACATCACTGAAATGGACTCGTGTTTACAGTGCGTCCTTGCTCAGCAGGATTAACAGTGCGAGGGCAGTGTGAGACACAGCAAGCAGGGAAACCTCAAACAGCCTTTGGGGGAGTGCTAGGAGGCTGCTTCTAAGAAAGCAGATTTACTGAATCTACTCTTGGACTTACTTGTGGCAGGTAGCAAACTCCTTACAGTGAATAGACCCTACGCTGCTGTTATGACTTTAGTAGGGAACTTACTTTAGCTGGGGGAACTTTCTAGCTCACAGTAGTTAAAATAAATTAAATAAACCAGAGTTCTGCTGCCATCCTCTTGAGAAAGGGTAAGATGGTTTGCAAAAGATCACAGAACTGAATGATTGTTCTTGTGGAGTTTTGAAGCTGCACCAATGGCCACAATCATAATGAAAGAATGCCTTGATGGAAAGTTGGGATTTCATCCCTGCTTAGTGTATGTTTTTACTGCACAGGGATCCTCTCTTGCATGCTCTCACTCAGGGAAAATTCAACTCGTGCCTGTGCTCCTAGGGACTGAGCTATTTTCGAGTCCCTTTATGATCTGTGCAGAAATTATCTCTACTTCCAAACCACCAAATGTAGTGCGTGGGTATAGTGGCTGCTTTCCAGTGAGCTGAAAAGCTCTCATGACTTGGCATACGGTCCTTCCCTGGGCCCTTCAGTAATGGCATTTTACTTAATACAATATGCCCCTAACTGAGTTTTAGTGATTTCAAATGAATTTAGTCTCCTTATCAATATCCTCTATTTGGTGGTGTGCTTGCTCTTCAGTGTGCTGTGCCAATAAATCCAGCACAAGTGCTGCCTCTTTCTCTCTCAATTGTTTGGCCTCTCTCCTATGAAAGCAAAACACAAGCAGCAGAAAAGGAAACTCTCAAAAAACTTGTTTGTATCTTAAATGTAAATATCAATAAACTCAGAAGGTTGACAAGGGCATGCTCTCAATAGATTGGATCACGTTGTTGGCTGTTTTACAAGTGAGATGCTGGAACACTAGGAAGCCCAAGTAGCTCACTTGCAGTACTAAAAGGACATGTCAAAATTTGAATACAGAATAATTGTTGACCAGTTTGGAAACAGAACTCAATGAGTCCCATCACAGGATGAGGCAGCACAATTAGAGGAAGAATGAAAGTAAGTCTTGTCAGGGGTATCTGTGAACTCTACCTGATCTGTACATAGAATCAGATTGCAATTGATAAAAGGTATTCTAGTATTTTCCAAGTTGGAAGTCTCTTATGAAAACTTTCCTGCTCTGTATTTTGTTTTGTCTTGTTTTCATTTTTTTTTAAGTATGCTTTCCTCTCCTTTTTTAAAAAAAATAAATTTTTTATTTTGTGGTGACTGTAACATGCAGCTGTAAGAAATAATGTAAGGTGACCACGTGTACTCCTTACTCAGCTTTCCCAAATGCTAATATCTTGCAAAACTATAGTACAATATTATAACCAGGATATTGACACTGATTTAGTTAAGATGCAGATGTTCCTATCAACAGTGGGATCCCTCATATTGCCCTTTTATAGTTACATTCACATTCTTTGCATTCCAACCCCTTCTTAGGCCCTGGAAACCATTAATCTTTTTCTATTTCTCTGATTCTGTCATTTCGGAATGTTATACGTGTGGAATCATGCGATTGGGTTTTTTCATTCAGAATCATTTTCTGGTGATTCATCCAGGTATGTGTTAATAGCTCTTTTTTCTTGCTAACCAGTATTCCATGGTATGGGTGTACCACAGTTTATTTCAACATTCACCTGATGAAGGACATAAAGCTTTTGTCCAACTTGGGGCTATTACAAATAACACTGCTATAAACATTTCTGTACAGATTTCTGTGTGAACATATGTTTTCATTTCTCTGGGATGAATTTCCAGAAATGTAATTGCTCGGTCATATGGTAGCTATACCATTATACAGTCTTACCAGCAGAGTATGAATAATCTGACTTCTCCACATTCTCTCTAGAATTTGCTATTGTCATTATTTTTTATTTACTTTAGCTACTCTGATAATTGTAAAGCAATAACTCATTAAAGTTTAATTTACATTTTTCTAATGGCTAATGATGTTGAACATCTTTTTTTTTTAATTTTCTAGTAGATTTTTTAAATGTTTAAATTTGAGAGTTTTTAAAATATTCTAAATATTAGTCCTTTGTCAGATAGGTGGTTTGCAAATATTTTCTTTCTGTATGTAGCTTGTCTTTTCATCCTTTTAACAGGGTCTTTCACAGAGGAAAATTTTTATTTTCGATAAAGTCTAGTTAATTGATTTTTGCTAATGTGGATGCTGATTTTATTGTCCAGTCAAAAAACTCTTTGTTTATTCCTATATCCTGAAGATTTTCTGCTATTTTTTTCCAAAATTTTATAATTTTATATAAGTTCTGTGATACAATTTCAGTTATGCTTTATATAAGACATCAGACATGGGTTAAGGCTCACTTTTTAACAATAATTGTCCAGTTGCTCCCTCACTATTTGTTGAAAAGGCTGTCTTGCCTCCACCGAGGGCTTTTGCACCATTGTGAAAAATCAGGTGAGACTTCTGGTTTCCAGTGCATCATATCATATAAGAAGCTTAGAAGTCACCACTCTATCCTAACAAATCTGAATGAGCTGAAAATTTGTAACTATCCTTAGATTTATCAGAAAACAGAGATTGCAAGGCAAATTGTTGCCCCAAAATTGGAGAGACAGACTAGTGGGTATAGAGAATCACAACTTATCAGAGCAGAAACTCATGAGCAGAAACCTCTATGGGAACCAGTGCCAGTATAAGCAAACCTAAACTGTAATTAATAAATTGCTGGAAGCTCAGTGTGGACAACTCTGAGAGTTCAAAACTCCAGGGAGGCCTAGTAATGAGGGCCCCCACATGACGAGAGCTCTACTAAGTCCTCACAGTGAATATGTCAGAGAAACATCTTCTCAAGCTTTCAGAAGAGCGAGGGAAAAGAAACCATTTTAAAATATACAGAGCATTCTGTTCTTCTTAACAAAGCCCACCCTGTGGAGAAACTATTTTCTCAGATACTATTTTGGTTTTATCCAAGCCTACCTGACCAGGGAAAGGGAAATACCCAACTCCAAGCTCTCTCAAGCTTTCTGTGTGAGGGAAAGAGAATACCAAATCCAGCCCCCCTCTAGCTATCCTGTATCACATAAGGAGGTGAAAAAATTAAAAGTACTGGCAAAATTCACAGGGACACAGAATCACCAAAGGACTGATACCTAATCATAGGACTATAGAATGCTTTCTCTGCTCAACTTACCACTACATTATTTAAGGCATAAGTAGTTTATATTACTCAGTACGTCATACCCACCTTTTAATAAAAAACTACAAGGCATACAAAAAGGCAAAAAAAAAATACAGTTTGAAGAGCTGAACAAGCATGAGAACTAGAGTCAGATGTGGCAGGAATGTTGGAATTATCAGACTAGGGATTTTTTTTAAACTATAATTGATTTGCTAGGGACTTGCATTGGAAAAGTAGACAACATGCAAGAACAGTTGGATAATATGAACAGAGAGATGGAATTTCTAAGAAAGAATAAAAAAATGCTGCAGGTAAAAAAACATCATAATAGAAACGAACAATGTCTTTGATGGGCTCATTAGCAGACAGGACAAGACTGTGGAAAGAATTTGAACGTGAAGATGTAACAATAGAAACTTTCAGATTGTGGGGAAATGGTGAAGTTGGAGAACCCAGCTTCCCACCAAGGCCAACTATTGAACAGCTATCTGTGAACAAAACAGCTCTGGGAAACTTCTAGATTCCACTTAAGAAGTTTTAGCAACACCGTGAAACAAAATGAGACTAATTACAGAATACATTAATACAATATTATGGTGATATGTTAACTACTTAACTCTGGTATAAAAGTTAAAAGAAAAAAATATTAGAAACAGCTATAGCTTCAACAATTCGTTAATGAATACACAATGTAAAAAGATGTAACTGGTGGCATGAAAAACATAATGGAGGGAATAAAAGGATAGAGTTTTTATGTGGGATTAAAGTTAAGTTGTTATTAATATTAAATAAGAGTGATGTGTGTGTGTGTGTGTGTGTGTGTGTGTGTGTATGTTTTATGTAGCCTCATTGGAAACAGAAAGCAGAAGCTTAAATAGAAACACAAATTAAAAAGGAAATGGAATCAAAGTATACCCCTATGAAAAATCATTAATTTACAAAGGAAGTTTGCAAGAAAAGAAGAAAAAGGGAGCTATAAAATTGCCAGAAAGCAATTAATAAGATGGCATTAGTAAGTCCTTACCTATCAATAATTACTCTAAATGTTAATGGATTGAATTTTTAAAACAAAAGGTATAGAGTAGCTGGATGGATTTAAAAAAATGACAACTACATACTACCTACAAGAGGCTCACTTTAGCTTTCAGGACACATAAGCTCAAAGTGAAGAGCTGGCAAACGATATTTCACGGAAGTGGAAACCAAAAGAGAGCGGAGGTAGCTATACTTATGTGAGACAGAATGAACTTTAAGCCAAAAACTGTTAACGAGACAAACTTGGTCATTATATAAGTGGGTCAATTCTTCAAGAAGATATAACATTCATAAAGATATATGAACCCAACATTGGAACATCTAAATACATAAAGCAAATGCTAATGGGTATGAAGGAGAAATAAACAATATAATAATAGTAGGGGATCCTAATACCCCTTTCAACAATCAATAGATCATTCAGACAGAAAATCAACAAGGAAACGTTGGACTTGAACTGTATTTAAGATCATATAGACTAAGAGATATATACAGAACATTTCATCCAACAGCAATAGAATACCCATTCTTCTCCACAGAATACACACAACATCCTCAAGGATGTAAATAGTAGGGGAGATTTGATGTGCAGGGACAGAGCATATATGGGAATGTTCTGTACTTTCCATTCAATGTTTCTGTGAACTTAAAACTGCTCTAGAAAACAAAATTTATTATTTTTTTCCATTTATTTTTATTTTTTAAAATAATTTTTATTTTTAATTACAGTTTACATACAATATTATGTTAGTTTCAGGAGTACAACATAATGATTAGACATTTATATAACTTATGAGGTGATCACCCCAATAAATCTAGTACCCAGATGACACCATACATAGTTATTATAATATTATTGAAGATATTCTCTATGCTATACTTTACATTTCCATAATTATTTTGTAACTACCAATTGTGGTTCTTAATCCTTTCCCCTTTTTACCTAAAAAAAAAAAAAAAAACAGTTGAGTATATGTGTGTGGGTCTATTTCTTGGTTATCATCATAGTCCATTTATCTATGTTTATCCTTCTTCTGCCAATACATACATCTTGATTACTGTAGCTATATAATAAGTCTTCCAATCAGGCAGAAAAATTTCTTCTATTTTATTCTTTTTAAAATTGTTTTAGCTGCTGTAGTTATATGACTTCTTTCTGGGTTCCATGGTTTCTGATGGTAAATCCTGTCATACAAGTATTTTTTCTATGTAAGTAGGTGTCATTTTTCTCTTGATATTTTGTCCTTATCTTCCCTATTTTTCCTTACCACCATATATGAACACCTTCATTAGTTTTGTATGTTTCTAGTGTTTCTTTTTTTTCACTTGCAAGTAAATAAAATATATATTCTATTTTTCCAAATGTTTTTACACAAGTTTACATACTTTATACAGCATTTTGCACTATATGTTTTTAACTAGCTGTATATCCTGGTCATCTTTCATATTACTACAGCTTTTCAATGACTACATAACATTTTATTCTGTTAATATACACTAGTTTATCTAATGATTTCCCTACTGATGAATGCTTAGTTTGTTTCAAATCTATTGTTACTACAAATGTCACTGTAATTGGTAGCAGATGTCATTTTGGACATGTAACGGTGAGCCTATGATGTAATTTCTTGGAAGAGAAATGATTAGATCAGTGTTTTTTTTCTTTTTTCCTACCATAACTCCTACATTATCACACTTAGTAAAGCTACAGGCTTCAACTTATCTTTGTTATCTGGATTCATCCCATATTTATGTCTGGTACCCAAGAGTTTGCCCAAACCTTTCTCTCAAATTATCAGCTACTTTCTAGACATTGCTTCTTTAATATTCTATTGCCACTTCAAATTTTTCATGTATAAAATTGAATTCATTCTTTCCCTTTCTCATTATCAAAACTGGTTCTTCTTTTGTTGTTCTTTTACATAAGAATGATTTCTTATATATACTTTTAAGTTTTATCCCTTTCTCTTCCTTGCCTTTCCTTAAACACAAACTTTGGTTATTTGGTCAAACATCTCATTTTCTCTGCAAATATTTCTTCATTTTCACTTTGGTATAGCATGAAAACTGGGAGGTAAGTCATTTCTTAGACTCTTCATACCCCACCTTTTCTTTATCTCAGACCTTAGCTAGACAGTAATGGAATAAATCAGGCTACTGATTCAAAAGGCAGTAAAAGCTAAAATGTGATGACTTCTCATTTAGTAAATGAGATATCTTTCTGTTAGCAGGAGTTTAAAATGAAGATTCATAAAAAACAAATTTCTCATCCATAGATCTTACTAAATTAAATAACCAGTACTAAATTAAACTTCTTGCCTTTTCATTTTATTTTGGCCTTTGTCATCTGTTAACTTTAAAACATTTAATTAACTTTTGGCCATACATTTAGTGGCCAACACATTATTTTACAGGTACAAAATTCTATAAAATAAATAATTGGTATGGAATTAAGTGGATGATTTAAACCATAGAACTGCCAGATACATTTAGTTTTCATTGGAAATTTTAAATTTTCAAGGAAATTCCTTATTCTGGCCATTCAATAGGATTTTTTCTATTTTATTCTGTTTTACTTATTTAGTTCCAAATAACTAGACTCGACTTTTAAAAAAATTCCATTAACTTTTAACAAAATTAACTGAGGTTTTTAGACAGGCAGAGCCTTTGTCCAACATCAAAAGTTATCTAAAGCTTCGTGGGGAAAGACATCACCAGAATGATCTTGCCTAATTTTATCTCTTCAGATAGTCCCCCAACATTTGTCATTTTGTAGAAGTCTCATCATCTATCACAGTTCTCCTTCATTACTTTCTCTTTGAAGAGTTAATTTTTTTTAAAAGCATGAAATGTCTAGAGGTAAAACTAAAATATAAATATCTAATACAGTATATAAAATAGGTTATTCCTGAATAAATCTTTATGATATACTGATCTCTAGAAGAGAACGTGAAAATAATACACATAATGATCAAATAGAGAGGTTTAGACAACGTTCAAGAATATTCTAGTCAGTTTGTAACCATTTAAGATAACATCAGCCATCTAGATTTGAATTCTGGGAACAGAAAGCAACTATAATGAAAGAAGCTACTATTTTTTTTTAATGTAATGAGTCCTGGCTTATGATTTCAAGATGTATAATTCTCATTGTAATAAGACCTCCACAAGAAACAAATATGTCAGCAATATATTTAAAAACAACTCCCTGTTTGTTATTGGATATCAGAGGCACTAATTAGTTATTAATAATAACAAATTGAAGATCATGTGTTTCCAGCAATTTTGACAATATAGTAATATAATAAGAGGTCTGAAATATTATCTGCATGTGGAAATGTGGAATGTTTACCCATATTAAAAATACTTAAGTTTACTCTCTTTCATTTTTAAAAATAAACAACTCAAGTTCTGCCACTTGGTAAAATTAATTATGTAAAAGGGCACATACAAGATAGACACAGACACATACTGATTTACATGTTTTTTTTTTAAGTTGTTTCCATTTAAAAATATAGTTAAGTTATACCTCATATAAAAGTGCTGATCCCTCTACTACAACCACAGTGCAAACAACCACAAGATTTTATATTAGGTACTCGATAAAAATATTCTAGATCAATTTTTATGTTGGCCAGTTACATGAAGGAACAGCACCACCACAATTTTAACATAACAGCACTATAGCAAACGGGTCATAATATGCTTGAGTTACTACTGTAAGCAATAGATTTAGAGTATTATGAAATATATGCTTTCTTAAGTGCTGTGAATTATATGGAATAATTCTGAACCTCTCTTTTACTGAACTAATGAATCAAAGTGTTGCTTAACCACATTTTCTACAATCAGCATGTGGAATATGTATATAAAAATACAGATTCAGAATATACACTGCACCATTTGGGGGAGATAATGATGTTTTAGACAGTGTTCAGTTTAATGGAGAAAGAAGCTCAATTTGGCAGTTCAAGAACATTTCTAATTTGGTAGAGGACCTAAAACATGGTTTGGAAGAATTTAGAGCCTACGCTGGACATGGAATGCAATTTAAATTGAATTTGTAATATGTTTAGTGTGTGTGAAATTAAGCTACAATGTACAAATTCTATGAGACTTGATCTTTTGAACAACGTTCCATTTTTTGTGTGCCTCCCTGTTGATCTGGGAAGACATGAAGCAGAATATTTTCTAATAGGAACTAATTTTTTCGTGCACCCATTGGAATAGCTGCAAAAAAGTACATAATTAAAAAGTATATGCTAATTGTAAAAAATGTGGAAAATAATAGAAAATGGAAATAACAATACAAATTATCTATAAATGTACTCCCCAGATAAAACATAAACATTTATACATACCTACAAATACATGTAAATAACATGCACTCATGCACACAACAGTTTTTACAAAGATCAGCTCAAACATATAATTTTTCTACAGTTTATATACAGCATATAGTTTTTCCCTTAATATGATAGGAACTCATCACTCTCTAATATTTATATCTATTGTATCTCTTTGATGGAAATACTATATAATAATGTGTTACTGTGTATCTCTTAACAACTCCACTTTTGAAGTTTGATATTAGCTTGATGGGATCATTTTGCCACAGCAGTGCAACAAACTCCACAAACTGGGGTATGAATTATTATTTTATTGCTTTTCAAGACTTAATGAAACAATGGAGACAATATTAATAATTCAGATTTACTTTAAAAATGTATCATATCTTTAGTGCTTACATTACAAGTAGTGTTAAACATTGAGGAAATAATTCTTCCACTATTCAAGAAATCAATCATTCTATCTAGCAAAGATGTTGCTCATCTTACTGAATGAGTGACTTTCTGACTTTTGTCTTTTTTGCTTTTCTTTTTTCACTTTTGTCTTATTCATTAATATTAAATTCAAATATCAAGCAATATTCATATGAAAACGACGCCAGTTGATTGTTAAACATTTGTAAGCACACTACTGCCCACCTCCCACACTCCACACCCTCACCATCACTGAGTTTTAATAATTTTAAAAATCGTTTACTCCTTGGCAAATTAAAAGTAGCATGTCATTGCTGAGCCATTTTTTAAAATATATTTATTGACTATTTGAATTTGTTTGTGTGTGCAAATTATTTGCTTCTATTATTGGTCTATATTCTTTTGGGGTTATAATGCTTATTTAATTAATTTGTAAGAGCTTTTTAAATACTGAGGATAGTAACTCAATATTGATGGAAATAAATTTCTACCAGTTTACTCTGTTAATTAACATTTATATATTTTTGATAACAAAGTTTCTGCCTTTTGAATGTGAAGAAAGAATTCTCTTACTCAACAGTAGTTAAATATTCATCTATCTTCTCTTATGTCCTGTAGTACTCATTATTATGTTTAATTTCTCAGTATATCTAGGATTTATTTTGATATACATATTTCCCCCAATTTCCATTTTTCTAGTCCTATTTATTGAATGAGCAATTCTTCCTTTATTATTCTGTGATGTTTCCTTTTTTCATTAGGCAATACTTTTTTTGACAAGGATCAGTTTTAGGACTGTTTATGAGGTTCTGTTTTAGCACAAATGAAAATGTTACCTTAAAACATTCTAGGGCAAAACTCAGCACTCTCCCACTATGTTCTTAGTGATGCCTTCCTGTTTCTATTTCTAATAGTAATATAAATTTTTTTTATTAGTTATCAAAACTACCTATCCATTGGGATTCAAATGAATTATTCTTTAAATATAATAGATTAGCATCTTTGCAATATTCAGATTATTCTAAGATAATGATGAATAAATCTTTTTTCATTCGTCAAGTTTCCCTTTCTACAGCAACTACCACCACAATTGTTTACTGAGTGTTCACCATGTGGCAGCCACCAAGAATAGCAGCAAAAAAAAAACCAGTACCCTGCTCTCATCAATCTTTCATTCCTCCAGGGGGCAGAAATTATAATTTTGTTTTTTATAATCATATATCAGGTACTGTAAAAAAAAAAAAAAAAAAAAAACAAGGCAAGGGGCTAAAAAATGACTGTGGGAAAAGGAGTTTTATTTAAGTATTATTTCTGTATATCTATATACATAAGCATATACATACATGTACATGTATAAATGTATATATACATGTACATGTACATATTTGTCTTTGTGGGAAAAAACTTCCTAAAATCTCTTCCATTGATTATTGGTGTTATGGAGAAAAGAGGTAGATCTTCTTAATGTGTGTTTATCTTTTATCTGGCCATTTTTTATATAATAAATTTTCAGTTACTTTTACTGATTTTCTATTTCAAAAAGATCACATCTATGAAACAGAAACATAATTTATGTTCTACTATTAATTACACTCCTATTTCTGTTTCTAATACTTTTGCATTGCCTATAATATTCAGAAAAATATAGATAGTAATAGCAGTCATAGTCAGGGCTTTTTTTCTCAACTAAACTTTTAAGTATTATATTTGTTGTCAGTTTCAGAAAGAGGTTCTTAGTTAAAGGCATTTACACTCTGTTCTGCTATGGTACCATAGTTGCCTTGCAAAGAAACATTATGATTTTGTAGTTCAGTTATTGAAACAATTATTTCTATAAAAAATCAGTAGGTAGTGGCTAAACAATTTTCAGATTTTAAATTAAGGTTTTTACCCTGAAGGATTATTAATAATAGTTTATATACTTATAATATATACTTATAAGCATTATTGAGAAAATCTTGACTTTGATTACATCTGTTCTTTGTTCCACTAAAATTACTTTATTTTTCTATTGCTTCATTAATGTATGTCTTATACATTTCTATCACCTTTATTGTCTTTACCACTCACTATTTCAGGAACAAAGTTTATAGCCACTAAAAATTCATTATTGAGAGTAGGGATCTTATCTTGCCTCTCTCTCTCCCTTCCTCCCTCCCTCCTCCCTCCCTTCCTTCCTTCCTTCCTTCCTTCCTTCCTTCCTTCCTTCCTTCCTTCCTTCCTTCCTTCCTTCTTTCCTCCCTGTCTTCTCTTTGCCTTTCTTCCTCTTAATATAGTGCTGTTTTTCTCTGGTTGCTTGTTTAATTCCTGATACACGATCTTAGTGTCTTGAAAGTTTGAAATTTGTGTCATTTAAAATGTGCCTGCATTTTACATCTTTCTCGAAGTTAATTCATAATAACTTCACATTTTTTTTTCAATGCAGTTGGCCTTTTTTCTACTTTTTATTTAGTTTAGTTTCACATATAATCTTCTAAGAAGTAGTGCACTGTGGTGGCTAGGAGTAGGAACTCTGGAGCCAGATTTCTCTTCTCCTAGTCCCAGGACTACCATTTACCAGCTGTTCAACCTTGGGTAAATTACTTAACATCTCGATGTCTAGGCTCATGTGTAAACTGCCCCACTCACCATGTGGTTCTATCTGAGAATTAAATAGTTTAATAGATTTAAAGTTCTTAGAACACTGTCACTAGATAACCACCCAAAATATGTAAACTATTATTAACTATTTCTAAACTCTCCATATTTATTAGAGATCATTATGCATGTTGTGTTCATACTTAATATTTGGACACAGTCCTTTATCATATTTATATAATTTTTATTCTCAGTTTTATAATAAATTTGTCAGAAGTTAAATATCATGTTACATATTTTGATTTTGTGTTTATTGCCCATTCTAAAAACAGTAACCTCATCTTATTAATAACTTAGAAATTTACAGTTTAGAAATTAGATAATTTGTTGATTTTTGCAGTACATTATTTTGCCTTCCTCTGGGTTTCACTAAGTTTATGTTTGAGTCAGAAAATATCATGAATTTATAGTTTTAATATTTCAATACAATGGACATATCTGTTATTTTTGAAATTATGTTCAATTATATTACTAATTCCAAATTCACTTTAGTTATTTAGTATGTTTTTTGTGTTGGAGGGAGGGAGGAAAGTTCATTCAGTAGTCACGATAACTTTCTGTTATTTCTAGTTGGTTGTCTTGAGTCCCAAGATTGTACACCTCATTATTTAAATGTTTTGGCAATTAATGAGATTTTTCTGTCTGACTTAGTGTGTGTTTGAAGTGTTTTGTATATACAACAAAAGAAAATATATTCTTTTTTGGTGGTTGCAAAATCCACATTTCAAGTAATCTTACTAATTATGTAATCTAAATCACCTATTTCATTGTATTTTGTGTGTGTGCTTTCTTGAATCATGAAAGGCTGACAGAGATGTATTAATCTCTCCCACAAATATTGAGCTTCTGTCATTTTGTCTTTGAATTTCTAATAAGCTTGTGCTTTACATTTCTAAGTTCTGCTATTGGGTCATACAGAGTCATGACTGTTACATATTCATTTTGGATTATGTTCAGTGGTGTCCTGGTAAATGTTTAACAACCAGGTCTCTGGGGTCAGGAGGAGGGGCTATCTAATTTGAAACATTTGCCAAATTCTAAGCATTAAATAATACTACCATAACCAATTTCAAGCTACCTATGTGATGTCACTGAATGTGAAGTTGAGAAGAGGTATATAAATGACTTTTGTTGAGTTAACCTCACTGAATATCTTTTGTCAACACAAAATAATCATCGTCGTCCTGTTTACTCTAGAATTCTATATTTCTGATACTAATATTGTCATTTTAAATTTCTAGCTTGCTTACTACATCTTTTTATACTTTGCAATTACTATGATATCTTTTTAGGCATAGGCAATATATACAAGGGTTTTTATTACTGTCAACCAGAGATGTTTTGAGTTTTATCTATTTATATTTATTATGATGGTATGTTTGATATTATTCATGCAATTTTTAATATTTCTTAATTTTATAAATATTTTTCTTTATTTTATAGAGATGAAAGTCTTATTTTATTATGAGAACTGTGTTTTGTTTACTTTTTATCTTTTCCAACAATATTATTTTGGTTTTACCTATTCAATCCAATGTTAATGTTTAAATAACATTGAACTATATTTTCTATGCAGCAGAATCAAGAATGAGACCATCTCATCATTTATTTCCAAACTATTTAATTAATATTTTAATTATGTCTATTACAGCTTATAAAGAGTATGCAGTTAGATTTTTTAAAACCCAATCTAAGCATTATATCTTGTCTCAAATAATTCAATCCATTCATTCTACATTTATTGTGATTTCTACTTTTGTCTATTTATTTTGTTGTTTGCATTTCTTGATTATTTCTAATTACATTTTATTATATTTTATTTTCTATTTTATTTCTCTGGTAGCTTGGAAATTCTATTTTCTATTTTTATTTTAATCTAATAGTTGTTTTTCCTAAATTTATAAACAATTATAAATTCAGCTAAAACTTATTCAATATCAATTTCTGATTCTTGATTTAAGAGATTAAAAAAGTTCAAATTTAACTTCCCTTAGTAAACAAAAAACTAGACAAAATATAAGAAGCAATTGTCCCCGCATAGTGGCTGATAAGTAGAGTAGGACTGTCATCTCAGGGAGGAGATTAACAAGTGAGTTTAGCCCTAAATTGGCCCCAGCTTCTGCCTAAGCCAATCCCCAACTTCAGCTTAAGGAAGGAGATCCCCAATAGTTTCTAGAGTTTGTATCAAGTTGAAGAGACAGATTGATATTCAAGAAGATGGAGTTGGCTAGAATTTGAGAAAGAAAGTACTGAAAAGAAGAGAGCTGTGCAAAATAGGGGATTCCCAAAATGGCTTGGGGTCCCTCTGAGTCCTTGGCTGAAACTAATCTATACATGCATACTCTGAAACTCTATGAGACTAGGCAAAGAATGACTGGAACCATATACCTTATGTGTAATCCAGCAGTTGATTTCATAAATTTAGCCTCCTTCTCTGAAAATAGCATATTTTTACACTTCTATATAGAAGGGGAATGGGTAAATAAATTGTAGTATATCTGTGCAATTAATATTATACACAAATAAGTGGGAACATATGACTGAGAACTGAAACAACATGGATAAATTTTAAAAAATACATGCTTAGCAAAAGAAGCCAGCCACAAATGAGTACATGATGTACGATTCTATTTATATGGAACTGTAGAAAAGATATCTATTTTCTTTTGGAAAAAAAAATTAGGACAATGGTCGACTGAGGCTAAATGTGTGAGATTAACCTGGAAGAGGCAAAAGCAACATGTTTTGGTGAAAGAAATATCCTTTTTTGTGATTGTGGTGGTAGTCGCATAGGTGTTTACATTTGTCAGTTCTCAAAAAATGTACACTTAAAATGGGCACACTTTATTGTATTCACACCTCAATAAAGTTGAGTAAGAAAAGTTAATTAGTCCCCTTCTCTTTTAAGCTTTTGATAAATTTCATTACATTTTTCTATACTTTCTTATCAATTAAGAGAGTACTCTTTGTAAATCCCTCTGTCTGTTTTAACTTTCTTCTTTACCCAGATCTATGAAAATTAATTAGAAATTCTTTTCTAGAAAGTAATTAAACTGTTTTCATGTTATGCCTTTCTTTATTTAAAATTAGTAATCACTTAACAACTGTGACATCAAATATTGTTTAGAGTGAACTATAACTTGTATTGATTTATCTGGCTATTATTATTCCTTCCAGTCTGAATCTACATTATTATTTCAGTTTTAAACAGTATTAGTGCAACACTTCAGCACCACTATTATTTTTCAGTTTAGTAATTCTGTTTTTAATTTCTAAACACTTGTATTGTTTTTGATTTTGTCTTTCTTGTTTGTTCTTCATAACAGTATACATTTACTCTCTGTTTGTAATCATTGAATCATTCTGGGGATAAAAATTTAACTAATTTAAGATTGTCTTTTATTTTCTACATTACATCTGTTTTCTTGGAATATTTTTTTCTCTCATGACTCAGCCTTCTGACTCTAAATTCTAGTGTTTCTTGTTTTTGTTTTTACTTTTGTATTTTTGTTTTCCCCAAAGTACAGTTCTTGCTTGTCTATTTTGTCATTAACTGTAAATAGATCTAAAGTGCTAAAGTGATCACTACTGGCAATTGCAGAGGCTTCCTCAACAAAACTAAATGTTTACTTTCTCAGACTGGTAAACACAAATTTTATTAAAAGCTTCCATAACATGATACACATGTGGAGAGGGATGTGTCTAGATGCTTGCCTTGTGGTTTTAGGGGTTTCTTGTTCAGGAAGGAGAAGCAAGTTACCAGATGGGATACCCTCTTTGTTTTGAGATACAGTCTTAGGGTTTTAGCTTAAGTTTAAGGCTGGATTCTTTGAAAAAGGGCTAAATGCTGTGATTTAAAATGAAAAATATGCGTATTGACTAAAGCAAGAATTGTACTTGTAGAAGTATATCTTCCAAAAATACTAAACATGTATACAAGGATGTATGTTCAAGAATGTTTATTTCACTATTATTTTAATAGCAGATATTCAGAGATAGACTAGAAGTCATCATAGCAAAATGGTTAAATTATAAACATTATTTTATACATATTAACATATATATGTACATGTACATGTGTACACACACACACACACACACACACACACACACACATTCTGCCCAACTCTACATTTCTGGAAAGTACAAACCAAACTCTTTTTTTGTGTGTGATTACATCTCTTAGGTGACAGAGCATATAAGTGGGAAATTTGCAGCTTTAGTTATAAACTTGTCCATATTGTTTAATGTATTTTTCTCAAAGAGAATATGTTTTGGCGATTAAATAAATAATTTAAAATGATTTAAGCAGTATTTTAAGAATCTACCAATAATGAGGAAATTAGTACAATTTTGCTTTCAATTCCTTCAAATTAGTTTTTTAGAATTTTAGATATAGATTAATGTTAATTGATTATATCTTACATTACATTTTACCTTTCAATAATATTTCTGACTTCTGTATTATATTTTGTATTTGTTTGTAGTAACCAAATTAGTTTGTAATACATATTGGTTGCAATAATTTCAATGTTCAGAATCATAACATTTAAAAAAATATCCAATTTCATATTTCTCTTCTTTGACTTTATAATCTTGATTTATCTCTCAGTTGCCTGGAATAGGTCTCCGATAAGTTTTTAAATAGTTTTTTTCAAAAAGGCAAATGAATGCTAAATTTATCCTCCTATATTTAATTCACATATTAATATTAACTTGAAATGTTATTCACATTTTAATCATAAATGTTTCCCCAAATATTACTGTAGACTGTTATCTCATAGTCTCATGTTATCCAATGGTGTGAAGGAGAACTCTCAGGTCAGACCTAATTTTGTTTACCTATCGGTAACCTGTTTTTTTCTGCTTGAATGTTTACAGGTGTTTCTAAGTTCTAATTCAAATTTTAGCTATAATGTTTCTTCTTCTTCTTCTTCTTCTTCTTCTTCTTCTTCTTCTTCTTCTTCTTCTTCTTCTTCTTCTTTCTTCTTTCTTCTTTCTTCTTCTTCATCTGGACTATTGCTTCTGCTGTATTTTTTTCCTCATCTCTCAAAAATATCAGTTTCCACATTTGTGTCATCTTTTTTTCATCAACTTCACTCACAATTTTTGTTTCTTTATTATTCTGAGAGAACTCTTTAAGTTTGCCCTCTATGTCTCTACATACTAATAATTGCATTTGTTCTTCATTTTTTTCTGTCTAGACAATAATTTTACTATTGTTAATTTTAGTTTACTTATTATATTTCTTATGCTCCCTTCTCATTTTTAAGTAAGGTGTTTTCTTTCCATTTCAGCATGATTTTAATATGACCATTTTTTCTCCTGATTGACGTGAATCTCATATTTTTCCATAACATTTAATACCAAATAGTATTTTAACATTTTCTACTGTCTCTGAATTGAACATAATATAAACACATTCGGTATTTTTCTAGCACTTAATATGTATGTCTTTCTTTCGCATCACTTATACTTCATACTACTAAGCATATATACAAAGTATCACTAAGATTCCATTCTCAATTCAGTTCTGTAGAGTAGATTTTAAACACATCTCTTCTGGACTGAGTTAAGATTATCTCCAGCATTTACTGCATGATATTCAGGCTGAACCAGTTAGGTTCCAATAGCCTACAATTATCAGCAAGTTCCACCAACAACCATCTTCCTGTCACTGATCCCATCTACAGCATTAAATTTATCGTGGTTACATCTCAAAGATGAAGTGGATTTCTGTTAACATCTCCATATTTCCTAATCTTTTGTTTTCTGGGGATTTCAATGTCTGAATTGTAGTAGAAATTTAAAGATGGAAGAAGAGAAATAATAATTTCAGCATGTTAAATTAAAATACCCATTGTCTTAATAAGCTTGGGCTACTATAACAAATACCGCAGACTGGGTGGTATAAACAACAAACATTTATTTCTCACAGTTCTGGAGACTGGAAACTGAAGATTAGGGTGCCAGCATGGTCGGGTTCTGGTGAGAGTCCTCTCCCTGGCTTGTAGGCAGCTGCCTTCTCATTGCCTGAAGGCCCTACCTTCTGAACCATCACATCTAGGGTTAGACTTACAACATGAATTTGAGGAGACTTATTTAGTCCAAAACACTCATGCAGCAACATTTTCTCAGAGTAGAGATGGGAGACATCTCTGCCTCAAAGACAAGCAATGGTGGAGAGAGAAATTATTTCTCTTCTTTCTTTCAAGCCAATAGAATTCCTTGTTTTAGCAATGTATGCATAATGGCTAATTGTGCTATTCATTCAACTACATAGATTTTATTGTGTGATATTTTCCCAACTTTTGGCAGTAGCTTCATTGTCACTCATTGAAGTTTTCAGGAAATTTTTATCTTTTCATGGACTTTTATGAATACTTTATTGGGACTTAGGAAGAGGCTGCATTCGGAACATCTAGTCAGACACTACTCTCTCCCCATATTAATTATTCTGAGTAACACTTCAAAGAATATTTTAAGGGCAAAGTGATTTGAAAAGAATGAAATCAATAAAAACCTTTTTCCTTCTCTGTCCAAAATGACATAAGAAAGTAATTTTCATGAGCTCTATCTCATGCCAGTGAAAATCTGCTAAACAAGGCTTTGAATACATAGGCTTTAGTATATGAAATTATTTTGTTAAAGTTTTTCAGTCTTTTCCCCAGCCTCTAAGAATATACTTAACTTAAACTGCATACTTTTATTTATTGAGATTTGAAGAAAATCTGTCAATATATATATACTATCTAGTATATTTTAAAATTAAATATATGATTACACTTGTAACTAAAAATTCTAATAAAATTTGAGTCTTAGAAAATATTATTTTCAGATTTTTGCTGTAAAATTTTATTATATTTGCAGATTTTTACTAATTTGAATGCTCCATGTAAATAAGTACCCCACTGAAGGAATTACTAAATAAGATTTAAATACATATGGATTTAAATAAATAACTATGCCTCCTTATGAATGGACTTTGTATTTCATAAATGACCAGTATTCATGTGTGACAGGCAACACAGAATTTTGGATAGCAACTATGAGAGAAAAATCATACTTATTTATGGTATGCATGGACATATGCTAAGCACTTTGGTCTCCCACTTCCGGTTTTATCCCTCTTGGGTTATCCAAGATCTTTGAATTCTATTTTTCTTAATGGTAAATTAATAACAATAATAATAGTAATAACATAGTGGGTTATAATGATAAATAAATGAGATAGTGTGAGTGCTCTGTAAATGGAAAATCCCTGTGCAAATATACACTAAAATCCTAGCTGTGTAGTAACAGTTAGGCACGTGATTAGTAACTGTATTGGCAATGTCATTTTCAATGATGAAGGACAATCTATATAGAAATAATTGTACATATATTTATTATGGGCCATTGCAACTGTTGATAGTTCTTAAACTGCTCAAATGGTGCTTAATGCCCAGTTAGTAAACCAAGTAAACTCAGTTTCTGACTTAAATGGACTGTGAATGAAGGTATAAAGAATGGTTTCACTTACACATTTAAATAATTGCAGGACTTCAGTTGGATGGGAAATACTTTGGCCTCATTAATAAGGACTGGTTCAGATTACATTATGAAAGAATTCCTAAAGCACTAGTTTAATTTCATTTTTCACACATTACCATGGTCTGCTGAAGAGTAATCATGCTCCAGAAAGCTTAAAAAAGAAGGCTAAGACACAGATAGGAAAGAAGAGAATTTGGGTGACTTGGGTAACTCCCTGCCTCTTAAGCTCTCTACTTTTTGAAGCTGTGAGCATTTAGCCACCTATAGGCTGGTTCCTACCGCAGACTGTGAAAATAATACCTGCTGTGTTTAGGCCTAACTGGTATCCTGGGCCAGACCATCAGAAGCTGACCCACAGATCAGGATGGCTACTAGTTCTGCTCTGGATCAGAGACTCACATCTAGAATCTGAGTCTTCATCTTTTTTTACAGATGGTAACTGCCTCTCACCCCACCTCCATTCCAAACACCTGCTCAACCCCCTTCCAGCTGAAACACCTGATAACCACTGAGCATCTGCTCACATGTCCTTCTAGTACCATGATGAGCTTCTGGGTCAAGGACATGTGCAGCTATGAAAGAATGAAATTAAATCAGCAGACTGAGGGTAAGAGTTATTCTAGTTCACCAAGTTTTCTGTGTGTCCTGAGACATGGAAACATTTACAGATATGAATATGTGCCTGCAACATTCTAAAACAACGACTTAACAACATGACAAATGTATCGTTTTGATAGTGCCCAGTTCATCCACTCATCACTGAAATAAGCGATTGTTTTTGTCTAATACTAAAGATTATTTTAGGTGTTGTGAAGCTTCAGCAA
Organism: Eidolon dupreanum; assembly: GCA_028627145.1. Classification (NCBI taxonomy): domain Eukaryota; kingdom Metazoa; phylum Chordata; class Mammalia; order Chiroptera; family Pteropodidae; genus Eidolon; species Eidolon dupreanum. The sequence continues at coordinate 71,034,151 of CM053515.1, forward strand.
GAGGTATTCCATGTGGAGATAAACACGTGTGTGCATACTTATATTTGTTTGTGGGTATTGATTTACTCATTTTTAGTTGTATTATGGAAAGAGCACATAAACTACAATCAGCCTGTCTTGATTACAAATATTGGCTCTACCACTATCTAGCAGTTTTACTTTGGGCCCTTTAGAGGCTCAGTTTTCTCATCTTTAAAATGAGCATAATGTTATCAACCCCTAAAGACGGTCATGAAGATTAAGAGAGACAATGCAAAGCCCCCATCACAGTATCTCCCCCACAGATGATGTTAAATATATGCAAATGAGATCATTGTCATAGAGTCTGGGGGAGGTTAACTACGGGGACTCATTTCTTGTGACACAGAAGGGGGTTTCCGGTATTACTCAGAGGTATCAAATTTAGCCCATAAAGATACATGGGGGGAATTTGCTAAAGAAACCTATACTCAGCACTGTCCTCTCTCAAAATATCAGAAAGAGAAGAGCTGTGGTGTTAACATAGAAGGGGACATGGGTGGAGAGACATGGGCGGTGATGAATTCAGTGATTTCTAAGGGAAGGCAAAAACTACTCCAATGATTTAAGCTGGGGAGTGTTTGGGATATTTTTACAAGTAACAAATGCGGCATTTTCTTGAAAAAGAAATCTCTTCTCTGGCTTATATCTGTGTGATATCCCTAGAAGAGCAATCTTCAGCTTTCCAGAAAAACAACAACAACAACAACAACAACAACAACAAAAAACAAACTAATAATCCTCCTGTGTTCTTTGGTTAAAATATTTGAAACAACTTTCTCTACTGCTGGACTCAGAGCTCTTCAATTGTGTGCTACTAAAATAAAGGCCGTGGGGCCAGGTCTCTCTGCTCTGCTCTCTTTCAATAAAATTAACACAGGTCTGTGACTTGAGCCCTGAACATGTCCAATCCAAATTCGTTTCACATCGGCTGTGATTTCTAAGGGAAGGCAAAAATGTTCTCCTTGGCTTGAAGCTCAGCCAGTAAGGAGATGATGTCCAAACACCCAGTCCATGAGAAAAACAGAAACTATGAAGTTTTGTTTTTGTTTTTGTTTTTGTTTTCATGAAGGTGCCAGCCAAATAACTAAGTGTAAGAACATTTAGATGTTGTCGCATGAGAGAGGCAGCCAGGGCCCTCAGTGACTCTCAGGCACAAAAGGCAATGGTGACCTGAACTGGAATATCAAGAATTACCAGTCTCTGTTTATAAAAACCTGCCTTCAGAACAGTATTCATGCAAAGTGTATTGCAGTGGATAATCCTCACAGCAACTCAGAGGGCTGAAGAGATTGAGCTTTTAGTATTTTACAAATAGAGAAGCTGAGACACTATGGAGATAAATGATGTACCTAAAGTTACATAAAAGCAGTGAAAAATTAGTTTAGTCTGAAAATGTGTTCTAGTTTTCTGCAGTTAATCACTCTGTGTGGGAACAGTAAATACCTGTTTAAAAGTGGGAGAAAGGTGGAACAAAAGATAAAGTTCTTCTCTTATATAACAGAGTATATGAGAGAATAAATTAATGCTTGTTGAAACTTTATTTATTAATATTCATATTTCTGAAGTTCCTGCTATATTTCAGGAATTGGTCTCAGCGGGTGACAACAAACCTTGCTCTCAGGAAGCATACAGTTTAGTCAGAGGAAAGAAAACATTTACAATTAAATTTTAAAAAATTTAAAAAGTGCCATATTTTAATAATAGAATGATTTGAAGGCAGTGGGACTTCCAAGAGACATGGGTTTGAGCTGGGAGCATCACAGAGGCTTTCCTGGTGGAGCCCATATTTTAATTGGACTTTGAAAGGTGCATGGGAATGAATTCAGATGCCCAGCTTAAGAGAAAAAAGAAATCATAAGAACAGATGACATTGCTTGGGAATTGTCAACACAGAGGTAAAAAGAGAGCTGTGTATTGGGTTATATTATTAAAGAAGAAGAGAAAAAAGATAAAGTGAGAACAAAGCTCTAAAGGGGTTTGATATGGAAGGAAAAGCATTGAAGAAGAAATAGTATACCAAATATAAGCTATGCTATCGTTTAGTAAAATAAATTTATATATATATATATAAAATTACCTATGTTAATGTACCACTTATATTAACTTGGTATTAGATAATCTGTTTTGCTACAAGATTTCTCAGTATAATTTTTTTATGTTCAAAGGACTTCCTTCGATAATGTCCAGCTTTATTTGTACATACTATACATACAAATTCTTTTTTAATTTGACATATAAGACAAATTTTTCAAAATTTGACCATTGAATAAAAAGTAATATCTTTAAAGCTTGAATTCATAAACAGAAATGTTATCGTACCCATATATAAATATATACATATATCAAATTATTGATTTACCTAAATTAATCATATTTAAATTAATTGCTTTTCACTTTGTAGATCCAAAGTATGGCAATGGCCAAATTATTTATTGCAAGTTTATTCACACATTTCAGCAAGACTCAGGAGACAGAAATTACTTGAATTGACTATGTCCAAAATGTACTCAGTAATATAAATGACCATTACATAATTATATCTTTTCTTCATAGCAAAGTTATCTTGATTTTTATCTTTTCCCCCAAGTTGCCTATTTTACCTATGGTTAACTACTGGTTACTGGACTGATGAATAAGAAACATATTTAGATAGTAAATCTTATATGACTCCCGTTTATGACATTTTCTCATGTGCCATGTTTATATTTTAAACTTACAATGCAACTGTGTCTATAGAAACAAAAGGAAATGCAGAATAATGAAGCCGTTAGATAATTTGGGCTCTAAATCAAAACCACATACTCAAAGGCTACATTTAAGCTTTAAACATCTAATTATTTCATTTCTCCAATTTAATTTTCATGTGTGGATTTAAGACAGCAAAAAGCTGAAAAATCATCCAAATACTTTTATCAAAAACCTTGGTTTATCTGGTTCAGGAAGGGATCAAAATAATTTATTTTCTCAATAAAATATGCGCAGGTTGGTGCAATTTTCATCTCCTCGTGAGTAGAAAAACAAGAAAACACAGTTCTGGTAAATTATGTTAAAGTTCTATCCAATCACTTATGACTTTGGTTGCTGCCAGACTAGATAAATATTTTTCAAGGAACTTTCCTAATTTCTATGACATGAGATGATAGTTCTAAAACACATTATTTGTAAGGTATAGGTTGGATTAGTTAGAATCAGTTAATTCAAAATTATTTATTAGTTTACTTAGATATTTTTTAATTTATTTAGCTATCTAGATTTTAGGAGACTTACTTACATGGTGAGATAAATAAATTAGCATTATCTTTCTGGCTGCTTTCTCTGGCCATGAATCATGTTAGCTGATCACTCCATTTGGGTCAATTTCGTGTTTTCTCTTGATTCATGCTATTATTCGTAGCTGCCCAAATAATGCATACCCCCAGGTATCCAGTTCACCACCCACTCATGTCTTTTCAGTCAGTTGAGAAACCCATACACCTAGTCTGTTCCTGCATTTGTTTTCATGCTATAGAAAGATGGAGCCATTAATGGCAAATCAATGCTATGAAAATTATAGACTGTTATAAAAGTTTCTTTGCAAATAGCTGTTTAACACCACAAAGAAGTTAGGTTAAAATTGTTTCAAAGTCTAAAATTAGTTACATTTTGAGCTAACTGCATATGCTTTTATTGTCTCTGATCTAAAATATAATCCCAGGAGGTTGTGAAAAGCATGCAAATTACACAAAGCTAATTTGCTCCAACAGCGACTGCCTCCCATGCAGTTGGGAGGTCTATTAGAAATAGTGTATTCTCTGTTATTTGCATATTAATAGCACCTGCTGAAATACTTTGGGATTTACTTTCACTGCCGGCAGAGGGACAAAACTAAAATATATAAAATTTCTTTTACATCGCTGTGTTGGGCTATAAACCATGCAGGATGGACTAAGAATTCCGAATTAATAGCAGAAACTAGTGTGTTCTTATTGCATATATTACATGAATTTATTTTTCTCCATGATTAACTATAACATGTTTAAGCGATTGCAAACAAGGTGACTATAAGCCTTATGATGACAGTATCTCCTCCTCCTTAAAGAAAAGTAAACAAGTTTTTCAAATGCACTGAATGGGAATGTAGTTTCTTATACTTTGCTCTGAGAAACTATAAAGCTTAACAAAGGAAACCAGCCATACTGATTAAAAATAAAATGTCCGGAGATCCAGATTCTCAGGATAATCCAAACGGTAGAATTTTGTTCATTTGTAAACAATTAAAAGAGAGAGAGATATATCCAATAGCAATTTGAAGATTTTTTTCCAAAACAAACTTTCTTTTTTCTTCTGATCATGCATTTTCTTCTTGCTTCTTTTCTTCAAACTCAAAATAAAAAGGACCCTTACACGTATGTAGAGTTTACAGTGTTTCGAAGGAAAAAAAACTCTTTTTTCCTCTAGAGAAGGCAAGAAGATGCTTTTGGTGTCTAAATCTCACTTTTAGAACATAGGACTGCCAAAAATAAAAATAAAAAAACTGCTCTATGAAGATGATAGCTACCAAAACAAATCTAACCAATACATGCTTTTCTACTTCTGTGTCTTTCCCCTAGTATACAGCTAAGTGGAATGCCTTCCACATCTGGTCCACTTGTTGCAAGCATACCTATAACTCAACCCTGATCTCAAAATTTGCCTGGGATGGAATATTTGGATGACTTAGACAAAAGTGAAATACTAAGGTGTTTACAGAAATGCATAACTATGAGGAGAGGAAATGAAGATTTCCAAAGTGTGACATTAGACCTCACATATTGGATTAATTCCCTTATTTTGAATCATGTAATAATTAGAATGAATGAACATATATTATGTGCCAGCACTATTTTAAGATTAAGATAATAACTCATTTAATTTTTACTACAACCCTAAGAAGTATGTATCATTATTATCTTTTCTCCCCATTTACAGAATAACAGAAATTGAGGTCATACAAGGTCATATAGTTAGTTAGTAAGTGGTGTAGCAAGACTTCAAATCTAGGCTTACTAATTTTGGTCATGATCTTAACTTTCCCCTGTAGGATAGTTTTGTCTTAATAGTGACATCTACCTATTAATTTTGTTGTTGTTGTTGTTATATACAAATATTCTGGAAAAAGCATTTCTTGTACTGTCATGGAGGTCTCTTTTAGAATCTTATTAGAATTATTTCTGTGACTTTTCCCAGGCAATAAGAATATCCAAAGGGTGTAATTCTTTTTCATATACCTTCAGAACTAAACTTTGTAACTAGTTTGTTGAAATGCACTTATGCTCACTTTAAGTCATTCGGTTTCAGTTAGTCCCAGCCCTAGAGGAGGAAAAGGGAGACTCACTGCAGTTAATGTTGATGGTTTGACACTCCACTTGTTTGAGTGAAGTTATCTCTCAGGGAAAAACAAAACAAAACAAAACCTAACTAGCAAATGGACAAAGTTCTCTGCTCTACCAAAATCTCTGTTCTAAATTGATGTCATAAAATTTTCTTTTCATTATGAAACTGAGCAATCCTCAGTGTCACAATTTTGTTAACAGTATTGATTCTCTAGTTTTCCAGCTCAAAGCAGGCAGAAGCAACATGCTAGCTGAGCTGTGGTTGGAGAAGAGCTGCACTAGTTGGGATAGATACTAGCCACTGTACTGAACTCCCACATTTAGCCTTAACCAACACAAGTTTATATTTTACTCAAATGCAGTTAAATGCGATATTCTTTGTTGGTGTGTAGCCTACCACCAGGTCAGTCAGGGACTCGAGTTCCCTCCACGTTATGGCTCCATCATCTCCAAAAGTGCTGGTGTCTTCTGCTAGATTCTCTACATCCAACTGGTATACACAAGAGAGAATGTGATGAATCTCTAGCATAGGAGAGATTTAGAGAGGTCTAGGACTGGTATACATCATATCTGCCCACATCCCGTTCTGCAAGACTCAGTGAGTGGCCAGTCCTCACTGCAAGGGAGGCTGGGAAATGGGCTCTAAATTTTCTGAAAGAAAAAGAAATATAGCACACATTCTGTCTTCTGCCAATGGTACTTTTGGAGAGATGCCTCTGATAAAATGTATGACTACTAACACTAAAACAAGAGTCAGTAAACTAGTTCTCAAAAGTGCCACATGGGAACTTTTAGGCCTTGAGGCCCCCATTTGATCTCTGGGTGTCTATCAAATACTCTTATTGTTGTTATCATTTAACAACTTTTTAAAAATTTAAAAACCATTCTTAGCTCAAGGACCTTATAAAATAATGGGTCACTGGCCAGTATGGCCTGAGGACTGTAGTGTGGAGCCCCCACTCTAAGGAAGACAGGTGGTTTCTATCTCTAGTTAGCACAATGATGCATGTTCATTATACTTATAAGACTAACAGTCTTTTTTTTTTTTTTTTTTTGCAGGGCACATGACTAACATGTATATTTATCTGTTTTCAGTAATAATAGTAGTAGTGATAAGGGATAACATTTTTTGTTATTATAGTGACATTGGTTAATGAAATCTAGTAAGTTTCAAGTGTATAATTCAACAGTAAGTCGTATATGTATTCCATTGTATGTTCATTTCAACTTGAAATTGAGAAAACCTTTGACAGTCATCTGAAACAAAGGCCTTATATTGTGACTAAGGCCCAGAAAAGTAGAGTCAACTAAAGAAACCAGGTTAATCTTTTTGTGAAGATAAATGTGAGCATTTTAAGTTGATGATTTGGATAAAGAGTTTATTAAAATGAAAGCTTTACAGGAGGGGAAGAAAAAGTAATTTGCCGTATTAATTGGTGGAATTATTGGTGGTATTGTAACCAGATGTATTACGCTGGCATCCTTAACTTGTGAATAATTGAAAGTTGACTATACAATTTGTTATCAATTTGAAGGGAATAAAGATTGAGATTGTATTGCAGAAGAAAGAGTATCAGGAGAAACAAAAATTACAAAGCATAAAAGAGAACATTTTGAAATATTGGGTATTGTCAATAACATAGACTTTGTAAGTTTAATAGATTTGGAAAAATATATAAGGAAAAAATTCAGTAGATTTGGGTACATACAAATGAAAACTTATAGATGTTGAAAAAACATAAAAATAAACACAAATCAAATGAAGGAAATTATTTGCAGTGCACACACTAAAGGACTATCATCATAAATACATAAATGGTTGAAGATGTTAAAAAAGACAGTAATAAACTATCTGAACAAAGTATATGAATAGACAATTTGCCATGCATAAAACATAAAACCAGGAAAGTTGTGAAAATATATTCAGTCTCCTGGGTTTTCAAAAAATTAGATGTTGATACGAACAATCTCATAATCAAGCTGATTAGCAATATTAAAATTCCAAAGGCTTTTACCGCAGTTGAGACTCGAGCAACTCACCACGCTTTTTCCTTGACTTGCTGAGGTTTCACACCCATTCTTTTTAACACTGACTCCAAACCCTCATAATTTTCTTCAATCCTTCTCAACTCCTCACTCACAACTTATTTCTCTGCCATTTGCTTCATCAAGGAAACTGAAGCAATGGAAGGACTGCCCTGACCTCCTTCCTCATTTTCTCCTCCTCCCCAGAGCACAGGGGCTGGAGATAGGACCATGCCTCCCTGTCAGCTACTCTCCCTCTCTCAGGAGTCTCTCGTGCTCTGGCAAGAAGACTGCAGCTATAAGAATCATCTCTTTTCAGTGGCTGGGGATGTGGAGGAGATCTTCGGGATTTTATCACGTTTATAGCTTGCCCTACCAGTGGGGTCTTTGAATGTATGTATACTTGAGTGAAGGGACTTCTAGTAGCTTCTACCTACATGTGGATAGTAACCTCATTGAAGCAGGCTTTTGCCTTCTATCTCTCTTGAGATAAGACAAATTGGCAGTTATAAAAATAGTTATGGGTGTGTTAAGCAGAGCATAGAAAATATAGTCAATAAGATTGTAATAAGTATGTTTGTGTCAGGTGGGCACTAGACTTATCGTGGGGATCACTTTGTACATTATATAAATGCGTAATCACTCTGTTGTACACCTGAAGCCTAATATCATGCAATTGAAAAATTTAAAAATATATTTAAAAAATTTTTTAAAGAAAGAAAAAGATTTAGATATGGATATTTTTGGAAAACTGTCTTCACAGTGGGTATGCTTGACCGACCTATGGATTTCTCAAGCTTTAAGTTTTGAAGGAATTTCAGAGTTCATCAGCTAGCTGCAATGGTTCTTGAGTTCATTGTGCATGAAAATCATCCAGGAAACTTGTTAAAACTGCAGATTTTTGGAACCTATCCTAGGTATAATAAGTCAGCATCTCCGGGGATGAATCCTTTTACAGCAAGCTCCCTGGGTGCTTCTGGGACAGGTGGTTCTCAGACTGTTCTTAGAGAAACTCTGATCCAGAACATTTACATATGAGGAGACTGGTGTCCACAGACATGCTGCAATGTGCCTCAGATAACTCAACTTGCAAGGTCTGTGACAAGACTAAGTGTAAGGATACGAGCTAGTAATGTTCTCATTACACAGCAATACTTTGGGGGATTATTGCCATCTCTCAGCTTCGGCTTTTAAACTCTCAACCTTTTGGTTTTTCTGTCCTGTGTGCAATGCTGCCTCTCTCTCCAAGCATTAGCCTTTCTAACTTGAGGAGGGAACTGTAACCCTTCGGAGATCTAACGCCCCCGTTTCTGAGGGCAGCGAGGCATGTCTACACTGAACCAGTCTTATCTGCCCATTAACAACACCCAGTGAGTGGACCTTAATGTCCAGGGACTTCGTTACCCAGAGAATCTTTGTGCCTGGAGAATCAGACTTTTCCAAGCTGGCACATTTCTATCAGGCAGCCATAAGAAGCTGGTAATTTTTATTTATTGTCTGCAGTTCATGGCAGCCAGTATTTTACCACCTGCACATCTAAAAAAGAAGGGGAAGAAAAGCACACTAATATTCTCAAAATGTTTATATTCAAGGAGTGTGTATTTCAGAGAGGGAGGTCGTGATGTGTGTATTTTTATTGTGTGTGAAAGAATCCTTAGTGGCGGTGCAGCTGGAAAAATAATGGAAGCACAGGGTACTGTCTTTTGTGACAAAGTTTCCTCGGGTAAGTTACAATTATAACGTAGAAAATGATACCTTAGACGCCAACTAATTTGTGAATCCTGGGAAATGGCGTTCAATGATTCCTCATCAGGACAGCAGAACCTGATCTGTAAAAATTTGGGCCTCAGCGGGAGGCTGTTTGCAAAGAGTGATTTGCATTTCAATTGTAAGTCCAGCACAACCTTTAAATCTTGGCTGCTGCACTATCACAATGGAATTTTTCTTTTTCTTTTTTTCTTCATGGAGGACTTAAAAAAGAAAAAGGAATATTATCATACAGCAGTTCCATTACCACATACAATAAAATGTAGGTGGTTATAAGAAAAAAAATATATATAGTGCTGATGGTTAGATTTTCTCCCAATGAGCAATTATATCAAATTTTTACAATTGCAGGGGAAATATTATTCCCTGTATAAGAGTAGTCCCCATGCCATTCCTCAGTCCACAAACACCGCGTCCCTTTCCTCTTTTGTCCTATAAAATTCCAAATGTAGATTTCCGTTATTTGATTTCACTAGATGAAGAAAAAAAAGTAAAACACAAATCGAAGACAACAATAACAAAAAAACTTATTTGTTAGAATTAGTTTTCTCTAAGGCAAGTCATTGCTGAGCTACTAGTTCCCCCACCCCAAAGCTGCCCCTTTTCACTCCATTCAGTAGTCTTACTGTGAGGGTCTTAATTTTCCCCTCTTTTTAAATTGTTTGAATTAACCCTCCTCTAAATCGTGAGCTGATTTCTCTCCTGGGTGTAACTAGCAATAATAAAAAGGAATGATTCCACCCTGGGTTCTGTGCCCCACTACATTCAAGCGTGTGACACACTCCTATCAGAAATTGGGGTTATCAGGCAGTGGGCCAGTGGGCCAGGGAGGGATGTGGTGGAAGTGATCCCCTATGGCATATATATATTTTGTGTGTGTGTGTGTGTGTGTGTGTGTGTGTGTGTGTATACACGTACATATTATGTATATTATATATATATATAAATTCTTTTTTAAATTTATTTATTTAATTAGTTTCAAGTACAGTACATTGGTTAGACATCTATATAGTTCATAAAACAATCCCCCTAACTGTTCCTTCCCTCCCCTAGCCCTCCACTTAGCCAACATATTAATGCTAACTGTATTCCCTAAGCCATGCTCCCCATTCCTGTGACCATCTATCAACTACTAAGTTGTACCCACTATAGCATATTTATTCTAAGTTTGCTTTAACTTTAAACTTAGTACAACATTTCTCTCATTGTCAAGAATTTAAATCATTTGCAAATCTATATAAGTTCCTCTCTCAGTACTTCCCTCTAGGTAGCCAATGACCAAAAGATTGCCATATTTGATGGGCTCTTAGTGCTTATCTGATTACCTAACTTCTCAGGCAACAACTCAGCTCATCACCAACCTTTTCTGATTTTTTTTAGCTCTCAGAACTCTCCTTTCTGTGGCTTCTTTTGGACTGTTGAATCCCTTCTTGCTCCTTGGTGTACTCCTCTTTCTTAAGCCATTTCTAAGTGCTGACATGCATCAAAAGCCAGTTTTTGGACCCATCTCTCCTGTATCTACACCCATTGCCTTGGCTCTTTTAGCCAATCTGCTAACTTTACGTGCCCCCTATACTCTGATGGATCCCAGGCATTGATCTACAGTCTAATTTCTTTAACTCTCCAATAGAATCTCCCCCTAACTCCCATTCCATCCCCACTCCCAACACCCTCACATCTTTGCTTCTTTTCCAGATTTTCTCATCAGAGTAATTGGCTCCACCATTACCCTGTAACCCAGGATCAGGGTGATGAGGAGTGCAGGGGTCCTAAAATCTCTCCGTGATTTTTTCTCTCCATCTTAAACCACATCCAATTCAACAGTAGGTACTTTCCCTCTAGAATACTACTTATGCCTTTAAATCAGCGGTCCCCAATCTTTTTGACATGAGGGACGGGTGCTCCTATGAGAATCTAATGCCTGATTGATTTGAGGTGGAGATGAGGCGTTGATGCTAGTGCTAGGGAGCAGCTACAAACACAGATGAGGCTTCACTGGCTTTCCTGCAACTCACCTCCTGTTGTGTGGCCTGGTTCCTAACAGGCTACAGAACGGTACTGGTCCGCAGTCCTGGGGTTTGGGGACCCTGCTTTAAATCATCCACAGTCTTTCTCTCTCTTGTTTTGCTCCTAACTCTTCCTCAGATACACCAACTGCCACCCTACCTCAGGGCCTTTGCACTTACCTAGCACTTTCCTGAAATGTATTTCCTCTGAATGGCCTTATTGTTTTCAGAAGCTCTATCTGTTTAAGTGTAACTTTCTGAGAGGGAATTTCCAAGAATACCCTATCTAAATAATAGCAATTCCTCCCCTGACTGTCCCCTGACACTCTTACCTTGGTTTATTCTTCTTTGTTGCATGTATCACATTATATTATATGTTTATATACTTGTTTATTGTCTGTTCACATGTTAGGTTGTGATTCAGGCAAAAACTGGTTTGCTTTGGTTTTTACTAAAACCTTAGCACCTAACATAGCTCCTGACATGTAATAGGGGTTCAATAAATATTCAATGTTATGATTTTAGTTTCTCTCTGACACCATTTATCTTATAATTTCTTTGAAATAATCTGAATTTTCTTTCAATTGATAACTAGCATTTTACATTACATCTTAAGAAGTTTTTCTTTCTTTCTTTTTTTTTTTTTACATTTCCTTAAATCTTCATAACAGTTAGTAGTGGTTATTTAGACTTAAGTCTAAATGTTACTTAACCACTTTTATTCGGTATCGTGAGTTCTTTATTCTTCATCTTTTATTCCAATTATATATTTTTCTTTCTATTGGATTAGTTGATTCAGTATTTATTTTTGCAGAATGTTCAATTCTTTTTAAAAATAGAATATATTTATTTTATTATGGATAATATATAATATGTAGCAGCTAAAATAAGCACGAGCTGTACTGTAGGTTATAACCCTGTGCAAATGCTGATGTCCTCAAAGACCACGGAGTAGACCTGTGCCCTAGTCACTTCATCCGACCCGGTCCTAGTGACATTTTTTGATTTTTCTATCTCCTCCCTTATTGTCCAGCTCTTTGCCTTCTAATATACTTCTCATTTGCTGCTGCTAAATTACTGGAGCTGGGAAACTATAAAACCAAGTTTATTAAACTTCTGTCAAGAGTAAAAGGTAATAATCTGTGATGGAGGGCCTACGCTCAGATTCATGTGAAAGAACTTTATTCTGCTTAATTGCTGTCTCTTGGTTGTCTTCTGGATATCTGAGCAGAAATACATAACAGGGCATTTTTGTGGCTATATTTTAGGAAATATAGACACTAAATTATTATGAGCCTAAACTTGTGTTTCTGGGACCCTGAGGAGAAAGGTGTCCACGAGTCCTTGCTTCCAGATTGTGAGTCTCACTGGATCATCATTGAACCATGCCCACGACTCAAAAGACGGCAGTTTTCTTAGAGAAAAAAACTGCCTTTTTTAATGCAGGTAGTAATCTGGGGCACATCATGTTAGCAAAAGACTCCAATTAATGTCTTCTTTCTAAAAGACGGATATTATTTACCCTTCCCTTATCCTCCCACAAAAGAAAAATGCCACCCACAATAAGACCCACATCTTCAACTGCTGCCTGCAAAGGAAGGTGATTCCACATCCATCCTGATTGCAGCGCCCTGATCCTTGGGTGTCACACAGTTTCCACTTGAGCCTCTACTCGGCAAAGCCCTTGGGGCACCAATCTTGTCCCTCCTCTGATAAATTCTACTTATTATACTGTGCTGTGTACACTCTCAGAGCTAGATAAATGAAGAGTAATAATAACTGTTATTTTTACACCAAGTGTTATCAAATCAGAAATCTGACACCTAGTAATTTAATATATATGTTTTTCCACATACCTTTATTGCTGTTTGGCTGGATAGAAAATATGAGGAGATTGGAAACCAACTGTAAATATTTCTATAGCCTTAATGGCAAATACTTTTTCTTTTCTTTATTACCTAGCTCCACTTACTTGGTCTTGTATATTTCGGGGCTTGCGTTCCCTCTCTTTTTCTCTTTTCAATGTTGCCTCATTCAGGAAGCTTTTCTTGAGTCACAACTCAGTTCTGTATGTTTCATCGCTCCACAGTTCCTCAGTGGTTATCCTGCTTTGCAGGGTATTAATGCATTCTCCTTAAAGTTATTTGTTGTCAAACTGGCCCAGAGGATAGAACCCACCTGACCTGAATTTGAATCAACTCTACCATTTAAAATCAGTTTGACTTCTGGAGAAATGCTTAACTTCTCTCAGCCTGGTTTCCTCCTCTGCAAAGTAGAAATAATAATACCCACCTTATTGTAAGCATATTGGGAAGTAGTGTGAAATTATTCTTGTTCTTGATTAAACATATTTCTCCTTCCTTTCCTTTTACCTTTGTCATAGTAGAAAACTTTTTTGGGGGTTTGAACATCGTCCTGTCTCAATTAAGTTGTAAAGTTCCCAAGAATCATGGTATCACGGTTTTCAAATTGCAAAACAACAAATGTGTACGGAGGATTTCCTAGCGTAAGGCACTGTGACAAGTCTCACAGTGGTGGGGAAGTGGGGGTCAGGAAAAAAGTAAGAGAAGAAAACAAGATAAAACAGCACTTTTAATCAGAAGGCAGAAGACAACCAGGACCCCTCACGGAGTGGTGTCAGGGAAGGTTTTAGCATGTGGCAAGGTCACTGGTTTCTCTGAGTCAAGGAGGAGATTTGATAGATGATGGGAAGAGGAGGCAGCCATTCAGGATGAGATGATTTATGAGTGACATAGCACAGAATTCGGAAATATTCCAAAAATAATTATAAGCAAATATAAGTTGAGGCAAGAGTTCACTGTGTTTTCAGGAACTAGTTCTGACATTTTGAACTATGCTGTTGTACTCTCCCTTTAATCATTTCTTTTTAAATTCTCAGCTCATGCACTTTAGTTTTTTTCCCTTCACCTGTCACCAGGTCCAAAGTTGTGGCCTCAAACAGAGGACTTTCAATCAACAGTGCCCAGTAAGTACTGACACTTCACTTGTCTGAATAGCCAAATCAGATACGCTGTGCATCAGTCCAACAGATTGCTCAACAATTGATTTGAGTGAATTAAAACCTGTCATTTTTTCTTATAGATGATTAGTCTTACAAAAATGTTGCAGTACCCCACAAATATGTAGTTCAGGGCCTAAAATTTGGGAGTTATAAACAAACTTGGGGCTATTCTTGCCAGTTCTTTCATCAAGAGTGAGTTTTGATTTTAGCAGCCAGCCAAACTGCTTTGTAGCTACTTTATTTTTGAAAACATGCACTCAGGGCCCTGTGCTTTGACTAGTTGGGATAATAAATAAAACACATGGATAAATGTGTTTATTTGGACACGTAATTTAGTTTCTGTATCTCTATATTTTTCTTTTAACGATACACATGCTAATTCCTAGTCATCACCCCTAGGCGCCAGTAAAATCAGATTAAAAGCATTAGTAATGTAGTTAATTCCATTTATAATATGCCTACACCAGAGATGAGAACATTAAAATAAGGAAAATCTATAAACTGGAATTAAAGTATTTTTTTGGAACATCTTGTAAGGAAGCTTTGAAAGAAAGACATGAGGTTTTATATAAACTCTCTCAAGGAGTATTTGTAGTCATGTTTTGTGAAATATTTGTAATCCCAATTAAAATTTGCCTTGGTCACTTCAGTCTTTATATTTTATATTTCAGGTTGATTCAGATAGCCCTGTATTAAGGGATGAGTGTCCTTTAGCAATGCTCTGCTAGTTGTAATATTGCCTTCTGTAACCTTGTCTAATAATCACTATCAGCTAATCAATTTTTCGTTTTTATTCAAATTCTATTATCTACTCCCTTTTGACCTCAAGTTCTTGGGACTTCCCATGCATTATTTTTTTTTATGAAATCCTCAGCATATTACATGCAGCATAACAAGATAAAAGCCCTAGCATTAAACCTAATCAATAGCTCTCACAGGTAGACATCTATTTTATCCCCTTCTTTAATGTGCTGTCCTTTGTATATGAAGATGTCAGTATCGAACCACAGTCTGTCTGGCATTTGGTGTGGGTTCTGAACTTTGTACAGCAGTACTGGTGTATTTGGATCAAGTCATCCTCTTTCTTTCTCCACATAATCTCTGGAGAGCCACTGTCCCATTCGACAGACAGGTAAGCTGTAGTAATAGAATGACATAAAACCCTCTGGCTTAGAATGGAAATTAACAGTCCTTTTTTCTTGTTTTTTCATAGCCACAAAGCTTTTAAAGTAAATGATGCATTTTGGCTTTATACTATTTTCTTGCGTTTCTTAGTAATTAGCTAATATCAACAATGAAAGCCCTTAAAAGTATACTACTTCATTTATTTTTCATTGGTTTAATTTTTATAGTAAAATTATAAAAGTAAACATGGATTCATAAGCCATGTTTGTTATTAAAAAATTCCAAATATACAGAACTCTATAAAATGAAATCACCTTGCCACCTCCTTTAATTCAATCCTCTATTCCAGATCTGAACACATATACAAACACAGACATCTGTATGTAGATGTATATGTAAATTACATATAACCAAATGTATATTGTTACAAAAATTAATACAATGCATATTGTTTGATGATTTTATTATTTAATACTTTCCAAAGATGTTTTACTCTGGGATTTATAGAACTACCTAATTAATAGTTGTAAAACATTTCATAATATGTATTAATCACAATTTATTCCACTACACCCTTATGATGGAAATTCAAATTATTTCTGATTTTTAACTTTTACAAATAATGCTACCATAAAATATTGTGAATTAGTAGTCTACTTCTGCATGGGAAATTACAGTAAAAGTTAGTGGCTTTGAACAATGAATCTTTATTGCCTCCTAGTTTCTGTTGGTCTGAAATCTAGAAACATCTTAGCTGGCTGGTTCTGACTTGTGTCCCTCATCAGAGTGTAGTCAAGATGAGGTCTGGCCTGGGGCTAGAAGACTGAAGGTGGCTCATTCACATGGCTGGTAGGTTGATGCTGGTCGTTAATGAGAGACCTCCATTCTCCCTAACATGGGCTTTTCCATAGCCTACTTGAGTCTCCTCAAAACATAGCCACTGGATTCCCCCAAGATAAGTAACCCAGGAGAGCAAGAGCCAGACAGAAGCTATTCTCTCTCTGACATACTTACCTGACATTAAACAACCAAATTTTTCTTTTTACAACTTTATTGAGGTACAATTGTTTTACCAAAAAAACTATACTTTTAATGTATACAATTTGATGAGTTTGGACATATGCATACACCCATGATACTATCACCATAATCAAGGTAATAAAAACATATTTCACCTTCAAATGTTTCCTTGTGCTCCCATCCCCCTTTTTATGGTAAGAAGATTTCACATGAGATTCACTATCTTAACAAAAATTTAAGCACATGATACTGTATTGTTAGCTATATGCCCTATGTTGTACAGCAGATCCCTAGAACTTACTCATATTGCATAACTGAAAATTTACACCCATTGAACACATTCCCATTTCCCTCTCTCCACAGCCCATGGCTTCCATCATTCTATTTCTGCTTCTGTAAGTTTACTATTTCACTATTTTAGATACCTCATATAAGTGGAATCATACAGTATTTACCTTTGATACTGGTTTATTTCACTTATCATATTATCTTCCAGGTTCATCAATGTTGTTGCAAATGGTAGGAGGTCATTCTTTTTTAAGGCTGAATAATAGTCCACTGTATGTATATTCCATATTTACTTTATCTATTCATCTATTGATGGACATCTGGATGATTTTCCTATCTCAGGTATTGTGAATAATGTTACAATGAACATGAGATCTTGATTTCAATTCTTTTGGATATATACCCAGAAGTGAAATTGCTGAATCATATAGTGGCACTATTTATAATTTTTTGAGGAAACTACATACTGTTATTCATAGGTGCTGCACCATTTTACATTTTCTACCAACATTGTACAGGTTTCCCTTTTCTCTATATCCTAATGAATAATTGTTACCCCTTTTCTTTTCTTTTCTTTTCTTTTCTTTTCTTCTTTTCTTTTTTCTTTTCTTTTTTCTTTTCTTTTCTTTTCTTTTCTTTTCTTTTCTTTTCTTTTTCTTTTTTTTTGATAGTAGCCATTCTAATAGGTGCAAGGTGATATCTTCTGGCGGTTTTAATTTGCATTTTTCTGATAATTAGTGATATTGAGCACTTTTTCATGTATTTGCTGCCCATTTGTATGTCTCCTTTAGAGAAGCATCTATTCAAGTCCTTTGTTCATTTATAACCAGGTTATTTATTTCTTTATTTGCTATTGAGTTGTAAAAGATTTTCACGTATTTCGTATATTAATTTTTTTTGGATATGTGATTTGCAATTATTTTCTCCCATTCCGTAGGTTGTCTTTTTACTCTTTATTGTTCCCTTTGCTGTGCAGAAGCTTTTTAGTTTAATGTAGTTCCACCTATCTATTTTTGCACAGGTAATAAAGCCTGTTGTGCTTTGGTGTCATATCCAAGAAATCATTGCCAAGACCAATGTCAAGGAGCTTTCTCTTTGGTTTTCCTTCTAGAATTTTATAGATTCATATCTTGGGTATAAGTCTTTAATCCATTTTGAATTATTTTTGGGGGGTATGGTGTAAAATATGTGTCATTCTTTAGCTTGTGGCTATTCAGTTTTTCCAATATCATTTGTCAAAGATACTATTCTTTACTCATTGTGCATTTTTGGGACCCTTGTCGAAGATCAGTTAACTATATATGCATAGGCTTATTTCTGGGCTCTTTGTTCTGTTCCACTGGTCTGTATGTCTGTTTTTATGCCAATATGATATTGTTTTAATTATTGTAGGTTTGTTATGTATTTGGAAATCAGGAAGCATCATGGCTCCAGCTTTGTTCTTGTTCAAGATCGCTTTGACTACTCTGGATCTTTGTGGTTCCATATGAATTATAGGATTTTGTTCTGTATCTATAAAAAATACCACTGGGATTTTGATGGGGATAGCATTAAATCTGTAGATTGCTTTGGGTAGTATGGTTATTTTAACAATATTTAGTCTTCCAATTCATGAATATGGAATGTCTTTCCATTTATTTGTATCTTCTTTAATTTCTTTCATTAGTGTTTTTGTAGTTTTCAGTGCACAAGTCTTTCACTTCCTTTATTTCATAGTCTTTTATCCTTTTTGATGTTACTGTAAAAAAGAATTTTTTCTTAATTTCCCTTCTGGATAGTTTGTTGTTAGTGTGTAGAAATGTAACTGACTTTTGTTGGTTTTGTAGCCTACAACCTTACTGATTTCGTGTATTAGATCTAACCATTGTTTAGTAGAGTCTTTAGGGTTTTCTATATATAAGATTATGCCATCTGCAAACAAAGATAAATTTACTTCTTTCTTTTCTATTTCTTATTTATTTTACCTGGCTAATCACTCTGGCTATCACTTTAGTATGATGTTGAATAAAAGTGGTGGGAGTAGGCATCCTTGTCCCGTTCTTTATCTTGGAGAAAAAGCTTTCAGTTTTTTACCATGGAGAAATATGTTAGCTGTGGGCTTGTTGTGTCTTGGGGGAGGAGTGATGCTAATAGAGTGAAACTGTTCTTCTCACCCATTTTAATGTAGTTGTTCTCAGCTTTGTGCTCTTCCAAGGTCTACCAACTTTTTAACTAGTTTCTAGAAAACTGATAAAGGTATTTGGGTCCATATATGGTTGTTAAATTATTATTTTTGTTGGGGGACAAGTGCTGAGAATTCCTATTTTGCAGTCTCCCTGATATCACTCTCTTACTACCACATATTTTTGGTTAGAAGCAAGTTACAAAGTCTGGCCATCATTCAAGGGGAGAGGAATTAAAACTTCACTTTTCAAAGGAAGAAGTGTCAAAGAATTTGCAGAAATGTTTTACGATTAAGTGAAAAATAATAAACAGGTAAGTATACAAATAAATGAGTGACATATAGATGTATTTCTAGGATGCATTACTAGAAGTGGAATTGCTGAATAAATGCATATGCATATTTCAATAGTAAAAATATATTGCCATATTGTCTCCCAAAAAGGTGATTAATACTCATATATATCCACAAAGACCTTAAATATTGTTTGTTTTCCCAGAAGCTCATGAACAGTTGACATTAATTGATTTGTTTTCTATTGTTTGCTATCTGAAAGGGTAAAACAGCATGTATTTTTAAAATGTATATGTTACCTGGTTACTAGTTAGTTTAACATCTTATGTTTATCAACCATCCATATTCTTGGTGAATTTCTTGTTACTATACTTTGTTGTTTTAAATCTTAGCACTTGTTCTTGAATATACGTTTATGAGGCCTTTATTACTATGGACAGTAATCTGTTCTCTGTTATGAATGTTAAAAATATTTCTTTCTAGTGTGATTTTTTCTTTTTAAATTTTTTAAATGTTATTTTGTAATATACGAAAGTTCAAAATAATTTTAAATCTGCCAGTTTTTTCTCATATAGGCTTCATTTCATAACTCAAAACTGTTTTTAAAATTATCCAAAGATTTCTTTCTTCTACTTCTATAATACAAGTTTTATGTGAATTTTTTTTTGTATATGGTATGAGGTAAGAAACTAAATTTAGTTTTATCTCAGATTTTTTAATGGTACTTTTCAAACCATTTACAATCATAGAGCGCTTTGTTTAAACAAAGACATAAAATGAACCCTCCCCCTAAATAAGGCTGAAACTGTCAGTTAGAGCTGTCTCCCTATTTTCCTTACCTCCTACCCTTGGTAGCTTCTCAGAGGAGGGAAGAGAGGAGAAAGTGTCATATTGAACACAAGGGTTCTGTGGAACAGAGTTTGAATCACTATTGCCTGAAAGATCTAAAATCTGGAAACAAATGTAACGAGTTCGTTAAAAGCAGTTGTATCAAGAGACTGGATAACATTTAAAAGTGGAATAAGTGGAATTTTGTTAGTTTATGCATTTATATTGATATTAATACAGTGGTATGGCCTTATTTACATGAAGAAATTTACACACTTTCACGGTTCGATTTAATGTTTACAAAATTTTAAATCTGGCCAGTATAAAGCAACTAGTTATATTTTGACAATAAGGGAACACAGATTACAAATCAATGAAGTTCAATTTTTTTCCTAATAATACAACCGTATGGTTTTAGGAACCAGACAATGCATTCTATCTCTTAAGAAATACTCCTTACATTCTAGTTATTCACCTACCCACAATAAGTCCTGAGCTCAGACAACAAGCATGTAGATTCAGATGCCACAGCACTCACACTGTGCATATATCATTTATATCCCAAAATATATACACTGCAGGCACGTATGGACACACACAGAGTAAATCACAAAGCTTTCCATCCTGTGAGTCTTTCCCTTTAGCCTGTGATGGATCTCATTATTAATTAAAGAATCATTTAGTTTGCATAATTGTCTTCTGCCATACATAATTCCAACCTTTCAATGTCTCTTCAAGTTGGCTTATTAGGCTAAATGCATTCCTTTGTTTGGGTGACATCATCAATCACAGCCTGCAGATGGACAGACTCAGCAGAGGGGTGAATAAGATGTAAAAAGGCCCTTTCTTTGTTTCCAGTCATGGAATTTGCCAACAGGTAACTTCATTTGTAAAATTCTTTGATTCTTTAAAACTAAGGTATCCAGGTTCCCACACTCTGCAGTTAAGGAGCTCAGGCTTCCAATTGCAAAAGAATTAGCCATTTGTTTTGAAGTATCCACTGTGATTTATGAACATTTTTTAACTTTGGAGCAAATTGATAATAAGACATAAGAATCTAAAACAGGAGCAACTGGACTTTTACAGCCAATCATGGTTCATTCACATTAAGCTTTAATCTTTATTTTCCATAAACTTTAAAATAAAATTCAGACTAGCAAATAGTAATTCTTAATTTATAATAAGTCAGACTTTACGACTCCTGGGGCAGTCAAGGCATTGTAATAAACATGCACAGATATTTTTCTCCTTTTGGAAGAGGCATCTTGAGAAGCAGCCATGTTCAAGGGACCATTTAGACACCATCTCTACTGGTTCGAAAGCATCAGAGGATGCCATGCTGGACCAGATCAGTGGGTCAACTAGACTGCCTGACAAAAAGGATGGTGATAGATGAGAAGCATAGTTTTGCTAATAAATGGTTTTGCTCTCTGGTATTAGCCTCAAAAGAATGTTAGAAAATGCTCCTTTCACTAAAACCTATAGCTTTATCTAATGGTTTTTTGATGAAGAATATGATTTATGACTCCTTGGCCCCTTTAAGTTTGCTACCCACCATGTCAAGTTATATCTCTCTCAAAATGCAATGCAAATATTTTGAATGGTCTGAGATTTGTGAACAAGTGTGTGCTAATGGACCACGTTTCCTTTATGAAGAGTATATGTTCTCTTTGTTATTTTTTAAATGTTTCTCAGTACCAACTAGGTTCTGGCTATAGTGTCAGAATGTTCAGGGATTTTGAATTGATAACATTTTCTGAATCATTTGTATAGTTGGATCATTTAATAAGAAATATTCTAGAGTTCTATAGTAAATATCTCAGAGAAAACTTGGGCGAGATATTCTCTATTAAAATTAAGTAAACTTATTAAGCCAGTTTTATTAACTTTTATTAAATTTTATGTGTGTAAGGCATACACATTGTTTGAAATTCACAAAGTGAAAAATGGCATTGAGCATAAAGTAAATTTTTATTCTCTTCTGACTCACCAGCTACCTAGTGTTCAGAGAATAGATTTTGACAGTTTTTTGATCATTCTAGAAAAATTCTTATAGAAATGTTCTATATATTTGTATGCATGTATTATATATATTTTCACACAAATATTTGCATAATATAAACACTTTACTACAACTTACTTGATCACAATGTATTGTGGAATCTTTCCACATTTGTTCATGTAAAACGTCTTTTTTTTCTCAATTGACTACAGAATATATGTACAGAATTATTGTGAGCTATTTTCAAAAATTACATTACCAGATAATCCTTCTTCTAATGGATAGTTTGGGGAATTTGAAAAAATAGTAAAATGACATCTACTCCTGGAACACCAAATGGTATTTATTTTGCCATGATAATGACAGAGTAAGGACTTTATTCTCTATATTTTGTTTTGTGAATAGGCCTGTTTCCTTTTCTTTCCACTTATCCAAATATTTTTTTTGAATACAGTTAAATACTTCAAATATAAACTGAATATTTAAAATGTTTATCTCTGAAACAAGTGGATGTCCACATGTAAAAGAATA
Organism: Eidolon dupreanum; assembly: GCA_028627145.1. NCBI lineage: Eukaryota > Metazoa > Chordata > Mammalia > Chiroptera > Pteropodidae > Eidolon > Eidolon dupreanum. The sequence goes on from CM053515.1 coordinate 71,056,592, forward strand.
CATTTGGACCCCTACATCATACCATACACAAAAACCAACCCAAAGTGAATTATTGACCTAACTATAAGAGCAAAAACTGTAAAACTCTTGGAGGGAAATATAAGAGTAAATCTTTGTGATGTTAGGTTAAGCAATGATTTCTTAGAGATGATATTAAATGCACAGGTGATAGGAAAGAAGACTGACAAGTGAAACTTCCTCAAAATTATAAACTTTTTGCTTCAAAGGAAATCATCAAGAAAGTGAAAAGATAACCTACATACTGAGAGAAAATGTTCGTAAATAATGTATCAGATAAGGGACTTGTAAATAGAATTATAAAGGACACTTACAAGTCAAAAATGAAAAAGACAACCCAATTTTAAAAATGGGCAAAATTTTAAGTATACATTTCTTCAAAGAAGATGTATAAATGGCCAATAAACACATGAAGAGATGCTCAACACCATTAGTCATTAGGGAAATGACAAATCAAAACCACAATAAGATACTACTTCATGTCCACCAGAATGGCTGTAATACAAATGATGGACAATAACAAGTATTGATGAGGATGTGGGGAATTTGGAACCCTTATCCACTGCTGATGGGAATATAAAGTGGTGCAGCTGCTTTGGAGAACACCTAGGGAGTTCCTCAAAATGTTAAAATATTATATGTTGCAATACAACCCAGATAGTTCATCTGATGTCTTCCTGGGTATCCTCAGAATATTTTTTGATATTAAATAGCTCCCAATTCTTTAGCCATTCCTCAAAAGATTTCCACATTTAAAATTCCCATTGAACCTATACCAAGCCCCTCAAATTCTCTACAGCTGCTTAGGTATTATACCCAAGAAAAATAAAAACATATGTTCACAAAAAATCTTGTACACAGATGTTCATAGTAGCATTATTCATGATCATCAAAAGTGGAAACAACTCAAATGCCCATCACCTGATGAATGGATAAATAAAATGTGCTATATCCATATATGGGATATAACTTGACAATATAAAGAAATGAAGTACTGATGTATGGTACGATATGGATGAACCTAAAAAATATTATGCTATGAAAGAAGCTAGTGACAAAACACCACATGTTGTATTTTTAAATTTTAAAAACATTTTTAAAAAATGTTCAGAATATGCAAATCTGTAGAGACAGAAAGTAGATTAGTAGTTACCTATGACTGGTGGCAGGGGCAAAAGGTGGAATGGGGGCATGACTGCTAATTGGTTAAGTGTTTTTTGGAGAGGGTGGTATTGAAAATGTCCTGTAATTAGATTATAATGATGGCTGCACAACTCTTTAAATTTTGAATTGAATTGTACATAGTAAGTGGATGTACTTTATGTTTTGTACATTTTGTCGCAACAAAGCTGTTAACAAATAGAAATAAAAAAAAAAAGAAAGTCTGTTTTCTTTCCACATTCACTCATGCCCCATATAACTTATGTCACTGTTTTCCATAAAGCACCAGGTCCATGTACGTCCCCAAGGAAAACCTTTAAGGAGTGGATAGCTCCAGCATTTCCACATTCTTCTTATGTATTGAGTATAACATTAATACTTAAAGCTGAAAACAGTTTCATAATAAAATGAATCTACAGACCAATATTTCATGAATATAAGTGCAATGATCCTAAATAAAAATTCACTGTAAAGATAGAATAATAACAGTAAAAAAAATAATACTTTATAAGTGGATCTTATACTAGGAAGGCAGAGTGTTTAATATAAAAAATCTAATTATAAAATTTATCATATTAATAAATATAAAGAGAATACTCATATGGTTGCCATCAAGGAGTCCAAAATATGTTTGATAAAATCCAGCATTCCTAGAAAAATTCAGTACAATAGAAATTTGTTGATACTACATTAAAATGCTTTAAAAAGTGTAACTCTCAGCCCAAATATAACTATGTCTGTTAGCATGTAAGTACTAGAAGTACCTGTATTAAGATAAAAAATAAAGAACGCTCATTTTTAGAAAAATTATCTAACATTAAACAGGAAAAACTGCTCAATGCAAATAAGAAAAATAAAATAACTGCATAAAACTGAAAAGGAGAAGGTAAACTATTTAAATTTGTACATAATATAATTGCATATTCAAAAAATTCAAAAGTATCAAGTGAAAACATACTGCAAAAAAAGATAATTCAGTAGATAAAATGGCACAACATTAATATTCAGTGTGTATATATTTAATTTGTAAAAATGACAATCCATTGGAAAATATAAAATTAAGTTTGCATTTACAGTAGCAAAAATCATGATAAAAACATAGGAATGGACTTTAAAAAGTATGTATAAAGACTCATGTTAAGCTCGCAGAAGATTTCTGTGAGAATAAAGATGTTCAGTAAAGTTGCAGGATACAAATTCAACATACAGATATTAGTTGCATTTCTGTACACTAACAATGAACTACCAGATAGAGAAATTTTAAAAAAACTATATATACAATAACATCAAAGAAAAATACTTAGAAATAAATTTAACTGAGGAGGTAGAAGATCTGCACAGTGAAACTTATAAAACACTGATGTAAGAAATTGAAGACACAAATAAAATGGAAAGATATCCTATGTTCATGGATTGGAAGAATTAATACTGTTTAAATGTCCAAATTACCCACAGCTATCTGTAGATTCAATGCAATCTCTATCAAAATTCCAATGGCATTTTTTACAGAAATAGAAAAATTAATCCCAAAATTCATATGAAATCACAAAAGACTCTGAATAGCCAAAACAATCCTGAGAAAAAAGAACAAAGCTGCAGGCATCATACTTCATGATTTTAAATTATATTTCAAAGCTATAGTAATCAAAAGAAACCCATACACATAGGGTTAACCCATATTTGACAAGGAAGCCAAGAGTACTCAATGGGGAAGAGATACTTTCTTCAATAAATAATTTTGGGAAAATAGGATAATGACATGCAAAAGAATGAAACAAGATCTTTATTTTACACCAACAAAAACTAACTTGAGATAGATTAAAGACTTAAACATAAGATTGAAACCATAGTACTAAAAGAAAACAGAAAAATCTCCTTGACATTAGCCTTGGCAATGACTTTCTGGATATGACACCCAAAGCACAAGCAAGAGAAACAAAAATAAACATGTGGACTACATTAAATTAAAAAGTTTCCATACAGCAAAAGAAATAATAAAGTGAAAGGCAATCTACTGAAAAGGTAATGAAAATAATATTTGCAAAGTACACATTTAATGAGTTAATATGTAAAATACATAATAAACTTATACAACTCAATAGCAAAATTAAAAACATATAATCTGATTAATAACTAGGCAAAGGACTCAAATAGACATTTTTCCAAAGGAGACAAACAATAGGTCCACAAAAGTTGCTGAATATCATTAATCATTAGGAAATGCAAATTGAAGCCACAATGAAATGTCACTTCACACCTGTTAGAAAGGCTATTATCTAAAAGACAAGACATAATATCCTGCCAAGGATGTGGATAAAAGGCAACCCCTGTGCATTATTGGCGGAATTGTAAATTGTTATAGCCGCTATGGCAAATAGTATGGAGCTTCCTCGAACAATTAAAAATAAAGCTATCATATGATCCAGCAACTCCATCTCTGGGTGTGTATTTAAAAGAAATGAAATCACTATCTTGAAGAGATATTTCCATCTCCATGTTCACTGCAATATTATTTACACTATCCAAAGCAAGGAAACAACTTAAATGTCCATTGACAGATGAATGGATAAAAAAAAAATGTGGTATATATGTACAATGGAATATTATTCGGTTGTGAAGAAGAGGAAATTCTGCCATTTATGACAATCCTGATGGACCTTGAGGGCAATATGCTAAGTGAAATAAGTCAGAGAAAGACAAATATCATTTGCTCTTACATGTGGAATCTAAAAAAACCTTAAGTCGCAGAAACAGAGAGAAGATTGGTGGTGCCAGGGATGGGGTAGGGTGGGGAGAGCTGAAGGAATGGCTGAAGGTGGTCAAAACGTACCAACTTCCAGTGACAATATGAGTAAGTTCTAGGGATCTAATGTATAGCATGGTGGCTATAGTTAACAATACTGTATTGTATATTTGAAAGTTGCTAAGAGTAGATCTTAAGAGTTCTCAACATATACATGAAAATTTAACTGTGAGGTGATAAATGTGTTAACCTTAGTGTGGTAATCAGTTCACACTATATATGTGTATCAAATCATCACATTGTACACCTTAACTTACACAATGTTACTTGTCAATTATATCTCAAGAAAGAGAAAAAGAAAATTACTTTGATTAACATACAATCTTGGTTGACAGTTATTCTCTCTGAGCACATTGAAGATATTATTGCATCGTGTTTTGCCTTTCATTGTTGCTGTTGATAAGTTAGCAGACAGTTCATCAAACCATTGAAGGTTCCCATTTTTCTCTTGGTACTTTAATATGCTTGTGTGTTTTATGTTCTGCACTTTCATGTGTTTGGGTACTTACTTTCCTGCTTAGGATTCACTTAGCTTCATAAATCTGAGAATTGGTATTTTTAAAAAAATAATTTCAGGAAAATTCTCACACACTGTACTTTTAAATTTTACTTCAACAGCCTTCTCTCTTCCTCCTTTTTGAAATTTATTTAGTCATATATTAGAACTTTTTACTCCTCTATATCAATTTAATTTTAAAAATAGTTTAGATGTTTTGAATCTGTTCACTTCTCTTCAAGCTCACAAAATTTCTTTCTTTATATCTAATCAATTTTTTCACCTATCCATTGAGTTACATATTTTTTTCTAGAATTTCTGTGTTCTATTTCTTGTTTAAATATGTTTTCACATTTTTATAATCTTTACTGTTTTTGATAATTTCATTCTCTTATTTGCACACTTGGAATTTATTACAAATATTTACTTTATATTTTATATCTGCTTTATTTTCTGAGGCCTTTATCTCATTATGTTGTCCGCAAGTTGTAATGATTCTCGCTCCTGGTATCTTGTTTTCTTGTGCATTTTGTACATACTTCTTGAAGGGTTATTTGTAGAAATTCCTGGAGGCTTGTATTAAAGGTGGGTTCCATTAGAAAAAAACTGTTCTGTTTCTGCCACCAGCCTGAGATTATTACCAAGTTCTTCATGTGTTTGTATGTGTGTTTGACACCTCATGTAGTATGAATTGTAAGTGACCTATGTCATAACTGGCTTGTAGTTATGAATTTTAATAGAAGATAACCCTCCTCTACCCTATACAGTGTTTCCATATATGCAGTTTTATTTCTTTTCCTTTGTCAAGGATTGTGGGTTGGCAGTGGGCTGCTGATTGGGATATGTTTACTTGTGTTTTATATTACACTGAATATGTGGCCCTTGGAGGGATTAGTTGTATGCAGGACTATCTCATATTTGACCCCAACACTTTGTATCCCCATATTATCAGAGATCAGGAAAATCAAAGCTAAATTTACTTGGAACAGCAAATGTTCTCAAGACAAAGACAGCTTCAGAGTTATTTAACTCTGTTCCAGTTTTGTTCTGAGTATTACTAAGTTGTTGCATGTAAGTGTTTTTCAAAATGAATATAGATATAAAACAATTTAGTTGTGTTCAGCAGAAGGGTCACTCACGGTAACTACTACTCAAGAAATATTTGTTAAATGGATGAATGAATGAGTTTTCATGTCCTCTTGTGTACTACTGATGGTTCATCCAAACTCCCACAGAAATATAAAGGAAGTCTTTTGGGGGGGAATTTCTCTGCATCAGTACCTCCTCTATAAAGCAACACAGAATAAAAATTATGGGAAGAAAAAAGAAATGCTTTCCCCCTTCTTGTCTTTGCTAAAAGAGAAGGGAAAAAAAGAAAAAAAAAAGCAGAAGAGAAAATGGGAAAAAGCTTGGAAGTAGAACTGTAAAATACAGGCATATGTGGTTGGTGTTCCTCATTCATGACTGCCTTTTACATTTCTCTTCCATATGTGGAACTACTGCCGATTCTTCTACAGTTGTTCCTGATGTAAATGAATATATTCTGACTCTTGAGAGTTTCCCAGCCTTACACCCTGATCTCATCCAACAGGTCACTACTCTAATGGGCTAAAAGAGGAATACAGTGGTTTACTGAAAAGAATGTTAAATTGAATGATTGCACAGTAGATGAAAATCCTTCCTCTAAGTTCTCCAGAATCCATTTCAGGGACCTGCCACTCATCTTTGAACTGTTTTCCCTTTACTGGTCTTTTGCATTAGATCTTTCAGAAGAAATATGTTTATCCCTCCACTTATGTCCTGGGTGGTCTGAATCAGTGAGATTATTCCATTTCTCAGAGCCACATTAACAGAAAGATGGCTGCAGATAGTCCGGTCCTTCCATAAGTCATAATGCTTTTAGAAGCACTTTATTATCTCCCAAGATGAAATTTGTGACATCCTGTAATGGGACCTAAATATGAAGACCTATGGCTTTTCTCAGGGTGAGCCATCTGCTCACTGCTTCCTTCTCTTCAAGCCATCATCTCATCCTCTCTCAAGGACTCTAGAGCACTAATGTACCTACCACATACTCTGAAGTATCAGGTCTTGACTAGTTTTTCACCCATGAATGTTCCCTGCAATGGAGAAACATCTTACAAGAGAGCTCTTGGGCAGAAATGGCAAGCTTTCTTGAAACAAGAAATGGCTTGTTAATAGCTGCCATTAACAAGCAGAGCACAAGAGGTGAGTTGATAGAATATGGCCTCCTTGCTTAATGGGAGTTGGTGACCAACACACTGTCCACATAAGAAAAGAGAGTGTTAAGTGGAGGTATAAAATATAGGCCACTTTACATATTGAGTGTTACGAAAGGACAACACATCTCAGTCATGTTTCTGCTTAGAAAACTCTTGTTTATGCATTCCCACACATGTGTGCGGTAGTCTGGATTTTGCTAGTGGGCATTACTCCCATTTGCAAAAAGGAGTTTTCTTAGGCCACCAGTGTGGGCTCTTTCCACAATGAATCCCTGCACTGGACTTCCTCTTGACATCACACTTCAATCAAAAACTTTTTGCACAAAATGTCACTTTCAAAGTTGTGGTTTGGGGAAAAAAAAGTGTCTTTATAAAAAATTCATGGCCACAATGATCTGATAATGCAGTGTTCTGATACCAGCAGATGTTTTGTCTAACATGTTCCCTGAAGCTGTACTCTGTGCCTTCATATCTTTCATTTCCAGTTGCTATCTGCTGACTGTGGGATGTCATGTACGTACCCTATAGCTATGCGCGGCAATTCGCATCTAACACCACTGCGCGTAATGAGCTTCACAAGATGCTTGTCGCAATAACTCCGTACTTCCCTAACCATATGGAACACAACACTCTAAAGCCCATAGACACTTTTTTTTTTATTACAGTTCAGATCCTTAAAACATAATCTGTGTGATGTCTAGTGAATGTACGTGAAGAGCTGCTGAAAACAAAGTTAACACTTGTTCACATCATCTGTTACAAATGTCCAATTTGGGACAATAAATTTCCTCGGAACCTGTTCTTTTGCTGACTCGTTGCTTTATCTTTTTTCCTCTTTCTCTCATGTCGTTTTTTTTTTTTTTATGAACTATGCATATGTATTAAATGGGATTTGTTGTCCCTAGATACCAATTTGCATAAAGTACAAGCCATCATTGGTTGGAGAGAAGCAAATTACTTCTCCGGCAAGATCACACTTTTTTTTTTTTTTTTTTAATTTTAACAAACCGCAGGCAGAGGCTGTTAACAGCACTTAGCCAGATATGCAAAGTATCACTTTTCTCAAAAGCAGCTTGATCAATGAGGGGGAAGAAAAAAAACCCGAGAGGTGATATTATTCAATTAAGTCTCATATAAAGCTGACCTGAAACAGAAACGCCATACCTGTTCAGCCACCTGTCCACCTGTTGTAAGCTGAGCCTCTGCACGTCCCCTTAAGCCTGGGTCAGGTACTCAACTCTTCTGGGGAAAAAGAAAATTAAGAAACTTAGCAGTGAGAAGTGAGACCAACTCAGCAGCTTTTAAAAATAAAACTAATCTCTCACTTTTATTCTCTGCTTCTCAGAAAACTCACTGTTTTTATTTATTTCTTTTTCAAGTTACTCTTGCCATCCTTTTCTTTGTAGCTTAATAATCAAGCAGCTTTCTGACAACAGTTCTACTTATAATTGCTGACTCAAAATGTCTTGTAAATTAAACCTCCTCTGCCCCACCACTGCCCATCACTAAAAGCAGCTTTTTCCTAATAGATGCATGAACAAGTGTGGGACATTTTGGATGGAGCCCCGGCATCCAGGTCCACACTAGCCCATGGCTTTCTCCTTCCTACTGCTTTTGTTGTGTACACCTGTGACAAGTTGGCAATTGACTGGGTGATATCTCAGAGACTTGCAAATTCCATCTTGTCCCTCTGCTAAGCAGAGCTGTGCTAGTTTTTGCTAAATAAAGAAACAAACAGCTCTCTCAGCCAAGAATCTCAGACGACGTATGGGGCGGGGGGGTGGAAGTTGTGAACCTCAGAAACAGCTGGGAATAAATGACACTCTCCAACTTTTGACAAACTTGCCATAGAAACTTCAGGAGTCTGTGGCCTGACTTAGATGTACATTTCAGTTAAGTTTAAGTTCTGGGGGCTTTGATATGTGTTATAGAATAATTGGATTTTTAACAACATTCTAACTAGATTACATGAAAGTTCTTTATGGATAGCAATACATATTTTAGTCATTGTAACCTCTAAAGGTAAACAAGGAATAGTTAGTAAATTCTGCTCCCTTATCAGGGAAGAAGGGGCACTCCATTATTATTCATTGAGGAGGATCAGAGATTTGAATATTTCTATTATTCTATTATTTACCCTCATTGTTTTGTCAGGATGTCAAGCAGATATAGGTATAGAAACAAATGAATGTGAAGCCAACTTAATTGATGATATAATTGTCTTACACCACCACCCATGGTATCTCTGAGGAAGAGACAGAAGTGACCAAAATTCACCATTCAGAAGTCAGAGCCTCTGTGAGGAAGAGAGTATGTGTGTGTGTCCTCTCATTATTGGGTTCCTAGTGCCTAAAAAGCTGGTATTTATAAGGTGCTCAATACCTATTAGTTAAATGAATTAATGAAATGACTGAGTTGTGAGTTAATGGACACAAAAGAAGTAGGCTGCACACAAAGAACTATTTATCTGTCAATAACACTAGAGTAAAAGATTAATGAAATTCCTGTGATGTAAGATTTATTCTTCTAAATTTCCTCAAAGAGACATTTTTGAGTACCTAAATTATTCCAGGACATAAACTGAGCACTGCTGATAGTGAGATTGATACGATAAAGTCTGGAAGGCAGTATGTGGTTGTGGAAATGGAATGGATCTTGGAATAGAAAGTAACAAAACAAATCATTTACTAGCTCATTGAACTTAGGTAAATTACTTAATTTCCCTGATCTTTAGTTTCCTCTTCTGTGAAGTAGGGGAAAATACCTATAGCACAGGATATTTTGATGATTAAATGAGATTAATTGATATCAAGTGCCTGGTACATAGTAAATGCTCACTAAGTGTTGGTTTCCTTTTTATTTCCCTGCCCCTAAGCACTTACAATCTAATTCCACTTTTCAATATCCCCAATAGAAGAAAATCTTAGAAGACTGAGAGAGGTACACAGAACGACTGCTTCTGAAGAGAAAAATGTATGAAAATAGGGGCCTTTTTGTTTCCTTATTCTCTCTTTCCTGTGCTCAGAATGTTTTACCTTTTTGTAACACCTTCCTTTCTTCTATTTAGTTATCCAAATTCCATTCAATTATACGATTTTCAACTCCTCAGTGTTTAGGAAACAAAGTTTTAGAGCTCACAGATGGGCTTTTGTGTTGTTTGTTTAACCTTAAAATATGAATATTTTTGTATTACGTGATCTACCAGTTGTCTTTTGCTGCGTAACAAATAACACCAAAACTCAGTATTTTAAAATGGCAATGAATTTTTTCTCACAGTCAATGAGTTAGCTGGGTGACTACCTTTTTGATTCAGCCTAGATTCATTCATTTAGCTGGAGACTTGGTTGGATTGAAAATTATAAGAAGGACTGTTAGTGTTGACTGTTGACTATCTGGATCATCTTGGGTCTCCTCCATGTGGTCCCTTATCCTCCAGTAGGCAAGACTGCTTCCTCTGTAGCAATCTCAAGTCAGTATTTCCATGGAGTGGACATGGAAGCTCGAGGGCCTCTTAATGACAAAAGTCCAGTACTTGAACAAAGTCATTTCTGTCACATTTTATTGGACAAAACAAGTCATAGGTACAACCTAGATTCAAAGAGGTAGAGAAACAGACTCTGCCTCTGGCTGGCAGGCATGCCAACGTCACATTGCAAAGAGCTGTATGTGGTTTTGAGTGCTGGGTCCAAGTGTTCTTTGGATGGGACTTTTTCTCTGAACTTTTTGAAGGACTGTTCTCATAAACTGTCTAGTTTCCGAAGACATCTATAGGCACCAAGTCTCTATTTCCAGTTTTGCATATTTACAGTCATCAATGTGCTCTTCTAAATAGAGGATTGTCAAAACTTTTTCGTTCTTCCCTCCTTACTGTATGATTTCTGCAAGGGGAAGGAGTGCTAAAAAATTAGTTTAATGCTGATACAAAATATACTACCTCTCTTTAAAGCCTAAATAAAAAAGACCTCAAACAACCTGACTTTACACCTCAGAAACCAGAAAAGTTAGCAGAAGGAAGGAAATAATAAATATCAGAGCTGAAATAAATCAAATAGAGAATAAAAAAATAGAAATAATAAAAAGTTAGAGGTTTTTTTTGAAAAAATAAACAAAATCAACAGTCCTTTAGCTACACTAAGAAAATAAGACTCAAATAAATAAAATCTGAGAACAAAAGAAGACATTTCAACAGATAGCTCAGAAATAAAAAGGATCACAATGGGCTATTTTGAATAATTATGTGAACAAATTATATAACCTTGAAGAAATGAATAAATTCCTAGAAACATACAATCTCCTAGGACTGAATCAAGAAGAAATAGAAAGCCTGAACAGATGAATCAAAATAAGGATGTTGAAGTAATAATCAAAAACCTTCCAACAAAGTATAGAACCAGATAGCTTCATGACTGAATTCTACCAAATATTCAAAGGAGAGTATATTGGTTTGAATGTTTAATAGCAGTATAGTACTGTACGCTCAGGTGAATTCTTGTCCTACTACCTAATAACCTAGAGAGTTCAGGCACATCATTTTAATAATCTTGAGAGGGTGGATTCCTATTCTTGAATTGGCAAGATACAAAAAAAAAAAAAATAGATAAAGCTATTGCATACTCCTAATCAGTACAAATTCTACAAGGGCTTCAATCAATTAACAATATGCTTCCATATGAACAATCAACTATCAGCCATTTCCCTCCAAATAGATTTTTTAAATGGTGGAGATTTTTTTTTTTAAATTTCATTTTATTGTGCTCAACACTGGAGGAGGCAGAAATTAGAAGAAGAAAGAATGGGAGACATAAAATAGGAGCAAACACCATATCTTACGTACACACATGCCATCCATCATTAAACACACACAGTTTGGTTTATGGTGGAGAGGGGGAAAAACAGATATAGATATTCTGAAGAAATAGGAAAGAAACAAGATAACACTGAACTGTAGAAGACAAGAGAGAAAGGAAACTTCAAGAGGAAGGGAGTAATCAACAGGGCTACATGTGGCAGAGAATTTACATAGGTTATAGGCTACTAAAAGGCCCCTTGAACTTGGAAGCCAGATTTGAGAATGCTCTTTGAATGAAATGCAATGGGTAAAACATAGCTTTAGATGGTGAGAATAGGGAGGCTGGTGGAGAGCAGACCACATATTTGAGGTGTCTGACAGAAAAAAAGGAAGAGGGAGTTATAACAGTAGCTTTGAGGAAGAATTCTCATTTTTATGATACGAAATTTTAAGTTTATATTTAGAAAGAAAGGAGGTCTAAAGATTCGAAGAGGTAGTAGGGAGATGTTAAAGTTATTTATTGAGCACCTGCTATGTGTCACAGTTTTCAGCACTAGAGACACAGCAGTGAAAACGACAGGCAAAAATCTTTGTCTCTTGTGATTTACATTCTAGTGGAAAGAGATAGGAAAAATAAATTAAGGAAAATATATAATTTGTTAGATGCTGATATATACTATTTCCGAGTAATATTCAGTCTTTCAAGGAGGAGAAATACTTCTCCCTCCAAGAAAAAGGGCAAAAATGTCAGATGAAACTAGAGGGACACTCAAATGGAGAGGGGGTAAGGACAATTGAGTCATTTTGTATGGAAAAGTGCCCTTTGATCTCTGCTTTTGCTTAATACTTCTCTTAGCATATGTTTGTCAACACTTTGCTGAGTTCCTACTTTCCTCACTCTATTTATGCAAGAATTAACACATTTGGTAGGACTAACTATTGACGTACAATCTTTGTCCCTTCATTATGGATGGTGTTACAATTCACAGTAACCAAGGTAGTACATTTTCCATTTACAGATTCTATTATCTCATTAGGTGTCATACGTCACCTTCACCTACCTATCAACTCACATTTTCCTTCATTATGTGCCCACAGTCATCTTTAGTGACAATGAGCATATCCTGAATTGTCAAAACAAGTCTTAATTTCAAGCAGCAAATCATGTTCCCATTGCATTTAGAACAAGTTTATGTATATAATATGGTTTCAGCAAATGAATTGAGTGTAATAGAATTGATTTTATGCCCTCCCCCATACTTATATATTGTATAGCCCTTTTAACCATTTTTTTTTTTAGAGTAACATTCAATTTTTCAAACTGCGTGGGTGTTCTACATTTGTAGCCTCAACCATAATGACTCAGAGTGTTTGAATAGCTTGCCCAAAGTTGCCTAACATATGAAGGTCTTGCTCATGGTCTTTATAGGTTGGCTCTCTGAAGTAGTTAACAATTTCAGTAATAACAAGGCAGCCCTGGAAAAAATCTGGAAAAAATCTATAAAAAATGTCCCTAAACAGGGGAAGAGCTCTAGAAAAAGTAGATTTTTTTAGCCTGAACTACATTCTACCTCATGGGTCAACCTCTACCATTTTGTTTTTCTCCAGAATTCTGTTGGTCCAAGGTTGTAGAGTCATTTTCAGGCTTTTATCAGAGATATATAAATACAACTACAGTAATCTCATGTCTATTTGACTCCCCATTTGAATCCATGAACTGAAATAGTGAAATGATGCATACTATCTCCATGTCTGAATTTTTGTATGTGAAGTCTCAACTTCACTATCACTAACTCTGCCTTCTGCTATAGATGCCTGAGACCCAGGAACCCCAAAGCATCCCTGACTTGTGACCTTATCAAAGTATCCTTCTCAATTAGAGAATATTGTTTACCATCTCTCTCCAAGCAAACTTGAGCCTCAGTCTCTTTTGCTTCCAGCTCTTTCTCAGCAGACCCTAGGCTCTCTAACTGCCTGATGCTTTCTTAAAACATCAGGCCTGAAATATTGGCCTGAAATATTCTAAAACTATACTTCTGGGAATTCCCAATTAGAAATTCTTTCTCACTTATATAACCAGTAAAGCTACCGATACAATTCAGATAGTGGCCAATTTTATCTCCAACTTTATACTTCCTTTAGATTTTTCCAGTTGCACTAATTTATTCCCCTCCCCACACCAACCTCCCTTCCCAAATCCATATTCACAGTCTTAGTGGGAGGTGAAGGCCATTGGATCCTAAAGGTCTCTACTAAATTTTTTAATTCTCCTTTTACCAAAGGAGGAAGCCATGTGTTTCTGCTGGGTTTGCTAGTAATGGGATTTTTTTTCCTTCTTTTCCTTAACACAGTTCTATAATTAATGCAGGTTTCTTTGATTCTACATTTATATTTAACACATTTTAAAAGGTACAAGACGCGTTTTAAAGATGCTTTTCATTCCCTTGTGATTATTCAGTACAGAAGAGCCATGTAAGGATTATGAGAGGAACTCACGTGAGGGAGGGGTAGGCTGTTGACTGAGACTCCTGGAGCAGAAGCCATGGGAAAGGAAAGTTCATGGACTTGGAAACTCTTGCACCACCTGCTGGTAATTTAGGAAAGGAATTAAATGCCAGAAATGGACTGACGCATTCACTGTGGCCTTTGGGACCAACCACACTCCTCTGGTGTCATTTTATCATCAGAGTCTGGAGGGCTGACAGATGTAAAGCCTGTGCTTCAGCTTATGGAAAACTTAGTTTTGGCATTTCATACCCCTGGAAAACTAGCTGATTTAAAAAAGAACCCTTTCTTTTTCCCCTCAAGCCACTCCAACCTTACTCGGCCTTGGGAAAGCTTCAGGTTTTTGGACGCCTCTCTTTTCACTCAACTCCAACGTTGCCTCCTTGGCAGGTTCCTAAGTGGGCTCTTTCTCTCCGACTCTTGGCGCTCATTCCCAAAGAATAATGTTTACTTTATTGTTAGTTGTAAGTGCCCTTGAGGCATTCAGTTATGCAAAGAGATTTAGACACCAGGATGATTTCTGTGACCTACAAATCATGGAAGGGGAAGCTCTGGGGAGAAGAAAGAAAGAGTGCAAGCTAGAACATCCAGGATGCCGGACATCCAGCAGTCATTGCATTGATAAGGAAGCTACCAGAAGCTACTTAGCAGGTAATTATCACTCAAATATGACCGACGCTTTCAGTACCTCTGAGGTTTAAAGGATCCAGGTAATTCCTGCAGCCATAGTTCTCAACTTTTATGCTGCGTACATATCACCTGGGGACCTTGTTAGATTGGCAGATACCTGGACCCTGTCCCAGAGATCCAGATTTAATAGATCCGAGTAGGGCTATGGTGTCTGCATATCTAATAAGACCTCCCAATGTTTTTGATGCTCAGACCACACTTCACAAAACACTGAGAGCAGCCAATAGAGTAAAAGTTCTCTCATCGCTTCCATTTCCAAAAATTGTTTCTCCAGTTATATCCTCTGCCCTTTTGCCCCATCCTCTTCATAGTGGCTGTTTTGTAAGAAAAACAAGAGTAGTGTTAGAAAATTAGAGACTACAGATGGATAAAGATAAAAATTTAATAGCATAATCTAAACCCAGAGCCAGAGAAATAAACCACATGAAAACCTTTAACTTTTCTTGTGTATTCTTTCAGAATTTTTGTTCACATGCACATATAACATATGTCTATACCTGACTTTATAGGTTTTGTTTGCTTATCAATATTATATGAATGTCTTTGGATGTTGACAAATCCATAACATCTTCATCATCATTTTAATGGCTTTTCTATTAGGCATACATACGATTATTTAGCCAATGTCCTAGTTTTGAATATTTAGATTTTCCCCAGTAGTGTTACCTTTATAAACAAACATGATGAATATTTCTGTGCAAATTCCTACTTGTTCAATCTTAACTTTAGGACAAATTTCTAGTGGTGAAATTGTCAAGTTAAAGGATAATAGATTTTAAGGCTTTTATTAAGTTGCTAAATGTCCCCCAAGAAAAGAAATGTTTCTTGGTTCACCCTCTCAGCAGCACTTTATAAAAAAGTGAGAAAATATACACTTTCCAATCTTATTTTTTTTAAAGAAAACAAACAAAAAATTATTACCTATATGTTCTAATATGAAAAATTATTTTTATTGTTTGAAGTGTATTTATTTGACTTACAGAGAAGATGAACTTTTTTAAAAAACCATGTTTGCCATTTAAAGTTCTCATTTTATAAACTGTTTATTCACTTTCTTTGCCCACTACAATCTTGCCTTTTTCTTATTAAGAGAGCTGTTCACATATTAATTATATTAACACTTTTGGGCTACATATTTGCAAATATGTTCCCATGTATTTCTTAAAATATTTGTTCATGATACTTTTAACTGGTGTGCTTTCTTTTGTTATACAGATATTGATTTTTAGAAAGTAAAATGTATACTTAAAATTTTTTTTCTAGCTTCAATTTCATATGTAGAAAGACTTACTTCAAAATTATATATTCGTTTAAGTTTTCTTCCAGTATTTTTATAGTTTTTTTTACATTTACTTCGATTCATCTGAAAATTTTCTTGATGTGAAAGACTAACTTTATTTTCCTCTATTTTTTATGAGAAAAGTTCTGAACAGCTATCTAAGTTATTATTTACACATGCATGGCCTAGAAGAAAGAAAACAAAATATCTCTTTAGAAGGTTCTCTCTTACACTAGCTTCGTGGAAGCTTCCTCTTGCAGTTGATTTTGAGAACTGCTAAGCTGTACAATTTCCAGAGGAAGCCACCAGCTTTCCCTTTCTATTATTTGCAGGTCAATAGATTACCAAGGCTGTTTATCTTAGATAAATCAACAAGCAAAGGAGAAGATAACAAAAGAAACCCAGTATAGTTTAATATCAATATTTCATTGTATACTCCAATTCTGTTCTCTTCTCTCCCAGCATTTTCTACGCTTCCCAACTCTGACATGAGAGAATGAAATGAGCACAATGTGAGAGCAGATGAGTATTTTGACCCTGGCTGTCACTGTGTACCCACTCATGTTTCTAAATCTTTTGTAAAATGGATAGATGTGTGCATTAGTCTGCTCAGGCTGCCATAACAGGATACCATAGACCAGATGGTTTAAACAGCAGAAATTTATTTTTTGATAGTTCCGGAGGCTGGAAGTTCAAGATCAAGTTACTAGCAGGGTTGGTGTCTGCTGGGGCCTCTCTTCCTGGCCTACAGATAGCCAACGACCTTCTCGTTATGTCCTCACATGGCATTTTCTTTGTGCACGTGCATGGAAACAGATTTCTGGTATATCTTTCTCTACTTCAGAGGACACTAGTCCTATTGGATTAGAATCCCATCTTTATAACCTCATTTAACCTTATTTACTTTCTTAAAGATCTATCTCCAGATATAGTCACATCGGAGTTAGGACTCCGACTTATGGATTTGGGGAGGACAGAATTTGGTCCATAACAGTATGACTATCTAGATTTCATGGAAATATAAACATTTGAAAATACTTTTCAAATAAATGTTAGTGGTTTGTGAGAAGGAGCCTAAAAATTCAAATTGCATTTCTATTGAAGTCAGCAGGTCTGTTTTTAGCATGTTGAATATGCCTAGGGCTATGCTGGAGACTTATGAGTATTCAAAAGAAACATTCGGCGTAAGATCTATTCTTCAATAGTACAGTCTCTAAATGTAGGGAGGAGACACCAACCGACCTTTGAAACAATGAGAGACAGCACAAAACCTAGTATAATTAAGGACAAGGTGGAGCTTTGAAAATCTAGTATAATTAAGGGCAAGATGGAGCCTCAAGGCAATCAGGTAAGAGATCATCTTTAGAGTTCAGATAGTGAAGGTGTTGCGAGGCAAAGCAAAAGGATGCATCACATTTCTCCTTGTGTGTGTGTTGGCTTGTTCTGAATGGAGGCAGGTGGCCCTTGTTCTGAGCTGGTGGAATCAAACTAGTTGATGTCTGGATAGAGTGGAATGTCTCCTGTGCACATTAGGCATACTATCTTCAGAGAGCCCTTTGGGGTAGACTATAGGACTCACTGGAATTTTGGACCAAAGGAAAAAAAGAAATAGCATCAGCACTTTCTTTTCTGAAAATCAACATTATTATAGAAAATGGAAGCCCTTTGGGCCAAGAGATTAGGTCATTGCAGGCCTCTCATTTCTCCAGAGAAGGAAGAAGGTAAATTTATGGAGATAAGTGTCAGCCACTTCAAAGTCATGGAGTGGTGTTAGTGTTCTAAAAGCAGATAATCCCAAACAACAAACGGTGAGAAGCCAGACCAACATAGCAGGAGCAGGAGGAGGGCCCAGCAGGGCTGCAGGTGCTGTTAATGAGGAATGCACCACACCACAGCATCTCTTGTCCCTTCTCTGTGACAACCCTTCCTCTCCTTCTGCCCCCTTGTCCCGTCTCTCAGAAAGCAGATTGCTAAATACCTGGTTGTAAGCCCCACAAGTGGAGCTACCTGAAGTGGTTTAACCCACTGCCAGTGTTGTACCAATCACTCAACAATTCCCACAGCTGCTTTTGTGCGAAGCCTCTCTCTTAAGCCTCCGGTTTAAGAATTTAGAGTAATCATGTAAAAATGATACCCCTGTGCTCCATGATCCGCTGAATCTCACTAATACCAGATCCCAGAAGAGGGCTTATTAATGGCAAGATGCAGTGCCTCTCTCTCGGCTCATGTTTCACACGGATCTCTCTTATGGATTCAGCTGTAAACCTCACTGCTGATAAAGCGAGTATAATGAACCTCCCTGCTCCACGGGAATGAAATCTTGGGCTGATGGAGTAGTTACCTGCTGTACCTCCCGGCACCACGGCAGGCATGACAGGTGTGCTTCATGACCGTGAGAAATAAAGGTGCAAAGTCACTTCCCTTCACCTCAGGCTTTTCTCTGCCATAGGAAAGAGGAGGCATTTAAAGATCCATATTCAGGACTAGAGAGGTGCTATAATTTTTTAAGAAGTTCCATAGTCATTGATTTGTGAGTTCTATACTGCTAACAGGATAGACTTCTCATTTTTATGTAATCTCAATAAAAATAAATAAGACCTTGCAATCTCTGGATCCCATGAACTAGATTATTCTAGAATGTTTTGGGGCTCAGGATTTCTCCCATTTTCTTCTGACAGTGAACAACTTAGCCACTGCTTTTTCTAATGGAATTCTGTGAGGGGCACCGAGCTTAACGCCACAATTATCTCTCTGCCCCCACTCCCCATTCACAGCCCTTCTCCATCCAACAGTAGCAAGAGACATGACAGCTCCTATCTTAGATGAGAGACACTTGCTAGAACCCAGATCTAAGCCTGGTTGGCACACATTATTACAAAGCCCATTTTTTGAATCTACGTAGACTTTCACTCTTAAAACAACTTGACTATGTATCAAGCTTTATCCTTTCCCAAACACTCACACGCAACATCTCATTCACTGCTTAAACAGTCAAGCAAGGGGCTAAGAGAGTCTGGTCCTAGAGTTGACAAAACTAAATCATACCAAATGTGAGGCTACTTGCTAAAGCCACACAAAAGTTAAGCTATGGAATGAGGACGAGAATACAGGGTTACAGGGCTTCCAGCAAAGGTCATTTTCAAACTAAAGGATTTCTCTCAAACTAAGGGATTACTTTATCAGATTATGTATTGAAAACTAAAAGGAAAAAAAAATGGCTCTCTGAAGAGATTAAGGATTTTAAACATAGTTCCTGAGCAAGACATTCTTCTCTGATTTTTCTAATAGATATAACTTCAACTATTGTCCCAAGTGCCCAAGCAGACAAACCCTGGACTGAAGTGTCATTTACGCCTTCTCACGGATGTATCGCACAGGCCTTGGTTACTTTGGTATGTAGCCAAGGGTTTTACTTCTGGAGATGACACTTCCAGGTAATTGGCCACCCTGGAAGAATGTTCCGGTGTCACTCAAAGCATGTTTCAATTAATGGTGTAATAACACCCTTGGAAAAGGTACCCTTTCATGTGGAGTAAGGAAGACAAAAACTGGAGAACTGAACTATAAGTTCTGAAGAAACAGCCAGGACCCCTATTTTTCAAACTAGTCCCCCCACCAGTGACCTCTCTGGAAAGACATATAGAGATATATAAAGACATATAAGACAAACACATATACATAACTACCTGCAGATAACATTAATTGGTACTTTGTCATTTTTAAACCACACTTTCACGGGACTCCTCAGAGAACCAATCCTGCCTCACCTGAACTGCTACTGCCATTTAAAATTCACTTTTCACTTACCTAATCTTAGAAAAAGAAAAAGAAAAATACTTATTCGACTCACTGCTTATTGAGTAAAGGATTAGTATTATTTTCCTTCCTCCAGTGAACTTTCTTGCACTTCATCCTCAGTAGATTGTATGTCTTTGTGTTTCTCTGCCAAGGTGTCACTTTTGAGCAAATCACAGGTCTTAATGCTGCCTAGTTCATGCAGTGATAACATTTTATTCAGAATTGCTGGAGGTCATTTCAATGGAAGGAATAGGTAGGAATGAGAATTTACCCCCAACTTGAATTAAAATAACTTCCAAGCACTTCCTAGAGCAGGAACAAAGATGAAAGGGGCCCCAAATTATGAGAGTATTTGAAATAACAAGGCAAGGGTGTCCTTTGAAATATACTCAGCCACGTTTGTTTGCCTTTAAGTCAGATCACCTTAACCAAGGACATTGGGTGGCAGGAACAAATGGTTAATGATTGTGGAAGGAACCTGGCCAATTGGCTTTTCTTCCTTTCTCTTTCTTTTACTTATCTTTTTATATTATTATTTTTTTTTAACTTTGGCTAGAATGCCCAGTAGGAGTGCAGACTGGAAGATCGGCTGTCTTTTGAACTGGAGACATCACAGGAAACTGGGGAGGCTCCAAATTGCTAACCTGAGGCCGGAGCAAAAACTTTTTTTCGTCGAAGGGACTGCTTTTTTTTTTCTTCCCTTCATTGAATGGCATCCCAAGTCCTGCTGGATTGCAACTGTCTTTGTTCCTGCAGCCAAGCCTTATAGCTGGCTCACACTCTGCCACGCTCATAACCTTACACTAGAAAGGAGATTACAAAGAGGGGCAAACACCCTAGAGGGTTCCCCTTTATCAGAACCTTCCCTGTCAGTTGGACTCCTCATTTCCTGAGCCCTCGTCTGATTATTAGTGTACTGACGGAATAAAAATAACCTCATATTCCTACATGAATCATAAATAAAACCCTTTTATTTCATCAAAGAGGTTGGCAGGTTTATAGTCCTTTGCAATGCAGGCACGATGTGAATGACATACCTTTAATTTTGCTGACAAGCTCATCGGGTTTCGAATGAGAAAAGAGTGAAAAGTGGGTGACTTCGAAAACGGTCGTCTGGGAGCTTTTTGGTGAGGATAAATATTTCACTTTGCCACTGTAATCAGGGAACCAACTGATCTCGGTAATGAACTCTTCAATTACAGCCTGCTTCTGACTCTTCAAAACTGCCTAAGCAACAATATCACAGTGATTATTGCTGATGTTACAGATGGAAGCAACTTGTGAAGAAAGAGAAAGAAAGAAAGAAAGAAAGAAAGAAAGAAAGAAAGAAAGAAAGAAAGAAAGAAAGAAAGAAAGAAAGAAAGAAAGAAAGAAAGAAAGAAAGAAAGAGAGAAGAAAGTAAAAGAAAAAAAGTGCGACAGGAAAAGAAAGCTGTCAAATGTTAATATCACTGGATCATTAAAGACAATGATATGGAGCTGGGCAATTCTTTCTCTATCTAAATCATCTCAATGATTCCATGAATACTCCAAATTTTCAGTAATCTAGACTTAAGCTGTCCAAATCAGAGAAGCCAACAATGAAAATCTCCATAGTTTGTATACCCAGTGCATTTGCTTTTGATTTCTGTTAAGTATGACATATGATACTGTGAAGTCCTTCTTCAAAAGGATTTAAGAAGTGTACACAGCAATGTTCTCAGAGCTGACTTTTCTACAAATGAGTCTCCTGCTTCCTATATTAGGGTAAGGAAGAATCAAAGAAGAGCAAAAAATGCTAGATGCTGGGTTCCTAAATTACTGACCTTATTTTTTTCTAGAGCCTCAACAAAGATTTGGAGATCAGGGTTTAAATGGTGGGGGGCGGGGGAGGAAAAATGGAAAAGTTTCAAAAGTTAATTACAGGAAAAGGAAAGATGTCTTACTTAATGATAAGACCCTTTCAATGAGTCAGTCCAAGAGACAGGCTGAAAACTTAGCCCTAAATGATGAACATTTTTATAGAGCTGATTTTGGGGCTCCCAGCTTAACTTGGGATTTGTTTTTGCTGACAAATCTAGATTTTGCTCCCTTATTTGAGAAATTTTAGCAAGAGTAATAGTTGCTACCAACGATCTGCAGGTTTTTTCCTATAAAAAATAGATCAAACTTTGTAAGGCATGAGCCTTTCTTTAAGGCAACTAAGCAAGACAGAGGAGCTATTATGAACCAGGAGAGAAAGTTCCTTTTCTCTCTTCAACTGAACTACAGCCTTCTTCGAGTTAAGAGTCATGTTTTAGTCTTACTGCATACTTTCCACTGAGCCTAAAACTGTGCAAGTCTCCAGTTTTCAAGGTAACATAAGAAACAGGACAAGGGTTACTCAAGGAGCTACCAGAGACCAAAGGGGCTCTGGCTGTTCTGCAAGCTCCAAGAATCAACCTCAGGCATCTAGACATTCTACGAGTCTTCAGATCATCCCAAGTGAGGTGGCTTTTTACTTCACGAATATCTTGTGTTTTTTAAAAAAAATTTTAAATTGTGGTAACACAAAATTTACCATCTTAATTTTTAAGTATACAGTTCAGTGATATTAAGTACATTCATAATGTGTGCAACCAATACCACCATTCACTACCCTAACACTTTTCATCTTAAAAAACTGAAACTCTCCATCCCTTAAACAATAACTCCCCCACCTCTCCCACCCTCCGCCTAGATCCTGGCAACCACCATTCTACTCTGTGTTTCTATTTTTGACTATCTTAAGTACTTCATATAAGAGTGGAAACATGTAGATATATTTTTCTGTGCTTGGCTTATTTCACCTAGCATTTCCTCAAGATTCATTCATATTGTAGTACATGTCAGAATTTCCATTCTTTTTAAGGTTGAATAATATTTCATTGTATATATATAAAAAAATCTATCTCACATTTTGCTTATTCATTCATCCATCAATGGACACAGGTTGCTTCCACATTTTAGCTGTTATGAATAACATGTACAAATATCTCTTTGAGACTCTGTTTTCAATTCTCTGGAGTGTATAAACAGAAGTAGAATTATAGGATCATATAGTAATTCTATTTTTAATTTTTTGAGGAATTGTCATGCTTAGTTCCACAGCAGCTGTACCATTTAGAGTCCCACCAACAGTGTACAAGTTTACCAATCTGTCCACATTCTTGTCAAAACTTGATATTTTCTATTTTTTTGATAGTACCCATCCTAATATGTGTGAAGAGATATTGTAGTTTTGATTTATATTTCCTTAATAATTAGTGATGTTGAGAATTTTCATGTACTTATTGGCTATTTATCTTCTTTGAAGAAATTCCTATTTGAGTCATTTGCTCATTTTATGAATTGGATTGTTTGTTTTTTATTGTTGAGTTTCAGGGGTTCTCTATTCTGGATATTAATCTTTACCAGATATATTATTTATAAATAGTTTCTCTCAGTCTGTGGGTTTACTTTTTACTCTGTTGCTATTTTGATGCACAAAATGTTTAAATTTTATGAAATCTAATTTGTCTATTTTTCTTTGGTTGCCTATGCCTTTGGTGTCATATCCAAGAAATCATTGCCAAATCCAATGTCATGACGCTTTTGCTCTAAGTTTTCTTCTAAGAATTTCATAGTTTTTGGCCTTACATTTTGGTCTTTGATCCATTTTGAGTTAGTTTTTGTATATGGTGTTAGATAAGGGTCCCACTTCATTCATTTGCATATAGATATCCAGTTTTTCCAGCACCATTTTTTGCAAAGACTGTCCTTTCTCCATTGAATGGTCTTGGTACGCTTAGATCCCTCGATTCAAATATATATATATATATATATATATATATATATATATATATATATATATATACACTTGTGATTTGGAAAAGAATCTTATTAGGAAGGTGCTATTTTTCCAGTTTTACAGATGAGACTCTGAGTCTCGATATCATCCCAAAAGTTTGATATCATGCCAAAGATGATACAGAAGATGATATCTCTGAATCAGCATCCTAATTCTCAAGAAAAGAGTGTTTATCTTGAGAACAAATGATGATTGAGAGGACTATTTCACACATCTGAGTTTTAACAATGAAATATGCTGTAAAGAGATACTATTGTACTTCTAGGCAAAGCGTTGCATGGTAGTCCATAGGAGAAAAAGACACTTATAAGTAACAACAGTAATGCACTGCTCTTAGGTATCCAGGTGAACACACAGATCCTTACACTTTGGCCAAGAAAACCTGGCCTGTGATAGATTTCCAGGATCTGTTACAGCTGCCATGGGCTCATGCACAGGACCCTCAGGCTGTGTGAGAAAGGGTCAATGGCAACAAGGAGAACATGCCCAGGCTAAGAAACAGAGTGCCCTCACAAATTACTGTAAGAGTATAGAAAAAAGTAAATTTGAACATCAAAGCTTTCTTACAGCAACAAACATTTACTCAGGACCTGCTTTCCTAGCGTATTTATGGCCATGAAAGTAATAAAACGTTATATTTTTAAATTAAATGTAATTTAATTTAAAAAGAAGAAGAGAAAAGGCAGGGAATGGATCTGGGGACTGACAGACCAAGGACAGGCACAGGAAGTGTTATGATAATGCCCATTATACAAATGTAGATACTGAGGTTCAAAGGGGCTGTGGTTTACCCAAGATCATACAACTAGTAACTGCTGGATAAAGATTTCAGTCCAGACTTTATAGTATTCAGCAAGCACTGTACTAGATGCTTCATAAATGATTCGCTGCCCCTTATAACACCACTGTGAGAAGTCCCGGTGGTCAACACCTTTCCCTGATGCTATTTCCTCCCTGTGTGCTAGACTGAGCAACAGAAGGAGAAATCCTCAATGACCTGGGATGCTCTCGGCTTGCAGAATCAGACTGAACCCCTGGCCTATTCCAAACCTGCCCATATATTTGATCCTCTGAAATAAGCAGACGACTTTATAGTACAGTTGATTCAACGGTAAACTAAGGGTGTTTTTCCAAGGATTCTGGGATTAAGACCTTTGCACCTCACTTTTCATTTTTGCTCTTGTGCCCTCAGCTTTGACTTTAGACTCTGGTTTGGTCCACTGGGCCTGGCCTGGCTTGTATTATACTCTGAAGCCTGGGGAGCACAGAGTAGGACTCCCATTAGATTTAACCAATTAATGATTGGTGTGCTGGTTCAAATCGGTTAACTCCATGTCTCTTGATGCTGATATTAACTGTCCTCTGTAACACACTTTAATCTTATCATGTACTCTGGCTGTGGCCCCCTTCTGCCTCACCCCCCATGTTAAACATGTCAGTTTATTCAGGTTCTATTCCTGGCTGTTGATGTAATAAAAAGTTTCCAGATAATACCCAGACAAATACCATCTGCCAGGCTAGATCCTTGAAGCTTGTCTAAAATCAGCCACTTCTCCTCTCTGTAGAAAACTTACTCTGCCCCTTGAATTAAGTTGGCAACTGGGGAGCACCTGTTCGCTGGCGTGATGCTGATCCCCATCTCCCTGTTGTTCGATGCAAGAGTCTTTTCTTTGAAAGCTTCCATTCATTCCCTGAAAATATTGCTTAGATGCGTATAGTGAATTTACTAAGAAACACGTTATTTGAGAGAAACAGAAAGAAAAAGAAATGGAAAGGAAGAGAAAAAAACTGATGAAACCATAGAGAAAGACAAAATCAACTCTATTGAATTCTAGATTGCCATCTTGTCAGGATTTTTGCAAGATTCCTCTGCTACTCTTTTAATTTTCATTACTTTCTATTTTCCTTGAATAAGCACAGAAGCAGGTTCTAATTTTACCAGAGGCTTTTCATCAAATCAGACTTTTTATTCTCCCTAGGTTACCCTAGTCACAAAAACATCTCTATTTTCAAAGCTTGCATAATATTAGCTAACTCTAGTGGGATACAGCTTCTTGAACCCATACAGTAAAGATGCAAACATTATCCTTTAACCTGACTCCAGTTATCTTTCATCACAGAGACTGACATTCTCAGTAGCCAGAATCTTCAGAGAAACTCTGAGGTTTATGAAAAATTTCCTTAATCACTGGCTGTGCAGACTGAACTTTTTGAACTTAAAGTAAGTCATATCTCCCTTCAGTGTTTTGAGGAACCTCAGATGCTTGATGCTCCTATTTCTAGCCTGGTATAATGAAGTCTTTTTAAAAAATATACCTGAAGGAGGCTTGTCTCAGGTCGGATTTGCTACTCCTTTTCTCTGGCACAATGACCACATAACAGGTCACCACTTATCACCGGGGCCACCAGCAATGGCCTAATTGTATTGGAGCAAAATGGCAAAGGTTTTTGTGGAGGACCCAAAGAGCTGTTTTATGTAAACTCACAGTCTTGGTGTCATCATCCTCTACATCAAAGCATAAACTGGAAGATGTGTGCCAGCGTTCTAAGCCCAAACCTACTGGTGAGGAGGAAAGGGATAACAGACACAAATTGAGGGCTCCGTTTGTTCACTGATAGGTGTGGTTTCTAAGATCTTCTCTCTCCCAGCCATGGACAAATCTTCTTTTTTATACTTCCTTAGTAATGAAAACAGGTGTATATTTCTGAAATAAAAACAGCTGTGTAATTCTACAGACTAAAGGTCATTGGACAGTTAGAGGCTATAGCTGGCTTGAACTTGATCATTATTCTCTCTTTTAAAACTGAAGTTACAGAGCACCCTTAAAATGAAATAATTAGTATGTATCCATTAAGAATCACACTATCTTAACTGTTGGTGGGTTCTAAGTCCTAGGCACAGCCCTTTTTACTCAAAGAGTTTATAGTATAATATCACTATGGAGACTGCGAGGGCCTGCCATCCAGGCGGAGTACTAAGTAGCTGTGTAGCTCTAGGTCCTTCAGTAATTTATCTTCTCTGGACCTTGATTTTCTCATCTGAAGATGGGATACTGACTTGAGATTTTTGCAAGATTTTATTTGGATAATGTAAGTCAAGGATTTCTCACAATGACTGGCATATATTAAACCCTTGTTGAATACTTGGGAAGATTTGATAAATAGGTGGGACACCATTGGATGAGTCAGGATGTCATGGTATGAATGGTGAGACCACAGACAGAAAAGATGAGCTTGTTTCTGGTTGTGTAACACTCAGAGAATGAATGACCCTTAGGATTAGTAGATAGGAGAGAGAAGAGAAAAGAAAGTCCTACTGTTGATTCTGATCCTTTGCTTTTGTATAACAGGAAGTCACCTTAACACAAATAGAGAAATCAGGAAAAAGAGCTGATTTTGTAACGGAAAAGCCAAACAGAACACAGGTGTTTCGTTGCCCACAATTCACTTCCAGGTGTCCCTTAAGGGTCTGGAATGAAGTGAGAAGATAGTTTCAGTGAATTCCAGCTGGGTTATATAACATATTTTGAATATGAAACAAAATGTAGCATCTTTTCTACTCATGGCAAGGAGGGCTTTTTGCCAAGCAATGCTGGAACAGCACATCTATTTTGTTGGGCTGAGTCACTGTGCCTTCAGAAACAGTTCTAATCTCAGCTCTGCATGATGGCTATGGAAAAGTTTACTTCCAGTTTTTTTCTGAGTCTCAGGTTTTTTTTCCCCCTCTAAAAGGA
The DNA here is from genome assembly GCA_028627145.1 of Eidolon dupreanum. NCBI lineage: Eukaryota > Metazoa > Chordata > Mammalia > Chiroptera > Pteropodidae > Eidolon > Eidolon dupreanum. The sequence goes on from CM053515.1 coordinate 71,083,954, forward strand.
ATATAATGACATCAACTTGTCCTCCACTGCCACTGCAAAACACATTTTGAGAGTTCGCATATTTACCGAGGACATATTCAAGGCTCCTCTTCCTCTTGCCCCTACTCCATGCTCGCAGCGTGCAATGCTGGTGCCTGTGGAGCAGGAATCATCGCAGAGTGCGGAGGGCTTGTGAATGTGTCCGTCTGCCCTAGGAGACTGTGAGTTCTTGAAGGCTGGGCTGTATGTCTTCATCTCACTACTCTTCCTGTGCAGCACACAGAAAATGAAAGAATGAATTAATGACTGAAATGTGTATCTCATTCGTCTGTAGGACATGGACCCCCTTGGTTAAAAACCTGGTTTCTCTTTGATGAACTCAGCCCCATTCTGAGAGAAACAGGAGGCAACTGGAAATGGTTGCCTCCTTCTAATACTTTCTCGTTTCTTAGTTATAAATATGGTAGCTTCTTGGTAAATTAAAGGATGTAACACATGAATTTCAGTAATACCCTTGCTAAAGACAAGGTTAAAAAAATTAGGCCTGAGCTAGAGGAGTACCCAGTTAAGTAATGATGCCATCAAAAGCACAAGTCAGCGTGCTTAGGACGTCCAGGCATTGAATGCATTACATATTTTCTTTCAGTAACATTTGCATCTGCATGACATGGACATATGGGCGTTTAGGGAAAAACCAAATATGTCTTTGCCAAGTAGCTGCTTAAGTTTGTTGAAATATAATGACATGTGGACTTGTACAGAGTGGGAATGAGTAGGAAGAAGAGAAATGGAGGGGTCTAAAAACATTTCTTGGTCATACATTTTGAAAACCAATTACAAGACTGAGGAGTGGCATTTTTATACACCACAACGTTACTCGTTTTTATTTTAGACTAAGACTGGTCTTCAACAATAAATCAGTTTACTGATTGCTCTCAACTTTCATCACTTTGTTTTACATTTCTTAGGAAAGTACTTAGGATGAACCAGGAATTTTGTAATACAGGGGAAAGAAAATTAATAACAAAAACATTTTGCTGCTTTGTTTGAATAAAAGCAAGATAATTTACAAATTGGGTGAAAAAAAAATAAACTCAGTATTTGTCAGTTGAAGCCTGAAGAGGATAATGATTACATCATAAAATAGCTAAAATATCTCAAAATTCCCAAGGTTTGTAGGTAGAAGCAGCTTGTAAAACTGAAGCTTATGATCTCTTATTAGTTCTGATTTATGTTTTAACCACAAATACAAATATATTAATTACAGAAATTATGATGAAACTTGTAGAAATAGTGATGATAATAAAATTCTTTGGTATCATTTTATTACTACATATATTGACACTATTATCAAAATTTAAGCCTGGTTCTTGTTTACCTATTACATATGAGCATAAAATCTTCTCCATCAACAGTCTTGTATATGAAATCCCATTTTCAGTTAAGAAGGACATTGAAAAAGAGATCTCAAGGATAACAAAGCTTCTCTTACGTCCACCCCACTTCCAGCCTTAATAATAAAGCTTGTTAAAAAGGAACATACTGGCAAATTGGAAATGTTATGAAGTGTCAGAATTTTTACTTCCTTATCTAATATACTACTGTGTGCCATAGTTAATTACACACGGACTACACATCTTTTCTTGACTATTATACTGTAAGTCCATCAGTATACTGTACCATATAATATAGAGTCAAAGACAGTAAGATATCCCCAACATGGATTAGATGACTGCATTTGGTTCTCAGTATGGGGTCCCAAGGAACATGGGAATTTCCTAAGCTGTTTACTTCTTGTTCTTCTCTTGGACTGTCCTTTCTCTACTCCTCAACCAACAATTAAATAGGGCTATTTCTTTGTTAAGTGTTTCTCACTTCCCTTAAAAGGAAGGAAACATGATATACATTCTTTTGTTCCCCTCACCTCCACCCTATTCTAGGCTCCTGTGCTTCCTTGGCAAAAGTGGCTTCTAATACAATTATTTTGCCTGTGTTTTAAAAATAGAATATCTTATTCCTTTAGTTTCTTTTCTTTTTCCCTCCTCCCACGTTTGTGTTTTTTTTTTTTTTTAAATGACATCTCCGATGCTCCAGGCTCTCAGAGAATCCTTTCAGAGTTCCCTTTGTCCCTATCACTCTCTCCCTTGCTATTGTTTCTTTGTGTTCATATTACTGTAAGCCTCACTGTTTTCTGTATTGCCCTTCCACATCCTAGTTTATCATTTCTTACTTTGGCTTAGTTCCCACTTCTTTTATATTTTTACACTTTATCCCATTTGTCTCCTTAATTGGGGTTCCTACTTTTATTTGTTTCTTCCTCTGCATTTGTCACCTTCTGTGCTTCCCTTTATTTTACTCTATATACATATACTGTCTTCATTTTTGCTTTTTCTTCTCTGCACCTCACTCACTGTTTACTATTCTGTACCACTTCCTTCATCTATCTCTGATGTATTACTTTTCTGTTTACATAGCTATGTCCACAGAAAGCCTCTCATCCACTTCCAGCACAGAGGAAGACAACAGGAGACTTCAGTCTTTAACCATGAGTCTCTATCTTTCTGTTAGATGCAAAATTCCCCGCATCTGCCACCTCTGAAGCCAGGTCTAACTCACCGCTGCACTTTTCTACAAAGGTAATTCAGTATAGGAACAATTTGTTTTGATTATAGCCCCAGAAGAGTTTAACAAAAGGGACCTTAATGTACAGCTGTCCTGTCTATGACATAGTTCCATGGTTTGCCAGCTGCCTCTGGAGAAGTGTTCAGAGGAAAAATTCTTCCTGTTAATACTATAATGTCTAGAATGCATAAACACACATACGTGTACACACAGGCACACACAGACATGTACATACATGTATATAGGATGAGTCTTCATTCTCCATCCACACATGTGTGTATATGTGTGCACACACATACACATACATATATAAGTAAGCACATATGTGAAATATATAGTATATCGATAATGTACATATATTTTATATACATTCATATATATAATATATGTACATTGTATACATAATGTTTATATATATTTCTTGTAGCTGAAATTATGGTAATTGAGTTAAGCCTTCAGTAAGGGCTTTATAGTCTTTATCAAATTCATGATTAGCTATTTAGAGAATAAAAACTAATAATACTCTGAAATTTTATCATACTTTAAGTATATTAAGCCATCTCACATTTGATTATTTTATTTATGCCAACTGATTCTTTTATTCTTGCTTTGTTTCTTTATCCATTTTCTTTACCCTCATAATATATTCCTGTAAAGTAAGAAAAACACTAGAAAGCCAGAATGGAGGTAGGTTGTATTATCTCATTTTACAGGTGGAGGAACTAGGGCAGGACCATTGAAATTACTAAACTTGCTCTGAGGTGCTGACACCTACCCAGTACCCCCTCCTTCATCTCCTCTCACATCAGTTTTCATTCGCATTTCTTATCCCATTTTAGGAATCCTTGAGGTTCGAAACTATGCATCTCAGAGTCCACTTTAATTACTAATGGGATCAGGTTAGAATTAAAGGTCTTTCTTTTCCGTATTTAGCTAAACAAAAATATGATTTCAGAAGCCAACATTATAAAAATGAATGCATTAAATGCAAAGATTGAATTATATTTTAAATAAATACATGTGCTTAGGCATTCGGGAAATAGGAGTTAAGGCAAAAGGCATTTGTTGAACCCCGATTATTTTTAATACCACAGATATTTTACACAGCAGGGATGTAAGAGAACTTTTTAGAGCATTTTATTTTTATTTACTTATTTTTTATTTAAGTATAGTTTGTATGCAATATTGTGTTATACTAGTTTCAGGTGTACAATATAGTGATTCAACATTTTTATACAATGTGATCACCCCACTAATTCTAATAATCATCTGTCACTGTACAAACTTATCACAATATTATTGACTATAATCATCTTCATCTTTTTCACCCTGAGGACTTTTTAAATTATGTATTAGATGCATTTTATACAAATTAACATTATCAATAATTAATAATTATTTGTTATTAATTAAAAATAATCACCAATGAAAATTTCTCTAGATTTTAGAATTTGAATATTATACTTTACTTCTGCAAATGCATAAATATGAGTCACTTATGCCTACGTATGGACGTGCCAATGCTAAAAGACATATTTTGTCTTGACAGAGGCATTGGAAACCCACAAGGTATTTGGAAAACTAAATAAAAATCAAAGAAATATCAATTATATTTATAAACTCTGCCAAAATTCAAGTGGCACCAAAAGCTCCCCTTTCTGCTCACTTTGATTTCAACAGAGTACCTACCTGGCAAGAAGGTAGAAAGTTATTAAAGAATAACCCTAGAGAAAAAATTCACTACCAAATAAAATTCAGCTCGCAGAATTTCCAGATTAATACAAGTAGTATCCAAGGCTCAACCTGTTGGGAAAACGGAAGTGAGTCTGCAGCGTATCTTGCTTCGAAGATACCTTTTGTCCTCGGAGGAAGCATTGCCTGGCTACAGGCAGAAGGCTGTCCCAGCCATGTCTTCACTCCTGTCGCTTACTGACCTGCTCTTGGGATTCTGCTGCAACTATATCAGACAGTAGAGTAGCTTCCCACTACCAGGCAGCCCTGCTTTTTCCCCAGCAAAATTGATCCAGATCTTGCTGATACATATTAACTATGTAAGTTACTACACTTGAGGAAAAACATGATCTCAATTTGGCTATATATTAAAAGTGTCAGTCTCTGTTGTCTAACCTAGCATTCTTAATTACATACATTTAGCCCACAGTTGGAGAATAATTTTGCTTCAGATTGAAAAGAAACAGCTCTGGCTGTGGTTATTTTGGCATACAAGTCTCCAATCTGACTCTGTTTTCTAAGTAGACATTAATGATTCTAAAACTAATATTCATTGTTTGAAGAGGCACAGCGGCCTTGGCATTTACTTAACCTTTTGTCTCATGTATGAGACTGAGTCAGCCTAAATCCTTTTCTTAATTAATATCTTTTCTTTTTATAGCCAATGTTATTTATTGAACAATTTGCATGTAACAATTAGAGCATGAGAGCTTAAGAAAATTCTTCCATCTCAGAAGTCCACCTTTTCTGATTTTTACTTCTTTATATTTTTAAGGTTGTTCTGCTTATACAAACTAAGGGAAAGCTTAGCTAAAGTGGTTGGGGAAAAGGGGGAAAATACTCCCGCTCTTTAAAATAGATTTGTTTTATATAATAAAACTGTCACCACTTTGCAAAGAATATGAATTCATTTTACTCAAACTATCCTCAGAAAACTCACATTAATGTTGGCGATTGTATATGGGGATGAGCGTAGTACTGAATGATTAAATGTACTCAAAGAATAGAGTATTGCATTTAATGTTCTTTCTTTTAAAATAACAGAAAAAAAGTAGAAGAATCTGTTCAAAATAATAATAATTTCATCCTTGACCCCCAAACACCCAGAAAGAGAATGAATGTTTGCCAACTTTCCTCAAATTGCTGTCCACAAGAATTCATAATTTCAGCATTATTATAATCATAGACACAGTACTTTTATATATACCATGTCTTTTATTTTGTTGATATATTATTTTTAATTTATCATATTGAATAGCTGAATAATATTCAAATAATTAGATGTGCTCAATAATTCAATCAGTCTCATCTTGAGGTATTATATTCTTTATAATTTTAATATAACATTGCAATAAACTTCTTTGAAGAATATAATTTCTCCCATTTTGTAATGGAAGTAGAATTGTTGGGTGAGACAACATGTATATTTTCCCTGTCTTGGCAACAATATTTCACAGTGTACTTTGCATCTAGCAATGCATATACACAGGGTCAATGACCTTGCCTTTGATGCACATTATCTAAATTTTTGAAGTTGTGCTGACTTCTTAATAATTTAGAGCTGATAAACCCAATCCCAGAATTTATTGTTTCAAAACATGTTATTCAAAAGTTTTATTCTTCTTCTTAATTAAATAGCACATTGAGCAAAATCAAGCCTTTTAAATTATTGAGGTGCTTTCAAGGCCTCCAGATTACTATTAAATGCTAATAGTCAACTAAAACTCCACATGGAAATATAAAAGGTATAGAAACTGTTTCTGAAGATATATTGATTAATTTTTGACTAGTACTTAATATGATGTGATTATTTCTCTCTTTCTGAGAGGAAATCAGAGGTGCAAACTTTTTATTTGAGGGCTCTAATGAATTAAGGTTTTACTCTAGAAAATGTAGCCTTTTCTTTCCCAACTGACATTTTAAAGACATTTCAAGTACTCATATTACCAGATATTAAGCACTTCAGCAAGAAATTATCTAAATTTCCCAATTTGCTCCTTAAGACTTCTTGCAGACTCTTTTCAAATTTGCCTACGGAGTGCAGATTGTCCTGTGCACAACACTGAATTGACTCAGGTAGTGAAAATATCTCTGCTGTGATTCCAAAGCTCTCAACATATGATAGATAAGAATTCTAGTTCACAACAGGATTATGGTAGATTTTCTGGAAAACATAACTTATAGGAAAAGGAGAGACTATGGGTCTAATTGGAGAAATGAAATTATTTATATAAATATTAATTAGGAGTGAAAAACAGGTGAATGCTTTTACATGTTAATAATGCTGTAATGAACACCTTTGAAAAGATCTCCTTATAGTAGGAGAGCACTATTCTAAGGTAGGTACATAGACATGATATTGCTGGATGGTAGGAAACAGACATTGTCAATGTTTTTTTATCATTGCCAAATTTATCTCCAAATGGCTTTAACCATTTTTTTTTACATTGTCAAGATCCTTAATGTTATCAGACTTTATTTTTTGCTTCTCTAAGAATTATAAAATGGTATTGCATTATTGTTTTAATTTGCATTCCCTAATCACTAGTAGAATGGAAAGTTCCCGACTCTCCCATCCATTTATTGTCCAATAAGGCTTCTCTTTTCATTCTATCCTTATAACTTTCAGAGGAATGAAGTTACCTTGTCTCTGACCCCTGTGACTCTCCTCAAGATTTCTAGAGAAGATCTGGGCCCTCCCTGCCTTCTCAGAATGTGGTGTCTTGGTTATGTAATGTCTTAGTTATCATTTAAGACTCTATCAAAGTTTAGCTGAGGCTCAGGGAACATTAAAATAGAGTTGGGTGGATGTTACCTAGAAGAAATTGAAAGACATTGAACTTAACCAGATGGTAAGCACTTTATGATAGGAATTGTGTCTTACAATAATAGTAATAGAGTAATAATTGTTCATGTAATTTCTACAATATATTATGGACTATGCTGAACATTTTATATCCAACATTTTATTTACTTTCACAAAAATATAGTGAGGTAGGCATTACCTCTATTTAACAGATGATAAAACTGAATGTTTAAATTCACACAACATCTCCAAAGAAGGCAAAACTTAATTTTTAAAAATAGACAAAGATTTGAACAGACACTTTACCAAAGAGGTATCAGTGGCAAATAAGCACATTCAAAGATGCTCAACCTTATGTAATTAGTGAAATGCAAATATAAACCACAATGAAGTACCATTACACATCTATTAGAATAACAAATTAAAATGACTAGTGATAGCCAGCAGTGATGAAAATATGGATCATCTAAAAATCTCATACATCGTTGTGGGAAAACAAAATGATATGATCATTTTGAAAACTTTTTGGCAGTTTTTTTGGACGTTCAACACATACTTACCGTATGACCTAGCAATCCTACTTCTAGGTATTTACCTAAGAAAAATAAAAACATATGCCCATACAATGAACAAGACCTGTACACAAATATTTGTAGTAGCTTTATCCATAATCACTAAAACTGGAAACAATTAAAAAGTCTATCGACTGGTACAGACAAGTGTAATACTATTCAGCAAAGAAAATGTATGAATTACTGATACATGAAATAAGAATAAATCTGGAAAGCATTATGCTAAATGAAAGAAGCCAGACACAAAAGTTTTAATTTATAAAGTAATTTGCATAATTCCACTTATATGGCTTTTGGAAGAAACAAAACTAGAGGGACAAAATTAGATTAGTTATTCTCAGGGATCAGAGAAGGTTACTACCTACAAAGAAACAACAGGGAACTTTTCAGGAAGATGAAAATGTTCTGTATATTAATTATAGTGGTTATGTGCCTGTACACATTTGTTAACACTCATCAAGCTGTACTCTTAACAGGGGTAAATTTTACTGTTTACAATTTATATCTTAATAAACCTGACTTAAAAATAAAAACAGCTCTTGTGTGATAATGTTTTAAATTTTCTTATTTGGGTATTCCCAGAATCTTAGAATAGGGCCTGACACATAGGAGGAGTTCAATAATCTAATGTTGAGTTAATTAAGAGGAAAGGTGATGCCTTGACCATGACAATAACATATTTTGCCTATTTCCCAGTTTTTACAATAGTCCAGCCATGATCACTCATGCCTGGAATCATTTCTGTAAGCTCACACTTATGCAAGTGATATTTATGTGAAGCTGACCCATGAGTAATTTCTGAGTAGGTATTAAAACACCCTCATGTCTACAAGTCTAATATATTAATAAATGTGCTGTTTTCAATAAGACATCTAAATTTGCATGCACCATCTTACTTGTTATGTTCAGTACTCAATTTTTTAATGTTTCTTGGACAGTAGCCAGTAAGTCTGAGTCCCTAGTTAGTTCATCTATTACTTTCTCACCACAATAGATTTGGGTCTCTGCCAAGAAATGAACTAATATTGCATACAAAAATCCTATAATGCATATCCCAATCTTCTGATATTTTCTTTCTGAGTGATGGAGGGAGGGGGATAAACACACATGCACACGCACACACAGACACCCACACAAATCCTATCTATACACAAAATCTGCTCAAGTTAGGTAAACATTTTTTATTGCTGTTATTAATATCAGATGCTTTTTGTAATCCAAGTATTTGCCTGTCCATTTACATGATCCTCTCACACTGAGGATTAGAAGGGAACAATGAGTTGTAAAATCTGATAATGATCAAAGATGATGCCTCTATGTGAATAAAAGGAGTCAAGATTGTAGGAATCCTCATTTTCACAGGAAAAGCACATTTTCTGCATTTGATTTGGCACAGTATTAGTGTCTTAATTTCAATGATTCCAAAATGCTTCAAGATGCTCTTGAAGAAGAGAAAGGTTCTGTGCTGGAGAGGGGGCATTTTCCTCCCCACCTTCTTTTCCCTTAAAACATAAGCACAGAACTAACGAACACTATTAAAAATACTTGTAGAAATGATTCTGATTTTTATCTGATGACTAACTAACCTATTATTGCACTTATGGGCAGAGATTAATGGGAAATTCTTAAAGAATAAAGACTCTAACAAGCCTTAGAAATATGTGTGGGCCCAGACTGTACCACGTGACCTCAGGAAGCCGAACCCTGGCTGTTAATATCCTTGACTAATGAACCAAGGCTACAGTCTGTGCTCGCAAAGTGTCAAGAAATAAGTAACCAGAGAGGTGACCTTTTAACATGCTTCTAAATGTAATTTTTAACAGAACAGTGTCAATAAGTTCAAAATCCCATATGCTTTTGATCTGATATGGAAGTATGATGCATCAATATCAGACAGCAAAACAGAAGAAAAGAAGAAAACTAGAGTAAAAGGATTAAAAAAGGATCTAAAAGAATAAGCTATAACTATGACACTAAATGCCTTTCCTTCTCATAAGTAAGAATGTAAGAAATCCTGGATCACTGTTTCAACACTATCATCTCCACGAAAAAAAAAATTAATAATAATAATAGTTGCAGACTATTCCTATTAATTTCTTTAATAGCTGTTGTTACTTCCTAGATTTGAGATTTAGTGTATAACCAGCAATGATCCTCTTGCCCTTTTTAGCTTTTGATTTTTTATCATTAAATTTAATTTTAGAATACTCTGGTATCCATTAGATCTAGGGTCAGTTCCCAGCTCCAGCACTAAATGAGTGCCTAGGTATAATGCCTAATTTCTATAGACCCTCAGTCTTTTCATCTATGAAATGGGGCCATTAATAAGATCTTTATTGAATCACTATGAAAATTAAATGGAAAAATATGTTTAAGCTTTTGACAACTTGTCTGATAATTCAGAAGAGTTTCAAACTGTAATTTGTTATAGTGACTGCTAATGTTAGTATTGTTGATATTGATACTCAAATTTTCTGTATTCATTTTAATGCCTATTATTTCCCCATTAGAGGGACAACTGCTTGAATAGTCTCACAAACCTCTTTGTACCCTTCACAATGCCCAGCACAGTGCCTCTTACAGGGTGGCTGAAAATGTGAAAAAATGAATGAACATGGCACATCTCATGTTGAGGCATTGACAATTATATTTCTTCACAATATCAAATATATACCTAATAGAGCGAAAGATGTACAAAAAGAAAAAGAGTAAAGATATGTACTATTGGAGAAACTTTTTTTTCATTTTATCTCTAGTGCCATTTTTAGCTATATCCAAGCTTCAACAAATTTGTGATTAAGATGATAAACATCACAAAAATGTGTTTAGGGTGTCTGTCTGAAAAATGGGCAGACAACCAAAGAAATATCATTCCTTTGGAACCAACAAAATTCTGCCTTTCCAAATAACTGGTCCTGATTTTTGGAGCATTTAGGACTCCATAGACTTTAAAGTTCATCCTACAAACAATTCACAACTCTTTTCTCTTTGAACTCCATTTGGACCTGTAGTTGTTGATGGGTGTCCTCCAGTGGTCCAGTTTCTGAGCTAAATCTTCACTCTCAAGGGGCTTAGCGCTACAAATGGAGGGACATTATAATACAGTAGAGTAATCACTAAGATAGAGCAGTTAATTCTCCCCAGAAAAGAAAAAAGGTAGCAAATAGCACCTTGTAAGTTTAGAGTTGGAGCTGAGTCTGAAAGCATCATTCATTCATTTATTCAGCAGAGCATAATGAGTAGCCATATAGTGTAGTGGCAAAAAGCAGGAACTCGGGAGTCAGACTGCCTGTGTTTGCATCCTGGCTATGTCACTGGCTACCTCTGAGTCCTGGTAAGCCATTTTACTTCTCCATGCCTTGGTTTCTTCACCCGTATAACGGGGATAATAACATAACTTTATGGACTTGCTATTAGGATTAAATAAGTCAAGTTTTGCAAGGGTTCACTACCTGCCTAGCATGTGGTAAACATCACAGAAATGTGTAGCAGATAAAGAAATAATCTGGTGTTCCCTTCCTTTACAATCCTTCGGTCAATTCACACAGAGATCCTCAGCATCAAAAAGTGTATAGTCTCTTGAGGTTAGGGGCATGAGAGGTGGGAGGTAGGGATATAGACAATGAATAGCAAACATAATAAATAAGTAGTTGTACAAGGACTGTGGCAACAGGAACGTATAGAGTAGGGTAAATGGTTAAGGAAAGTGGGATGAAATTTTACATGAGATGGTCGGTCAGGCTATCCCTAAGGTGGGTGGGTGAAGTCAGTCATATAGATATTCCATCTGGTTCTTTCTCTATTTTAGAAGACTTGGAGTCAAAAGGATCCCTCCTGATTCTTGGATTTTACTTAGAGAAATCCTTCACCAAACTCTCAAGCCTCCAGAGCCCCCCAACATGAAGTCAAGATAATCTGTCTCCCCGAGAGGAATGCAAAAGTTCTTTTCATTTGGAATATCTGAAACAAGACATATTGTTGGGAGGTGAGGAAAGGGAAAACAGGGGGAAACGAGGGAAACAAAACATTCTTCAGAGCTTCCTGAGAAGTGAAAGGAGAGGAACCCTCTGAGCCTCACATAGGAGGCCAAGACTTTTATCCATCTTTGCTCATTCCCCCCTTGGCAGAGTTTCGCCACTGAGAGCTTAACCTGTGACCATTCTGGGAGGGTTTGTCTAGGCTGAGGCAGAGGCCAATCCTGCTGGGCCTGCTGGAACAGATTCTTATAATCATAGAAGAAAAAGCAGATTTGAGGGAGTCTGTTTGACAAGAACTGGAGCTCCTGTGAATAAGTTTTTTTGGATCTAGAGTCAGAGGAAAGGGGATAAAAAAGGATATATCCTCTCTATATTTGTAAATAAATAGTTTTGAAAAAGAGTCAGATACTTCTCACTCATCCTTTTAAAAGTGTGAGATGATAACAACAAATAAAAGGAAGGACTACCTACATTCAGTGCTACTTTTGAAATTGATAAATTCTCAGTGACCAAGCATTCTTCAAGGCCCAAAGAAATCTTCCTTTAGGAGCAAGGCTTCAAGGTTGGAGAGTTTTATTTAGCCTTCTTTTTTTTTTTCTTTTAACTCTCAAAGAACACCACCGAAATAGACTGGACCAACCATCTCATTTAAAATTTCAACCCTGCCACTGCCCCACATCCCTGATCCCCTTACCCTACTCTACACGTTCCTATTTCCATAGTCCTTATTTAAGTACTTAATTATTATGTTTGCTTTTTACTGTCTGTCTCCCTATCTCCCACCACTCATGCCCCTAACCTCTACTTAAATCATCTTCCATTATCATAATCAACTATCCTTGAGCTGTACTACTTTGAAGCTATGTTGAATGCTTTACAAGACTTACCTTACTATTACTGTGCCCATATTACTAACGAAGAAACTGAGTTTTAGAGTTTTAAAATAAACTTGGCCAAAATCTCACAGTGGAAGGTCAACATTTATTACGAGGCTACTATCAGCCAGGGACTGGGTCAGAAGCTTTCAAACCTCTCAGACTGATTTTATTTTCCCCATTTTACACAGGAGGAAACTAATACTCTAAGTGGCTCAGTAACTTACCCAAGGTCATCCTGTTTGTAATGTAAGTGCTCTAATTATCCTGAATTTTAAACCAAATACAATTTCTTCCAAGGTATTTGGAGTGTGGAAGGCCCTGTTTCCTTACTAATAGCTATTTGCTGCTTTTCCTTCTTGTGAGTTCAGAAAGTAGATGAAAACTCCTAGATAGATTTCTACCTATCCTCTTGATCTAAATTAATAAATGAAATCTTATTACTTTTGCCAGCAAATGGTCACATCTGGCCTGCAAGATATAATCGGAAGCCTGCTGAGGAGGACAATACTCCTGGAGTAAAAAAAAAAAAATCAAAGCTTCAGGTGGATAAGACCTTTACCAATCTTGTGTCTGAAAAGCAGAAGTAAAGCCTGGAGCTGTAGCAGCCATCTTATAATCATAAGGTAACGACCATAGGACATAAGTGCCGAAGCCAATACTCAGAAGTTGACAGAGCACAAGGAGATGAAATGCCTCTGTCCATAAGGACATTTTTGAGCTGCTACACTAAAACTACCTACATCTTCTACTAGGTTTTGTTTGCTTGTCTGTTTATTTGTAGCTGAATACATTCCTAACTGAGACACTGGGCTCATAGTCTTGCTTATGGCTGTGAACCAGAACACCAAATGTAGCTCATTGCCTAGGATTTACTTGTACTAATCAATAATTTCTAGCCTTTTTTATGGGAATACTTCCATGTTTAAAATATAGCTGAAAAGAAATGATGACAAGCCACACCACTGGTAATACCTAACTGCCAATGAATTCTAAGGCAAAAAACAAAAATGAAAGTAAACTATCACTAGGAAACCCTGGTCAAACACTACTCATGTGAAGTTTAGATTAGATTGCATCAACATTATGACAAAAAGATTTTACTGCATTCACTACCTTTACTTGAGCACTTACCTTATCCCCATGCCATGCTGAGCATTTTACATTCACTATCCAATTTAAATATCACTCTAGGTGACTGTTATATTAATCACTATTTTAAAAGTGAGGAAATAAAGCTTAAAAGTAATAACTGCTTCTACCACAGAAATATCGTTGGAAGGTAGCATGGCCAAGATTTGAATCTAGGCCTTTCTCACCACAAAGGTACTCGGTGTCTTTAAAACCAAACAACTGAATGAAATGACTGTCAGACCGGTGGTTTAATATTTCATTTATTTACTGATTACCTGAATACTTAATGAACACTTTTGAAAACCAAGTCCATCAAAGTCATCTGGTTGTTTAATCGAGATGCCATCAATATATAAAAACATAACACAGGTTTCATTTTGATATTCTTCTCATTCTTATGTCTAGTGTTATTCACTTCAGCTCAAAGAGGAACTTAGTCTCTGCCCTGGGCATATAAAATTGACTAGGATACATTCCTTGTCTTCAAGTTGTCTTTAGTCCAGCAGTGGAAACAAACATATTCATAGGTATAGTACCTGGTACATCGGAGATGATCAATAAATGATATGCAAATAACAAATAAATGAAATCAATGAATAAATGGACAAAGCAGTTGACTAAGTGGATTTTATTATTATCATTATTATCAGTAATAGTTGATTCTCACTGTGTTCTCACCCTCAAGGCTTGAGTAAGTGTCTCATTGCTAAAACAAGCTATTTCTCCCTTGATTTGACTCTATTACTGCAAAAAAATTAGCTCACTGAAAGAAAACACTTTCCTTTCCAAGAGCACAATGCTTGGTTGTCTCACTGACATCTCTGCCACATGCTCCTAAAACACATGGATGGCAACAGAAGCATCAGTGCAATGTGTTGTCACTCACTTGTCATTCCAGAGGCATCATAGGGCCACTGACCTTTGCTGTTAAGGTTTTCGGGGGTAAAATACACAAAGCACTTAAAAAACTACCTTGTAGGGTGGTCTCATTGTGAGTTAGATAACTGAAAATACCAGTAAAGGAATAAAAATATTTATGATTTGTATTTGACTTGGAATTCATATTTGAAAAGGTATAGATAAAACATATGACCAATGAATCTTTTGAAAATAAAAGATTTCAACTTTGTTTTTATTAGCTTCATGTGCATAAGACTAAGCAAGTTCCAGTTGACATATTTTATGTTCTCTCTCTCCTTATTACATTAATGTTCGGTTATATATGTGTCTGAGTGAGATGGTAAAAGTAGGAAGCAAGAAAAAGAACAATCTTTTATACACATTCAGAGGTGGTTTAGTTATTAATTGACTTTATTACACAAGCATTTGCTAAGTACCCCCCTCAGACAAAGCAACGCAACAGCAACTCAAAATCCAAGTCTTACATCCTCAACCACCTCCTGAACATATTCCAAATATTCGTCCAAAGTCCCAAACTCAGCTATATAGCATTTTTAATTCCTAACCCCATACCTTTGCTTTTAGTCCCACCCTCAGTTAATCTTGCCAGCACTCACCATGTCGCTCAGTTTAAAAAAAATGCTTGTAATTATCTTTGATATCTCCTCTGTTATTCAACATATCAAGTATATAAGTTTATAGATAGATGATAGGTAGATAGATGATAGATAAACTTTCTTATACACATTTCGAAATTTCATCCTGCTTTCTTCTTCCCTCATGACTTGAGAGAAAATGTGACAATGAGCTTAAAGTTTATAGTCTGGATGTGAATGTAGATTCAAAGCCTGGCTGGCCCTGCCCTTCAATAGCTGTGTGACCTTCAGAAAACTATTTAAACTTACTGAGTTTATGCTCCATCTAAACAATAGTGATTACAATGGAATCTATTTTGTAGGGTAGTTGTCTTAGAAGGTTCTTGGTATGTGGTCATATTCTCAAATACATGGTATCATTTCTAGCAGTAACAGCAGAAGGAAGAGGAGGGTCAGTGGTGTACCAGTTTGGACAAATGAAAATTATTATCTTTTACTATAGGAAGAATAAATATTAATTAATTCAGCAGTTCAACAATGTCATAAAAAGCCCAGGTTCTTTCTTTCTGCTCTTCCACATGGTCAGAATTTTGCCACAATTACATCACATCAGAGCATGAAAATATCCAATGCGGGGAGCTGTCCAGTCCAGTATCTCTTTATAAAAGGAAAGAAATATTTTTGAAAGCTCCCAGCAAAATTCTCTTCACATCACAACACTCAGACTGTGTCACATGCACACCCCTCAGCCAATCATTAGTGAATTAAGTGGATCTTCCACAATTGTCTTCAATTCCTGAACTATGGATGAGGGTGCCACATTGAGAAGAGGATGCACAAACACCATTGAAATTCCATTACCAGTGAAGGGGTAAGACTTGGCCTGGTGGGCAGGGCATTGGTAATGACCACAATAAGTACATAGTTGCAATTCAGGTCTTTGTGGTTTCTTGTATGAATGACTGCAATAGCTTCCTAACTAGTGCACTTAACTCTGCTTCCTTCCCTCCTCAATCAGTTCTCCACAATGTTACCTAATCTTTCTAAAATACAGCCCTGATGCTCCATAAGCTTTTTCTTGTCTTCTAACATACATAACAAAATACAAATTCTTCAGAATTTCACTATAAGACCTTTATGCAACAGTCCAAGATTATCTTTTCATCTTCATTTCCTGATGCCTATATTCCTTTATTTATGCAACACATATACAGGCATCTTAGGTTCTCAGCAACACAAACATAGAACAACTTCACATTTGCAAGGTTTGTACTTGCTTTGCCTTTGGCTTACAATACTGTCCCTCTTTATCTAGTTGATAAAATTATCATGTATCTTTCCACACATTTCTACTGGTACCTCCATTCTGAAGCCACAGGTCGAATTTGTTGCCCACTCCTTTGTATGGCATCCAGGCATCGTAATGTCCCCAGAAGAGAAACTGAAAAATGCTCCTCTGGAGAAACTGACCTCAGAGGGAAAAACAGTGGCCTTGTAAGCCTTTAGTCATTATTTGACTTCTTAAAATATGGTCTTGGTATATTAAATATATATTTATATATGTGTGTGTATGTATATATATATAATATTGATTATATTAAATTAACATAAATGTAAGAATAATAACTATTTACTTGTATATAAGTTAGTGTATAAATAAAAAGCAATTTAAATAACACATATGAGAATAATACCACCTACCTACCTAGTAAAGGTGTTATTAGAATTACATGAGTTAGTAGGTATGAAGTATACAGCTTAATGCTGAGATTTAAAAAGTTAGTAAAAGTCATTTGTCTTGAAATCCCTATACATCTCCCACCTTTACTTGTTTATTCATGAAACAAATATTTATTGCTGACTATATGCCAGACCCTGTGCTAGGATCCCCTGAACAAGTGAGGTAGGATTGCATTCCAGCGGAAGAAATGGGGTAAGCTAGAAACATTAGACTGCTCCCCAAGTGCTGAGTCTATGAAATTGTAGATGAATTTTAAATTACTGCCTATATATTGCAGGAAAGAATAGCTTATATATACTTTCTTGTTTTGGGCATACTTCATTTCCTTATATGAAATTGGTGCAATGCTTGCTAGTGTGTGTCAGCCATCTAAAGTCACGTGGAACTCACTGTGGGATGTATTTTCTGTTTTTATTAATGACTACAGATTTAAAGTTATCATAGCTGCTAATTTCTTGAGGGAAGGTATTATGTTAAGTAAAATAAGTCAGAAAGGGAAATAAATACTGTATGATTTCACTTGTGTGTAGAATATATAACAAAGCAAAACAAATGAACAAACAAAACAAAACAGAAACAGACTTGTCAATTCAGAAGCCATATTAATTTGTGCAGACAAACATATATATCTCAGTTTTTAGACCACAGAAATATGAGTCTTCAAATATAATTCTGTTAAAATCTTGACATTCTCTGAATGAGGAAATAACCCCTGAATGGATAATTTGTTAACTTTAATAGAGTTTATTGAGTTTTTTAAAGACAGTTCCTTTTTAAATACTATTTGATGATTAATGATACATTGATTGAGAATTAACAGCTATGTTGTTTATATAATTCATTTAAAGGGCTGTTAAGCCTGAAGCTATGATTTAAAAAATGATCTAGGCTCAGTTTAGCATTCATTACACTAAACATCTCAGCCAATGGCAGTCCAGAAAAGTAAATACCACTTCATCAAGAAAACACAGAAATGCAAATTGACAGCTGGCAGAGTCCATCAGATATCTCTTCAGACAACTAACTGGCTACTTTTGTAGCATCTGTTTCATTTTGTTAATCGATCTTCCTTCCTTCATTTGTTCTTCTGGAAAATGGGATGGAAAAGGGATAGCATGTGAACCTTCAAAAAAAAGAAAAAGAAAAAAAATGTAAAGTGTGTACGTATGTAGTCTTAGTTTATGGAAAACAAGGCCATGGTTATTTTTATTATTTATCTCAAACTTTTTGAGGGGGAAGTGTGAAGTGTAGTCAAATGTAGGGGTCTAAATTTGAATGCTCTGATGCCAAGTACCCAGATTTTAATAAGTGCGACTGAAGTGGAAGATAGAGGAATCAGAAGAACTTGTGTGGAAAAGTAACTACAAAATCCAGGCTACATTATTTTGCATTTATGTAGAGAGGTGGTGTAGGAATTTAGTAATCTATTTAATTTTGTAGGGCTCAAATATTCTTCAGCTGATCACAGGAAATACTTACCTAGTGGAAACCACAATAGAGGAAAATATTTATATATATAGTATATATTAGGATTTCCTTTGTTATACACCACTCCAATTTCTATAGTTAGTCACAACCTCCTCCACCCTATTCCACTTTTCTTCCCCATCATCCACCTCCAAACATAAAGAAAAAGTAGCAAAGGGAGAGAGGACAGAAGAAAGAACTAGAGAGAGAGAGGAAAAGACCACTTATTTAATATGTTTGCCTACATGGCATTCTACCTTTGAACCATCCAAATGCAACATTTTATACATTGTCTTTTGACATTATGCAGTTTGGAATCCTGAAAGCTCTCAGTTTAGACAACTAAATTATTGCTTGTCAATTTAGCTTGGGATGAAAGACAGGTGTTTTGTTTCACAGTAAAAGTCCATTTAAAGCTTACATTGGCTCTGAATCCAATCCTAGCTTCTTGTTGTGGGCTGGCATTGAAGTGTATCACAGTAGGAATTATCAGTCGAGGCCCCAACAGTCAATCCACACAAGATCCTTCACCTTGGTTGCTCTCGATGGGCACGCCTAATGCTGTTTAAAAGCAATTGAGATAAAGACTTCTTCAAGCTCCAAGGATTAGAGCACTTGCTGATATTCCACAAGCATTCTGCCTCCAAAAAAGAAAGAGGCAAAGCAAAGTTGAAAATCCTTACTGGTCTTAGGAACCAACGCAATACTTTATGATTCTTTATTTAATATTCATTAGGACTGTGTTTTAATTTAGTGAATAGTTATCTATTTTTATGTTTCCATTTTAATAAAATAATATAGCAGATTTTTTTTAAAAGAAAATTTTCCATGAGTACATATGCATTTGTTACTCTGATTTGAGGAGTTTAATGTAAAAGGCCCAGTAGGATGGCTAAAATGATCTCGTTGCAAGTTGAAAAATAAAATCTTTTTATACATTTCTTTATTTCTCTATCCTCCTTCACTGTGCTATGGTTTTAACAATTTCCAGCATCATCTGTACTAAAATATGTGATAATTAAAAACAGTCACTTGTACCTATTACCAGGGTATAAGAGAACTCTCAGCAAAACGTAAAGAATTCAAACCTTAGTTCTAAGAAAGTTTTATGCTGTTCGTCTTCTATAATGGAAAGCGAATAGTGGGGCCATTATTTAATGGGTGTGACTAGTGTATATGTAGAGCTCATAATACTGTTAATAATTCAACACACTTTTAAAGTAATAGATGTTTTACATTGAGAGAGGTCTTAGTTTCATATCTACCCCAACTCCACTACCATTTTAAAGATGAGGTTAAATAACTTGACTAAGATCAAAGATCAAAGTAGTTCATGGAAAAGCCAGGATTGGATCCAGTTATTCTGATTAAAAAGCTAGTTCTCATTCCAACATAAAATCTTGAATTGAATCTTTTATGCAGAGGATGCTTAGAATTCTTTATGGGGTTTCATGAGTCTTTTATGATCAACTCTTGGATCCTTTTAGGCATGTAAAGTTTTCAGTTAAGGTTTAATTCAGGGAATATTATAACCACATATTTATTACAGTTATATAGACTCAGTTCAACTTTGAATTTAGTAGCCTTTTTTACTTTTTTTCCCTGAAAATGCTTAGATTAGAATGGAGGTTCAGTAAAACGATTCTACATATATGAGCTTCAATAAATTCATGCATTTTTTCGATGGATTTGTAAAACATCTTGAAGATAAAAGCACTATCTTATTTATTATCAGTCTTTTAGTGCCTAACATAATGCTTTGTCCATAAAAAGTCCCTAATGGATATTTGTTGAATTTCTAATTTGATGCATTTGATTCAGTTTCCTAATCCTGTATTATCCATAATTCATCTGACTAGCTATAACTATATTAATTTATCTGGGCTAAATTGCCTATTAACCAACAAAACTGTTATTAGATCATCTTTTCTTTAATTTTCAGCTAGGAATAAAGTGATCATGTAGGGGCATGGCCTGACCAAATCACTTTTATTTGGCTGTAAATGCATAGTAGATAGAGAGATAATTAAGAAGAATAGTTGGATTTTCTTAAACTTTCAAAAATTTTCTGTATAGAAATAGACAAAATGTCTGATTTTCAGTCTTTAAAATAAATGATCAAGTGTGTTTTACATGTGTCAAATGGAAACGCCAATAGAGAACTGTTGTAGAAAATCAAATGAGATTAGAGGTGATGATAATAAAAATGTTAAAAGCAATATGTAAATAGAATGACATTGGGAAAAACAATAATAACTATAACAGAAATAGTAACTCTGAAGTTTACAGTGTATTCAGGAGATAAAGTAAGGATCTTGGGTCCATTCTTAACAAATAAATAGAAAGAGTTCTTCACGTTCTAGGGACAATGACTCAAGATATAAAACATGCAGTAATTGACAACCAAGGGTATCCCTACTGGCCTTTCACTCTTACTCTGACTATAAAAAATAACTTCATTCAAATGCATGGCTGGCAATGAAATGGAAGTTTCATCACATTGCCCTACTCGTGACCTCAAAGCTGACCTCCAGATCACCCCTCAGTCAAAATGTTGGAAGATTCAGTGAATGCAGTTTTAAGCTGGATTCAGCTGAGTTTTCTGAAGAGAACACCAGAGTATTGTATTTTCAGTGGTTGTTTTTGAATTCTGTGGTTGAAGGCTCCTGTGCCATGATTAGCTTTGATATCATAAATTTATCAATCTACTGCCAAGATTTTTTTCATCTTTCATTTTGCTGGTATCTCCTGAACTGGTAGGAACAAGCTATCTACTTTTCCTTGCATTGCAAAAGATTAGTATTACTGGACCTGTTCTGCAAATGACATCTGAGCCAGTTGTAGAATTTATTTGGATAAAAGTTAAGTGATGAGGTTAGGAATAGAGCCCAAATAGAGGGTGTGTTATGGGTGAATTTTTAGCCTGACCTTTGCTTATTCGAAGACAAATCAATGAACTGTTCAAGGAATTAGCTCTGAGAAAGAATCAATCAGCTCTAAAAGTTATATATTAAATAGTTAACCAAATTATTTGTCTTTGATTTTTTTTTCACTAAACAGGATTTTATTTATTTTTTTTGGATTTTTTAAATTTGAAGGCTGTAAAAAATCACATAAGCAAAATGCAAATTAGTTAATTTCTTAAGCGGTTTAGTCAAAATTTTTTATATAATGTTCTATGGCATTGTATACATTAGTTGAGTCTTTGCCTTTTTACGATGAACATTTAGTTTCCTTCAGTTCTTTGAGGTCCCTGAAAGCCCATTCACTAAATAGTATTTAAAATATTGGATAAGGTTTACATACATTTGTATTACTACTTTTGTGTCTACAAATGTAGCTTAAATTTAAATTAATTTAAAATGTATGATTTCATTATGCATTTTCTTACATGTGTATAACTGTTGTCATGTAAAATGATCTGTGATATTTTTTGGCATTAAAGAGAGAATTCTTTTTATTCAAAAATATTGGAAATAATGACTTAATCAAATGACAATATTTTTCAGTCTTTAGTTATTATGCCATAAAGTAATGTCTAACTTTCCTCCTCAGGAAATTGTTTGCCAAATAGTCATTTTGGGAACCTTTTAAACATAAAGCTCATTTAAAATTTTTTTTTTGACTTATAGGCCTTGAGCCACATCTAAACTAACTGATTACCTTTAGTAACTGTTAAGATTTATTAGGTATCCTGATTATGCTTTGTGGTCATGTGGCACTTATGTTTGAATAGAAAATTTCATCAATTTAATGAATGCTAAATTCATCAATAAATTCTCTTTATAACATAAAGATAAACTCTTAAACTTTCATATTCACTCGGTCCTCCAAAATGAAGTCCCACTTTATTCAAACAATATTCAAGTTTCAGCATAATTTGGACTCAAACCAGCACCTTATACAAGTGTTGATGAACTTTTTCTGTAAAGGGCCAGACAGTATTTTAGACTGTGTGAGCTATACAGTCTCTGTAGCTACCATCCAACTCTGCTGTGTAGTGCAAGGGCAGCCACTGTCATTATGAAAATGAGTGGGTGTCGCTATGTTCCAATAAACTGCATTCAAGAAAACTGAAATTTGAACTTCACATAATTTTCACGTCACAAAATAATGCTTTTTTTTTTTTTCAACAATATAAAATTTTAAAAACATTCTTAGCTCATGGCCTACACAAAAAAAGATGGTGATCTGGATTTGTCTTATGGGCTGTAGTTCACTGACCCTTTCACCAGAACCTTAGAGAAGTTCATATTTTTGTGAGCATGCCCTGGGTTTCTAAGCTTCCATACCTCTCCTTATATAGTCTCTATGAATTCTCTCTCTCTCTCTCTCTCTCTCTCTCTCTCTCTCTCTCTCTCTCTCTCTCTTCCTAACTAAACACTGTTCTTGTAAAACTGAGCTCAAGTGACACTATCTCTGAGAAGAATTCCATGATTATAACTCACCTTTCCATTCAAAATCAAATTCTTATTCTACAGATTCCAATAGTTATAAGAACAGTGTAAAAACAAAATTAGTGGGCATTTGCTAAATATTTATCGAATGAATGAATGAGCAAATGAGTGATGATGGAAACAAATAAATGACATGTACCAAAACTGTTTACTGGGCTATTGCTACAGACTGATTGTTAGATCCACATGGACAGCTAGTTGTATTCATTTTTCTATTCCTAAAGACTGAAAATTATTTGGAATGTGAAAATATTTTAGTAGCTTTTTGTTAAACTAATGTTTTGAGGGTATATCTTAGAGACACACCTATGGAGAATGGATTTTATTCTTTATGGACATTCTTACATTTCTGAGTTGAAATAGTTCTACCTGATTCTCTACAAAATTGCCATACCTAGACCTCTAAAGCTAAGTTAGGAGTTACAAACATCCACTTTCCTGTCACTACTTGTAGACACATGCTTGTTTATTTTTGGCTAATTAAAATTAATCACCCTAGTTCTCCCTTCCCTTCAAGGGCATTACTTCCCATTAACTTCAATGAAGCTTGTTTGACTTCAGTGGAAGTTTTTGTCTGCATAAGGACAGTAAAGCATCAGGATAAATATCTTTAAGGCTGTCATTTGTCACTACGAACAAAAGGAGGAGAGATCCTTAGGCATGAGGCACCATGGCACACTTCACAAGCCTTTCTTAATTCTGTCCTCGCTGATGTCTCATGACTGCCACATAAAAGGAAGCATCAGAATTATAATTGAATGGTTCTGAAATATTAGAGACAGAACCTCTGAAAAGGAGGTTCACAAACATATTCTTTAGCAAAGTTAGTGATTCGAGTACCTACAAACGGCCAGAACACTGTTGACAGCACTTCTGCTGCATAGCACATATATTCACTTTGAGTAGGTGCTGAATAGGAAAACAAGGTAGCTTAACTTGATTCCACCAGCACATAGTTCTTTGACAACCCTCCACTATTCAGAACACCCTCAAGAAACAAAAAGTTAAAGAGGGAAAAAGGCATCTGAGCAACCACAGTGACATCATAACACCTACGCTCTAAAACTTGAGCTTTTTATTCATAGTATATTTCATACAGACTATGAGATATTAGGAGTGCTTGTAAAAATAGGGAGTCCAAGCTGATGTACCATGGTGCCAATCGGCTGCAAAATTCCACATTTTTAAAGTTCTCTAAGTATTAAAAATTAAGTCAATCTAGTCTTATTGTTTTTAAAAACCACTAAGTTACTTTTTATCATAAAAACAGCATGGCATTTTTCCAAAGATGATTGTTCTAGAATCTTCACCTTAATTCTACCATATAGCACTGCTTCTACTGTATTTTCATAACTTCTTTTTATTGAAGTGTAATTGACATGTAACATGATTATGTTAGTTTCAGATTTACGACATAATGATTTGATATTTATATATATTGCAAAATGATCACTACAAGAAGTCTGTTTAACTCTGTCGGTCTGGTTAACTACTCTAGTCTTTACAAGACTGTTTTCCAACATTTAAATGAGATAATATACACGCGTCCCCAGCTCTAAGGCTTGACATTCAGTACCTTCTTTATAGCCTATGTCTTTGGAATTAAACAGAATTATTAGCTGACTAATCTGGAAGAAATACACAGCAAAGGATCACAGGGCAACTCACATCCACAAAGAAAGGGATGAAGGTACAAGGGAAAAAATTGGTATACATAGATTTTCAAGTCCTACAGCTGTAGCTTTATATATATAATTTAAATGTCCTAAATTGTCCAATAAAGAAGTTGTTATTAACTTCATTGATATTTGGAGTTTATAATTAAAATTTTTTTTGAAAGCATTGTTCCCTAAACATTAGTCATCCTGTGCTTGTCCTGGTCAATTATTTCTTTCCATTTAAACAAAATATCTGTTCTTACCTGAAATTCCATCATTTAAGTTATTCTTTTAGTTTTAGACACTGTCTCTGCAAAAATCTTCTATTAAAGTGCACATCATCTGGGTCAGATGAAACGCTAAACTGTTACAATACACTGAAACTTTGAAAAAAATCAAGTAGTCATATTAAAAGAGTGTTGCCTTTGGGGGTGAGGGAAGATAAATAGGACTCAGATAAAGAGAGCTAGATCTTAGAAGAAGAAACCAGGAATAACCCAAGTACTTGGGGTTCTAGCCTGCATGGGGTAGTGTGTATATGCTGTGATTTGGAGTGGTGGAAGATGGCACAGATAACACAAGCATCCTGGTTGGGGAGGGAACCAAAATCCAATTTCACCTTCTTCACAGTTCTAATGAGGACAAAGAGCATTGCAGGACAAATAAAACCATCTTCTAACTCTCCCACACCATCCAACAAGAAGATCTTTGCCCTTATAAGTATGAGTTTTCCAGTGGAGCAGCAGATAAGCATTGTGTAGTCTTCAATGTATGTAGGCACTGCACTGTAAAAGGAAGAATTACAATATCAATCACCATAATCAATGCTAAAGCCTGAAGCTAGATTTGGATGGGAGCCTGAACCAATCTTTCAATCAATGAATGAGGCATTCCTATTGACAGAGGTTTCCAGCTCCATTTCTCAGATCCAGGGAGAGGTACTCTCTGGAGAGTTTATTTCTATTGTTTTAGTCTCTGTTTGTTTGTTTTTCCCATAGAGTAGCTTAGAAAACCTCCTTTTATCTGCCTCTGATACTAATATTGATGCAGTAGGATTCCCAATATAGGCATTCTTATATGATTTTTCTCTACATAGATTATTTCCACCCATCCAGAAACAAATGTATTCTCTCATACAGTGTTCCCTTAACTTTCCTGATAAAAAGTGTTACATTAGGTAGTTGTTAAAGTTGCAAATCTCTGGGCTGCATAACCCATGCCTAGTAAGAGGGAGGCCTGGCAGTCTGCATGTTTAGCACACTGGTGATCTCCTTGCTGTGAGCCTGTCACCACCAGACCTGCTCTTTTTATATTTCCTTCACAGGACATGGCACTTAAGACATACCATCAACAAAATTTTGTGGACTTACTGAATCAATAAATCTCATAGTTATTATAATGGCCGATAGACAATCTATTCCTCCAGCATCCATTCAATTAGTCCTCAAAGTCTGCTGACTTTACCTCTCTAAGAATTTTAAATTATCCCCTCCTCCCCATTTTTATTCTACCCTAGTGTTCTCTTCATCTCTCCCTTTAAGTAATTCTATAGCTTCTTAATTAATCTTCTTCTCTAAGGCCTCTCTTATTGTTACCCAACCCTTAAAGTTCTGCCAGAGGAATCTTTCTAAAACACAGATCACCATATTACTTGAAAATCTTTCAACAATCAACCCTTCTCCCTCCAAACCTGGAATAGTGTCCCCAATGCACAGAACTTGGCACAAAATAGGCCCCTGCAACTTGTAGGAATATAATTTGTACTAAAAGCTCTTTAATCCCTAGCCTCAACCTGACTTCCCAGTTTCACCTGTAGTCACTATCTGCAGCTACATCAGTGTCTCAACAGCCTCTGAACAAGCCCAAATCCTACTCCCTGTATTTCTCTCAATGATTAGGCCATTTGTACTCCTCTTTTTTTTGCTAAGGCTGTTACTTCTGCTTCCTATACCAATTCTTTTTCCTCCTTCTCCTTCCCTACCCAACAAGAAAATCCTATTCTTAAGTGTCCCTCTGGCTGTGTTAGTAGATCTGCCTGAGCCCAGATTAGGATACTTTTAAGTCCTGACCTTTTCTTCTCTTTTGGGGTGCTATAATATTCCTCCTACAATTACAGGGTCAATCAGATGCCCCAAGAGCTCTGGGGCTTTAGTCTATGAGGTCATTCTGAGCTGTTCTGGGACTGCATGGCCAGCCATTTCAGGAGAACTATGCAATATTTCTTTGGGGGTATCATGTCAGACAGTGCTGACATGCTGATTTTGTATGATTCTCAAGTAAGACACAGGAGGAGTTTAAGATTCTAGGGTACCTACAGTCCTCTGACAATCTTTGGCTTGGGCCATGTATGTGTCCCATGTATTTACTCTCATCTACCCATGTTCTGACCAACCACAGTGCCACCTTCAGTCTACAGTACCTGAGAGTGGTGGGCATGGCTACAGATGTCATTTATCCAATGTGCCCATCATTGTTGACATCCAGAGAAATCACATGACTCTGTTGGCCAGTCCTCCAGGTGGCTACTGCTATCTTCTTTTGGGTTCCAAGATCATTGCTCCATAGTGCCAATTGGTTTTTCCCATTAATATCTTGGTTTATTGATTTGGTAATATCATACTAAACCAAGTAGATTTTGATGCTGATCAAAAGACAGATTTTCTTGTGCAAATGGGACCATTCTTTCTGTTTAGGCCCTTGTTCCTTGTTTGCCTTCCCTGCTGGTGGAGGTGTCTAGAGGCAGGGGTGCAAACAACATTGAAAGAGATCACATTCCAAGAATGCAACGATTGTAGCCTAAAAAGCATGGTTGAAAGATGTATCATTCTACATATAACTTTATAATTCTGAATGTAAACTTACCATGATCAGGAAACAAGTTATTTATATATATATATATATATATGTATATATATATTTTTTTTCCTGGCATAGTCTGGTCAAGACTTACATTTGTAGTTGTCACCAATGAAGTACAGAAACAACTGTTGAGAGAATCACTGGAAACTAGTGTTCATAGGCAGTATAGTGGAAGACAAGGTGACATAAGCAATGTTGTGACTAGCACTAAAAAATGGTGCTAGTCACAACTAGGAAACTGAAAAAGCAAGAGGTCTATATTGTTTCCATTTATACAGGTCCCAAAGAGTCATGGCATTATAAGTAATAATGGCATTACTATATTTTTCTCATGGTCGGAGTTGATTTTAGTCAGAAATAGTAAATTTTAAAATTAAAAAAGAAAAGAAAAAACATGAAGTCTCTTGTACCAGAAAAAATAGTGCCTGGACACTGAAAAATTTTCATGTACCTTGATTGCTCAAGAAAAAATGCTTAAAATTTTCTTCCCTAATTATTTTTCTAAATATTCAATGATTTACCCTTGAATTTTCAATACCATTTAAATGGTTAATTAGAAAGAGATTTGGGGGGCAGGGAGATAGGGTCCTGCATACTTTTGGGGCAGCTCTGTTGATCATGTACTGTGCTAAGCAACTTATGTGCACTATCTACTTTCGTGTCTTTCATATTCAGAACAACTCTTTGAGACAGTTATTATCTTATTACATAGAGAATAAAACCTAGAAAAGTTAAGTAAATTTCCCATGCACACAGTTAGTTAATGACTGAACCGAGATTCTAATTATGGACAACCTGATTCTGATGTGTACATCAACCTTAGAAAACCCAGGACAAATCTATCCAAACCAAGTCATAGTCCCTGGGTTAGGATTACTCTTGTACTTGCCATGGGATTATTATTATTATCATAATTACTATTGTTAATAAAATATTTGTCGAATATTAGGTATGTGCCAGACAACATTCTAAGCATTTAATGTACAGTATTCATTAAATGATCTTAATAACCAAATGAGGTACATGTCAATAATATTCTCATTATACAAATGGAGGAAACTGAGGCCTCAGAGTGGTTAGGTAACTTGCTCAAGTTTACTCAGCTGTCATTGGTAGAGCAGGGAATTAAATAAGGCTCTTTGACTCTGGAGCCCAAGCAAATCAGAACCAAAATTCTGGTTTGGTTTCTTCAACCTATATTTCTGAACTAAATTGGTATTTACTAGATAGAAGACAAAACATTATAAATCATAATATATGACTGGAATCAATCTATGATTTTTCTCTCTGGTCTGGTCATTCTTTCTATTTATTTTCATAGGTGGTGGCAGAATCTCAGGGCTTAGCATTGGCACCTCTGATTCTTGTGTAGATACAACCTTTGCAGCTAGGTGTGGTAGGGTCACAGGGACAGAACCACAGCTTCAATTGCCACTGAGTGAAAACTCCCCAAGGGGGAATGCGTTTTAACTCAAGAATATAAAATCATTCATTCATGAGAAAGTCATGTGTGTTACCATATGTATGTGTATGTAAATACATATGTGTCCATCCCGTTTATTTCATATCATGTTTTTGCTTATTATAGTTATTTCTGTGTTTAAATAAAGAAATTTTATAATTGGAGGTGTATATTTAGCCATAACACAGAAATAAAGAATATATCAAATATCACATTCACTATAGATGCTTTGGCTTTAATACAAATATAAATACAATACAATTTTGGCCAAATATCTGGCCAGCAAATTGATTATAGCAGTCAATTAGCCAAGCATGCGGAACTATTTGGAAAAATTCAGATAACTGACTAAAAATTCTAATTTTCATTCAGATGCCTACCAGCACGCTCTTTATCATGTAATGTTTTGCTCTCATTACTTAGAGCAACAAATATTTTACTCCTTCAAACACTCTTAATAATAACATACATACAAAAAACAGAAAAAATGTAATGGCATAGAGATTCATAAATGATAATTTTTATCTTAAAAAAAAAAAAAACTCAGAGCAAAAATTCATTTACTCTCATCAACTCCTTGTTTTGTTTCAAGATTCCATTGATCATTTACAAATGGTGAAAAACCTCTTTACTTCATTCTATATTTCATCCCAGGTGATTGAACTTTACATTTTGATTTCTAAATGGGCAGAGAGATGTACTGTAATGAGAACACAAAGAAACAGGTTTATAACTCGGTACATTATGGCATCAGGTTCAAAGCAGTGCCGTAAGCCTTTGTTTCTGTCTCATGCAGATAAACTCCAGTATTTTCTGAGACTGTAACATCGCAGAATATGAAGGAGAAAATAAAAAGAAAGACGCAAGAAAGAGAAAGAAAGAAAATGAATTAAAACAAAGCAAAACTCTTGGGATGGTTTAGGCTGCAGGGTATTTTCCCAGAGTTCTGTCCAAGAATAATCTAGTAAAAATGTGGACAGAGAACCACCGACCCCTGCTTTCCCCTGAACATATGCAGCTCTGATCAGTCTGGTATTTCAAGAAAAACAAGGTCCTGAACCCGAGTCCTCAGACACATAACAAAGCGCACTTCACAGCTGTGATGCACAGCGACGATCGGCTCCGAGGCCTGAGTGGGTCCCAAGACAATGCCTCCTTTATCACCCAGAGGACAAATATCTAGACAGCAATATTTTCTGCTTGAATGCTTCAAGCAGCTCGCACAACTCCTGACTGAAAGAGAAAACTGAGCTCAGAGTGTTTGCTGAGTGATTATTTTAATTTACTACTTGATGTAAATCTAAATGAACTGACACTCACTCAAGATGGACAGAAAACAATCATCGCTGAGGGCGGGGGGCTGTAGGAAGAAAGAGGGGCACAGGAGAGGGGCCAATGTGGCACTAGCATCTGAGGTTTAGAGCAGGTTTAGCCAACTTTTGCAATGGCAGTGTAATAGACAGGGGGTTAGGCTCAGCATTCCGTTTCCCTCTCTCAATTACCATAATAAGTTAGGTAATTTTGTGCTGTTTATTTATCAGGCAAGGATAACAAAGGAAGCCGAGGAAGTCTGCTCTGGAAGCACCATGACAAAGCACCAGACAGAAAGCAGTCACGTGTGGGGAGATGAACAGAGACACCACTTCTCAAGCACCTGATTATTCTTTCTCAGTATTTAGAAGCAAAAATTATCCTTAAGAAAAACAACCGCAAGCACAACAACACAAGCTATACAGATGAGAAAATGGGGTAAGATGGGGATATGTGGAAAATTAAAGGGCGACTTGACAACTAAGTTTTAATTTCTTATAAAAAGCTAGCTTTTCTTCATGTCAGTTACTTGTCCAAACTTAGTGGTAGAGATAAGGATTTTTTTTTCTTAATAACTGTTTCATTAGATTCCGTTCTCCCTGGCCCTAGTTTCTTAGAGCAGAAAGTTCTTTGGATTCAATGAATATTTTTGAAAAACTAGATGGCAAAATCATAACTTTGTCTGGTTAAGATGAACATCAGATTTCTTTGCGGTGCTTGTAAGATATACAAAGCATCATCTCTCTCTCTCTCTTTCTCTCTCTCTTTCCCCCTCCCCCCCCATTCCACCTGTCTGTCTCTGTCTCTGATGAAACACTGCACTAAACAGCCACAGGACCAAGAGATATATTCTTATTTCCAGGTTTATGTCTTCTGTCTGAAAAAGACTTTCATTTCAGCCATGTCTGCCTAGCATTCCCTTCAGAAAAGTAGCAATGTTTACTAATGAGCATAATCCTCATTATTTGTAGCAGTTATAAATGGCACAGGGTATGCATATAAATCTCCATACATGATTCTGAAAATACGTCCAATAGAGGAAAAATAGATCACCCCTTGTTTTCCACAATCAGAATATGAAACCACATTATGCTTCTTATCTTTTTTACTTGTCTTGATCAACCAGTTTAAGAGTGGTCTATTTGTATAGATCTGGATATGTATATATTAATATTAAACTTTAAAATATTAAATTATATATTTTAAAATATATATGTAATTTATTTCTTATCTATTTAGTAAAGGCAATATATATTACGCATTGTCAAGTACAGTTAAAAACTTTCCATTTTGAATGGATCTGAGTCATTGCTCTCTAACTAGGAGCCCTAGAGTTTTTCATAATGACCTTGGACACTGCCACGGGGGCTACTATATGTGGTGAATCAGGAAAAAAAGCAGAACGGATCTTCCACCTACACTTTTACCTTTTTTATATGTTGGGGTTCCTGAAATTTTGGGTAAGACTTTACTTCAAAGAAGTAATGAAGCCTTTCCTTTAAAAAAAGATTGTTTAAATAGGGAAGAGAGGGTTTCCTTGAAAACTATTTCTCTAGGTCGTCCTCAAAAGACTATGTGAAAAGTAATGGAAAAAAACACAGTCACCTCTCCAGATGCTGTCACTATGGGATGCCTAATGCCCTGTGGATTAGACACATATCAGTATCATTTATGTTACAAAGCTAACATTTCCAGCATTGCTTGTTCCTTCTTTGTCTGTGACCGTTTCTATTTATATATGTAGGTACATATATGTGGTATGGTTTCTACAAAAACAAAAGAATTGTTTCGAGTCCTCCTCCATATTTGTTTTCATGCCTTTGTGGTGATAGGTCACTTGTATATCATTTTGTATACAGCATCTTAATTAGCAGCTGGTAGGTAAAGTGTGCACTTAGGTGCTAAGGATAAAGAAATGATTAGGATAGGATCCCAGAACTCTAGTCATGGGGTTAGTTTGATTGGTGCTTGTTTGTTTTATTCGGAAAGCACACGAGGGTGGGTGAATTATGTCAGATTGGAGTTGGGCACGTAAGCCCATTCTCTGATCCAAAAATGTCATAAATGGTCCTCTGCCTCATTTATTGGGGGAACACCATTTTCTGAATAAAAACTGAAGTACCCCATTGTCAGTAAAGTTAAAGCCCACCTCTGATCACAACGTCACATTAGATTTGTTTATGATATATACAACTTGCAAAATCTAGCTATACATTCTTAACACAAATCTTTTCTTAAAAAACTAATTGATGCTTAGAACTTAGAGCACTCTTTTGTAGAAGGAATATATTTTTCTTCCACTTTTTTTTAGTACATGAAAAAGTTGACTCACAACATAGTCTTTTTTAATACTTCTGACAGTGTTATGAAGAAGACGTTATTCTCTTAGCATAGTTTTATCTAACTGTGACTTAGAAACAAGAAATAGCAGAAAGGGAAAAGAGCTGATTTTATTGAAAAATACAGGAGAATGTATTTGATTGAATAATCAAAATAGGAATTTTCTTTTAGGTTATCATTCTTCACTCACACAAACTTGGACAAGCCCAAGCAGGGACTTTAATAGGCTTTGAAATAACTCTTTCATAATACAGTAGACCATACAATGCTGTTTAGGTTATTTTATTTCCATAATAAACCCTCATTAAGTATATTTATCTAATGATATGACAGAACTGAAGGGAAAAGGAATATAAAAATATATGTGCATGTGTTAAGTATTAGCCCTTGCAGAAAATTTATAAATAAATTATAGATAATTTATAGAATCATGCCATATTTATAATTGCATGTTTAAAGTAATCTTCTTATGGTAATTGTATTGTATGGCCCACTCTAAGAAGGGGAAAATTATAAATTTATATTTCCAGAGTTTACTGAGATGTGCTGTCTTTTATAGGTAAAATTGTATTGTGTAAAATTCAGAGTGGAAAATGAAGATTCTATTTCAGTGTGACTCATACCGCATTACTAAACGTTCAGAAGGCTCAGCATAAAAAATTAAATGTTCACTATTTTTCAAAGAGGTCATTGCTTAAATTCCAAATTAATTTTCAAACAAGCTGCTACAAAAGAATCAATAAACTTTGTATGACAAAGCAAAACTCTGCCAGGGCCTTCAAGATAAATAATAAACAGATCCTCCTTTGAGAAGAATGAAGGATTTCAACTTCCTATGCAGGCTTCCAATGTGTGCTCATTCTTATAGTTCCTTCTGAAATTATTTTAACATTAAAAACAAACAAACAAACAAAAAACCAAGATTGAGGCTCTAAAATACCCAAGGAACCAAAAAGCCAAACCCACTGGTTCCAAAGTGTATCATTTATTGTTAGTATGTTCTCCTTGACACCTTAGACAGAAACAATTAAGTGAATTAACCTGTCCTTGTGGTGAGAAAATAAAATACATTATGCTGTATATATCTAAAGTATAACATAACCTTATAAGGTAGGTCGAGTATCCTATTAATCTTTACTTTCAGATGAGAAAACTGATGGGTAGGTGAAATGCCCAAATAAATTAATTCGTTCAACACATATTAATGTTTAGGAATCATTTACTCTACTCCAGGCTGGGAAAACAAAATAATGTCCCAGACTTCAAGGAGGTTACATTTTAGCTTTAGAGACAGAAAGTAAAATGATAAAGAGAAACTATGTAAGGTACAGAGTAAAATAAAAAGGATACAAGTAGAGAGAGGGATGGGGGCAAGTAGTTGAGAGATAATCATGGTTGGGCTAAGGTAGTAGTTGTAGAAGTTGTAGAAATGACTGGATTTGGGATGCCATGTTGAGTAGAGTTATGCTTAAGTGTGTGAAAAAGCCTGGTGAAATATAATTAGAAATAATGGAGTCCATGGGCAGAGCATGCTTACAGCATTCAAATTCATTTTAAACCATAGCATCAACTTAACAAAATTTTGCAACCTCTATAGTAAAGCATGCTTCCTACTTAAATAAAACTAGTTTTAATGAAGAACGAGAAAATAAAGCAACCAATTTACTAGTCTTGGGTCTGAAAAATGTTAATGACACTTTGGCAGATACATGGTAACACGTAAACCTGTACCTAACAAAGTACTCACCAGCCAGGTAAAAACTCAGCTTAATCAGGAAGTGACAGACTGATTTAACATCTACTCAAAACCCACTGTATAATTTCCTCCTCAACTGGATTGAATTAGATTGTGTGAACCTTGTGATTTTAGGCTCAAAACATAGACTGCTAAGCCCTCTCCTCCACTAATCAGTGGTTCTACCAACATTTGGTGTGCCAAGTTCAGTGTGTAAAGAAATTACCTGGCATGCATAAATGGCAATTTCCATGGTCATTAGATCTGGGATGGGGCATGGGAGTCTCCATTTCCAGCATGTGCTCCATTTTGATGTGGGCAATCTAGGGGCCACATGTTGAGAAATCTAAGAAATCATGGCTCTGCCTGATTCTTAAAACATGTTACAAATCTGAGCTTCAGTGAACATGGAAAGAGTTAATACAATCTTACAATTCCCACAGAGTTCTTATACTATTCTTGGATGTGGTCAGCATCTATTATTACTTAGGCTTAGTCTATCCATGAAGAAGAAGGCTCTCAGGTAAGTAATCCATCAGATGCCATAGTGGTTAGGTGATGTTTCTGTCTCTGTCTCTCTCCCCCTCTCTCTTTCTCTCTCCCTCTCTTATCTTTGAGTTCTTCCAACATTCCAGGCACAGTATCAGGTTCTAGAAGCAGAATATTGATTAGAACAAACAGATTCCTGCCTTCATGTAGCATAGATTTTAGAGAGAGCTTTCTTTCTAGTTCAAGGAAATGAGATTAGAAATATTTTAGTGAATAAACAATATTCACTACTCCAGCAAGAATATTTTGACTTTAGTCAAATGGTAGTCACTGCAAAAATGAATGTCAGAAAACCGTAACATTGACTCAGTATTTGGTTGAATGTAGAAGAGGTATTTTGCATGAATACACCCTAAGGAATCAGATGGCTTACCATAGTCTTGTTACAACTACCTGTTCTTCTCTTTTGAAGTTTAGAGCAAATAACATTTTGTTTCCTGTTCCTCCATGAAGACTCCAGGGCTCCCCACACCCATTTCTTAGGATGTATATTCTCTCTCTGTACCTGGGGTTCAATTCTGGGGCTAAGCAAGTAACATAAGCGAGTGATGTGCAGTGAAATGCATATGTGTGAATATCTTGTGTGAATGTCTGCCAGGTACTAAAGCAACCAGAAGAAAATTTAGTGACTTCTGATTATTTTGTTAAGAAATTTGGACACAGTTTCTAAAACTAAGGTTGTTTTTTTTTTTTACAGCTGAAAATCTGGAATATTAATATAAATTTTTTCATTTAAACCATTAGTTCAACTATTCAAAATAATATATGAGCCAAATAAAACATATTCACAAGCCATATTTTATCAGTGGTTCCCCCGTTTGTGGCCTCAGTCTATACACTATGGCATTTGTCACTTAATGAATTCCTGTAACATTCTTAATCTCAGTGAGGTAATAAAGTCCATGAGGGCAGGGTTGCTTATCTCTTGCATCATCCAGCCTAGTATTGATCATATGGTAGGTGATTGGAAGGTAAGGTACAGTGAGTGGAAACTCAGAACCAGATTGCATAGGTTCAAATCCTTGCTACACCACTTAGTAACTATATGATTGGGGCAATTTTCTCCATTTATTTGTGCTGAGTTTTCCTTAACTGTTAAATGGAGGTGATATTAATTGTAACTATCCCATAAGGTTATTTTAAGGTTTAAGTGAGTTCATATTTGTAAATACTGAAAATAATGCTTGGAACATAGTAAGAACTATATAACTTTTTTACATCAGTTAAGTTAAAATGAAACATAAATAACATTTATTATATAGAATTGAGTGATCTACTTCTAATTTCATTCAATGATAGGAACTCATTTAAAAAATGAGTCATTTTTTCTCTATATAAAGAACCAAAGGTATAAATATCTTACTCAAAAGAATATCAAGAAATGTAAAACCCAACCATAAATCTGTTATAATGTTTTTTAGACACTTGGTTTTTAATATTTTTAAAATACATTTTTGAGAGAAAACTAATTAAGGTATATGAAATATTCTTTGCTTTTTAATACTAAAGCCACAGGTGTGTGTTTCTAAACAGCTGATGAACATCTGGGCCACTTAGTGCACTGGTTTTTAAAATTTCCCATTATTTATTCGTTATGTGCTAACCCATTAAACCATTTAGTGATTCCTCATAAATTAAAGCAAACTGATTAATTGCATCAAATATTCTAATAAATATATTTTTTAGTGCAGAGGGTTTCTATGCTCTTTTTCACATTGGAACCACTCTGGTATACAGGCTGCATGCAGATTTTCTGTATTTAGAGTGTTGGATACTGAGGCATAATTTAAGATGCATGCTTATTTTAAAGAATGCTTCCTGTTTGTTTCTGTACTTACAGAAAATTTATTTTCACCAATAGTTGTATAAGAAAAAGGAGTATTTTTGCAGTTGGGTACTGTGCTAGGAAGAATTGTAATGATATTTAGATTTAATCCCCACAATATTCCTATTTCCCTCAATTTTAAAACTGAGGAAACTAAGATATAAAATGTTAGATAGCCTACAGCCATACCGCCCCGAAGAAGCCCAATCTCATCTGATCCGAGAAGCTAAGCAGGGTTGGGTTTGGTTAGTACTTGGATAAGAGACCACCTAAGAAAATCAGATGCTGTAGGCATAAAAAACAAAAAAATAAGGGATTGCAAGCTGACAAGGTCCTTGCAATTTGTGAGGTCAATCAAGGGTTGTCTCACCTAAAAAAAAAAATGTTAGATAATGGGAATGCTGACCAATTTCACAAAACTATAAAGTGTCACAAATGAGACTTGAACTGAACCTGGGGTATAGCCAAAAGAGAAATGTTTTGGAACCTATTCAACCTCATAAATTATTTTTTCGACTGATATAAATAAATAGAGGGTGACATCAAGCCTCAACTTAATCAATTGAAAACATTTATTTGTTAAGCAGCTAACATATGCTAGATACTATTTCATTCTCAGACTCTTTTATTTTCTCTTTCTATATAGCTGAGTTAAGAATCTTTTAGTCAATAACATTGCTTCTAGATAGAGAGCAGTATTTCTCAAAGAGTGGTGCCTGAACTGACAGTATGAGTGGCATCTATGAAGCTGTTAGAAATGCAGATTCTGGGGCCCCATCCCAAACCTACTGAATTGGAAACTCTAAGGGTGAGGCCCAGCAATCAGCATTTTAAACAGGCCTTGAAGGTGGTTCTGATGCCCACTTAAGTTTGAGAAGCTCTGGTAGAATGACTGAGAGCACCTGTTACCAACAGTAGAGGTTTGTGAAGAAAGAGAAGTATCCTACCACATAAGGCCTTTCAAATCTTAGGTGTGAACTCCCGTGGAGACTAGAGCATTAGTGAACGAACTGCAAACTGAGAGAAATGAGAAAACTCTGAAAAGAAACCCGATTCCCTGCGGGCAAGTGGTCTTCTCTGAAGGCAGTGCAGAGGTAAATACAGATCTCAAAAATGTAGCAATTCTACCAAGTGCATCATTTGATTTTCTAACAGAAAGCTTTTAGTTATGGGCATGCCACCTGAGGTGTAATCCTGTTCTAATCTGAAAAGCAGCCACCCTCCCTACTCACAAAACATTCATCTCAGAAAGCTGTCACCTACTCAGCCAAGTGTAGCTGCTTCTATTTATTCTTCTTTCTGAATCAAAGGGCTAAAACAAATCTATTCAGAGGTAGACATTGGCAATCATTTCCAGTTATTCAAAGCAGTCACCAGTTCCCTGAGCCTCTGATACCTCATCTGTCGAATGGGTGGATTTCACTCCTGATCCCTTCCACTTCTAACTTTGCTTCCAAGGTTCTCTGATCCCCAGACAAATGGTGAGCTTATATGAATTAGTTTAGACACTGTCTTGACTAATGGTACAAGTCACAGGGCATATAAGCACCTAATGAACCTGCTATGTCAGTGCATAAGCCAGATTCATCCCATATATTTTCATGGTCACTGAGCTTGGGACAATCATTCCACCGGAGAGAAAAAAGGATCAAAAGAACATGAGATCGATCACCTTTTTGTTTGTCCAGATTCCTACTTTGTTCTTTCCTGGTTTTATCTATATTCCAAACATGGAAAATATCATTTATTTGTATGTTTAGAGCAGACGGCTACTTTTAAAAAATTAATGGTTACTTTTCTAGAGGATGGAGGATGGTCAAGAGGAACCTCAGTGCTGCCTTAAGATGCCCGTTTTTAAAGCTGTATTTGGAATGTGGCACATTATAATTGACATACTTGACAAGCATTCTGGTTTCACGGGCTGCATGTCAGGATTCCTGCCCTATATTTCCATATCACCGAGCACTTTCAGTGTGTCCTTGAACTAATTTAAAATCTCCCTGGGTTTCAGGTTCCCCATCTTCGCTGAAGGGCCTACATCATTTGCCGCGTGCTTCCAAGATGTTCCTAAGCAGGCAGTGTGCTGTCCTCCGGCCTTGAGAGACTTCTTATCTCTTTATCACCAATGTTGATATCTATTTTCTTATCATTTAGAGAGAGCGACTCATATAGTTCATCTCTTCCCCCCAAATAACGTGTGAATTCCATCAACCAGTGAAAAAAATTGACAACTAGTGTTTTAGTACCATAAACCCAGTTCAGCCATATTATTTTTTCAATCTTTCAACTTTCTGTTTTCTACATTTTATAGATACAAAAACAGCTTACATTTACTTCAGACTTTTAAAGCCAACATTTAAAGCTTTGAGGTTCTCCCTTTCTCCCCAAATTCTGTGAGTTTTAATTAATTCTCTGTGGGGGGAGGGGGACTCAGAATGTCTGATAGTTTCAGACAACAATACTTTCAACTGATTTGTGTTATGAAGAATAGTTTTAATAATGACTAGTATATTTTAAAAACAGATTTTTTTCCCTCAAGTATTGCAGTAAGACAAAACAAAGGACTCATCTTGCTGTAGGTATAAAGAAGCAAAATATAATTGATAAAGGTAATCAGATGGAGCCACATTGTTTTAAAGAGTTATTTAAAAAAAAAGTTTGAATTCAAAAGAAGTTAGATTCTTTTACCAACCAAAGCTATGGAAAGAAACAACTGGTATGTATAACTTGTCAACATTAATTTTTACTGCCATGGTCAAAGAGCCCCACAAGACTGAAACTTGCGAAGAATTTTCTTTATTTGGCTTGATCATAACAGAATTAGCTCCCTTGGTGAACCTGCGTGAAAAGAAGCTAGTTTGGGGAAATAAGCAATGTTCATAGGAAAGAAGAAGTTTCAGGCAAACATATGGTTGAAATGCTCTAGTCGATTTCAGATCAAGCTGAGAGAGTTGAGATCCGTTGGTTCAGGGATCCAGTTCACTGCACATTCCTACTGTGCCTGACTACTAATTGCATCCTATGTTTGTCAATCAAATATTTGCAATTAACAAAAATATTCCCTTAAGAGACATATAACAGAGCTGGCAAAGGATCTGGTGCTTTGCTAAGTAGAGCTAGCTGCACACAGAAAATAAAAAATATATATAGTATGAAAAATATTCTGCTTCTGATGACACAGCTAGGCACTCCCAGTCAAAACATTAACAAGCAGAATAGGTGGCATGGGGGCTTTTCAAAAGGATTTTGTTCAAAGAACAGAAACTTTGATCTCAGTGTCTCTGACCGCTCCTCCACCTCTGATTCTTCAATCTACAAGTACATATAGTGGTTTAATTTAACTCTGTGCATAATTTGCCTAAGGATAAAAG
The DNA here is from genome assembly GCA_028627145.1 of Eidolon dupreanum. NCBI lineage: Eukaryota > Metazoa > Chordata > Mammalia > Chiroptera > Pteropodidae > Eidolon > Eidolon dupreanum. The sequence continues at coordinate 71,123,921 of CM053515.1, forward strand.
TTGATCTAGATTTTTTTAACTCCAATTTTACAAATGCTCTACTTTTTCACTCCCCCCTCCTCCTCACACACAGATTTCAAGAGAGAAGGCTGAAAAGGAAGGTGACTGGAATATTAAGGACTGTGAGATATTCTAAGGAAACTCTAATTTGTAAATTGGTAGAAATGCCAGTAATTTGTTGGGAATTGAAGACCTTCTGTATTCAAGAGTGAAGCTTGGCAGCTGTGCACTGTTGTTTTATAAATCAATATTCCATCTGAAGGTGGTGTTTCAATGTTTGTGTCATTGGGGTTTGTCTTCAACATAGTTCTGTGATAAGAAATGTTCAAACAAAACAAACACAATCCCTTCCCAGTCCTTTAGGATAAAGTCTAAACATAATTCCACAACAGGGATATAACATTCAAATCAACTATAGAACTTTTGTAATGACATAAAACCCCTCGACCACAGAAATGCTATTGAATTGGAGATTTTTCGCAATATTCTCCAAGACAGGACTGTGTGGCTGTCAGATTAACAAAAGTCAAGAGGAGGTGAGACAATGCTCACCACCGCAAAAAGAGCTTCATGCATAATGAACAGGATATGCATGCCTGTTTAGGAAATTAAGGTGAATCCAAGGTGACTTGGGGTCACACAAGGAGTCACAATGGTCACTAACTGGAAAAGTGAGCATTAAAAATTAGTCATTTGGTTTAAATAAATTCATCTCAATCATTATTAGATATAGGCTTAATCAAAAATAATTGCTCGAGTGAATTTTTTTGGTGTTATCTAGTTATCATCTGGCTCTGAGCTTCGGGGATTCTGTGCTGCGATTTCAGTTGCCATATGAGAAAGGAGAGTTAAAGCTGAGCTATTTTTTGACTTTTGTCAGTTCTCCACCGTTTAGATATAAGCCACCTGCACAGTTACTACCAGAGTGAGCCCCAAAGAATGGAGTGTCTAATACAAATACATGAATTCATTGTCATAGGTAAAACCTGATACGTGATCAGTAGGGGAAAAAGTATAGTGTTATTGTCATTCTCATCTTACTTACCCAAAGCACTGTCACTCTCATACAGATGAGGGGAAAAAAAAAGGCCATGCTGGGGGTTCTAAAAACTCAAGTTTAAGCTATCGATGAGGCTAAATGCCTCTCTCACTCTGTTTCATTGGTTTACCAATATTTTTTTATCATCTCCCCCATCAATAAAATATTTTTGAGCACACACTTCCAATATATATATATATATACACAATTGTACTAATAAGTTAGATGCATTATAAAGAATTCATAAAACAGAATATTTGAAAAGAGAGGATAAAAGTAATTAGAAATCAATGCTACCTTCCCGAACTCCATTTTCTGTGTACTCTCAGACCAGCACACTCATTCTTGAGACTGGAGAGGTGGATGAACTTGGCAGGACCCCAGTTTTTTCTAAGTGGTCTGATCTCAACTGAACTGGAACAGAGGTGCAAGTGGAAAATCCTTGTTTGCAGCCACTGAATACCAACACTAAGCTGAGGATGAAGTGGGGAAATGGTTGGTACTTAGGTTTGCAGAGCAGAGTAGAGAACACTGTTGGTTCATTTTAATTCCATCTGCGCAGAAGCACACTAACAACCAGATGAAAACCAAAAAATTCTCTCAAAGAATTCTTTTTGATTAAGCCCAAGTGCCATCTAATAATAGCTGAGATTGAATTTTTTTTAAACCAAACGACTAATTTGCTCCACACCCTTGGTATGGGGAGAGGGAAGATGATGCAGGTGAGTGTATATGAAAGATGCTAGGAGAATCTTAGCAGAAAGAAAAGAGAAACTAACTTGGCTTTGGCAGAGAATTCTGGCCCTGCCATTTGTAAGTTGAGCAACGCTGAGGCAAGTTGACTTCACTTAGTCCTTTTACTCCTCAACTATTTCTCTGTAGAATAAGAATAATAAAGTCTTGCATCAGAGTCATTTGAGCATTAGTGATAATTTATATAAAGTGACTCACACAGTGTTTTGTAGCAGCTGCTCAATAAATGGTGATCACTTCTGTTATATAGCTGGAGGAGACAATAAATCCTAAGCTTTGCCAAGAATATTCATTTCTTTTTCAAGTAGATCAAATTGTAATATTGGCAATTATGAGAACATTTTTCTTTTAGAATTCCAAGTCTTTTCATTTCCATTATCATATTTAATCCTCACAATGAATTTGAAAGATAGATAGGATAAGTATAAGTATCCCATTTTAGAGATATAGAAAGGTTGATAAATCATAGTCACACAGTGGTGGAGTTGAGAATTGAACTCAGGACTCCTGATCTCTGGACAAGAAATGGGAAGGAAACAGACATATTTGGTACATATTACTTTCTATCAAATAATTCAACCAGATAGACTCTGTGTGTGTGTGTATGTGTTTAAAGAATTTTTTTCCATCTCTTAAGTTAACTCTGTTTAGCCCAGTCTTTCCTCTGTCTCCCTTCATTGCCTGGGTAATTCTTTTGTAATAAAATAAATATCACAACATAATGAACTGAAGAAATGAGAAAAGCATCTGTTATATGCACTCTTCTCTATTAAAACTTTGCTTTGGCTGTTATTTTGAGACATAATAAACAGTAAATGTCTATATATTTTGCTAAATATGTTTTTGTTTTTGTTTTTCTTCCACCAACTTAAAAGTTGAATGATGTCAATGCGGTTTAAAAAAAAAAAGGAAAAGAACACACACATACACACACAAAAAAACGAGAGACAAGTTTCATATCCACCACCAACAAATTTTAGCTCTAACAAATTATGCTGCAAACAATGCACTGCATTAAAGAAATATTAACTGATTTTCTTCCTTTTTTTTTTTACCCAAGAAAATTTTGATTTTGATGTCAGTACTGGGTTGAACTTCAGAATGTGATCTTGTTTGGAAGTAGGGTCCTTGCAGATGTAATTAGTTAAATTAAGATGAGATCACACTGGATTTGAGTAGGCCCTAAATCAAATATGACTAGTATTCTTTTAAGAAGAAGAGAAGACACATAGATCCAGAGACTCACACAAAGGAAAGATGACCATGGGAAGATAGAGGCAGAAATTGGAGTGATGCGGCTACAAGACAAGGAATTCCAAGGATTTCTGGCAAGCATTAGAAGCTAGGAAGAGGCAAAGAAGAATTCTTCCCTAGAACAAAAAGGAGCATAGCCGTACTGACCTCTAGATTCAGCACTTCTGGCTTCTAGAACTGTGTAAGAATTCTACCTGAAAGTTAGTTGAAGCCTCTGTCACAGGAAGAGTCCTAGGCCAAGCTCTTGGCATGATATATTAGTGAGCTCTGGCTGCAATAATGCCGTGTAACAACCACAGACCTTAGTGGCATACAGTGGCATTTATTTAGCTCATAATCTGGACCCAGACAAGGCGTGGCTGATATTATTGTATTCATGCATAGATCTGCAGAGATCTATGGATCAGCTGGGTACTTTTGCTGATCCTGGCTGAACTTGCACACATGTCCAGGGGAAGTCTGGCTGTTGACTGAACCAGGCTCTCTCTCTTCAGCATGGATGCCCAGGGCAACATGGCTCTGTTTCACATGTCTCTCATCTTGCAGCTGAATGGCCCAGGCATATTCTCCTGCTGTTGACAGAGGGCAAGAATGAGAAAGTCCAATTTCCAGAAGCTTTATACCTATGTTTTATTTTAGGAGTTTTATCATTTCAAGTCCATTTCAAGTTGTTATGAGTGGCATATGACAAGGGTTCAGTTTCATTCTTCTGCATGTAAATATCCAATTTTCCAACACCATGTACTGAAGAAACTATCCTTTCCTTATTGTGTATTCTTGGAGCCTTTGTCAAAATTAGTTGACTGTCTATGAATAGGTTTATTTCTAGGCTCTCTATTTTGTTACAGTATTCTGTGTACCTGTTTTTATGCCAGTGCCATACTGTTTTGATTACTAAAGTTTTGTAATATACTTTAATATGAGAAATGTGATACCTCTTGCTTTGTTCTTCTTTCTCAAAAATTGCTTTGATTTTTTGGTGTCTTTCATGAGTCCAGACAAAATTTTAGGCTAGTTTTTTTTTTCTTTTTCTTATGAAAAAGCTGTTGGAATTTTGATAGGGATTGTATGAAGTCAGTAATTGCTTTGGGTAATATGGATATTTTTATAATATTAATACTTCTAATTCAAGACCATGAGACATTTCTTCATTTATTTGTATCTTCTTTAATTTCTTTCGTTAATTTTTATAGTTTTCAGTGTATAAGTTTTTCACCTCATTAGTTAAATTTTGATTTCTTGGATAACACAGAAAGAACACAGGAAACAAAAGCTAAAATAAACAAGTGCAACTACATCAAACTAAAGAGCTAATGCTCAGCAAAGGAAATCATCAATAAATCGAAAAGGCAGCTTACAGAATGGAAGAGTATATTTGCAGACCACATATGCTGATAAGGAGTTAATGTACAAATAATATAAAGAACTCATACACTCAGTAGCAGAAAAGCAAATAACCCAATTTAAAAATGGACAAAAAAATCTAAGTAGATATTTTCCCAAATGGCCAGTAGATATCTAAATGGTGCTCAATATCACTAATCATCTGAGACATGCAAATCAAGAACATAAGATATCACCTCACACCTGTCAGGATGGCTAATATCAAAAAGAAAAGATAACAAGTGTTAATGAGGCAGTGAAGAAAAGGGAACCCTTATACGCTTTTGGTGGGAATGTAAATTGGTACAGCCATTACGGAAAACAGTATGACGATTACTTAAGAAATTAAAAATAAAACTATCATATGATCTAGCATTCACATTTCTGGGTATATATCCACAGGGAATAAAAACAGGCTAACAAAGAGATATCCACTCCCATGTTCACTGCAGTATTATTTACATTAGCACATATATTATAAAGCCAAAAGCCATAAAATATAAGAAAATTCTGCCATTTGTGACAACATGGATGAACCTGGTGGGCATTCTGCTAAGTGAAATAAGCTTAATAGAAAAAGACAAATACTGTATTGTATCACTTACATGTGTTAAAACTGATTTCATAGAAACAGGGATTAGAACAGTGTTTTTCAGGACTGGGGGGAGAAGGAAATGGGAAGATTAAGGTCAAAAGTTATAAACATTCAGTTGTGAGAAGTATAAGTTCTAAGGATCTAATGTATAGCATGGCGATTATAGTTAATAATACAGCATTATATACTTGAGAGTTGCTAAGAGTAGATCTAAAGCATTCTCACCACACACACACAAAAGAGTTAACTGTGTGAGGTGATGGATGTGTTAATTATCTTGATCTTGGTAATCATTCCATAATGTAAATGTATTTCAAATCATCACATTTTACGCTTTAAATATATACAATTATATTTGTCAATTATTCCTCAATAAATTTGAAAAAATAAAAAGAATAAGCAAGATCAATCACACAAGCTTTCTCAAGCCTCTGTTTGCTCTATATTTGTGATTATACCTTTGGCCAAACAAGGCACATGGCTGGACTCAGGGTAGAAGACTACTCCAAGGTTACATGAAAAAGACAGGAGGGGTAAATAATGGGACATTTAACCAATCACTGGAGATTTTACTATACGCAAGCAATGAAGCACTTTAGAAAACGCAATTGCAATCTTACTCATTTTATTACCTCAGCCCCTGTAATGCAGGCTCAATAAATGTTTTATCTATGAATGAATGACTATATGAATGAATGAATAACAGCCCTGCTCTAAAGTAGGTGGGGCCATCTTGCTACTTTTGGAGAAAAATCTGCTTACTTGAGTCTATAAACACAGGGAAGAAGAACCATGTTCTATTACTAAACATTTTTTTTCTTTCAGAAAAGTCCCTACTCTCAATAAAACAATAAAATTCCCAGGCACTATTTATGTTAGAGTGAGATGAAAATACCTGAAACAAAACAGTACAAGAATATTCAGGGGGAGGTAACAGACCAGATTGTGCTGAATCCAGCTTCTAGCCTCAGCCTGATGCTGTGTGGAATTAGCTATGCTCCCGTCAGGCAATTATATGGGACACGTAACATACTCAGTTCTGTGCTCATTTTCATAATAAACCTCTGGTTTCACTTTCTCTAGCACTATTTTCTCTAAGATTTACCATTTGAAGATAACAAATACTAAATAGAACAAGTATTTCTGCTGAGTTAAAGCTCAACCACTCAGCTTACATTTTCATGGTTCTATCTGGGTGTCTATAGCTTCCCACCTAAAATCTATATTTCTTACCAACAGTAGTTATCGCATCTGTCTGGCTCTAGCCTAATCCTATATTTTTTAGCAGCATGGAAGGAAGCAGTCTGTAAATTTGGCTAGAAATGTGTGTCTTCGGTTGTTGCCTCTGCAGAAACAAAAAGAGTATTCTGAGGCTGCTACAAACCACAGTTATGCTAGTTTGAAAAGAAGCTACAAAGGTGTGTTCAACTTGGAGACACATGTGATGGAGCTAATGGAAGAAATATGAAGTTTTGACCTTTAAAGAAAAGTATTATCATATTAGTGTCTTTCCAAGAATTAGGTGGCTTAGATCATGCTAATTTTGGAGTTTTCAACACCAGGGGATAGATGGAAACCCCTCTTCCCTGCCAAGTTGTGCTTAGAGTTTTGATCCTTGGGAGCCAGCAGTCATGTATGATAAATAACAATCAGCTGCTTCACTCTGGGCCTTGCAGCCCGCCCATGAGCTCTAATGCCACCCACTGAGCTACTTTGGAGGCAAATGATGCATTTTAAAATAGCACATTAATATTAAAAAGAGGTTTGTGAGCAGATCAAGGACAAAACCATTCCTTCACAGAAATTTAAGCCTCATGTAAAACGCATGTCACTTTCTCATATGTGTCAGATGGTCCTGGCCTCTTAAAACACAATTTCAGGCCACATGCTTAGAGATTAACAAGTACAGTGGTACTGAATGGTGACAATGCCTGAAAAGACAGGTGTCTGGCATGGGTGACCAATATAGGAAAGAATATTCATAGAAAGAAAACATTTCCTTTGCTTAAATAAATATATTAGTCCTTTTTTTCCAGAGGACATTTTGTCATCATCAACAAGTCTCCTATTGCTTGAATTTCACTATTCCATTTCTCCTGGAAAAGTGTGTGTGTGTGTGTGTGTGTGTGTGTGTGTGTGTGTGTGTGTGTGTGTGTGATTTGTCCATTTCCTTCAATCTCCCACTTGTTTTAAAATTTCCTCAGTATTCTGTTCTTCCTTTACCATGTATCAGAAACAGAGTGGATTCCAGTTTAGATTTTGCCCTTTGGTATCTTGGGTAAACCCCTCAGAATCTATAAGCAGATCCTGAATAGAAGTTTGGATGTAAAGTATTTATTAGAGGTAGAGACTGTGAAAGAAGATGGTGGGAGAAGGATTGGGCGAGGATATTTAACTGCTCGGCAGGCCCAACAAGTTTGCAGCTTCCTAGCAGGGAGCTCTGGAGAGGAACTTGCCTGTCAGTGTCCCCACTTTGGGAAAATATGGCCAGACCTTGATGCCCTCACCTCACTCAGTCACTGATGTGAGCTGCCACCAGAGAGGCAAGATGTTTAATAACAAAATTTTAAACGTATGATTTAAAAAACTTCTTTTGAATGAATAGATTGGATTAAACATGGTGAAGTGAGAGTTGTCCTCAGATCTCTCCCCTTGAAAAATCAATAAGCTGAACACCTAAAACTCAACCCAAAACACCCAAACTACACATCCACATGTCTGAGTGTGGGATTTGTGCATAAGAGCTACCACAGGTCAGAATTGCAGGTGTTGAACGGTGGACTAGGAAGAACAAAGAAGCTGCTTCTCACAGCTGGAGCTCTCTGTAGAAGGAGGGAGAGAGGAGAAGGTGTGGCGACTTCCCAGAACAGCCCTGCCTGGGAGTACTGTGAGCTCCACGTGGCTGGCAGGAGTGCCCAGTCATCAGGGCAGAAAGTAGAGAAATGGGAACGGAAAAGAAACAACAGTTGATTTTTACCAGCCACAATTGTAAGACCTAGGATGAGCCACAGCCCCCATCCTCCAAGCCAGAGGGCCCCTGTTTTCATACCCTCTTAGATGGAACGCTGCGGAGCCCCAAGGGAATCTGAGCAAATGTTACCAAAACTGTCGCTAACACTGACAGAAACTGAGACTGAGGGTAGTGAGTGTGATTAAACATCTATAAGAAAAAAAAGACATTATTAAGACTTTGTATAAAGCAGAGATCCAAGAGGCTTAGAGGCCACCTACTGGAAACCAAAAGAAAAATACCTTCTTTGCAACAAGCTAGGGACCATTATATAATAAATCCTCTTTCTGGAAAAAAAAAAAAAAAGCAGAACACACTTCCATTAATGTCCAGGCAGAGAAATAGTCCACTAAACACCATGAACAACCAAGATGACAAGTCATCTCAGAAAGAAAGAGAAAAATCTCCAGAAAATAAGCTTACAGACATAGAAATATGCAACTTAAATGACAGAGAATGCAGGATGGTACTTCTGAAAACACTCAATGAGATCCGAAATGAATCATGTCAACAATTTCAGGAATTGAAAAAGCAACTAGATGAAGAGAATGAGTTCTTTAGCAAGGAGATTGAAACCCTCAAAAATAAACAAATAGACCTTTTAGAGATAAAGAACACACTGCAAAAGTTAAAAAATGAACTAACAAGCTTGGGAAATAGAGTTGACCACATGGAGGAAAGGACCAGTGATATGGAAGACAGAAATCTAGAAATAAAACAGAAAGAAGAAGAGAGAAACCGAAGAATGAAAAATAATGAAAGAAATTCAAGAACTAGCTGATACTATCAGGAGAGGAAATGTAAGAATAATGGGAATTCTCAAAGGGGAAGAAAAGGAGCAGGGATTAGAAAACATTTTCAGACAAATAGTTGACAAGAATTTCCCAAATCTAAGGAATGAGCTGAAGCTTGGAATTCAAGAAGTCAATAGAATACCCAACTATCTCAATCCAAAAGGGTCTTCAACAAGACACTGCATTAAAATAATCAAAAATCAATGACAAAGACAGAATTCTTAGGGCAGCCAGGAAAAAGAAGATGGTAACATAAAGGAAAACCCATTAGATTATTGTCAGACTTCTCAGCACAAACCTTACAAGCCAGAAAGGAGTAGAATCAAATATTCAAACTATTAAATGAAAGAAACTACCAACCAAGAATAATGATTCCAGCTAAGCTCTCCTTTAAATATGAAGGAGAAATTCTGAGGGAATTTGAGAGAATTCTGTACTACGAGGCCTACACTATAGAAAATACTGAAAGGGGTCGGCTCACCTAAAACAAAATGACAAAACAAAATACATAATTAGGAGTAAGGTGACTAGCTGGCTGATAAAAGCAGAAGAGTGCAACCCTTACTAGGAATAGGGCATTATAAACTTAAAAATAAGAACAGAATTGCTGTAGCAAGATAGTAATGAATTTTCAGCATACATAGGGACAAATTGAGACAACAATGACTGAAAAGGGGAGGATTCAAAGATCCAAATTCGCAAAAGAAAAAGGAGATACGGCACATGCAGAAGAAAATGGATAGTATATATACTATCCTTTACATACTCATAATGGTAACCACATGCCAAAGATTCAGAACCAAAGTATATAACATAAAACAAGAAGGACCAGAGGAAAAAACCACAAAAGCCAACCAAAATAAAGAAAACAGGAACACAAGAACAAGGAAGCAATGGAAACACCAACCTATCAGAAAGCAAAACATAAATAGCTATAAGAAGACCTCATATTTCAATAATCACCCTAAATATAAATGGACTGAACTCATCAATAAAAAGGCACAAAGTTGCAGATTGGATCAAAAAGCAAAACCCAAACATATGCTGCCTCCAGGAGACACATCTCAGATCCAAAGACAAATACAGACTCAAAGTGAAGAAGTGGAAAATGATATTTCAAGTAAATGGCATTTAGAGAAAAGTGGTTGTAGCAGTACTAATATTGGACAAAATAGACTTCAAAATAAAAAATGTTATGAAAGATACTGAGGGACACTTCATAATGATAAAGGGAATCATATACCAGGAAGCCATAACACATATTAATATCTATGCTCCCAATCAGGGAGCCCTGAAATATATAAAGCAATTACTAACAGAACTAAAGGGAGAAACAGACCAAGACACCATTATAGTAGAGGACCTAAATACCCAACTGTTAGATATAGACAGATCATTCAAACAGAAAATCAACAAAGAAATAACACCCTTAAATGATACATTAGACCAACTAGATGTAATTGACATTTACAGAGCCTTCCATCCCAAAACAGCTACTTATACATTCTTCTCTAGTGCACATGGAACATTCTCAAGGATTGACCACATACTGGGTCACAGAGATAGCCTCAACAAATATAAGAGGGTTGAAATCATACCAATCATATTCTCTGATCATAATAGTTTGAAAATAGAGATCAACTGTAAAAAGAAAGCAGAAAGAACCACAAATACATGGAGATTAAACAATATGTAACTGAAGAATAACTGAGTCAGAGAAGAAATAAAGAGATCAAGAAATACATAGAAACAAATGATAATGATAGTACAACATATCAAAACTTTTGGGACAAGGCAAAAGCAGTCATAAGAGGATAGCTCATATCATTACAGGCCTACCTGCAAAAACAAGAATGAGCCCAAATAAACAACCTAACTAAAAGACCAGAAAAGGAAGAACAAATGAGGCCTAAAGTCAGCAGAAGGAAAGAAATAATCAAAATTAGAGCAGAAATAAATGAAATCAAAAACAACAATAACAACAAAAACAATAGAAAAAATAAAAGCAACAAAGAGCTGCTTCTTTGAGAAGGTTAATAAAATTGACATATCCATGGGTAGACTCACTAAACAAAAAAGAGAAAGGACACAAATAAACAAAATCAGGAATGAAAAAGGGGAAATTATGACTGACATCACAGAAATACAAAGGATCATGAATATTATGAAAAAGTATATAACAACAAATTTAATAACCTAGAAGAAATGAACTAGTACTTAGAAAAATACAATCTTCCTAGACTCAATCAAGAAGATATGGAAAATCTAAATAGATTGATCAGCAGTATGGAAATTGAAACAATTATTAAAAACCCACCAAAAAGTAAAAGTCCAGGACCAGATGGCTCCACCATTGAATTCTACCAGACATTCAAAGAAGATTTAATACTTATTCTCAAACTCTTCCAAAAAATCAAAGAGGAGGCAATACTTCCCAACTCATTTTATGAGGCTAATATTACCCTGATAACAAAACCTGGAAAAGATAAAACAAAAAAAGAAAACTGCAGACCAATATCTCTCATGAACACAGAGGGAAAAATCCTAAAGATACTAGTGAACTGAATACAACAGCATATTAAAAAGATTATATACCACGATCAAGTGGGCTTTATCCCAGAAGCACAGGAATGGTTCAACATACACAAAGTGATTAATGTGATACAGTACATAAACAAATTAAGAAATAAGAATCATATGATCATAACAATAGATGCAGAAAAAGACTTCGACAAGAAACAGCACCCATTTATGGTCAAAACTCTTAACGAAATCAGTATAGAAAGAAAATGCCTCAATATAATAAAGGCCATATATGACAAGTCCTCAGACAACATTATACTTAATGGTGAAAAACTAAAAACTTTCCCTCTAAGATCAGGAACAGAGCAAGGATGTCCACTATTGACACTATCATTCAATATAACATTGGAGGTCCTAGCAAGTTCAATCAGGCAAGAGAAAGATATAAAAGGCATCTAAATAGGAAACGAAGAAGTCAAACTGTCACTATTTGTGGATGACATGATTCTCTATATAGAAAACTCTAAAGACTCCACAAGATCACTACTAGAAACAATAAGCAAATACAGTAAAGTCTCTAGATACAAAATCAACATTCAAAAATCCATAGCATTCCTATACTCTAATAATGAAGCATCAGAAAAAGAAGTGGAAAAAATAATTCCTTTTGCAATTGCAACAAAAATAATAAAATACCTAGGAATAAATCTAACGAAACATGTGAAGGGCCTATATAATGAAACTATAAGACCTGTTAAAAGAAATCAAAGGAGATACAAAGAAATGGATAGATATTCGTGTTCTTGAATTGGAAGAATCAACATAGTTAAAATGACCTTATTACCTAAAGCATTATACAGATTTAATAAAATCCCCATCAAAATCTCATTGGCCTTTTTTAAAGAAATAGAACAAAAAATCATCAGATTTGTATGGAAGCACAAAAGACCCCGAACTGCCAAAGCCATCCTGAGAAAAAAAAATGAGGCTGGAGGTATCATTCTGACTGACTTCAAATTATACTACAAAGTGACAGTAATCAGAACGGCATGGTATTAGCAGCAAAACAAACCCATGGACCAGTGGAACAGATTCGTGAGTCCAGAAGTAAACCCATATTTACATGGGCAAATAATTTTCGACAAAAAAGTCAAAAACATACAGTGGAGAAAGAAATCCTCTTCATTAAATGGTGCTGGGAAAATTGGAAAGCCACCTGCCAAAGAATGAAACTAGACTGTTGTCTATCACCACACACCAAAATTAACTCAAAATAGATCAAGACCTGAATATAATACCTGAAACGATAAAATGCATAGAAGAAAACATAGGAATGACACTCAAGGACCTTGGACTTAAAGAGGATTTTATGAATTTGACCTCAAAGGCAAGGGAAATAAAAGCAAAAATAAATAAATGGGACTACATCAAACTAAAAAACTTCTGCTCAGCAAAAGAAATCGTCAACAAGGTAAAGAGACAACCATCCAAATAGGAAAATATATTTGCAAGCAATGCCTCCAATAAGGGCCTAATATCTAAAATATACAAAGAACCCACATGTCTCAATAACAACAAAAAAACTAACGATCCAATCAAAAAATGGGCAGAGGACCTGAACGGACACTTCTCCCTAGAGGACATACAAATGGCCAACAAATATATGAAAATATGCTCAATACCACTAGCTATTAGGGAAATGCAAATCAAAACCACAATGAGATACCATCTCACACCTGTTAGATGGCTATAATCAACAGGACAAGTAATAACAAATGTTGGAGAGGATGTGGAGAAATAGGAACCCTCATACACTGCTGGTGGGACTGCAAATTGGTACAGCCAATATGGAAAACAATACGGAGGTTCCTCGAAAAACTAAGAATTGATCTACCATATGATCCAGCAATCCCTCTACTGGGTATTTACCCCAAAGACTTGAAAACCCATATCCAAAAAGATATTTGCACACCAATGTTCATTATTCACAGTGGCCAGGACATGGAAGCAACCAAAGTGCCCTACGACAGATGATTGGCTAAAGAAGCTGTGGTACATATATACAAAGGACTATTATTCAGCCATAAGAAGAGATGAAATACTGCCATTTGCAATAACATGGATAGACCTTGAAATAATCATGCTAAGTGAAATAAGCCAGACCAGATAAAGCTGAAAAGCACATGATATCACTTATATGTGGGATATAAACCTAAAAGCAACAAATAAAAAGAACGAACAAGCAGAGACTCATAGATATGGACAATGGACTCATGGTTATCAGAGGGGAGGGGTGAGAGTGAGGGAGAGATAGACATGGGAAAAATTTTAAATCATTTCTTCAATTAAAAAAATAAAAAATAAATAAATAAATAAGTAAATAAGCTTCTCTCAAAAGTCATATTATTGGGTATGAATGCTAAGCCATGTTCTAATAGCTCATCCTCAGGGTTATTCATTACTTATGACCAGGATATTCAGTCTTTACAGGATTATCACATATAACCAGGAAACTGGTCATCATGATCATTTTGAGATCTCAAACACTTAAGTTTCAAAAATCTTGTGACTATTCTAAACAGGGTCCTCGATACTTATTGCATCTTTTGTTAAACTAAATTTCACTATCAATTTTAGAAGTAGCAATTCAGCTTTAGGGAAACCATGGATGATCTGATGAGATTTGGGCACACAGATTAAGCGTTAAATATTCTTTTTAGGTATTATTGTCATCTGTGGAGGGTCAGTCACGCATCAGTTGTGTGTAGGGATGTTGATCACCACAGTAATGAAATTATTATCTGTAATGAGTGTTCCATAAGCCCTGTCCCAGCACAGGTGTCTGAAGTTGGATTAGATCTATGCCTGAGCTCCCACACATGTATTCCAAGGAAGGCTTCACAAATTTCTATCACATATTGCATTTATAGGTATTCCAGAAAGTTCGCAGATTGCATACCCATCATATTGGGAAACAACTAGGGAGCATTTTGGTTAGCATGTGGGTTCTGTGTCTGAGGGGCAATGGCTTGGCGACCTTGAGGCCTTAGTGGCTCTGACTGGAGGATCTACTTTCCCAGGCTTCAGGTTAAGGGATGCTGGAACTGACTTAATCTTATATGTTTATTTATAATTATTACAGTCTTCTGATACAACGTGGAGCCAACAGTTAAAGGAAAGTTTGGGTTTTAATCTATTATTGGCTGAATTTTGTCCCCCTAATCCCTTAATTTCATATGTTTAAATCCCAACTCCAGTGTATCAGACTGTGACCACGTCTGAAAACAAGGTCTTTGAAGAGGTGGCTAAGTTAAAATGAGACCATGACCTATCAGCAAGAAAGCATCATCTGCAAGGAGAAAGGCCTCAGAAGAAACCAACACCGCCAACACTTTAATCTTAGACTTCTGGCCTCCAGAACTGCAAGAAAATAAATATCTGTTGCTTAAGCCACCCAGTCTGTGGCATTTTGTTATGGCAGCCCTAGCAAACTAATGCAGTCTGTTTCCTCCAGGGTGGTATGATACAGATGATACATTACAGTGAAACCAATCTCAGAACAAATAAGTATTTGCCAGTGAGTAGGCACAAGAACAGTCATTCAGTGAGTGCTATAAGCTCAAGATATTTTTTTGTTTGTTTTATGTAATTACCTGAAAGAGTCATGAGGTGTAGATGAGACACCTATTAGTTAGCAGGATTCAACTACATTTCTAGTTGGAGGCAGGCAGCAAAAATCCTCCAGTTAGAGGCTGTTGTGCCGACCGGTTTGGAATCCTAGGCTTGGGTCCCCATTATGATACGTGAAGGCCTTAGATCTGGCTAGATTCCTACACTCTTTTTATGAAAAAATAAAAGTACTATAGGGTATTTGTAGCCAATCCATGTATCTTGAATATTACTAAAATTAATTATGATAAAAAATTTAATATCTATTATGCTGATTAGCTGTACCTCTAGGTTGATCAAAGATAAAGTTGTTAATATGCAGCCATTTCTAGATATAAGTTTCTGATTTGAATATTTCAAATGTTAACTCAGCATCTAATTTTGGCATTCAGCTGTTAATCAACAGTCCTTAGGTTTACAGCAAACATATATATATATATATATAGTTTATGATATAGTAGTCTATTTTATTTTTTGTGTTTAAAAAATTAGCATAATTTCAGACTAATAGAAAAGTTATATATAATGCAAAAAATAATAATGCAAAAAATAAATAATGCAAAAATTAGTCGATACCCATACCCTTCAGCGAGAGTTATCCTTTCATCTGTCTCTTTTCATCTGTCTTTCTCTCTTTCTCTCTCCACCCTCTGTAATACTTCATAGTGTACTTTCTAAAAACAAGATGTTATCTGCACAACCACAGTAAAATAATTAAAATTAGAAAATTAACAAATTGTGATTCCTAATTTCGTTTCTTAAACAGTTGTTGATCATTTTTTTTGTTTGTTTTTTTGTTTTTTGTTTTTTACTGCAAGGGAAGTCTTTTTCTTTCTTGCTATATGTCTATATCATTGTGAACTCAATAATTTTTATCCAATCAGTTATATTCGCCTATTATCCTTTTTTATGTTGACATTCAAATTGTCCCTGAGTTTCCTAGTGAAAATACCTTTCAAACTAGCTCCTGTGTTCTTTTAACATGTCTTCATTTTTCTTTTGACACTTCTATTCTTTTTTTTATATAAGATATACCAGACTCATCTTATACATACACACATACTTATATACACACATATATTTCTAAATCTATATGTTGAGGTATAGTAAAGTAAATTATAAACAATAAAAAGGGCCACTCACCTAAAATAACCAAAGCAGAGTCCTTAATTTCTTTTCTATACTCTCATAATTCCTAACTAGTGGTTGTCATGTGTTGGGGGAGGCGGGAAGGATGACTAGGGAGAGCATGAGTATCTTCATTATATATTTGTCCAAACTTATAGAATGTGCAACCAAGAGTGAACCCTAATGTAAACTAACTTGGTTATTTTGATGAGTTAATGTAAGTTTATTAATTGTAACAACTGTGCCACTCTGGTTGGGGAGGTTTATATTTGGAGAGTCTATTCATGTGTCATGTCAGGGAGTATATGGGGAATCTTTGCACCTGCCTCTTAATTTCACTGTAAACCTAAAGCTCTAAAAATAAAGTCTTTTTTAAAAATGTGAGTTTTCAAAGATTAACTCAGTTTTTTTCTCTCATTATTTTTACTATGCTCTTACTAGCTATAACATTGAGAACTTTGATATAATCCAATATATCACTAGATATACTATATCATGATATAATTATATATCATTATTTTGAAATCCAAAAGTTAATTTTCTTGGGAAATATCTTTTTTCTGGAAACACAACAAGAAATTTATATACTTTGTGGTCTTGTTTTGCAATAATATGTGCTTAAAATTCTCTATTTCATATACTGATAAATAATGAGATCTATCCATCTATCTATCTATCTATCTATCTATAGATAGATAGATATACCTACATATTCATATATATCCATATATATGTAAATCATGCAAACAAAAGTTCTGTGAGGTCCTCGATAATTATTAAGAGTGCAAAGAAGTCCTGAGGTCATAAAGTTTAACAACCACTGCTCTAGGCAATGTCTTTTTAGGACACAGACACCATGCTTATTTCCAACATTATATAGTTTTTCTCTTTACCTCTGCCAAAATCATAAAGCTACCTTTGACTTAAATTATTCTAGAATGAATATTTTTGTGAATAAAAAAATGAAGGGGGAAATAAGAACAATATCTAAGGATAGTGTCAACAAGATAAAGGGAAAAACTAGTTTAACTAGTAACTAGTCTACTAGTAATAGATGGTATAGCTGTGTGATAGACTTCCTCTTGCTTCAATCCACTGGTCCTCACTTCCTTGTGCTGAGGGCATGGAAGTGCTCTCACCAAGGATTGCTAAGGGATGGGGTAATCCAGGCTCAATATGTCCTCACCTGTTTTGCCAAAAGGCAAATGAGCCTCCATTGCTCCTGTTGTGTGATCAAATGGTGCTCATAAGCCAAGAAACCCTGCAGGTGTTTTCACAAAGCAGGATCGTTTATAAGATGGTAATGCAAGGTGTTAGGAGGCAGCTAAATAGCCAACTGCATGCAGCGTAACTGTTTGATAATGAGCAGAGGAGAATAGGTTTTGCCTTCAGCCAAACTTTGTGAATCTTAGCTTTGGGACCAATATCCTGAAAGATCATCCTGTCACAGCTGGCCTATTCCCTGGGAAAAAGAATGTCCATGGAAACTCACTGAATTTTTAGACAGTAAAGAGCCCAACACTAACCCATGTTATGAGTTAAGTATAAATAAAGCAGACAGATCAGAGTAAGTTCCCTTTTACCTTCCACTGAATAATCTCAGTCTCTCTCTCTCTCCCTCTCTCTCTCTCTTTTATGTTAAGGGAAAATGCACTTGGCCAAAAATCATTTTCTCAAGTGTTGAACATTTGCAAATACTTTCAGATGTATGCTAAAGACAAAACACAATAGGTCTAGCTCAGCTGCCTCTGCTCACAACATAGCTGTAAAGAAAACCCTCTACGAGTGTCCTTCCAACTCTCCAAATAATAGGGTGATTTTGTGTCTTTTGTCTATTTCTTCCCATTCCCAAATATTCAAAAAATAGATAAGTTCTCTTCACATTTCTTATATATAGCCTTGGTTTCCAAAATTTCTAGTGAATTGAAGCACAAATAGAACAGTGTCTACAGAATTCCTAGGAAACACTGAATTCAAAATGACCTGAGATGCCTGTTCATGCCATCTTGGACATGAAGCCAGATTTGATTCAGTTTCATCTCATCACTCCCCCACCAAGCTCCAGAGTTTTCCTGTGTCCTGAACTATCTTTTCTTCCCAAACCACATCCACATAATCATCTTCTTAGAAATATGGAGAGAGCAAGAAGGGTTTGTGTGGGGAAATGGCTGATAGAGTGAAAGATCTATGACTAGTAATGCCCCAACTTGATTTATATTTGGTCCATCATTTTTCCTCTTAGGCCAAACTAAATCTTTTAGAAATCCTCTTGAGCTTCATCTCAGCTTGGCATTTCAAAGTGTGGGTAATTCCAACTATCACACAACCAGCAGCTCATAAACATACAAGTAAAGTATCTGGGCTCCTGAATGAATACATACTTAGCGTCTGAGTATTTTTAAAGGCTCCAGATATTAGTTATGTCTTCTGTCAGAGGGCAGTGCTAGAATTGAGGATGCTTACTTTCAAAGTCTTATCATCACTCATTTCCTGGTGAATGGGAAGGTCAGCAAATGAATATAACAGATATAGTAATATCTGTTAGGGTGAACTCTTTCATAGTAGTAGTAGAAATAGGACTAGGAGGAGCAGTAGGAATAGTAATAAGAAGGATTATTGGCAGACACTATTGAGAAATTACCCAAAGCAATGATCAACTCCTTGACCCTTGCTACCTCCTAATCTATAGGTAAGACAGCAGAGCATCTTCCTCCTCCAGGTTCCCCACAATGAGAGGCTGCTGTATAACATGCTTTGGGCCCATGACACGTGAAGAAAGATTTCTGGGGAGTCAGAAAGCTCCTAGAGAAGCTTTTCTTCCTTGATGTAAAAAGACAATGAATGATGAGGCCCATGTGAAACTTTCTCATTTTTGCTGCCTTAAATGCTAATATTTTGGCTAGAAGTGAAGTGGCTATATTGTAACTATGAAAGAAAAGTCAAGAAAATGACAGCAGAGTCAAACCTGACCTCAACGAGCCTGAAAAACAATGCCAGTTACCACATATCTCCGCAGTCTTTATTATGTGAGAAAAGCAACCTTGATTTATTTAATCTGGTGGCCATCCTAAAGCTTAATGTTCCTATCTGTGATATGAGGGATAAAAATATATACTTTGCAGAGGTTATTGTGGAGATTTTTCTATTTAAGTCTATGAATCACATTGTGAACTATAAAATTCTATGCAAATGTAAGATGGCATTAATTTGGGGATGGTAGTAGATTAGGTGATTCATATTTTTTTCATTGCTATTTATGAGTTAATTATATCTAATATTCACTGAGTAATCCTCTAGTTTGTGAAAGTGCACCAAGGACCCAGACCTTAAGGAGTTTATAATTTATTAAGTGACTTCTTTGTAAAGTCATCTAATTCTTGACATAATGCCACAAAGAATGAAATGAAGAATTGTTAAATTATCAATTACTAAATTACAGGATGCTGGGTGACAGTTCTATACAAATGTGAATGGTAATCTTTGAGATACATTAAGTGTTTATTATGTTCCAAGCAGTAGTCTAGATATCTTATATAAACTAAGAAATTAAATACTAGAATAACCCTATGAATAAATATGCTACCTTCCACATTTTACTCATGGTAAAATTGAAGTACAATGAGGTTACATGTGTTGACCCAATTCATAGATGGTAAGCGACAGAGCCAGGAATGAATCTAGACACCCTGACTTCTGCTCTCCTGGAAAAAGTTAAATGTCAAGTCACTTGTTTGTAACCCCCTGCTCTGTTGTTTACCTAATCCTGTGACCTCCTGCACAGCATTTACAACTTGTTTCCTCATCTTTACAATGAGGATAATAGTTACCCAAATGGGTTGTTTTAAAGAGTAAATCAATAATGTATGCAAAACACCTTGTGAAGTGACGGGCATATAATAGATCATTGTGAATAGTTTCTATTATTGAACTGATGTAGGAATCAGAAACCTCAGCACCCTCTCCAGGAGGGGCTAGGAGGGGAGGTCATTCCTCCTGAATGAGTTGTAGATCTTGAAATTTAAGTTTGGCATCAAAAATAGTCAAACGTTTTTAGAAAAATTATTTCTAGGTTATTGTTTCAACATTGGCAAGATAAAAGTTCTGCTAACTCTCTTAAAAGACGACTTCTTGGGGTAAAATGAATACTTATCTTGGTATGATTGTTAGAAAAAATCAGTGAGGAAATTAGTCACAGCTCACATAGGTAGAGGGACTGAATAGAAAGGGAGTCATAATTCATTTATTTGACAGATATTTACTGAGTACATATCATGTGCCTCACTTGTTCTAGATGATGCCATCCTCAGCCCCTACTGCCACCACATAGTTTGTTAAGGTGCTAGTTTATCAAGACGCTCCCTTTGAGATTATACAGAGTCTTGCCACACAGAGCTGCATCACTGTTCTAAAGCAGAGAATGCTGGAGTC
>CM053515.1:71144596-71211584 GCA_028627145.1 Eidolon dupreanum
CTACAGGGAATTTGAGAGCATTTGAATAAACTACCTGCCTCATTAGATAACTATAGGCTATCAATCAGAAGAGTGAAGTCTGAGGATGACCCAGTGCTATCCTATCAGGAAAAGGCAAAGTTCCTTGGACCACCTTGGCATGACAGTTCCTTCCTGAAGGACAGCCTGGAATCAACACTTGTCCACAGAGGGACAGAAAAAGAGTGACTGGAGCCAGTGCAAGTTATTCTCATTTGTATTAAATCAGTTCATGTCTTCTGCTTTCCAAAGGCTAATGGAAAGGGATATCCTTAGAGTTTCCTTCTCTTAATCTTTGTGTTGGGGTGCTTCAATTATTTATGTAGTAATCAACTCTGAATAGAGAGCAACTCCACTTAATAAATGAACAGGGACTAAAATGGGCCATATGGCAACAAGTCATGCATCAGTTTAATAGAGTCTAACTTTAGGTTCTCCACCTCCATCTCCACGAAGAGAAAAGCTGCTACATATTAACTGGGACCTCTTTTTCCTCAGAGGCTTCCCTCCTTTCTGTGTGAGCCCATGCATGTCTCCTGGTCTAGTGTCTGACTTGGGGGACAAATTCTGGGGCTGTTCCTTCTGCCAACACTAAAGCTGTCTCTTCCCTCTTTGTTCTTGCAACCCAATCACACTCCTTGATTCGATTATTCATTAAACTATTTGGGGACCATTGCATTAGTCTGTTTAGATTTTTTATCCTAAATGTACAGCCAAAACTTGCATCTTGGTGTCACCCATAAAAATGTAATATGCATTTTATATTTTAGTAGCATGGAAATGTTTACTAGAAATGTTGGGGAGACAAGACCAAGAACATAGCCTGTGTATTGGCACAGAATATGACATTCTCAGTTGGAATCGATGTATTAACCAAGACATTATGGCTAGCTGACGATGAATAAACCAATCTAACTATAAAATCATTTTCTACACATTTCTTTGTCTTTTTTCCACAGACCACTACCAGAGACTTTGAGAAGTCTAGATTTAGAAAAATCTGTTCCTCCAATGTATGTATTCAAATAGCAGTGCAACATTTATTTATTAAGCACTTACCATGTATTGGATCCTTTCCTACAACATGAGATTAATATCTAGTGGAATAGTAAAGCTATCAAAAATTAAAATATCTCTTTTCTATCATCACCTAGTTTGGTGAACTTGTGAAGGTTTTAAGGCTCATAGATTTTTTCATTATTGTTCACAAGATGGAAATTTAAAAATTAATTCTGAAACTTCTAGAAAATGGATATCAAAATCACTAACATGTAGTTTCCAGAATTCGTATTTTCTATTTTTAAGTTCTTAGAATATTTGCCTCTTCTCTATTTTCTTATACCATTCTCACTTTCATTTTTCACAAAATTCTCCAAGAATACCGAGTTCTGCAATCATTTTGCACGTTTTCTCTATATTTCTGTATGATTCACTTGAAAGTAAAGAACTGAGAACCTTAACGTATTGTCATATGCTATCATAGTAATACTACAGAAATACCACTTTTATATATGTGCATCACTCCTAAAAATCCACTGGATAAGTTTCTTACTACATATTGTATCAGTGCTATTTCCCACACTAAAATGTACCAAAACCCTCTCTCCTCTCTATTTAAATACCAACTGTTTCTCTAAGTTTTTCCTCTCTCATGAAGTCACCACCTGCTATTAACATCCCACACTCGTCTATCCCTTCCAATATCAGTTAGGGGCTCATGGTGTGTTTCAACTGTATTCTAATTGTTTCAGCTGTATAAGGCTTATTTTATCAGTTACATGGGAAATGCCTCAGAATGTCTTTGTTTTGCCCTCTTGTGCCTGAGAGAGGTTGAGTACATGTTCTACTTTTACAATAGCTTAATTGATATACAATCAAGTACCAAATATAAGCCATGAAATATAGACTATTTGAAAAATGCAGCTTATCAGGATTCCTGAATGTTTTATAGGTAATTTTGTGTAGGTCACACCTTGAGATGTTTGACTACAGTCAGTTTCACTAGTATTTTACATCATACTTGGCAGGGTCAGTTTTATAGCCCATGGTATCCTTTTTCTGTCCTAGAATATGAAAACTCCCCTTGAGACATCTAATGAATGCTTTAATTCTAAAAGTCATATCTAGGCAGGAGTATTAGTTCTATAAGTCCTAATAATTATCTCAAAAATTTAAGCATTCTTATAGTTTTTGATATGCAAACAGGCAAAGATAACAGAAATATTTTTCATTCAGTATTCAAGACCACTGAATTTATTTAAAAAATAAGTACACATATATATAGTCTGGCATAGTACATTTGCTCAGTAAGTTATTAATATAAAAAAGAAATTTGAGTCTCTATGAATCATGTAGATTTGAGTCTGACAGCTACAAAAATATATAGCTAAAATAATTCTAAGTTATTCAAAATGTCTTACCATGGAGGGCTTGAGGTGACCTTGAATGAAAGCTCCAGGCTTGTGCTCTTTGCACAATGCTGTGTCATAGGTGATGATATGAGGTGACAGGAAAAAGAAAACTGCATTGTGCTGGTGGTCAAAAAAAATCACTGAGTAGCTTTAGAGATGGAATAATTTGAATTTAGATATTATAAACCCTTAAAGGCAGAAAAGTTCAGTCATTGCAATGACTGAAGCAGAAACTCCTGGAGAGCATCTTAACCTTCACATGTTTTTTTCAATCTATTCAAATTCATTTTGGACTTCTCTTATAGCCTTAAGTGAGATCCCTAGAAATTTATTTGTCACATTCTTAGATACAAATGGAGACATTTGTGTTACCTAGTTTACTGATGAACAATGAATTGATGTCAAATATTAGATCTAATCTCTTGATCTCCCTCATGAATAATTCTGATTCTTTTTGATTGGTTGATTGGTTTTTCAAGGGCAAGATTAAGTTGACTTTTTATGATGAACTTGACCTTATTTCAAATCTTACTTGAAAATCTTGTGTCAGTTTAACATGGTCAATCCTTTCTTCTTTTCTTTCCAGTGTGTTTTACAACATTCGGTCTAAAAATGTGCTTAATCTTCTACCAATGGAAATTAACAGTTATATTCTTTATATGGCAGACTCAAAATGAGATGAGGGTTCCAATAACAAAACCCAGTGGACAGACTTGACATTCACTCTCATGGCAAATGAGATTTCCTAATGCATTAGCATTAAAAGGAAAATAATGGAATTTGGCCAAATGGTATAATATGGAAATTTACACTCTTATGTGGAAACTAGAGATAGATAAGTATAGACAGGAGGTTACTAAAGCCATCTATACCTAAAAACACAAGTTAGACTTAAGGCAGAGATATATGGGTGTGTCTGTGTATGAATGAGTATGCATCTGAGTGTATGTGTGTGTAACTGTGCAGTCTGAGATGAGAATAAGGTCAGGAAAGTAGGAGGAACTTAAGATATATTAAGTACCTACTAAGGGTTAATTGTCACAGTTTAATACTCAATCTCAGTGCTCATAGCTACTAAGTCTATCTACCTCTTAAATGATTATGTCTTAGTTCATTCAGTCTTATTTAATACTGATACAAAAGATGTTGTCTATATGCAAACCAGTTCCAATTTTTTTTCCTTCTTTACTCCAAGACTAAGTATTTTTTATCATAGCAAACCCCATACCACTGTCTGAGGTACATATTACATATCTTCCACAGTACAGATGAGGAAACAAAAGCTCAGAGAGTTGGTCAAAATAATTAGTAAGGAATGAAGTCAAGGATTTAACCTAGTTTCTGTCAGATTACAAATCACTCTTTCTAGTACATAAGAGTGACTCAAAAGGTAAATATTTAAGAAAGACTAAAAGGAAAGTAAAAAGAAAAAAAATGAAGGGAAAAAGCCCTCAAATATGAATCTCTACAGAAGGAGCAAAAATAAGACAGGGAGAGGGTGTTCAAATGGAAAAACACTAGACAGGAAAATTTGTCATAGAGTATCAAGTAATGCTTATTTCTTATTTCTATACAAGCAGAATAAAATAGACCAATTTTTTACTTGAACAAAATTTCTGAAATAACTAATTTTAACAGAATAAGGATAACGATTTTTCTGAAAAATAGTAGTCTTGGATCTGTCTTAATAATTTAATTAATTTGCTATTACAGGAATAGTCTATATTCATACATAGATATGGTTTGCCTCCATACAGTTTAAAAAAAAAATCACATTAGACTCTAGTAATTGCTACATTTTTGTATCTTCAGAGTGAATTTGACTGATGTTTCCACTTTTCAACTATTTCTTTTAGTATCAGGAATACACTCCAACAGCCTTGAGATATTTTACCTGCTTTTTGCCCATCTAGAACCCTGTAAGATAAACTTCAGTTTTAGCCTTTCACGTCCTTAAGGAGTTTCAATGATATTTCAGGGATCTTGTATTATCCAGGTACAGCCATGGAAAGTACTTTTAAACACAGCCCACAAACTTCCATGAAAGCTATCATGTTTGAAATATAAAGCTCAAAAAATTAGCCTCTAAAGTGAATTAGACCTCCCTGGAGTCCAGAAATCCTCCCTGGGGTTGATGTCAGAGCCCTTACTCAAGAAATGTCTAAGCTTTTTGTTAGTTTTTGGGGAAAAAAAACTCAGGAATACTCTTCCCTGGATTTAATGCTCCCAGATTTAAAATGTAAGTATTAGAGGCTGGAGCCCTTGAACATCTCCCTTCATTTCTTGACATCTTTATGACAATGCATGGTGCAGTACCTCACTTTGCTGCAATTACTGAACAGACAGCACTGTAGGCAATGTAAGTTGCTCTTAAGTGCAGCAATCCATTCTGAAGAGATGTACAAACATAAACTCTCAATTGTGGCAGGCTTCTACGAAACCTGAGCATTATCTGTGAATTTTCTCTCTCTCTCTCCTTTTTAATCATTTTGTTAGCTCACCTCTAGAACCCAGTAGCTTAATTTACTAATTAATAACTATTATTACTTACTGGAATTGAAAAACTGAAATTACTGCCTGCCTTAAACATAATAAAAATTGGCAACCCATTCAGAGTTTTTTGAGAGGCTGCTTCATTCATTGCACAGTTCTGGCAGCTGGGTAGATGTCATTGTCTGCTTGCTGCATGGCCCTCATTTCCAGATGGGATGAAGGGAGGTGGGGAATTGTCTCTCTGACACATTCAGACTAGAAGAGAAACAGTATTTATTGTGATATACAGTTGACCCTTAAACAACATGGGTTTAAGCTGTGTAGGTCCACTTAAACATGGATTTTTTTTTCAACAAATACTGTAAATATATTTTCTCTTCCTTATTATTTTCTTTATAAAATTTTCCTTTCTCTAGCTTAGTTTATTGTCAGAATATAGTATATAATGCATATAACATACAAAATATGTGTTAATCAACCATTTATATTATCAGTAAAGCTTCCTTCTGGTTTTGGGGGAAGTAAAAAGTTATATGCAAATTTTTAGCTCTGGGGTGGGGGAGTTATCGACCCTAACCCCTACGTTTTTCAAGGACCACCTGTAAGATCTTAATAGACAATATTCTTTCAACCAATAATTACATGATCTAGAAATATCTGTCTTCTTTATTTCATTTGCACTTCTCCCTCCTAACTCCAGCTTCTCTTCATACCCTAGCAAGTGACTTCTTTCTTCACTTGCCAAGTAAAAAGTTCTTAAAGAGTAATGGATGACATAAGTTGTCTCTAACACAAACAAATCAGCTAGTGACCAGGTTAAATCCAGGGAAAACTAAGCAGAAGTTATTATATCAGTATTTCTTTTGTAGTTGTCCTCACTGTTGGCTAAATCAAATCTATTTAAAGTAACAAGTTTGTCCTTCAAATCTACCCTTCTTTTCTCTGCTACTGTATCCAGTAGAGATCTTATTTCTCATTACAACATGTTTTCATATTAATGTATACTTAATACAAAGTCTAGTGTCCAGATATGTCAGGTGCTAGTGGAAATACTGAGATTACAGACATAGATGTCCTATTCCTACTCTCAAGATGCCCATTATCCAGCAAGGAAACCAACCAAGGTATGATTTCATATGACAAGCACCATGAAAAAATGCCTTCGAGGTACACAAAAGACTCCTGAAGAATACAACGCCCTTAAAAATTAAGGTCAAGTCTAGAAGGTTATAACTATGAAGAGAAAAGATCATTGCCCCTCAAACCACATAATCTGGTCCAGATACTCATGAGACCAGTCACAAAGACAGCTCCCCATTGAGGCAGGAAGTTATGAAAGTAGATGCAACACACTAGGAAAAGATGTCTAAACATGTGACATGCTTAGTGTGGGTCACTACTCAGTTGGTTTAGCAGATAATTGGCAAGGATGTACCTAGTCTCTAAGATTGTCCCAATTATCTTTTCTATACAAAGTCTTTTTTATATCAGGTCTTCATGGCTTAGAGTTTGTTGCAAGTTTTTCTTCTCACTTCCTAAAGATATTATCATGTTTCTAAAGTTGAATCTCACTCTAATAATCAATCAATCATTTATTGAGAACTCATAATTTTTCAGCATACTAGAAGGCTATTAATGGGAATACTCTTCTGTTCTCTATTCTTATTCTTGACCTGAAGTACCAGAAAACATCTACTAAAAGAATAAGTCCATTCAAAGAAACCCATCAATCTTGGCCCATTAAAGTTTGGTTCCATATTGAGTTGAGAAAAATGCAGAATCTTGTGAATAGTTTATAAGTTATCTGTTTTAGCCAAATTGTGTACTTTTCTTTTGTTTCTAATTAAGTAAATACAAAACAAAGCAAGCAAGATACTAAGAGAACAAATGCTCAATGTAATGTTTTCAGTCAGAACAAGAAGTTAACCAGTAGTAAAGTCAAACCTAAAAATACTATGTTTCTTTGCTTAACATCACTAATGCAACAATCACTGACACCACTAAATTCTAGCTATTCCTTATTTCCAAATGCTGACATCAAATAATATTAATCAGGAAGTCAAAGACAAATTAAATTCGAGATTGCACTCAGATCTAGGTACCAAGCACTATTCTAGATCTAAGTACTATTTTCTTATATACTTTGGGTTGTGAAATTAAGAGGTAACAGAACACTATGAGCAGCTGCAGAGATCTCATCCTCCTCTCATTTTTTCCCATTCTCAAAATGTTAATTCAAAGAAATTATTGCCAACTAGTCAATGAATTTGATATCCAGGCTACAGAATTTTAGAACAAAGACAATGGTATAGATCAGGGTTTGGCAAACTCTGATCCACAGGCCTAATCTAGTCCACAATCTGTTTTTATAAATAGTTTTATTGGAACACAGCTATACCCATTTACGTATTATCTAATGACCAAACAACAGAGTGTGGTAGTTGAGACAGAGACAGCAAAACCTGAAAAGCCTAAAATATTCACTATTTGGCCCATTATGGAAAATTTTGCTCACCTCTGGTATAGATGAACAATCCCATATTTGCAATACCTCAAATCTAAAGCTTTTAAAAACATATTTGGCAGGAAAACCTGAACTGACCTGAAATCCTTTGATAGCAATGGTACAATCTTATGTGAATTGATATGAGAGTATTTATAGCTTTTATTTATCCCATTGGGAATATTTATATGTTTCACTACAGAAATATTGGTATTTCTTATATGGGGAACTGTTTCAGACTCCAGCAGGGGTGCTATAATACTCAGCATACATCTCTCTAAACTCCAAAATATTCTGAATCTTGAAAAATATCTGGCCCTCAAAAGTTTGGATTAGATTTAGTAAATAAATTGAAGGTGCTAAAATTCTGCAATAACAGGACATTTTAAAATAAGGTTTCATTATTGAACATTATAAAGAGTGTCAGGTCTGTTAAGTGTGAATGAGAGGGTCATGAATGATAAGTGCTACTCAGCACTATAAGAGTTTTCAGAAAGCAACACGTGGGTGATTTGAATGGTGTACATTGAGGCTTGTGGGCATTCAAATTATGCAACGGTAAACAATAGTATCACTGATATTAAAAATATAGCTAAATGCTAAAAGAGATTTGAAATACAATCTCTACTACTACATAGGAAAAGTAGCATTCTTAATTTCAAAAGTCCTGCAATTTTCACTCCTATTTCTTTAAAAGCCTCTGACCTCTAGGATTAATAATTTTACAATACGAAGAGACAAAGTTTCCACCAAAGAACTCTTGGATCTTGGAAAATAACTAGAGGATAGATTAAGAAGTCTTGTGATGTAAAGCTAAAATTTAGTCACTTTGTAAGTGTGATTCTAAGGCACACCTTGAGGGTGTTGCTTTCAAGCAATCCAAGAGTTAACATTGGTGCTTGTGTTTGTGTGCGACCTTACCACTTCTAAGACAAAAAACTTAGCAGCAGCACAGTGATGGTGCTTTAGGACAGGTAAAAGAAGTAGAAGTAAAAGCATATTACATCTGAATAGGTGCACAAAGTAAGTAGCATCTTGAGTCATCAGAAAACAAAGGAGAGATTTTGACATTGAATATTTTGATTCCAGAAAGAGTATTTCATAGTTCCCTATGAAATGGTTTTTAACAACTTATTCAGGAGGCCCTGAGGCAAACATTGGGGTTGAAGAAGCTCAGATGTACAGCCTAATTTTTAATTTACCATAAAGTAAAAGATGTAGAAATAAAAATCAAGTTGGCGTCAAGAGTTTTTTAATTTTTTTTTTAATGACCAAAATAAGTAAGTTGAAAACAGGGTAAAGTTTATATTGCCAGTATCCATATCTCTACGTGTCTGATTATGGGTAAAACAAAGGGAAATTTGGGTTGATTCAGCAGTCTTATTGACTTTGGCGAGTGGATCAACCAGGCAGTAATTTGGCACTACCAGTAGACATCACACATTCCACATGGTTTTGAGCTTGGTACTGTATTCGTAGTCTCTCCAAAGAATGTCTCCTTTTCTTTTTAGATCTCATAATAATTAATGAGAAATGCAGACACTTCTTAAAAATATAAATTCTCAACTTCTCACAGTACCACAAAGCCAAACCAATAAGTCATATAGAATTGAAACAGGCTGCCAAATCGTGGGGTCTAATTTATTTGCCCAATTGTCAAAGAAGTTACATGCCACACAAAATAGATAGGCAGACTAATTTGATAAAATGTGGGTATAGTATATTTTGAAATGTAAGAAGAGGCCATTATGAAATTTCATTGATGTTATATGGAGTTAACCATTGGGAGGACTTTTCCCTTAGCTAGCAGTCATGTATAAAATATTTCTTAATGACATTGTCTTGCAATGAGGTGTATGTATGCATACATATTACGGCAAAAAAAAATTATCAACATTAGGGGTCAGGATGATCTACTATAGAAAGAATCAAACCTTTTCTGTAAAAGGCCATATGGTAAATATTCTAGGTTTCGTGAACCCTACATTCTGTAGCAACTACTCAACTCTCATTGCAACAGAAAAGCAGCCTTAGACAATATATAAATGAATGGCTGTGGCCTTAATTTGTGACCCCTGATTTAGTACACAGAGCTCTGTGGAGTGCAGAATTGAGGCCAGGTCTGGGACAGGGTTCAGTATTTTTTAACCTACTCCCCAGCCACCTATGCCTTCAGGGAATTAGTAGTTCTGAAAGCTCAGGGTTGGTACAACTAGGGTACTGGTATACAGCCTAAATATTTACATAGTTGCAAAACAGAAAGGATTAAAAAGGTCATTATTTTGCCTGTAGGTTTTCCAATCATTTTCTGTATGGTTCCTTTGGACTGTTACTTAATTTTCTTATACTCCTAATCCTAGACTTGTGATGTCACCATCTGGTATTAGCTGCCAGACTAAAAAGTCAGCAAGACACACTGAGCATCTTGGAAATTAAAATTGAGAAATTTTAACAAAGGGATTTATGTTGAAATTATCTTAAACATAGATTTAGAAAGACTAAAAGCAGGACCACCTTCACAACTTGAAATGAAGGTATTAATATTAGATGTACAAAATCAATTTAGATAGAGATAGATAGATAATATATAGATAAACAGTAGAAATGTGTGAATACAAACATGTATGTATTTTCTAGCTCTCTGTGGAAAGGGCTTAGAATCAATTATCCTTCAGTCACATTGAGCACACGTAGAGCCCAGATTCAGTAAAGGAAGCCATGACTCTTAAAGAGATAAATAAGTCCAGGACTGAAACTGCAAGAGCACAAGATGATCTTGGGACATGTTTTGTTATAGAAATTAAGAAAATGCTCAAGAAATAATAGGGGCATGTCAAAAGTACATAGAAAACAATTTACAGTGACCACCACTGGCCAAATTGGGGACAATTTGAAAAACAAATAAATAATGGCAGTAAGAGATTATTACTTAGAATAAACTAAGAATCCATGAGTATACACTAATATAAGTAAATGAATAAGTAAATGGTGGAGGCTTCTTTTAAATAGTAGAATTGAAATTTATAAAGAAGGAATAATAGAATTTAGAAGTCACTGTAATAATTATTTTAGGCAAGAATCATTAGTGAATGTTAAATCACTAGGTAAAATTGTGATGAGAAACAGGATATCCATATTGTCTCAGAGTTATCTCCCCACAAGATATTTATTAATTACGAAAATGGAAAATAGTAATTTTACAGTAGAAATATGCAGCAGATCATATCTTAACAAATGATTGAAGTTAGAATCACTAGTAAGGAAGCAAATCAATATCATGTGCCTTCTAATATGACGCTCTGAGAAAGACACAGTATCTCTTTGTGGAATTCCTGCCAAAAATGCTTGATCTGAATATAATTATGAAGAAACATCAAAAAACTCAAATTGAGGAACATTTTAGAAACTATCAGTCCTATACTCTTAAAAAATGTCAGGGTTATGAAAATTTTAAAAAGACTGAAGTTATGTTTAAAATTAAAGGAAGCTCAAGAGATGTGACAACTGAATAAAACACTGGACGCGGATCATAAAAAATGTTGTTTTTCTTTCTTTATAAAGAACAGTAGTAGAAAAATTGATAACATTCTATTAAGGTCTGAGGATTAGATAATAGTATTGTATTAATGCTAATTTCTTAATTTTGAAAAATTGTACTGTGATATATAGAGAAAATGATAAAACAAATGTATCAAAATGTTAACATAGGGGAATCTATGTGAAAAATACATGGAAATTCTTTAAATGATTTTTGCAACTTTTCTGTAAGTCTGAAATTCTTTCAAAAATAAAAATAATTAAAAAGAAAAAGATACAGTCCTAGAGTCAGAGTACCCATGTTTGAATAATGGATACTAAATTATTAGCTTGAACTATGTAATGGGATGAGTTGCATCCTCTAACAACTTATATGTTAAAGTCCTAACCTCAGTACCTAAAAATGCAACTGTATTTGAAGGTAGGGTCTTCAAAGAGGTAATTATGTTAAACTGAGGTCATTAATGTGGGTCCTAATTCAACACAATAGGTGTCCTTATCGGAGGAGGAAATTTAGAACAGGTGGGTACAGAGAGAAGACCATGTGAAGACACAGGGAAATGGTAACCTACAAGCAAGGCCCTCCAGGCACCTTGATCTTAGACTTCTAGCCTCCAGAACTGTGAGAAAATAAATTTCTGTTGTTTAAGCCTCTCAGTCTATGGTACTTTGTTACAGCAGCCCTAGAAAATTACTACAGGCTCACCTGTGTGAACCTTTCCATTCATGTTCCCTCCTTAGTAAAACAGAAGTCGCGATCACCTATGTCATGGAATTGTTATGAGGACTCAAGGAGATCATGTATGTAAAGTGTTTATAACAGCATCTGGTATATAAGCATTTAGAAATCAATAGATTATTACTAATATGACTACTACTATTACATAACTGTTCCTAACTAGATTATATTGAAGCAGAAATATTATAGCATAGTATTATGGAGAACACATAAAATATCATAATAAACTGATTTACTGTAATCTTTTGGCCAATCGCATTATCTCCACAAGAGGGTAATGGTATGATACTGAGAAATATTGGTCCTACCTGTGTGCCTGCTCTAACTGAAATAATGATCTACACTCAATGACAGTTACTGTTTAGAAAATCTTGTGTTGGTTGCATCAATATGTAGAGGGTTATAATTTCTTAAAGACAGTTTAGTCATAAGAATAGTGAGGCTTATTAAATATTTTTAAAACTTTTATGGGAATGTAACATACAGCATGGTGACCATGGTCAATAATATCGCAAATTTGAAGTTGTTAAAAAAGTAAATCTTAAAGGTTCTCTAAACAAGAAAACAATTTTTTATAACTTTATATGATAACAAATGATAACTAGACTTACTGTGATCGTTTTGCAATGTATTGCAAATGTTGAATCATTATGTTGAATGCATGAAATATAATATTGTATGTCAATTGTACTTCAGTAAAGTTTTTTCTAAAATTTAAGTCAATTATGAATGCTTGATATGCACTACACTGTACTAAGTGTTCTGCATTCATCGCCTTAGTCCTCAGAACAACCCTTTAAATTATATACTATTTCATCATTCCATTTTTCAGCTGTGGAAATTGAGATTTAGTGAGATTAATTTGTCCAATGTCAAAAAGCTAATAAATAACTAAACTGGACTTGTTTTCCTTTTTTAATCAAAACCCATAATAACAGGGGTGGCTCTATAGTGTAGTGGTTAGCACATCTGCTTTACACACTGAAAGTCCTGGGTTCGCCCTCCAGGTGGAGCCACGGACCAGGCCCCCAGTGCGCCTGGCTCCAGGTGTACAACAAAAGCATGTGGGAGGAGACTCCCTGCCTTCAGAGATCCAGTTCTTAAGGAGAAATGGCAATATCCATAGGTCAGAGGTGGAAGTTGGAGGGGGGGAATTAAAGATGGAAAAAAAAAAAAACCACGATAACATCCATTATGCTCTATGACAGCATTATTATTGCACCTAACATTTCGGCTCCAAAGATGCATCTTTACTTTTACTTTTAATGGAACTTAGAACTATGAAGATACAACTTCTGAAAATTGAATTAAATAAATTTTTGTGTGAACCAAAAGATATGAAAGTTTTTGCATGTCAAATAAATCAAATCAAAAGCAAACAACAAAGTAGAGAAGAAAGACTGCAAATATAACAGCTAGAACTTGAGAGAAAACAGTAAGCCATTGAAACAAAACAAGCAAAGTCCAGAGGAAGACAATTCCCCAAAGAGGAAATTCAAATGGCTAACAAATATGGAAAATATGTCTTATTTGATTATTAAAGAAAAAAATGTAAATTTAAACAATTTGTTGGGCTTTTGTTTGGTTCTGTTTTTTTTTTTTGTTGTTGTTTGTTTCTTTTAAATTTACAAGAAATGAAGAAATTTAAAAAATTCGGTGTGAAAAGCATGTGGTTAAACAGGCTTTCTCATATATTGTTGATTGGAGTTTATTTTGCTCAGTATTTTGGGAAGAAGTTTTCTAATAGACGTTAAAACACCATAAAGATCTTTATTCTCAGCCTAATTACATCACTTCTGGAATCTAGCCTATGAAAATGATCAGAAACGTTAATGAAGATGTATGTAAAAAGACATTTTAACATGTTTTTAATAAAAAAAAGTAAACAAGAAACAACTAAATCATCCATCACATTAACAGAGAAATGATAAGTAAATTATTTTTTATATAAGCTGAACACTATGAAATTACCATTATAAGAGGCATAAAAATAAAAAGGTTAAATATCAGTAGTTTCATATGATTGAATCTGATATATGCAACAAATTCTTTTGCATTTGTTAAATATATTTCTGAAAAATTACGATAATAAAGGAAATGATGTTATGTTATGTTACACAAGAAAATCAGAACACTAAATTACTATGTAACATATATCGACTATGTACAAAAATTAGTGGACAAGAAACAGAAAGGAAATTTGATACCTCAGGCCTCTAGGTGTTGGGATTATGGATGATTTGATTTCCTTAGATTTATTCTACATTCATTAATCTATATGGTAAACCCCTATTTGTAATTTAAAAAATAAGAAAAGATAAACAGAATCACTGTTCTAATAAGTTATTTTTACCAAGTTTTTAAAATATTATCCTTTCAGATGGATAAGATGTATTTTGTGGGCAATTATGGCATTAGAGAATTAAGGCATGTGATTTCTCAAAGTAATTTTTTTATGGATTTCTATTAATTGAAAGGCACACATGCTAAGGATGAGAACTATCTCTATAACCATCACCATGTGCTAAGAATCTGTCGATGTTTTTGTTTTAATTCCATGTTAAAGAACTTATTTACAGAAAAGCTGGCTAGAGTGAATTTATAGACTTTACTATATGATTATTGGCATCTATCTCTCTGTATTTGTATATTTATATTCAGATTGGAGATGTCCACTGAGTGGATGCATTTCAACTCTTCCGTCATTTCATCCTTGACTTATAGTTATTGAGAATCTCTCATAAAAAAAAAAAAAGAAAAAAGAATTTAAGTGATTATATACTCATATCATTAAGGATTTGCCAGAGAGGCTCACCTGGGTGTCGTTTCTACTTTCTATCAGTTTCATTTGGGATCTCTGATAATTATACATGCACAGGTTCAATCATCACAGTGCTCATCCTTTTTTTTAAACCAACTCTAAGGATTTTCTTCTTAATGAACTACTGTCATTACACCAGTAACTTAGTATAAAATAATTCTGCAAATAAGGCATTCTATAGGAGTAAGAACAGTAGAATAGTTTTGTCCCCATTGTTTCACTAGATTCCATGAACTATTCAAATAAGAGTGAGTAAGTTGTGTATTTGGGAGAAGTTATGCAATATGAGAAAGTTAGATTGAACTCTCTCCATAAAGATATGTTTAGAGTTATATTATTAAGCTTCTTTGCAAGATTGTCATATATTATGATGCCGCTTTACAAGAGAGTGCTTGTGAGATTTCTAATATATAAATGAAATTATCTTAGGTGAACCATTTCTCAGTTGCTTTGTGAGGAATCTGCATTCTAGATGCTTTCCTCTACCATCTCATTTCAAATCTGACTCATCGATTATTTCTCTACTATGAGTTTGAAATTCTCTAATGGCTCTTCATCTTGACTAGAGGCTAAAACATACTCAAGTATCTACTACTTTCAAAACAAATATAAACCTCTTTTGACTTTAAGCTTTTCTGTCATTATAAACTTCTTTTTTCAGACTCAAACTTCTACAAAAAGTGTGATTTTCTTGCCTCTCATTCCCTCTCATTCTCATTCAAACCACAATCATTATTTCAGGTTCCCACAATTTTACTGAAGGTACTGTATTACTAAATTAAATTGACACCTCTTTGTCTTTTGTATAACTATCTTCCTTTCTGAATTTTAATTTCATAAATTTCAGCCTAAATGATCCATGTATTTATTTGCTGAATGCCATGTGAAAGTGAGTAAAAGTATTATGAATAAAAGAGAAAACTTTCTTTACCCTCTTTGTTTTCCCATGGTTTTCTTTCCCATTCCTCTCATTCTTTAGTTCTGCCAGAAGCTAAATCACACAAAAACCGCTCATTTCAATCTCTCTCCTTGTTTGTCATTTCTGTCTGAACAAACTTAACGGGGCTTATTTACTCTCTATCCTACTGCTGCTATGGTCTATGAAAGGAAGGAAAGACAAAGTCAGGACACCTCGTCCCAGGTATGCTAACAACAGCAGGAAATTGATGTGACTGACTCCAGTAGTGACGGTGAGTGTTGGGGTAGAGCCTGCCCCTGAGAACAGCCAGAAGTTTATTTTCTCCAGAGAACATCCATTAATTCAAAAGATATGCCATACACTCTTAGAAGCTGGGAGAAAGCAGTGAACAAAACATTCAATTGTCTCTGCCCATGTAGAGTTTACATGCTACTGGCAAATTTCTACTCATACCACAGGCCTCAGACTTACAGGATCAGAAACTTGACTAACAAGCATGCAAGAAGAGTTCATCTTCTAGAGTTAGATATAAATTAATTAACCCTAGAGAAAGTGATGAATGGAACCTAAAAGTTGATGCACTAGAAAATACAATTTCAAGAAAGTAAAGTAATTGTGCCAGAGTGATCAACACATCCTGTCTCTGAAGTCTATAGGAGAGTTACTTGAACAAGTCAAATCATAATTTAAAAAAAAATTTAACCAGAGTTTGCCAACATATTTATTTACAATAAAAATGATGCTAGAGCCTAGATTTCATTTATATGACCATCTTATTTTCTCCGGGAAACACCAAACCTAACTGTGGTAAGCATGGACTCGAAGGAAAGGAAGTCAATGAGGTAAACTAGAGGTCAGCAGCATCAGGCTGAGCTAGATGCATCTGACTCGTAATAAAGATCATCCTGCTCATAGGACTTGAACAGTCAATGCCTAACAGCCCATATTCCTTCAGCCCTAGATGGAACTTGGAAGACTACTGCCAACATTTCTTCTGCAAACTTCTGATTGAGCATATTAACATTTCTGAAGAAAGAATAGGCCAGTCATATCACGGTCCAGTCTTATCAGCCTGAAAGCCATTAGGTAACTTTGCTGAGCACAATTCTGATCATTATGTACAGATTAGAAGAATTAATGCTCAGAACACAATCTTATTTGCCTCATGTTCTCTATGAAAACAGTATGAGCTCAGAAAAGTCTTAGACAACTTCTCTGAGAATCAGTTTTGCCATCTTCAAATAAGCAGGTTGGATTATATGATCACAGAGTTTCCTCTAGTTCTGGGGCAGAGGAAACTGTGGTTGGTACCATGTTGAGTTTATCCAGGGTAGACTGGGGTACTATGCTGGGCTTGTGGCCAGGTAAGTGGTGTTGACTGCCTAGTCTAAAGAATGAAAATGAGTCAAGTGAGAAATCAAGTGTGAAGAAAGACCTGAAGATCATTATTTAGAACTAAAATAGTTTACAGTGGGGATAAACTGGACCCATTTTGTTTATTTGTTCATTTAATTTTTTTTTTTAAATCAGTCATTCTTAACCACATCAGACCCAATATTCCTTTCCTAATACGTATATTTTGTTGTATTTTATAATAAAATAATCAGATGCTTGAAAATACACATAATCACTCTGCATGTCAAATAGCTGTAAGTGAAGTACAGAAGTATAGATGGGTTAAATGGGAAAACCAATACCAAAGCTGGTTGGTGATATGACTATCCAAAATGGTGCACGGTTTCCTGGCATTACTTGCAGTGGAACAAAGTATGCTCTCCTTTGACCTACATGGTGGTAACATTCTGGAAAAAGTCAGTGTATGTTAAAATTGTGATAAATATGTAAATATTAAAAGGGAATTCCACTCCAGTCTTGATTAGTTATAGACTTTTACTTCTATGCAATTGTTGCAGAGAATTCTGAAGTTTTACAGGACAGAGAAAAGTTCTTCACATGTAAGATCGTCTAGAATCCTTGGCCATGATCATTTGATAATCAATAATGCTCCTTAAGATTTCAAAATGTGTTGTAAAAGGCAAAACCGCCTTCCATGCCTTGCCACACTCCTTAACAGCACCGTTAAGATTATATGCAGTGGGGGAGTGAGAATGTCCGAAGGACCTTTGCAGGCCTACACATTCCTGAACTCCAAATTTTGTGATTTTTTACTATTCTTGGTGACAACCTTCCTCCCTCCAGTTATCCCACTGCTATCTAATCTTTCTAGAGAAAGGGACACCATTTATTCACCAAGATCATACTTAGGTTTCATTTGAAGCAGATAAATCAAAAGCTCCTATTTGCTCCACTAGGCATCCCTCAGCTTCCTGGTCCACTCTAAGCCACAGCCACATGGTGATCTCCCCAACTGGCCACTCAATGCTTTCTGCTCACTCATCATTTAAGTCATAGTTTTGGCTTTCAGATTCCTAAAGTTGACTGTCTGAGTTCACCTACAAAAAGGTAGTTTAATAAAAATTTTCAAAAAGGGAATTGTAGGTAGCATATAAAATGCTTATTTGACCATATTTGTTTTTTTTTTTTTGAAAACCTGGCACATGGGCCTATGTGGCTGTCCAATATTCATTCGAGTGTCATACTGTGTAAGGATATATGTGGCTTTGTGTGTGTATGTGCCTGTGTATGTGTTTGCTATGAAATATATTTATGAGCTCTGAAGATAGTTTACTCTATATCAGAGTCAATTGATATGGGCATATATTTTGTACCTTTGCAAATTTTGTCAGGTAACTCAATATGGAGATTTAAAATGAAATGGAGGAAAGAAAAGATGATTATAGGTGTTATCAAATCACCAGTCCCCACTATTCCTTCTGGAATATTCCCTGTTACGGTCTTCTTCTTACATAACCTGTATGAGGTACTGTGATATTTTAATCTATACAAGGCACCCCAATGGGGTCTCAGTAATATATATTTCTAAACAACAGCATCAGATTTTTTAAAGTGTTTAAAATACTAACTAATCATCTGAAGAGCAGGTGTTATTTTGGAATTTCTTGGGGTTTTAAGCAGAAACCAGGTGTTACAAGAAAGTGATAATTTGAATATTTGATACATCTTGGCATCTGTCTGGAAGAATCAGACCCCAGAGATAGATTTTGCCCAGTAGAGAGTGTGCTTAAAGCTCACTAATACAGCATTCGTGAGTGGAAGGCATCATTTTAATATTGTCAAACAGTGTGTAGACTTTCCTATCAGGTGATAGTTCTCAGCATTTTGAGAAGTACTAAATTATTTTAACCTTGGGGATTGTTATGTGACATTTATCCAGTGACTGAGAAGAACCGACCCTTTGAGTTTTTAAAGGTAAGTAAACAGGACTCTTGCCACACCCACAGATAGCTCAGTGCCTTGGAATCCCCTGCCTGTCTCTGGTCATCATTTATCTGGGGTCATGGCTCTAAATCACCATTGTCTTGTTCTTCTATGTGGCCAGTGCCCTGGGGAACATTTTGTGTGCAGTAGATACATAACTAATATTTCTCATTGGTCATCTCCACATGAAGGGAAGCAAATAACCTCAACACAACCACACGATAGCGGCTAAAAAACTCTCTAAACTTAGAGTGTTAAACACCCATTTTTAGTAGAATTGCTAAAAATGAAACAAACAAAGCTGGCCAAATTCAGAAAAGCTACATTTCATATGGCTTTTTTGAAACCTTTTCAGAAGCTTTTCTATCATACAGACAGAACCTGTTTCTAAAAATATTTATTCATTCAAGAACATGAAAAAAACTCCACCCACAGGTTCAATGGCCATTATACTCTGGCCAATAAAATTGCCTTCTCGTGAGTGATTTTTTTCTCCTTCCTCTCTCTTAAATCGTAGAATGATATTCCAGAAACCTTAATCCTTTGATTCTTAAAGTAAGAAGAAATATTCTCTGAGGGCGAGCTACATGGTTTATTTCAACCCTAGATAATTATTTCCATTTCTCAAAGATCCATTGAGCAAACTGTTGTCACTGTTTATACAAAAAAACATTCTTTCCAAAGGACTTTCAAATAAATAAATAAATCATAGGATTTCTGCACTCATAGAGTCAACCTGCCAAGTTCTCAAATAGTTAAGTTGAGCAGTTTACTTAGAAAGGCTGACAAGTTTGCTTCACTTCAAAATATCATTAACACCAATAACACATTTGCCCAAGCTTATTTCTAAGTTGTAAAAAGAAGATTGCTACAGATTAAGACCCTTGATATAATGCTATAAGCTCGTAACAATAGTATCTTTTATAGTGAAGAGCAACTGCAGACACAAATTGCCCTCTTTCCTGTACCTTTTTCACAAAAATCAATATTAAAGTAGTATCTGCCTTAACTCTCCTATACACTATATGAGAAAAAACCACAGCCGTGCTGAGGACAGTTTAGGTCAATAAAGAATCAATACTGTGGTTGAATCTGTAGAAAGATAAAAGACTTAGAACTCTCTACACAGGGACCATTGTTTTCTCTCTATTCTGTAAAGGAGTAGAAGGGCCTTACTTGTCTGTGCATGTAGCGGGTAGGATAGTTTTTTCTTCTCTTTTTTAAGGTTGATGTTCATTAAGTGTTGGTGAAAAGTAAAGGGGGCACAGTCCAGAAATGGGGAAGAAAGGATTTCAGACACTTTTCCTTCTATTAGAAATTTTTGCTCTTTTGTCTGAATAGTTCCTTCACAGGAATGAGAGATGGGGCTTGTTACACAAATCTGCCCAGGGCAAATATTAGTTCAGATGAGACTGAAAAACAGAGTTTGCATTAAAATCTTGATTATGTTTTATGGTTGTGGAAAAGTTACTTTAGCTGTTTTAAGCCTTAGTCTCCTCATCTGCAATAAAATAAAAGATAACAATATTAGCCAATTTATAGAATTTGTTATAGACCTTTAATGGGTTTCTCAATATTCAAGTACATGGATGACAGCACTTCGTAGCCCTCTTGCAATTACAAGGGGCCATATGACTAGTTTTGACAAATGCACTGTGAGAGGAAGTGACATGTTTCATTTTCAGGATGAGATAGTGAACAGCCTATGGAGCCACAATTTCAAAGCCACCTGTGTCTCCAAGTCACCATACAGAGGATGATTGTCCTGGAGACTCACTC
The DNA here is from genome assembly GCA_028627145.1 of Eidolon dupreanum. Lineage (NCBI taxonomy): Eukaryota > Metazoa > Chordata > Mammalia > Chiroptera > Pteropodidae > Eidolon > Eidolon dupreanum. The sequence goes on from CM053515.1 coordinate 71,165,156, forward strand.
AGATCTGTAGATTTTTGTGAGAAACAAACATTCATTACATTATGACACTAAGATTTTGAGGTCATTGTTTCCTTGTTTTTACCATATTATAACCTAGCTACCCTATTTGTCGATTGTTATGAGGAATAATTTAGAAAATGTATAAAAATTTCTTACCACTTTCTGGGAATAAAATAGCACTCAATTATTATTTTCATTGAGAAGCTACATTCCAAGCTGGGGGAGCAGTTTGAACAAAGGAGTGAAATGAAATAGCATGGTACATTCAAGAATTCTGTAAATAGAAGTCTTAGAAAAGAATCATAACATATTATGAATGAAAAGCATCTTTTAAAATATCCAGATTCGGATTCCTGAAAGTGAGTTATGCAGAACATCAGTCCTGTAAAATGAGGAAAAGTGTTCTTTGGCTTAGAAGTTTGGAAAAATAGCGCCATTTTAATCTCCTACTTGAAGATGCTTAATGCACATTAAATTACTAAGGGTTATGACAAAAACTGCAATAGAGAAATTTGATAAATTTTGTTTATTCTGCAGCTTCTTGAGTTTATTTAGCCATGCTTTTCTCATATGATAACAATTAATTTCCCACGGTTGGCCTTGTTACTGCCCTCAAGGAACTTACCAGATGAACTGTTGTTAGTACATTGTTTAGCTACTCTTAGCACTAATATTAGTTAAGGATTAGATTTAGCTATACATAATGAGAAACCTACATAACAGTAGCTTTAATAGGATAAATAATAGCTAAGCTACATTTATAGTTTACTATATGAGGTATTGTCATAAGCTTTACATATATTTATCCACTTAATCCTCATAACATCTTTCCTTAAGCAGTACGAGATCTGAAGTTAGAAATCCAGGGTTTATAAGGTGACTCAAAGCTTTAAGTGTTGGCAATTTTATTTCACTTTCCTTCTTCTTTAGGTGTCTCTGATAGCTGTAGATGTCAGGAAGAAGGAAGAGATGCATAAACTGTAAAACATTTCTCTGCAGAATTTGCTTCATGTGTTCTTAAGTTTCTTTTGAATACTTATCTTAAAATATCTATTTGTACTTCTTGGACAAAATTTTTTCACATGGTCACATATATCTGAAAAGGAGTCTGAGGAATACAGACTTGAGTATTTGTTTTGTTTTACCCGAGCACTTGTCACTTCTAGCCAGGTGGGTGCTTAAGGAAGAAAGATAGGCAACCTTTCTGCCAAGGTCTTAGCACATGATCAGAATTTTATCTTTGCTGTGTTAATACTATGCCTCTCACTTAGACATGTATGAGTTGAAGTGCAGACATGATGGAAGTTTGGAAATAATATGTCAAGAGCATATTTAAAATTCAAAAGAAAAAAAGAAAAATTGTCAAGATTATTCCCAAGAAAACTCAAACTATTCTTCATCTTGTTCAGAGCCATACAACAAGGAGGCCAATCTCCATGGACCAAAAAAATGTAATAACTCTAGAGGCAATGTTCTATCTGGGATCTTTGTTTCTCAGCTTTAAAGTGGTGTTATAAAATTTCCTCCCTCCTTGGGTGAGGATAGTAAATAACTTAACGCAAGTAAAATCCTCAAAACAGAATATGATCTATCAAGCATTCAAAAGGTTAGGTATTTTAGCTCCCTCTACACTGGCTTTTAAGCCCTTACAGACAAAGTTGCTGACCCACCATCATAGAATCTAGTTCAAGCATATGATTTGGGCACCAGACACAGGATATAGCATCTACTGACAAAACAAAACAAAACAAAACAAAACAAAACAAAACAAAACAAAGCCTACTAAACCCAGACACTTTACCTTGCTACAGTAGTGAACCAGAGCAGCCAATGTGGACATTGTGGCAGATATGAGGGTGGGAATGAGAAGCTGGGCACAGATTTTTTTCTTTTTGCCTATAAGTAGAGAGGATCCCAACACACCTCCACTCCCATAGGATATCAATGACATCTATCAGTATCATATGATTTAGACCTGTGGAATTTCTGGTCAGGATTTGTTTTTCTTTTTGCTTTCTTCTTTGGAGGTACATTTCTTGGGCAACATGTACATCATAAAGTATATCACAAGCTTTTTCTGTTTGATGTCCAAACCTGAAGATAGATCTTTTTTATATGGTTATATATTTTCTCCCTTAAGATTAAGAGTTGTAAAAATGTTCTTTCAAACTGTTCTCACTCTACCAGCTATAAACATCGAGGACAACCCTTCCCTAGTATGTTATTGTTTCAGCAGGACTAATTAGAAAACATTGTTTAGTTATCTAATTAGAAGAATAATTGATTACTTCTCAACTGAGGGTCCACTGTTCTAGTAACTGCTCACCTTACCACTCTCTTCTTTCACCTTCTTTAATTTCTAGAGAAATCGAATTAATATGCATTGGGGAGAAGAGAGTAGGTGTTACATGTCTGCACATTCTTTTTTTGTCTTGTGGGCACACAACTCACAGCCTGGGGCAAGTATCCCACCTTCTCAACTGCCACTGCCACTTACCTGATCACCTGCGTTCAAAGCCAAAGCAGTGCTCCCTGCTGCTGTACCTGCAGTGGGATAAACTTTGTCACTACACCAGTGAGCTGTGTGGTATGCAGAGCATCTATGCCATCCATACCAGGAAACTCATGTCTGGGACAAATGTCAAGCATGCAGGAAACGGGAAAAAGTATAAAGTATAAAGCAGTTTTCTCCTGGTGCAGCTTAGAGGTGGACTGCAAATGGGTTCATGCACAGACTGGCTTCTGATAGAATTTGATTGTATCCAGGTTGATCCGCTTTCTTATTGGGTGGTCTCTGGCTATTTCTTTTTCCTCCCCAAATTTTGTTTTTTTTTCATCCCTAAAATTGGAGTGTTATTATTAATCTCATTGGTCTATTGTGAAGATTAAATGAGACAATTTAAGTAAAAAATAACACTGTGAAAGGAAAACAGTAGCTGTTAGTCATATATGTATGTATGTGTGTGTGTGTGTGTGTGTGTGTGTGTGTGTGTGTGTATGTGTATATATATATATATATATATATATAATTCCCCCTTGAAGACCCTAAGGCAACACATTGAATCTGGGTTCCAGGTGGGAAAGAGACATTGAAAAAAGAAAAATATATTTATGTTCATGTATTCCAATCTCAAGTCTTAGGCAACCCTCATCTTGGGAAAGAAAGGGATAGAAAACAAACAATGAATGTATAATGTCAGCTTCAATATACAGCTGCCTGATGAAGAGGAGGTTGGTTGTAGTATTTGGAGGGCAGGGCAGCTAACTACATCCTCTTCTCCTGAATTCTGATCCTTGGGGGTTAATTAGGATCCATAGAAGCAGAAGCACACTTTGCCTCTTTTTGGGTCATATCACCAGTCATCAGTCATGCACCTTTTCTGGCTCTCTGTTCCACAAAATTACTGTTCTTCCTGCCATCCTAGCCCTGTTCCCATGTACCAGCTCTGCCAACTGGTTTGGGACAGGCTTAACATCAAAGTATTTCATTTTGATTTTTCCTTCATTTCCAACTGACTCTGTCCCAAACTCAATTTCCTCTTTCCTCTTTTTCAATTAACTACAGTTGCCCAGAGCTGGGAGATAGGAGGAGATACTAGAGGCATACATCTGTCATCATTTATCCAGGAGTGTACGGGATATGCTGGCATTTAGATCACTCATATAGCCTGTTGGACTCAAATAATTCTAGACATATTTAATTTTTGTAAAAGACAGAAACAACACACAATGAGCCTTTGCATCAACCACCCAAGAGGGCATTTAGAGAGAATTTCCAATCTATTCATGATCTGTTATTCCCAACCCCCAAAGTTTCCATGTTATAGCAGAATACCCAGGGACTCCATATGTTATGGGAACGCAGCAGAACAAAATGAGTTGAAAGAAGAATGCGTTAGATTCAAACAGGGGATGAAACAGTACCCGAGGAGCTCCTATTTCATTGTCTCTACCTGGGACCCAGGGACAACGCAGCCATCTCAGCCCCATTCAAGTGTGACATTTCTTTTGAATATGACAGTGGCGGTGACCTTGTCATTAACTGATGCTATAAGCAACATTTTGGCTTTCATAATTCAGTTAATTTTCAAGCCACTGGTTACTGAACCCCCAGAATAATTTTCATATAATTAACTACCCCCCGCCACACACATGCATTCTCATTCCCACAAAACATCCGCAAAAGTGACAAACAGCGGAGGAAAACAAAACTGAAAACCCAGAAAAGTTAAAAGCAAGATTCAGATCTATTTTTCTGCCTTCGTTTTCTCACAGGCATGTACATGTGGAAGGGAAATGAGAAGTCAGTCTGAGTTGAAGGGGTTGGGGAGGCTTGCTTTTCCATTCCCATTAGTATTAATTCAGCCTGAAATTCTTTCTTTACTGACCAATTATATGTGACACATACATGCAAGGAGAAAATACAACTGGGCAAAAGAACACTACATTTTCAATTTAGATATTAGTTCTAAAATTTTATAGGAAAGCTTTACTAAGAACATTTAGGTTATGTGTTTGTAACAGCAAGAATTTCTGTGAGAGCTTAAAATTTCAACAAAAATATTAAATATTTGGGTAACTAAAATCTGTACAATGACTTTTAAGAAAACCACGTGGTTGTTTCATTTGTAACAGCAGAGGTTTGAAAAAAATCAGTATATTGGAAAATTTATGTGTTTGTTTTCATATCTAGGTCAGGTAAAATCTGCTAGATATTTGTCTTCATCATTGTGCTCTCTGAGCTTTCTAATAATATTTGCATGAAAGGTGATCTAAAATTCAAAAATATTTAGTTTCTTTCATAGCTGGATGTGATCTTTTCTCACCTATATAATCTTTCTTTTTTTTTCTCAAAGTGACTTGTCACATCAATATGTGCTCTTTTCTCTTGACCTTGTTTAAATAACTTTATTATTTTAGGATATTTTATCTGCTGCTAAGAGAGATTCAAATTTATATTAGCCTTATGTTGATACTGTGTTTCACAGGGAAAGCATATATGAAATAGTATTTGAGAAGATAGAAATAACAATCAGATTGTAAATACCTTGAAATCAGTTTTATTTCCTCTCCTTGTTCCTCCTTTTCTTTCTCTCTCTTTTTCACTTCATTATCTCTCTCTTAGCCCCAGTTGCCCTTTATATTTTCCTATTTATACTCAGTAGTGAAAAAGATGAAAATAGTAAATAGTCAAAGAAATGTTATTCTAAGATCTTGTGGTCTCACCTCCTTAATGTATAAGTAAACAGAATCTGGTCAGTTAAAATTCCAACACTTACCAAAAGCTCTGTTTAGCTGCGGAAGGCACTAATCTGGGCCTTAGCTTTATACTCTGCTTGAATTTGGGGTGACCAAATGTGCAATGTGGTAGAAAATATAGGTACTCCAATTTGAAGTAATTGAAAACAACAAGAGTAGTGAAAATTGTTTAATGCCAAAATTATATTGAAAGAATGATACACACTGACTTGTTAACATTATTTATCTTTGTCAGTGGGATTTCAAGTGAATTTATTTCTTTTCCCAAAAATGTTCAAAGCATTTTATCTCTCACAAATCAGTATGAAAAATGGATATTTTATTCCCTAAAATGGGTATTTTATCCTCTGACTAAAGCAGGGTAAGGTGATCATTTTTTTAGGAGAAAGATGAGAAACCAATAGATCAGGGTCTCAGGCCCACCCACCACTCAGCCACTCCTTTATGTTCTTGCTACTATTGTTACACATTTTTCAAAGACTTGAGGCATTAGAATGACAACTCTTCAAAAACAAAATAAAGAACTGAAGAAATGAAAGCTGCACATCTTACAGATATTCAGCTGTCCGAACTATTCCCTGAAGTTTATAGCTTGCTCTGTAGCTAGGCATTCATGGCTCAGAAGATGGGACCTATACGAATTCTCCTGAGACACAAGCCCATCAGCTAATGAACTTCAATGTCAGAAAGACTTCCATGATACCCATCTTACAACCTCCTCTCCTGAATTTCTTCATATTACTCTCAGAGCCCAGCTTCTGGGTGTGATAATTCTCCCCTCTCCTTCGGTCCCACCTCTTCCTGATTTTAGTAGATAATTATCAGGTGCCCTCTAGTCTCTGCTTAGTGAATCTCTACACATTTAGTTTTTTTATTCTTTCATTATAAATCAGTCTCTCCAGCCTCTTAATCATTCTTGACAGATGATTTACCCAATAGCTTACCATTAGAATGTGAGATCATTGTCTTAGAAAGTATATCAATGTAAATTATTTTTTTAAAAAATGTTAGTAATGAGTCCTTGGTGAGAGAGGGATGGGGGGTGGAGGGCAGGGAGAGAGAGAGAGAGAGAGAGAGAGAGAGAGAGAGAGAGAGAAGAATACACAATAAGTCTCTAATGAAAGCTAGGACAAGTATTCTGTAGTCTTCTTAAATGAAAATATGTAAGAGACTACCATGTTACTGAGAGCTCTGAGCCAACACAAGGGAAAGTGTCTTCCCTACATTCTGGAAAGTAAATGCTATTTCTAAAAGGGGATGGCTGACCATTTAATACTTCATGTAGAACTTAAGCCAAGGAACTTTTCGAAAAATTTTTACTGCAACTCTGTTAAAGAATGAACAAGTTCTAGTAATAAAATCCAGCTATATTCCCAGGCAGTGCTTGCCTCACCTTCATGCTTTTGGCAGGGGTACTTGTGAAGGAGGTGGAGGGAAGAAGAAAAAGAACAGTGTTCAGCACAGCATATAAACTTCCCAACAAGGCCTAGGAATTTTCAAAAGCTTTCTGATCTTTTTACAGCCTGACATCATATTCCTCTACAGTGACATCATGGCTTTTAAGGAGAGGAATCCAATGGCACTAGTATCTTAAATAAATGTTCCCAAACCATTGAAATCTGGCAATTGATACTTTTCCTTAACAATCTTAAATTTTCAAAGTTTTCTTTGGGTTTTGAAAACTTCAACCCTATATCCCAGATAAGTTTCTATGTGTTTACAAACTGTGAGGCCAACCCTCTGAGTAGCACCTTATAAAAGAGGCCTGGCTGGGAAGGTGGCTTTACTGGAGGGAGGGTGGATGGGGACTGAGAAAACAGACAAAACAGTCTGGGTTCAAGCAGTAATGCTTTTTTTTCCTCTTTTCTCTTCAGGTCCAGCAATTTTCACCTCCTTCCCCATTCCCTTTGGGTCTACTCTAACCAATAATTTTCACCACAAGCCCAAAAAAGAAATAAAATTTAACCTTCCTCATGATGCATCAAGAGTTCATGCTACTGGGCTAACTTCCCAGAGATGAAAGCAGGACTTTTTTGTTTCTAAAGTACCAACAAGGCAAATGGAGACTGTGTTGCAGGGTATCAGGCAGGGGGAGCAGACACCAGTACCCAGCCTTTCTTCACAAGACAGACAAGTGGGGCCAGGCGTTAGGGTTGGTACACTGACGCCTTTCATCCTCAGGTCTGCTAGAGAAACCTCTCAGTATCTGTGGTAAACAACACACTCATCTGTTTGGTTTGGTTTGGTTTTTGTTTTCCAGTCTGTCCTGGACCTCTGTGTACCCTACTTTGCGTGACTGGCACACAGATTTACCACATACTATAACATACATGAATGAGCTCAGCGACATCTGAACTGGTCCGTGCTTCAGAGAAAAGAGACAATGCTCATACACCTGAGTGTCGCGGTGATGTCAGAGTGTGACTCAAAGATCTGAGCAGTGGCTTTCAGCCTCTGTGCTTACCGTGTCATGGAACATTTCTCAACAGCTTTCAACAGGCGTCCAGCCACCATGCTCCAAGTTGGTGCTGTCCTTGAGCAGGATCCACAAAATCGGCATCCAGGCCAAGTCACACCCTGCATCTGCTTTGGTAAATAAAGTTTTGTCAGACACTTATGAATTGTCTATGGGGCCCACTACCACAGCAGAGTTGTGATAGAGTGTGTGGCCTGCAAGTCTAAAATATTTACTATCTGGCTCTTTAAGAAACAGTTCATGGGCCCCTGTTGAACTATATAGCACACTAGGTAACAGAAAGATGGGATGAGTTGCTTCAAAGTTTACACCACTCACCCTCACACCATCCTCTTCCCTTCCAAGAAGAGAAGAGGTTTGACATTTCCCACAAACTGCTTGCTTTCGACTGGACTATTCTTTTCTGAATAAGTATGGCTGTGTGTATGTGTGTGCAAACCATTCCCAGGCTGAATCAAAGCACTAAAAACTTGCTGTGAGAATAACCAGCTAGAGCCCACTGACCACGTTCATAAAGAAGTCCTTTTGTTAAAGAAAGCCCCTCAGGAAGAGGGAGAGAAGGGGCAGAGGAGAGGGGCAGCCTGCCTTTAAGAGGCCTGCATTGCTTCAATCAGAAACAGCTGTGGCCAGTTTAATGCTATCACAGGGCTCATATAGATGTGACATCACGCAGAACTAAAGCTTGGCCAAGAAGTTTTACTGGCAAATACCTTAAACTCTAAGGATTTGGTTACAAATTTGTATGTGGCATGTGTTTTTTGAATGAATTCTCAACTGGGAGCCAACACCATATCACATCCACTTCTAGTAACGCGGAGGGCTGTAAACAGGGTGGTGGGGCTTTTTTAAGCTTAGAATTAAAATCTTTATTAATTTTAAGCTAAGGAAAGTAAATGAATTTGCCATCATCCCAGTTTATTACATGTCTAACTAGAAAGATTTTCACAATCAGACCAGTATCCTGGCCAAGTAGGAGGAACTGAGAGACACTTTATATTCTAATTTCAAACTGCAGGATATCCCAGGTGTACTGTATAGGATTTCCTGTAATTTACCAGCCAAATAAGCAGTCTACATGAATATGTTTGCCATACTGTACATTTGTATTAATTACCCAGCAGGATAAAGTGGTTTCTTTGTGATAGAAAGAGATGTGGATCTACAGGAAAATCATTAAACCAAACTGGGAAAAACAGACACTTTTCTGTTGTTAAGCTGTTTGGCTGGATTCAGGGACTGTGTCTGGGACTGTGTAACTGGTAGCATTTTTCTCAGACTCACTCAGTGTTCTCCAGGAGCAGAGACTAGCCTCTCCAACTGAAACTGGTAACCAAAGCTGAAGGTGCCGTGTGGCCACTCTGTAGTTACCAGAGGTATGAGGCATGGGGCTTTCTCTCAAGCAGTGTTATCTCATTAGAAAATGACTCAGAGATATTCAAAGTTATAACAAGGACGCAAAGGAATCAGTGCTAAGTGGAAAAGACAATGAGCACCAGAAAAGTCCAGAGGTGTGGAGAGTGCTGGAAGCTTTATGAATAGGGCCAAGTTTGGGCAGGATCCCAGAGGGGATGCATCATCCAGACAGGTCTGGAGAATGGGACTTCCAAGCAGTGGTGCACAACCGGGAAAGGAAGGATTCAAGACAAGGAGTTAGGTATGTACAATGAGCGTTCACATGATAATATGTGGTTAGAGAGAGCTCATTGTGAGTTCAATGTGAGGACTTTGAAAAAAATGGAGGGAGAGGGGACCAGGAAGCCAACAGCTGCTGAGCACGCACTATGCACCAGGTGCTTTATCAGCCAATGAAATCATCCCAATTCCTTGAGGTAGGTGTTATCTCATCCCCATTTAAGAGATGTGGAAACTAAGGTTCTCAGAGGTAAATAATGTGCCCAAGTTCATGAGGCAAGTAAGTGAAAGACCCAGGCATTTGAAACCACATCTGCTAACTTTGATGGATATTTTTATGCTACTGTGGTGGTTAAAAACCCCATTTGCCCATCAGAATCACACTGAGAAATGTAAAAAAATATAAATAATATTCCATAATCTACTCCAAGAGATCCAGGTGTGGTAGCTCTGGGTGGGGGCTTGGGTAATTCTCCGCAGGTGTTTCTGAAGCCCAGGCAACAGCATGGACTTACTTTACATGTCCCTACCCATCTTCCACCCCAAGGAGCTCTTTGAATCCATCCTGAAATAATCTGATTGCCATCATCCAAGTGCCTTCCCCTACTTTTCAAATGTTCTTGATGAGCTAGAATTTCCATGGACCATAGACTGTGATAAATCGAAGAAAGAAGTTTCTGATCTCTGTTCTGTGTAATATGGCACTTTAGTCTGGGTTTCAGAGAAAGCAGAGCCTAGAGAAATGGTGTATGTGCTTATATTTGGTTAGGAAGTGAAAGCCCAGGAAATCAAGGTGAAAGTAAGGGAGCTGAGACAGGAAAGAGAGTGCACTAATTAGCTGGCCCTGCTGGGTGGCACCTGTCACTGCTGACTCCATATCAGGGACTTTATTCTAAAAGGATGTTGTATGACAATGATGGCTGCATCTCACAACACTTGATTAGTGGGAGGCAGGGGAAGATTTATCTGCTGGTTTCTGCTTACCATTGTTCAAAGTTCACTTCATGGGGCATTAGCTTCCCCCCACACACGAGTTTTCAGTGGTCCTGCAGCATTGCACACCTCAGCATCAACAGGAGAAAAAGCCAGGGTGGGGAGGATGCACATAGACCTGCTCATCCCTAAAGTGGCAGCTTGTGGCCAAAAGCTTCAGAAATGAGCTGAGATAATCTGAAGTGTCACATGCAGGTGTCTGACTCATATATGACAAGACTTTTCTCCTAATTCCATGCAGCGTTCATTTCTTTTATCCTCCGGTAGTCATCAAAAAAGCAGCACCATGGTACTAGAAGAATAAACAACAAGACACTGAGCAAATAGTCCCCCAAATCAAAATGTACCTCCCACTTCCCTCCCAGGCCTTTCCCTGGAATATGTCAGGGCTACATTTCATCTTCAAATGTGGATCAGGCATACATAGTAGGCTTTACCAATTAAAAGGAAACTTTGCTATGAAAATATCAACTGATGTCAAATAATAACTGTACCATAGAATTACTTGTACCCTACTAAAGGGAAAGATAAAGACTGGAATATAGTCAGAATGTGTTTTTCTCCATTTTATCATTTTCATTTTTCTTTTGCTAGTTAAAGATGTATAAATAGACTGTATAAATAGTCTGAACATATTATAAAGATAAATTTATAGGATGTTCAATGAATAAGCGAATGAATGAACCAACCAATAACCCTGATTAAATATCCATAGCACACACCAGTGGTTCTCAAGCTTTAGCATGCATCAGAAATTACCAGAAGGGGTTATTAGAACAGAATCACTAGGAGTTGTTAGAACACAGAACACAGGTGTTCCCACAGTTGATTGATGCTCCTCTACCCTGGGACCATACTTTGAGAACCCATGGCATCAACTAACCTCAATCTGTCACTTTTTGTCAAATGATTTAGTAACCTGAAGATTATGGTAATATGTAGAGTTTATTTGCTTTTCCTGAGTACTTTAGGTTTGACCGAAAACCTTTTGGTTGAGGACTTCAGCATGAGCGCAGGAGCCCCTTCCACTCAGGTGTGTGCGGTTCAGGACCAATGACACAAGCATTTAGCTGAGACTCTGTCATGAATGCAAATTCTCAGCCCCATCTCCCAATTGCTGAATCAGAATCTGCATTTTAACAAGAAACCTTGGGCAATTTGTGTGCACATTAGGGCTTAAAAAGCACTGTAATTACCCATTGTTCCCTTAGGACGGATAGGGATGTGTGTAGTACTGGAGAGGTCTTGCAGTTCCTCTCAGTCATCCCTGAGTTCCAAGAGAGAAGGAGGATTTGTAAAGATTGCATTAACTCTAAACTGACCTCAGAGCATTCCAGAGTAGTTTTTTTTTAAAATGTATTTAATGTATTAAATAGTTATTTGAAATTTTGATTTGTCAATAAAAACATCTTATATGCTTGTTTCTTATCTCAAAGTCCAGTAGGATATGGAACGAGAAAGGTGTAAAGGTCAAGACTATCTCTATCACATATTTTTGGGCAAAGACAGTAATACTTTCTAAACCAGAGGTTGACAAACTTGTTCTGTAAAAGACCAGATAATCAGATTGGCTTTGTAGGCCATACGGTCTCTGTTGTGACTATTTGATTCTGTCCTGGTGTTGTGAAAGCAGTCACAGACAGAACACAAACCCATGGGTGTCAATCAATGATTCTCAATATTTTTTTTAACAAAAGGTAGTGGGCCAGGTTTGGTCCACAGGCCATAATTTGATGGCCCCTGTTTGAAAATCTTTGAGCCTCAGTCTCCCTGTCTGTAAAATGGGCTTAGAAAATCCTACCTGGCAGGGTAGGTGTGAAGATTAACTGAAATAATCCATGCAGAAATTTCTGGCAGAGAGTTTGTTAATTCCTTGCTTTCTCTCCATTTCTCCTAAAAAAATTGTAATTAACTGACAATTTCAATTAGATAAGTTTTGGTTAATTCACTTCCTACACACAGTCTCTCTCTTCTCCCGTCCCTCTCTGTTTCTCATATTCTCTAGAAGCCAGCATATACCTTCAATGTGTTTGAAGTTGAATCTGATCAAAGAGAGGCTAAGAAGCATGGGAAAATTATTGAATTTTTTACTTGTATCTTTTCTGATTTTCATATATTTTTTCAGGCTGCTCAGGATCTAGGAGGACTTTCACTATCACATGATGATTAAGTTAAGAAAAAAATGTAGCAGAGGCACATGAAGGTAAATGCTTGCATATATACAAGCAGCTGTGACAGACCCCAGGAGATTGAAGCCTGATTAAGCCGGTGAAAACACAGTGACTGAAGGTGAAAGAAAAAAAGGACAGGTTAGGAGGGAGGACAGAGAAAATCTCTTCTTACGAACAAACCCATCCTCTGAGGTCAGATGCACATATGCCAGTCTGACTTTTTATCCAGAGACTATGGGCACCTGGGATATCTAATTGGTCCAGAACTTTCTAAAATGCACAAGCAGAGTCGTATCCTCCTCCACCTATGATCAGGCAAGCCCTCGTGGAAGGTTGACCAGCATTTGCTATCCTACCTTGAAGACAGTGAATTTTCACAGATATAATCTGAGCTTTGTCCTCACACCCCTCACACTCAAGTGTGACTCAGCTTCTTCCAGAAAAATAATCTACCATTTGCGAAATCTGGTCATGTTTCCTTAACACTCTGTGATTTTATATTTGCATTTAATCAAACGGGAAACATCTTAGATTTAATATTCTGATTTTGAGCCATCCTGTACCCCACACTTGAGCCACTCCCCTGTTTTTTGATGGAGGATTTTGTGTGCTTATTTTCAAGGTCATAAAGAAATTAAATGAAAGCCCCACCTCTCTTCGCTTTTCATATCCCTGAACAGTTCTAGAGAAATTTTCTGGAGAAAATAGAGCTTAATTTCTTGGAGGTGTTTTGTTGACAAGAAAATGGAAAGCATGTGTCCCTGCTTCGCTTATTGTACTTCCAAGTAATGAAAGTATTTAAGAAGGTACAATTATGATCTTGGCAAGCACCTGGGGCTCTTGGAACTGTTTTTTTCACACTGAATAAACACTGAAGATAATCTGTTTACGTTACACTGTTCTGAAAAGCTATCTACAACAAAAGGCCACAACCATTCTTTAGTTTCTTTTTTTTTAAAGAAAAAATATATTGCACTAATAATTCGCTAAAAATGACTTCATTGTCTCCATTTTCACTCTAGCCAGACAGAAACAGGTTTTAGTAAAAGAGTTTATGGGTTTCTTTTTTTCTGCCACTTCCAAATGAACAGTGTAATCCTTTTTTTTTTTTCTAGTTACCTGGAATTCTTCTTGTTAACAATCCCTGGTGACCAAGGATCACTTGACTGCCCTGAAAAATTAACTCTTCTTTGGATAAGGTACTCCGAATTCATTTTCTCCTCTCTATCTAATTGACTGACTAAATGGTCTCCTTACTTCCTTTCAAACCTGATACGGCCCCCTAAAAGACCACACAATCTATTACTCTTAAGGCCAAAAAACAAGAGGAGATGGTAACAAGCCATGATTAGGAAACACTGGCCAGATAAATGCATGTCTAAAGTTTGATCTGGTCAAACCTTTAAATTGTACACGTTATAGAGAATTATCTTCCTGATACTGTGGAAGACATCAGAAAATCTAGAAAGATGATGCAGGAATAAAAGACTCAACAGCATGTTCATATATTTTGCAGTCTCGTGAGATTCAGCAAGCAAGAGTTACAAAAGAGAAAAAAACAAAACTGGACAACATCCCATTTGAAGGCATCTCATTCTTACGTTGGAGCAATAGATGGTCAATATCCTAGCAATTCAGAACAATTGATTTACTTCTCATTCCATAAATTCTAGGTTAGATTGACTTATTTTCTTTTGTGATTCATGGTCCTAATGCAATTGGGTTATGAGAAAGATGGAGAGATAGATTGCCTACCTGCTCTGTTTCTCCTCCTTTCTGCTCTGTTTCTCCTCCTTTCTGCTCTGTTTCGGGGCATTCAGAGAGGGCACAAAGGATATCTATGAAGGATGGAAACTTTTGTCACAAAGGCCACCACGAGGTCAATCCTCTTGTGCTGCCGTTATTCGAACACCTTGAGGAATAAGCTGTATATCTTTGCTCTCACGTAGGTGTTACTGGCTCCTAAGTGAAGGGTCATCAAGACCTTAGAACTCAGCCTCTGTTGCTCTCAGGAAATATATGGGGAGATCGCAGTGCCACAAGGTTGTTTCTAGAGTCATCTACCAGTAAAAGCAGAGAGAATTGAATTCTTTATGACCTAGTCTATCCTTTTCATGTTGCAGGTATCGGGGCTAGGGTCTTAAGAACCAAGGTCACACTATTGCTTAATGGCTCTTTTGGTCCCATGTGGTTTCCTCCTACCCTACCCAAATGCTTCCTTTCTTCAAGAGTGAGTATTCCCATGATGCTGCAAGCCATTTAGCTTATGGGGTCCCTAAGCCTCTTACCACTAGGTGGCAAAACCAACTCAGCGGTCCCAGTAATTCATCCCAGCTGAGCAGCCCCATTTCCTCTAGCCCCATCCCAGGAAGTCTCTTTCCAGTGATGTTTTGAATTAAGAAGTTGCAATAACATTCTCACAGTCCTTTTCAGCTCTGTGGGTTGGCCTCTCCAAAGGCTAAAGGAATTCACAGCGGCCCCCTGAACCCCTTGGGCAGTCTGAGATCTGTTCCTCCAACAGTTATAAAGAGAGAAACCCATTGTCAGAAATGACAGTCTGGTTCCACCCCTCAGCCCAACATTTACTGCATCCAAGACTATTATCAAAGCAGAGAGAGGCAGAAGACCATCTCCTCTTCCTGTTCCTTTAGGGAGGTATGGAGTGGGGACAATTTGGTGTCTCTGCCTTTTTTACCTAAGAGAACAAATTCAGTCAAGTGTGCTGTGGAAAGGTCAGTGTGAGGAAGTGATTTTAGAGGGAATGTCAGGATCGGCAACGCTTTTGCACGTTTGCATAGCCCCTTGCTAAGTGTCTGGTATATTTTGAATAATAGATGCATGATGACTGACTGATTCTGTTATGAATTTGTTCTTAGGACATTGGTGGGGTATGGAGAGAATAATTTATTAGTTCATTTTACAGATTAGAAGTGAGGCAAAGAGAAAGTTCTCCCAAGTCCATCACATTAGTTAACTCAGCCTTTTAATTGGCATGAAACTGAGGCCACTTTACTCTCTTCCAGATCATAATGCTTAAGTTGGGATCTATAAATTGTCCCTATACTTGATATATGTGACAAATACAATTGGGAAGGAAAGCATTTCATTTTTTTTAGAACCACTACCAACCTCAGATTATTACCTGCTTGACGCTGTGCTTGAGAATATTTACATTTTTGTAAAATATGTCATAACATAGCAGTTTCATATTTGTTTTAGTTTCACATGATGACATCATGTGATATGGGAGGAGTCTGAATTGTCAACTATAAGTAACATGAAAATGTAAGAGCTATTTTTGGAAAACATTGGTTTAAACTGTATTTGACAGTTTTTACTTGGCATAGGGATTTCAGAGCAAAGATTCCAGATTGCACTGCAAATTATATTTATCTACTTCTATTAAGAGTAATTGGCGTGGTGGAGGGAGAAGGTAGGTGCTTGTTGGTAGGGGAAGAAAGTATTTTAGATCCAAGGGAATTGTGTTCTGACCATTATAGTGCTCCTCACTTTTTTGCCTCCCTCTACTGCTCGGAGTCAGGTCTAAAAATCAGATTGGCTTTGCAAAAAAAGGACAATTTTTACACACACACAGACAGCTTTGTTTTTGTTTTTGTAGGTATAACTGTAGAATACAAGGATGTTTAAAAATTCCCCAACTTTTTCTCCTCTCTCCACCTGCTCCCCAAACCTGGAAATGCCAGTGAGGTAAACAGCATATGCAAAGACATATCATTCATGGTACCACACTGGGGGAGGAGTTCTCCATTTGCATGGAATAGGCTTTTCTTTCATGACAATAATTTTTCTGAGTCACTACTATAGATGTCACATTATTAAGTCCAAGGGAAGAAAAAAAGTAAAGCTGGAAATGATCCCAGTCATTATATGCAAAACAGATGGAAAGAAAACCACAGGAGAGAAAAACTACACTCTTTGATGGGGAAGAAAAGGAGCAGGAAAAGAGAGCCCAGAAAGGTGTGTCATGGGACCGACTTTAATCCTGCATCCTCTGCCACATTTAGCTGTGTCTGCCATCAACTCGCCATATTTCTTCATGGGCTCAGCCACTGGCACTTTAGACCCTCCCAGGAGTCCCATGGCCCTTCCAAGTAGTGCACAAGTGGCACAGAGAGTGTGGCAACTTCAAAACATTAAAGGGAAAAAGGAATCTCCTTCCTAGCCATCATCATTTTTAAAAACGGCAATTGATGTCGCCTGAAGCGGAGGCTCGGAAACCCAATTATACCACATTTCATTCAAGTGTCAGCAATTGGAATAATAGTACCCAACAGTGAGGGCCCCTATGTGAAATGACGCTGCCATATTATTTTGTTTTGGCCCAGTGTTTTCATAAATTCAGGCTTGGAGCAGAGCCCAGTGCTGTTTTCTTTCAAGGTCTTCACTCCCGTGTCCTTTTTCTCAGATCTTGCTGCTCAGCTCTTTTCTTTCCTTCTGCAGCTAGGCCCTTCTCGCCCTGTCCTCCTCAGCCTTGGCTGGCCTGTGGCAGTGCTGGCCGTTCTCTTTACTGAAGAACCTGTGCATCACTGGAACATTTTCCACACCCCTTGGGCCAAATGTTTTATGTATTTGGCCCAGAGCAGCCTTTTGGATTCTGTGACGAGGAGCCACTGAAAACCACGCAGCGGCCACTAGCTCACATATTATGGGCTATTTGTATATGATTGCCATTGTTATTACTTGTCACCATTCCCTGAGAGTGACGTACACCCCAATGAGCCTTAATTAATTAGAATGGCTCTGCTTTGCAGAATGTCTTCCTACTAAGGGCTTCCCCTCCTTCCTTTATGGTCATTAACAGTTAAGCAGACTGCATTGCATGCTTACCCACCCAGACATTTCAGTCATGAAAGGGGACACTATTGGGTGCAAGGTCCTCCCCAATTAGGTATGCAAAGAAGCACTCAACTTCCATGAACTCACTTTGCTCTTTAGAAGAAGGCAGCTTCATCACAAATGATTTAGAAGGTGAGAAAAGATATGCATGTCTGCATGAAAAAATGAGTTGGAGGAAGGATATAGTTTTATTGACAATAACTGACCATTCCTCAATTATCAGCAGTATACCTCCTGCTAGATAGGATTTTTCTCCTTTGCTCCCACCAGCTGAGGGATTTTCAAGGATGTCTTCTTTCTCTTTCTTGCTCTCTCTCTCTCTCTCTTTCTCTCTCTCCCTCTCTCTCTCTCTCTCTCTCTCTCTCTCTCTCTCTCTCTCTCTCTCTGGTTCTTAATGCTTGTTTACATTGTCTACATGTTCCTGGCAGGATGTTAAATACCAGTGCAATACTCAGTCAGCCTTCATTCTTGATCAAAGATCATTTATCTTATAGGCACTAGAATATTGGCCTATATGCTGGGTTGAGAAATAGGATGCTGAACCCCAATCTTTCTTTGTTTCGGTGCTTACTTCTCATCTGAATATTTCTGGTTTGGCTAGTTCTTTTGGACACATTCACTTGCCTACTTACTTTAAATTTACTGTAGCTTTGGTCACCCTATACTGAACTCCAAAGAACGTATAACAGAGCCTCACAGCCAACCAGAATTAGTCATGAAGCATAAGCAATAAATTAATGTTGATGAGTTTGGTTGTTGCCATAGCATGGCCTAGTCAATCCTGGCAGCAAGGTAAACATGGAAGAATATAATTTTCAATGGGTTAAGCATAGAAGAGGAAGTTATTAATTCCCTATAAATTGAGAGCTACTGGTTGGAAATTTCTCAGGGTAATAGCTAAGCTGGAGCAGAAGATGGAGGGCATGGCTCAGGACTTTCCACTAGAGGCTGGCATAAGAATGCTAGGTCAAAGTGATGACATGTGGAAAATCTTGTTGTTTGGGAATCAATTTAAACTATTTTTATAGTCAAGTGGGTAAATGAAGAGAGATGAGATCTAAAAGATAGTTAAGGCTTAGTTCTTATATCTCAATTTGCCTAGGACACTCAGTATATTCCTGTTGTCCTAATGTATTATTAGCACTCCATTTTACTCTCAAAGATATCCCAGTTTGTATAATAAATTATATGATTGTGCTCCTTATATTTCATAATTATAAGACTGTCTTTTATTTCATAGGTGATGATGAATCAACAGGAAGGACACAAGAGAGCCTTAGATTACAGAAATAATCCATTCACAGCCAAGTTTTACAGGTATTGCTGGGTGCCTCTCAATGTTCTTTTACTCCTCTTTAGAAATAAGAATCCTGATGCTTAGCAGGCCCAATATTATCTCAATGAAAGGCAGGTTACCCAGCCTCTTTTGCTGCTCAGTATGGCCATGTAACTAAGTTTGGTCAAAGAGATATAAGTGAGAGTTTCTCGTGGAATTTCTGGAAAGTCTCTTTAAGGGATGAGGGTACACACCTCATTGGATCACAAATATAAGCTCATAACATCCGTAATGCAAAGCCATAACTTAGAGAGAATCTAGTTCCTTGATGACTTAATGAAACCACCATAGGAGCTCTACATTGCTTCCTTTTTGACCTCTTTTACATGGGAGAAAAATAAATTTCTATTTTGTTTAGGTAATGTTGTTTTAGATCTTTCTATAATATGCTGCTTAATTAATTGTTGACCTGTAGTTCCATCCTTCACTGACAGTCAGTTATCACCAAGTCAGCAAGGAAGCATGAGAAGCAACTATTTTGGCCCAGATCTCAATGTCATCTTCCAATTCAACTTTACCAAGAGTCCCATATTTTGGAAGTTATGAATAAAATGAATCATTCTCCATTTGTCTCACTGGGTCTCTTTTCCATTAATTGGAACCTGGAGGAGAGGGCACTCCTTTTAGTCAGAAAGCTCTACTTAGAAACTTAGCTCTTAGATTTGGTTTTTGCATTTTAATAATTCAACTCAAACAAATCTATTGTATTTTAAAGTGCTTTCAGTTGGCTGTGGAGTGAGAATGTTTTATAATAGGATGGGGGGTGGATTTAGAATACAGAGAAAGAAAATAGGGGATAAGGAAAGGGGTTGACATTCACTTCTGAAGGAAAACAACAATCTAAACTAAGTGGCTATCATCAATAAAATGCTTTCTTATAGATCGTTCCATTTCTATCTATACTATTAGATTTACTGGCTAAAAAGAGCAAAAGCAAAGAAGTTTTCCCATCATACAACATTCTTGATAGGAGGAAATCAAATATATAAATATATGTACACACAATATAATATATGTATTAAAGTGGCCAAAAGAAAAGCTTAATTCAGGCAAGCAGTAAATGTAAAGAAACAAAAGTGGATCTAGCCAGATGATATATTAAATAAAAGCCAATGAATAAGCACTGAGTGAAATTTTATATGTGCACATTACACCAAACCAGTCAAAGATTCTGACCCCTGGCACTGCAGATATGATGCAGCCATCTTCTTCGTTCTGATGCTTTCAATAAAATCATTCCCAGGAGAGTTAGGGGAAAATTCTCTCTCTCAATAAAATGTGAAACCGTTGGTATTATGAAAAAGCATACTAATAATTGGATAGTGTTCTGAAGTCACTTTCATAAAGCTTACCTTTTTCCTTCCTCCTCAGGTTTAATATTACCCACGAGTCCATTGGACCACAGGGGTTTTGTTGGAGATAGAAAGTTGTAACATTGATTGGTGCCCTTGTGAGGTGCAGGTCAACAATGTGTATATCAACAGAGATAACTTGACGAATAATGCACTCTGAGTTCCTAAACATAGCTCACCCATAATGAATATGCTGCTCAACGATTCTTTTTTTAAAAATAAATTTATTTATTTAAATTAGTTTCAAGTATACAGTACATTGGTTAGACATTTATAATGTTCATAAAATGATCCCCTCAATTGCTCCCTCCCTCAATAAAAGAATAAATTTGGTACCTGAGTCCTCTTGACAGAAGGGGAAAAAAAGTGGGTTCTGAGTAACAAGAGTCTTTGGCTAAAATCATACTGAGCTCAACAAATCATGGACCACATGCTGAAGCACTGATAGAAATGTTTTTGCAATGGTGAAGTAGAAAGCTCTGGAAGTCCAAGTCTTGTCAATGGTAATGAAACTACACAAGAATGTGGGATTGGCCAAGAAAGTGAAAGGCAAAAAAGCCTCCAGGATGAATGAGAGTCTGCAGTCATGACAATTAATACCAGTTGTCTGGTTACTAAAGGTCTTTTAGAAGCATGTCAGCAAAGAGACTCCACATATGGTACCTCTTTTACACCTTTCCAAAGTAGGGAGAAGAATGGGAAGAAGAGGAAGATGTTAACAGTAAACATTCAAAAAGAGAGGTGAAGAATTTTTTAAAAAGCAAATGAGTGAAAGGCAACTCTTAGGTTTCAGGATGAACCAAAGGGAGTGATTACTGTTGGTCTTGCCAACTGTCAAGACTTGCTGTTCTCTGCTGTGACAGCTGTGTCATGCTCACTACTGCCCCACAAGCCATAGTAGAGATGGCATTGTTCATTCTGTCACTTGATCATGTTATCTTCACATGTTCTCTGACTGCTTCATGTAGGTCTTTCTTAATCTTCCACCTCCTCCTCCGTAACCCATGGGATCAACCCTTCTATCCCATAAGGACCAAACAATTCATTCAAGGCAGGACTGGAAATGCACTGTGATGTTCCTCCCAATTTCCAGTGGGTAAGCCAAACTGAAATGATATCCAAAGTAAGACTGAACGAGGACAAGGCAAATGTGATGTGTGTATGGCGACGAGGGCAATCGTACAGTGATGGAGATGGCAGCAACAGTAGACGACAGACCAAGCAAGTATGCAAGAGTCTCTGACTGAATTTAGTGCTCACAAGCTGAGTTAGCTTCTCCCTGAGAAGTATGGGCCTTCTTCCTATGACACACTCCAAAGAGTGGGGCTTGTCTCAATGAGTTCCAATTTTTTATATTTTGATGATCAAGATGTACTCACTACCAGTAACACCATTTAGATATGTTAAAGAATAAGACAGTTGTCTTAGAGAAGTTTGGAGGCAGATTGGAAAAGGAGAAGGAGGTGTTTATGCAAAGAGCTGAGACACAGGACATTTCTGTTTCTTTTCTTGACCAGTCTCACTGGGAATTGTGAACAGGTATCATACTGAAGTATTGGCAAATAATGTAAGTCCTAAGTGGAATACTCTAAGTTTCAAAGCCAAAAGTTGGTAATTGTGTGTTCAGATTTAGGATACCATGCCATTTAATTCCTTCTACTCCTGGGGCCACATGGCCTATTCATTCCTTTTCCTTTTAGATATCCACTTGTCAAAATGGATAAGCTCTGAATTATGAAATAATAGTGCTTGGAAATAATATGTCCTTGAGAAAAGGCTTTAATCAATTTTTCAATTGGTACTAGGGAGGTGAATCTAATAACCACTGAGTAAAACGACCAGCTTCACATGGTCTCCACCTGTTTAAAGGTATACTTACTCTTGACAAGGAAGACCTGAAAAAGCTCCAGCCCTTAAACTTCTTTCCTTAGTCTTTACTCTTCCTTATCAGATCTCACATAATCCAGCCAAGAAAACCAAAGGAGAAAACCATCTTTTTCCTTAACCTGATGTGAAGACTGACTCATCCACCTGAGTGAAGGAAACCAAAGCTAATGCTGGGAGGAGCACAAGGCATATAGCAGAATTTGCCTGTTACCTGAAAAGGGAAGTGTGTGTTCCGATGAGGAGGGGTGGAGAGGAGTGTCTTCTCAGAACATAGTGTCATTGTCCCTGGTCATCTCCACCAGAGGTAACTGAAATAGAGAGAGTGCCTTGTCAAATACAGCCCTAAAGACAAATAGAGCAGCCACAAGAGGAAAGTTTTTGCACAGCTGCTTCTCAAGAAACAGCTGTCCACCATGGGTCATGAGGAGGCTGCTTGGAATCCTGAGGAAAAACTGTTTTCCTGTGTCTTTCCAGGGGACTGTACCTACTCCTTCAGACTCAGCAGAGGGCCATGTGGACCTCAGGCTTCCCTTCTGGAAGGCACGGCTTTGAGACAAAAGCAGTATTCTGAAGATATATTCTCCGGAGCAACATTCCTGCCAGATGCTTAGTGAAAAGGGGGTGCAAAGATTACAGGACCAGGTAGGAAAACAGAGACCTTCCTCTGCTGTGCAACAAAGCCAAATGATTTGGAAAAGTCACTGAAACTTTTAGCTTTGGCTTCTTTTTCTGAAAATGAAGCTGGGAGATGAAAATTGAACATCGATTTCTCTAAGGCTCCTTCATCTTTAGACTTAAATGATTCTAAATGTCATCATAGTCTTCATATAAACAAGTCTATGTATTTTTGTCTATGTGTTTAGGTGAGAATAGAATGTTCTTTTTCTAAGACAGATTGGAACCCTTGATGTATGTGTTTGCTGATGAAACTTTTCTCATCAAGAAAACCAGAGCCCAGGCATTCAGGGAATATGTAGGCAGGACTGGGTCACTTTGGAGATAGTTAAACATCTACTTTCTTTCTTATCATAAGTGGAAAATAGTGAGTATACTCACTTTGAGAAATACTGTGTTCAATGCTCTGATTCAATTCTGATAATGCAATTTTACTTTGTTAAAGCACTTTGAATAATTTTAAACAATGCCAACATGGCTTATTTTATAGGACCCCCAGAGAAGTTTTGTAAGAAGTTTTGTAAGTTTTGTAAGAAGTTTTGTAATTCTGATATTACCCATGAGGAGACCAAAGCCTGTGTGCACAAGGCAACTGTCCCCAGGTCTTAGCCCTGTGACTAGCTGTGTCAGGACTGGACTCCAGATCACCTGATTGGAATTCTCTCTACTTTCTACTCTGTTGACCCTATTTAGATAACCATTAGATACTTTCTAGGGGAGCTTACAGAATGATGATTTATCTTCAAGCCAAATTTGGGCTAACTTTTTTTGTTGTCTTTTGTTGTTGCTTTTTCATTTTAAAATTCATTTTGCTTTTTCCCCCCCTAAATAGGTCCACTTGAACAGAGTTTGAATTATTCAAAATAGTGTAACTCAACTCCACATTTCCTTAATATCTAAGGATCAAAAAAAACTTGGGATGAGGAGGGTTAGAAAATGGAAGGCAGAGAGTCCACAGGTAAGAGGGAGGCTGGGGAAGGAGCCTGGTAGAGGTCCTAACATTAGCACTGATACAAGAACTGAACTCATTAATCTGATAAACATCACAGTCACCCAGAGAGTCAGAAGGAGGGTCTGCTAACCCTGAGTTGACAGAAACCCAGAGACAGAAGCTCTCTAAAGATGTGAGAAGTTGATAAAGAAGCCAATGGTAACAGCTGAGACTTCTGCCTGGCATCCTTGCTGCTTAACACAGACCCCAATTTCATTTACAGAAATGTTTTGCTTTCTCTTTAAAAACACTCTGGGCTTTAAAAAATGAAAACAAACCTCTTCCCTATAGGCAGGAGTGCGTGCAGCGGCCCACGCACAGACACACACGCACACTCACAGTCATTTAACAAGGATGAGAGGGCATGATCCCAAAGGCTTTCCAACCTCCTGTCCAAGGAGAGTTCCCAGCTAGCCTAATCACTCTGGCAACGGCGCACCTGAGCATTTCCCTCCCGGCACAAAGGAGAAGAGAGGGACTGGGAAGCTCGTTCTGTTGGACAAATAGTATCTGGGCTAGAAACAGCGAGTAGATGCTCTTCCATTTTAGGGGCCTTAACAAGCAAGTTGGGGAAATCATCTAGTCGAAGGTTCAAATGTGACTTGGCCACCGCTTTGAAGTAGCTAAATCAATAGAGTCTGCTCTCCATCATTTTTTTTTTCAAATAATAATAAAATTTGAAAATTATGATAATTATGTGTTCTGTACCCTGGATCGGGGCAGACTACAGTGAGGCACATTTTCTAATGTAATTAAGGCTTTCAGCTGATCCCTCCCCATTGCAATTGTTCTTTCAAAAGTGAATTAATAAATCATGTCCAGCCTGCTCAGAATAAAAATTTGTCTTGACCATTCTTGTTGTAACCTGCAAACTCTGATTCAGAGCAGAAAGAGAGAGGCTGGGTGAAACTTCTATTAGATTGGCCTGTGCTGAGTCCCAGCCTTGGATAAACTTTTGGGGAGGTTTTAGCAGAGACATCTGGAACCATTTCTAAGCTTTATTGAAAACAATATGCAATAGTTTTTCCCCTATGTTCACTTATGGTTCCCTATGCTAAACTCGAAGCAATTAATGCTGACTCCTGGATGCCCAGGGGATTCAACTCTCTTGTGGTTTACACTGAGCACTTTAGCATCATGATGAATTAGTGTAAGGCCTGGTAATGCACCTTTGAGTATGTGAGGCCTTTTAAGGCTCTCAGAGGTCAAGCCTGTGGCTGTATAAAGTATTTTCCCTTGGCAGATCAGAGACTCTGACAGCATTAAGGTTGTGTTTCCATTCATCATAGGTTCCAGATCCAAAATCACCATTCTGCTTCTCTAGACAGCAGATGTTTCAGGCCTGTGGTGACTCAAGGTAAATATTTACCAAGAAGACCTGGCAGGAGCACTTAGCTCGCTTGGAGAAAGAGTGATATGTCAATTCAGAGGAGGGGTATCGTTTTTCTTATTGTCCAAACACAGAGTAGGTGCAAAACCCAGAGCAGGCACCACTGATTGTCAATCTCCTCCCTGGGGCTGGATCTCCCTTTAAAAGAAAAGGCTAAGAGACACTGCACATTGCCCAGGGGCCTTGCTGTTCAATATTATTTACACAGGTAGGTGATGGCATGAAGAGATATGGAATGAGAGCCACAGGACATGGTCCCTATTGATAACTTCACACTGGCTGCTTGGCCTTAGGCAAATTTTTATTTCTTTTGGATATTAATTTCCACTGCTAAAAAGAGAGAACTACATTTTGGTCTCTTCAAAGAATAAAACATTATAGCTCTATTTTCCTCAGTGGTATATTTTTTGCTAGTCCATGATTTGTGTTTGGTACAGAGAAATGCATCAGTGATAGACAAGAAAAGATGCACCACACTATCTCACTTTAGTTTCTCATCTCCTTCAGTGCCTTTCTTACTAATGCCTGGTACTTTCCTGGCTGTATGACCTTTGGCATTTTCCTTAACCAATACAAATCTTTATTTCCTGTCCATAAAATGGGATGACAGTAGAGCTTACTTTACAGAGCGAATATGAGGATTAAATAAAAAATGCACATGAAGCACATGATAAGCATTTAAAAAGCATTCTGTAATAACAGTATTTATAGATTTAGCCTTTCCTAGGATCTGCCCTATACATTCTTGCCTCTCTATTTCTGATCATTATAATAGTTTCCTATGGCTGCTGTGCCATAAACAGTGGTTTAAACAACAGCAGTTTATTGTCTCATAGTTCTAGAACCTAGAAGTCTGAGATCAAGGAATTGGCAGGGCCACAATCCCTTTGAAAGTTCTAGGAAAAGATCTGTTCCAGGCCTCTCTTCTCACTTCTGGTAGTCCCATGCCTTGTGGCAGCATAACTCTAATCTTCACATGGTGTTCTTCTTACATGTCTGTATTCAAATTTCCCATTTTATAAGGATGTCAGTCATATGGAATTAAGGCCACACTCCACTCCAGTATGACCTCATCTAAACTAATTACATCTGTAACAACCTTATTTCAAATGATGTCATATTCTGGTACTGGAGGTTAGGATTTCAACATATAAATTTTAGGGGAAGACAGTTCGACCTATAACTATAATTGTTATACAACCTGTCTTTAACCAAACACCTCTCCTAATCTTCTTCAATTTCTAAGCTCCTCTGAGACTACTGCTCTGAGACACAGTTGACTTCTAAAGCCTTCTCTGCCCTTGCACATCTGGGCTCATGGGGGTTCTTGCTTCAGAATTCTAGTGGGACTCATTGTCTGCATCTCTTATTTGATACTTACTTTTAACTCTTTTTATGCAATTGTCTTTATTTCACAGGTATTTTACACCTTTAACTAGAGGAGAGCTCTATATGTTGTTGTATCTTCCCAAGCTCCTAGGATACTTCATTGCACAGAGTAGAAACTTAATATTTTCCATTAAGATAACAAATAATTGAAGAAAATATCCAGAACAAAATCATTGCAAATTTCACATAAGTCTAATGAGAATAGATTTCCATCATTTCTAACTAGTCTACTTACATAATGGCCTTCAGAAATTTTCTTCGTGAAGATGTACAATTATGTCTATAGACATCTTATTCCTCCAGGTGGCCACTTGGATTCAACCTGTAGACTCTGCACCACTAAACTCTTGGTTGGACCTTCATGTAAGAAAGAAGCTTCAGGAAGCATTAGTTCCACATTCTAGGATTCAGCATCAAGTCTCTCGTGTTGAGTATGCCTCTGATTTTACTCTGGTAAATAGGCATTGTATCCCTAAGAGCCAGTTGTCCCAGACCCTCCAGTTGTGCTGACTCCTCAGTGGTGGAAGAAGTCTTGGGAACCACATTACATATGGTCTCTGGAGGCCTGAGCCTTGTTCTGGCTGGCTTGACTGCTCACCCTCTGTCTGCTCACAGGTCTGAGGTTTTATATAATCTAAATTGCCTCTTCTTGCTACTGCTGAAGTACTTGTCTGATACCAACTTTCTGCCTCTGCTCCTAGATTTTAGGATATTAATCTTTTTGATAAATTCTTCTATGGATTCTACTCAACTCTTAGAACAACACAGGTACATCCTACATGGACTTCTTATTCTATCAGAGCCTCCTCTTAGAAGACTCCTGCATACTCTGTAATTCTCTTTAACAATTAGAGTATGTTTTCCTTTCCAAACTCATGCATCTCTGCTATTTAACCATGTCACTTTCAAGCTTATTCTAAGAAATATCCTAAAAAAGTTCCAGAATCCCTAACTACAAAACAAAAATCTGATGAGATTAGCAAACTTTCGATGAATATCTATACTTTGTTGAACCAAAATACATTATGTTAACTTTATAATCATAAAAAAATGATTGGCCCTTTAAAATTAGTACTTGTTAACTAAATCAATAAGCATGGATTGAAAAAGCAAAGTGTGTTAGAGAAACTGTGATGGCTTTTAAGGTTGACCAGAGTTCTGAGATTGGGGAGGCCAGAGAAGCTTAGTCACAGAGATTTTATCGAGGAGACACAAGAGAAGATGCTGCAATTTTCAAAGTGCCAAAATTACCCTGATTGGTCATAATATAGGTATAAGACATGAAGGAAACTGGGCAACTGCCATCCTCTTATTTTTGTTCAATTTAAATTGGAATCAAGTGCTAAATAGACTGAGAGAAAAGCCCCACTTCCTCGTACACATGTTCACAGGAGGTACTGGGGGGGGCAGCATTGTTTAGTGGGAAAACCTTGACACCAAATCAGCCTGATGTTTAGCTCTAAAGTATTGATCTCTAGTGCATCAAAAGCTACTGACAAGCCATGTGAAAGCTGTGGAGAGCAGGCTGCCCAGCCTTAATAGGGGTAACTAACAATCGTAAAACAGGGGTAACACTCACCAATAGACTGTCAGCCACCTAAAGCAACCTGTTTACCTTAGAAGTATTTTCCTTAAAGTCCAGATTTAAACTAATAGTTTGTTTCCTAAACAATTTGTCCAATGTAGGTATAGATGGAGAGATAGATATATAGATATCTATATATTAGACAAAGCGCATAGACAAACTCTATAGGTACATCAATACATAGAGATGTCACTGTTGATGCTTAGAAAAAATACCGGCTCTTTCATACTCTTAAAAGCAATAGCTACTGAAATTTATGTAAGAAGTACCTGCTCTCCCATGGGACAACATTATTAAATGGTAGGTATCTCAACCCTGGGGACAGTTGGAGATAGAGTTGAAACTCCTATGAGAGTGGGGCCAGTCCATGATAACCCACAGTCCCATGGGAACCACCATTCCACACCAACAGAGTGAAGTCACCAAGCTATGTCTCCTACATGTTGACATAATGGAGCTTTTCTTGTCTAGTCAAAAGAGATAGAGGTGTAAGGAAACCTCAGGGTAAGCCAAGACCTTAGGGATAAGTTAGATGAGAACAGGTGAGAGACAGTGAATAAGCACTGGCTTTACTTTATAACAAAACCAGGATGGGAGGAAAATGGAAAATATCAGTAGGCTCCTTCAATTATGTTTATGACTTTCTTCCTTTGTTTTTGAAGTTGATTGATTGAAAACTCCTCTGAGCCATTTAACAAAGCATTACTTACATTAAGCTTGAGAAAAATACCAAAGAGAATAGCACTTTGATTCCACTAATAAACTCTTACCTTATTAAAGTAGAAATTTAATAAAGATCTAATTACCTCTTTGCCAGACTTCTGACTTACTCATCTTTTGCTTTCTTCTCTATGTAAAGTGTGCCCTGACACTGATGCAAGATGTTTTTAGCCGTATTAATGTAGATACAGGTTTAGTTCCATGATCAGGAAATGAAAAGATAAAAACTTCATTTTTCATCAAGGTAAAAAAAGTATGGGGTTGCTGCTCCATTAGGTCATCCAGGATGGCACTCTGTGCCCAGAAGACCCAGGTTCCTTCTCAGTTGTCACTTTCCCATCTCCATGGTGTTACTCTTGTTCGCAGTCCGTGATGTCTTACTACCACATCACACTCCAATCAGCAGAAAGGCAGAAAAGGGGGAAAAGATGCACATCTCTTTTATTTAAAGACACATTCCAGGAACTGTATGCCTCACTTTCCCTAATACTTAGTCCTATGGCCACAATCATTGGAAAAGCAACTAGGAAATAGAGTTTTTATTTCAGGCAACCATATGGCCAGCTGAAAATCTGGAGTCTCCTCTTTACCTTTGGATTCCAGTGGTTTGATTATGATGTACTGATGCACATTTTTTTTCATATTTATCTTGTTTAAAGTAATCTAAGTTTCTTGATTCTGAAAATTTATGTCTTTTGCCAAACTCTGCAACTTTTCACTCATTATTTTTTCAAATAGTTTTTTTAACCCATTCCTTCCCTCCTGGTACTCCAATTACATAAGTATTTGACCTTTTGTTATTACGTTACCTGCCTCTAAAACCATTTTTTTAAAAATCTTTTATTCTCTCTGTTCTTTAGATTAAATAATTTCTATTGAGCTGTCTACAAGTTCAGTTTCCTTTTCTTGTCTCCTTTCTTCTGTTAAGCCCATCGAGTTACATTTTTATTTCATATATTATAGTTTTTCAGTTCTAGAATTTCTATTTGGTTTCTTTTTAAGTTTGTATATCTCTACTGAGCTACTTTATCTTTTTATCAATTACAGGCCTATTGTCCTCTACCTCATTGTACATAATTATAATTGTCTAGCCCAGCATCCTGGTCATCAAAGGATTGGTTTCCATAGATAATCTTTTATCTTAAGAGTGGGTAACATTTTCCTGGTTCTTTGTATATCAAATAATTTTGAGGTATATTCTGAACATCGTAAATATTTTGTTATGAAGACATTGATTCAGTTATATACCTCCAGAAAGAACACACACACACACACACACACACACACATATATACATATACATATATATATATACATATACATATATATATATATATATATATATATATGTTTGTTTGTTCATTTGTTTTAGAAGGCAATTAAGATGTTCAAATTCAAACCAAAAATTCTGTCTCTTGGGCTATAGGTCAAATCCCAGTTCAGTTCTTTAATAATTAGCTGAGCTCTCTTCTGCTGTGTATGGTTTAGAGTAAAGCCAGAAATTTGGGCAGAGTTTATGCACAGAAGTTGGAGTCCCTTCTCTTTGTCTCTTTCTTTTATAGAATGGACACTTGCTTTCCAGTTTCTGCATTTGTCTCAAAATCTTTCCTCTATTCCTTTATGTCAGAAAGACTGCAGGTTTTCTATCAAAGTTTTAAGTACTTTATTCTGTTTCAACTGCAGCTTTTCCTCAGTCTAAAAATCATAACAAATTGGCAAATCAACCTGCCATTTTCTTTTTCATAGTATCAACTCCTTCCAGAATCTACCTGCTTTGTTCAATCTCTAGTGCCTCTTCGAGTCATTATATGTATATTTTGTACATAGTTTATAGTGGTTATGTGTAAGAGGGTGAGCCAGGAGAATATTATTCAGCCATACCAAAAATGGAAACAAATCTGAAGTTCTGACTGAAAGAAAAGGAAGCAAACTTGTTGGGGGATAACTAGCAGTCTCTATCCACAGTGGCCTTCCCTATATTTGTACTTCTTCTATAGAGTACTCTTTAATTTAAAAAAAATTTTTTTTTATTTCCCCCTTCTCCAAATCTTTTATTTTCGTATCACACTCAGAGAAATGTACCACTGAGCACTTCGTGATGAGACACAAAGGCTTTCTTTGTGATGCATGTGTTTCCCAAATTTGGTTTATAAAACTAATTGTTTTTTAAAAATTTAAGAGTATTATCTTAAGAGTTGCAGTGGGATAAATGAGGAAATGCAGTTTTTTCTATGTACACATGGTTTCACTGTTTTGATAGAATATACTAGCTGATAATCATAGTCTCAGAGCCAGAAGAAGTTTTCTACCTGTGACCAGTCTAGTCTTAAGCATAATCAGAGATTAAAGACCAAGACTCTTGAAAGTGATAACATAGAAATTACAGACAAGCTAAGAGTGAATATTAACTCTTTCACTTAATGGTATATTGTTAACAATAGTTATCAGATGACCAGCAAGAGAACAATGACTGCCTACTACACTGAGCACTGGGTTACACAGAAAGTAAATACATGAATTACTAAATTGTCACCCAAAAGAATCTGCATTTTTATTTGAGAAACTGACAAAACGTTTTTGTTTTTAACTTGAGATTGATAAAGTTATTATAAATTTAATTTTCAGGACTAAAAGCACAACTAGTACTCAGTGTGATACTTGCATATGTCCAAAAGAGCTTTGCTTTCCTCTCCTCTCCTCTCCTCTCTTCTCCTCTCCTCTCCTCTCCTCCTCTTCCCTCCCATTTTCCTTCCTTCCTTCTTTCCTCCCTCCCTCCCTCCCTCCCTTCCTCTTTATTTTCTTTCTTTCTTTTTTTCTTTCTTTCTTTCTTTCTTTCTTTCTTTCTTTCTTTCTTTCTTTCTTTCTTTCTTTCTTTCTTTCTTTCTCTCTCTCTCTCTCTCTCTCTCTCTCTCTCTCTCTCTCTCTCTCTTTCTTGTCTTCTTCTCTCTCTCTCTTCTCTTTTCCTTCTTTCCTTCCTTCCTTCCTTCCTTCCTTCCTTCCTTCCTTCCTTCCTCCCTCCCTCCCTCCCTCCCTCCTTCCCTCCTGTCCCCCACCTCTCCCTTTCTTCCTTATTTTCTTTTCTTTGATGTGGGAGTTGTAGGTGGATAACTAGGGGAATTATGAAGCTCATTTTCACGAGTGATACAAATATGAGAGATCAAAATAAAATGAGGTATTTCCTGGTGACATGTTTTTATTTTACTACAGATTTAAGAGTCTGTCACTTTCTTGGTGAGACCATTCCAAACTATGGAAAATTGAAGTAAAATTATTAACTTAATTTTAGAGAAAAATTAAGAACAAATAAAGAACAAATATTAAAACACAGAGCTAAAAATTGTAGAACAGATAACATATTTCTGTTTTTCAAATGCTTTTAGTCCAATGGTAATCTAGAGGACTGTAAAATATTGTAAGATACTCAGAAATCTATAAAAAAGCACAAGAAGAAATGTATGAATACCTAAACATATAAGTGGAAGTCTGAGAATTTTAAATGTTAAAAAAGTACCCATATTCAAAGGGAAATGGAACCTACTGTACTCAAGTATAGTCTTTTATTTGGCATAGCCAAGAAATGAGGTCTTCTAATTAATAGAAATTTAAAACACAAATCTTTCAAAGAATTTTTTAAAATGGGACACATGCGGCAAAAAAGTAAGATTTATTGTTTATCTGTGATTTGAATACTTTTTTGACCTTGAAACATCAATTATCTTAATCTTGAGAGGCCAGACAGTGGAGTTGTTAAGAGCCAGAATATTAGATCTTCTTTTGCCAATAATCTCTGTTATTTGAGGCAAATTACTTATGAACTTAGTGCCCTAGGGTTTTTTCCTCTGCGAAATGGGATTAATAAGCCTATTCTGTTGGGTTGCTATAAGAAGTAAATTGTTTAATAAATATGAAGAAGTAAGAATGTATCTGGGATAATAATTTCAATGTTAACACTATTACTATAGTAATAAATGATACTGCAGCTGGACATTTGGGTTACTTTTGTTTTAATATCCTAGAACTCTATTTTAAAAACTCATTACACTAATGTCAGTTAATATACGTAGAATTTCCCTTATATAAAGAAGATTGCATGCCATTTCCCTATAGGAAGCACTGATTCTAAACTTTTGTCCATCATTGATTGGCTAATATGTCTACAGGCAAGACCCTATATGTCACATAAAGCATATCAGATTCCTTATCTGTAAAATACTGAATCTAAAGTTACTAGCAGGAAGGATTTGTGCTTTGTTCACCGGGGCCTAGCACAATGCCTGAAACATAGTGTTATTAAATAATAAGAGTTGAAATAACTCCAATAACATTTTACCTGCATGAATATGAGACATTGAATGAGATACTCTCTTGAAAGTTCTTTCAATTCTAAGATTTATGACTACTTTTCAGATATTTCTAATGGGTAGAAATTAAATTTGACTTTCATTTTGAATGATGATGATTTTCAAAATATAATGTGTTAGCCTTTACTGACTGACCAACCATTAGCTGATGATGAACATTAGATTATCTTCTGGTATGAGAAATGAGTCTCAAATAGTATATAATATCTTTTCTGGTCCTCTTAGTTACAAGAACATAGCTAGATATAAAGGTGCATTTTCTGGTCAAAAAACAGGGGCTTTTCTATTGTAGATCTAATAAGCCCAAGCAAGATTTTAGTGCCACTTCATGTT
Organism: Eidolon dupreanum; assembly: GCA_028627145.1. Lineage (NCBI taxonomy): Eukaryota > Metazoa > Chordata > Mammalia > Chiroptera > Pteropodidae > Eidolon > Eidolon dupreanum. The sequence goes on from CM053515.1 coordinate 71,198,563, forward strand.
TTGTCTTCAGAGCATGGCATGCTGTTCCCTGGTACAGAAATACTGACCCTTTGGCCATAATTGAATGCCAGAAAGGAATAGATCTTCTGTGCTTAGATCATATATAAACTACATGTAAAAATACCAGTGGTGGGGGTAGTCTGAATAATGTGTTTGACATGTACTCCTGTGTACACACACACACACACACACACACACACACACACACACATATACATTTCTAGTTGATGTGTAAACAAAAATGAGAAAGGACTCATTCTCTTCTCTAGAAAAAATATAAAATTACTCATTCTCAAAAATTGAATCATCCTCTAAATGATGCCAGGACCTAAGAGAAATCTGAGAGGCAGAAATAGAACCACTCTTTATAAAATAAGAAGCTGTAAACACTGTGGTCTTATATCAATATACTGGGGCATACTGCTAATTAGAAGGCTTAGGGGTCTTAGGAGCCTCATTATGTCCAACCAGATGGTTGGAGAGATGGGTATATGAATGGTAGGGAGCAACTTTTAGTGGTTTTCTTGCTCATATGACCAACCATTCAATTGTTTACTCATTTATTTATACAGTCAATAATTATTCATTATTATACTCATTTATTTCCTCAAAATACAAGATGAATATAGCATCATCCTTTCCTTATGCCCTTAAGATGTTTACAGAATATTAGAAAAGTGAAACTTTATGAAGTTTGTGTGATTTTTCTGAGATTTCAGTGAGTACCTGAGTTAAAGCCTAAATATTTGTCCTATGAAGCCTTTAAAAAGTGTGATGTAGATGGCTATCTTTTAAATTGAAAAGATGCTATTAACACACAGTTAAATGTGAATATATGTAACAGTGGATTTTCTGTATGGTTGGATTAAATCCTTTTACTTTGCTTATCTGCATTTTTGATAATTAACATTTTTAAACATACCTTAATTTTTTAAAAAAAGGCATCTTCATTTAAGATGAAGCCATAATTTCATGCTTCAACATATATCCTCTGATTAAATAAATGAATGAATGAATGAATAAATAAACAAATAAATAAGCCAATATTAAAGTTTCCAAATGGATAAGACATGTTACCCAGAGGAAATATTTTTTTTTTTGACGACAGGCTTTTATCAGCATCAGTAGAGGCCAGAAAATAGTGAATTCTTGTTTCCAAAGAATTAACAGAAATTAACTGTCAACCTTAGAATTTAATTCTTAGTTATATTATCTTTCAAAAATAAGGACAAAAATAAATACAATTATAATCATACAAAAACTAAGATTACTTTTTCCCATAAGGTCTTTATTAACAGAATGATTAAACATATGCTTCTGAAAAAATAAAATACAATATAAAATAAAACAAACCATAAGAAAGGTTTAAGGGAAAAAGTAAACTGTGAAGAGCACAGAAAATGATTGATGTTATCAGATAATTTAAGAATTTATTGATTGGTTTTTTTAAACCCTCATTTTTAAGTTAAATATAAGTAAAATTATGACTCTAGACAGTAAAATCGAGAAGAGTGGGATGTTTAATGGATAGCTAAATTGTGCTAAAATTATTTTAGTACTTAAGACACAAATTTTTTAAATGAGTTGCTGTAGTTATATTTTAAAAATTATAGTCATGTAAGTATGCTTAAAAATTAATGGCACTCATTAAGTGAATTGAAATGTAGTGCATATAATCCAAATCATCATAGGAAAAACGTATATGGTGAAGGTTGGAGAGAAATATAAAGACATTCCTCAATCTAAAACAAGGATAAAATGAAGAAGAAAAGGAAAAAGATGATAAAAACAAAAACAATACATGATGAATAAATACCGCATGTCAGGAATCATAGTAACTGCCAGTGGTATGTGCAAGTGTACAGCAAGCACATAAACTCCTACACTAAAGTACAGATTATCAGAGTCGGTTAAACAGATAACATTATGTTATTTGAAAGAGATCTCCTAAACAAAACCACATTAAAAGGCCAAAGATAAAGGGGAGAAAAAGAGATACACAATGTAAACACTCACCAAAAATGTGGTAGCAATATTAATATAAGACAAAATGAAATTTAAGGGGTAAAAGCCCTAATAGTTTTAAGCAGACTACATATTAATAAGTAATCCACCAAGAAGATACAGCAACCATGAAGCCTATTTACTTAACAGTGTAGCTAAGAACTCTGCAAAAGAAAAAATATACCACAGTTGTAGATACACAGTACAGTGTCTTTTGTCCAGCCAGGCTCATGGCCAGAGGGAGAAGTTCCCAGAGCAGGGAACAAGCTTGCATCCACCTTCACCCTGTAGCTATTGTGGATCCTGGGGTTGAAAGGAGAAAAAAAAAAATTTTCATCCTGATCCTTGTGGGCAAAATTTATTCTCCAATATAAGGTAGGGATGAGGTGAGACAATAAAAAGAAAAAAAAAAAGAATGGAAAAGAGGCGAGAGAGGGAGGAGAAAAGGGGAAATAGATCATGCAAGCAGATGAAAACAAACTTTCATGAAGGTTCTAAAACCTGCCATTTTGACCTCATGCTAATGCATCCTGCCATATAGGTGAATTTATTTCTACTGAAAAGAACAGCTGATGGTCAGGTGATGTCTGACTGAGGAAAACATGAAATATTTAATCAGGATGTGCTTGGTATTGGATACAACTCATTGCCAGGTGTTTATTTCCCTTTCTTTGCCCTTCTCTCCATCTGAGCTGCACTCAGTTAAAGGGGTCTTTGGAATGCAGGCTCTGAGACATTAGCTATGACTGTCATCTTTGGTGAAATACATGCAGAATGTGTGATCAGCCTTCTTCCACTGAAGTTCAAGGCTCTTGCTAAAACAACACTGCCCAGACCAATTTCTGAGTCCTTTCAAGTTCACTTTATAAACTATCACATCAAACAAAAATAGACAACTCAGCCGAAAATGAAATCAAAGCTGGCCTGGAACATAGATAGGAACTTGGAAGGTCAAGCTCATATTAAACTAGTAGATGAGTTTGGTTTATGGAGAGCAGAGGTGAGTATTGCTGTGTTTTGGGGACTGACTATCTATGTTCAGAATACATAGCTCTTTCTCCCAACTACGTGGAGATTTCCCATCATGCAAATATCGGCCTGGGTAAACTCCAGACATCATTCAAAAGATGCTGGAGTAGCACCATTACAGAGAAATGAGCCCATAAACATTTGGAGGGGACTGCCAGACCACTCCAGTGAGGAGAAGATTGTTAGCAAGTGCCTCACTTCATAGATAAGAAAACAGAAGCTCAGAGGTTTGTTCAAAAACCCTCCAGCTGGTTGGGTAGTAATAGACTTAGGTTAGGACTAGAACTTCCAGACCAAGACTCTTTTCTAAATGACTGGTGAAATCTTCTAACTCACAAGAGTGGTCAATGAGGGGAAAGAAATCATGATAATGCAGCTTGCTTGTTTGCCTGACCCTCAGAAAGACACTCAGGTAATGAATGGACTAGACTCATGTAATGTCCACACTTGTCCACATCCTTGCCTTATGTACATAGTGAATAAGCAAGGAGTGAGTGCATGCTGGGGTTAAGCATTCCATCTGAATATATTTCATTATGTCAATAAGGCAGTTGGTTAATGGTTGCAATTTTTAAATGAAGTCTTTTGAACTTTGCAATGAGCTTCAGTGACTGATTCAAAAAGACCCTTTACAGCATTTAAGAGTTAAGCCATACTTTAAAAGTTCTTAATGTTCAACCTGAAATATACCACAGGCATTGGGATATTCTGATTCTGGGTTGAGTTCCTTGTGAATGAGAAGATGTTTAGCAAGAAAACCCTTAAATGCTTATAGGCTTTGCATTCACTATTGAAATGCAAGCCAGACATAGAGCCAAGTCAGCAAAATAATGATTACTGCAAATGGGTGTGCTAAGTTGGGTTGTTAGCAATTTATCCAAATTAAGAGTTGGGGCTTTATCATAATCACTTGAGAAGTATGCCATTCACAGCATCATTTATTTTCGCATGTGATGCTCATCCTAATTTCTAAGTTTACCACCATCCCCTTTCAAAATATAAACATATAGTCTACACATAGCTCACTTAAGAGTTCTCTCAAGTTGGAAGGTAAGTCTAAAATAAGATAAAACATTTTTTTCCCTTTCAGGAAGCCCTCCAAATTTAAAATTTTTATTTAGATCTTAAGAGTCCTTAGACATTTTCTCTTTCTCAGTATTTTATTATTATATACAGTATCAGCTAAATTCAGTGATAATACACTCAGATAGGATACTTACGAGAAGATTAAAAAGGGACAATGAAAAGGGCAGAGATATAGGAAACCTCAAGGTTTGTGTAGTAATATGGGGCTGGCAATGGTTGGGATCAATTGCTACTACTAAGCCTGAATGGGCAAAGGAAAGAAGTGGTCATGGAGCCCAGAAAGGATTGCCATTACTGGAGAGGAGGCTGTCAAACAAGGCCAGTGGTCTTCAGAGAAATACAGTTAATCCACAAGGACCCAGCAGAAGGGAAGCTTAAGGAACACCCATTCCACCTGTAGAGCTGCTGCTGGTGCTTCCCATCAGAAAAAAACAAACATAAGCCAGAGGGCAAGGAAAAATTGAAGTAGTCCACATATCATATTTCTTTGCCCAGAGCATGGCAGGGAGGGGAGGAGAGTGTATCAGGGCAGGGGTGGGGGCTGAGGAAGGTGGAATGGACAATACACAGCACACAGGTGCTGGTTTTGCTCCCTTTAGGTCCTAGATACTTTAAGTCCTTTGACTTTCTCTTGACATTAGAACTGGTTTATCAAGGAAACTATAGAATTTTTTCTCCTGCAAGTCACTGAAAAACCAGGAAAGTCAGTGCTAGCTTCAACACTATAGTGTGAAAGAAACTAAACTAAATGCATTTGCAGATTTAGTTTTTTGGGCTCCTCCCCGAAAGTTATCTCAGGATTTTCCTTTATTTCTGGTGCATAACCTTGTTATTAACCTTGGTGACTGGAAAGGCCTACTCACTAATACTCATGAGCTCTCCTCAGCAAGGAAAAAGGCAGGGCCAATTTACTCAGGTGGCAACTGGGTATTTTTTCCAGGAAGAATGAGAAATAAGACTTACTTTTTTATGGAAAACCCACAGTAGTCACAGGCATCTGGTGTACCACCTTGAAAGAATTGGGAGAGACCAGAAGACAGATGACTCTAAAGTTCACCAGCCCTCTAGAGTACTTGTGCCAAGTCTTTTGATTTTTATGGTGTCAGCAACAAAAAGTGATAGGCAGCTTTCAGTATGAAAGAAGAGCCAATTTACTAAAAGGCAAATAAAGGAAGGTAGTGTGGGCAAAGATCAGGGAGTAAAAAGGGCCTCAAAGTGCTAGGGAGAGGGAAAAAGGAGAAAAAGAATTTCATTGATGTTGGTGATGAGAAGAGGGAACTGAGTTAGTCAGTAGGTCCCTGAGCTAAGTTCCATAGCATGTAGTTTATTGCTATGGCTGCCTTTCTATATTATCATGTCTTTGCTACCCCCTGACATCAGCTTCTTGAAATTTGATACACTTATTTGCATGAATCTGGACAGCTACTTCTATATTAGAATATTTGGAACACTAAATAAAGAAAAATTTTCTTCAGTACTGATGCTCTATGAATAAGGGGCACAAAAGAGAGGCAGTTCACAAGGAAAGGAGAGGTTTAGCTTAATAAGTGGAAATGACAGAGTTTTCAAGTTGTTTTGTTGCCTTTGCAAAATGAAACAAAATATATTTTTGTAAGTCTTGTATCTTTTTATCTCAGTGGGTAACTCTCACAGATAGCACATTGCCCTGTGTTCACTCTCTTCAAATTTCTAGTCAGTGTAGAGTGAAGTTCAACTTGGAAAACTAATACTCAAACTTGAATGAGAAATGATGAATGTATAACTTTTTCCTTCATTGGCTATCAGAACTATGAAGCCTGGAAGATATAGAAATGGCAATTAAACCTATGAAAAGATGTTCAACATCACACATCATTAGAGAACTACAAATTAAAACAATAATGAGATACTACTATACACCTATTAGAATGACTAAAATCCAAAATGCTGGCAAGAATATGGAGTGATGAGAATTCTCTTATTCCTTGATGGTGGAAATGTAAGAGCATACAGGCACTTTGAAAGACAGTTTGGTGGTTTCTTACAAAACTAAACATTTTCTTACCATTTAATCCAGCAATCATGCTCCTTGGCATTTAGCCAAAAAAGTTAACAACTTACATTCACACAAAACCTGCACATGGATGTTTATAATAGCTTTATTTATAATTGCTGAAAGCTGATAGCAACTAAAATGTCTTCAGAAGGCAAATGGATAAATAAACTGTGGTACATCTAGATAATGGAATATTATTCAGTTTTAAAAAGAAATGAGCTATAAAATCATGAAAAGACATGGAGGAAACACAAATGTGTATTACTGTGAAAGAAGACAATCTGAAAAAAACTATGTACCATATGATTCCAACTATATGACATTCTGGAAAAGGCAAAACTATGAGGATAGTAAAAAAAGATCATGGTTGCCAGGGTTAGGAGAAAGGGATGGATGAATGCTCAGAGCATAAAGGATCTTTAAGGAAGTCAAACTACTCTGTATGATCCTATAATGTTATTACACATTGGTGTCATAAAATATATAACACCAAGAGTGAACCTTAATGTAAACTGTGTACTTTGGGTGATGAAATGTTAATGTAGGTTCATCAATTGCAACAAATGTAGCACTGTGGTGAGAGATATTGATAATAAGAATAGCTATGCATGTGTAGGGGTAGGGGGTGGAGTATGTGGGAAATCTCTGTATCTTCTTTTCAATTTTGACATAAACGTAAAACTTCTCTAAAAAACAAAATTTGTTAATTTTTAAAGAAGAGATATTATTTCAGTAGTTCCAAGAAACTCGTCTTTATCAGAATCCCTTTCCCAAAATGATACACATATTTGACAATTTCCAATAAGTATAGTAAAGTCAAAATAAGCTGCCTCCTTTATAGGAGGTTTCTCTAGGAATTTCAGGGAACTGTTTGAAAGTCGCTCATCTATTATTGTGTAGATACTTTTGCTTTCCAAAAGAAGAGTGAGCTATGATTGATGGCACGAGAAGAATTTCTTCTGAAGTGCTTTCTAAAGATTTGACCTAAATATTTAGTTTTATAAATTGAGAGAAAGATGGGAAATAGGAAGAAAAAAGTATTCTCTTGAGTTTTAGAGGGAGTCATTCAGGTGAAGAAATGTGCTGTGGTCTGGGGGAAGAAAGTCCGAGTCCACTGGGCAATAACATTGTATGTAAAGAGAGTAAAGGCAAAACTCTTTTCAAGCAAAGACAGTTCTTTTGGTCAGTTTCACAAACTGAAGATCAAGATTCAATTTACAAAGAAACAACAACAAAAAATGGCAAGAATTGTACATATGGCAGTATGTAGGTAAATAAGAATCAGATAAACATGCTTTCAAAACATTTCCCAGTCCAACATTTCCCAGCTCTGTTGATCTTGGCTTATTGCTTAAATGTTTAGAAACTCAGATTTCTCAGCTCTAAAGTAAGGGCAAAAATCATAGCCTAGATCATTTTTTGAGAATAGAATGAGAAATTGTACATCAAATTTTTAGCTGGTAGGTTGATTGGTAAATAATAATTTACCAATTACTATAATTACATTTTTATATATTATGATATATAATTATAACATGTATTATTATAGCTCTCAACAATGATAATAATATTTTATTATTATTACAACGATAAGAAATTATCTAAGTATAACCTCTTTATTCAAGTATATATTAAAATTCTCACCTGCATTTAATGCTTTCATACACACTTGATAGAACAAGTCCAAGACTGGGTCTTTTCATAAAAGAAATTTGATCTAATAGGGAGATAAGATGCACATTCAGGAAACAGAGCAGAAAATATGAGACAGCATAATTAGGCCAATCACATAATATAGACTGTAAGTGCTAAAGGGGCTCAGTGAAGAATAAGATCAAAAGGACTGAAGATTGGGAACACATTTTACAGAGGAAGGACCTTCGCTGGAGGTGTGGTTGAGTTAGTCTAAAGGGAGGACATTCCTTGTGGTAATATCAACTAGAGAAGAGAGGTATAACTCCAACTTAAATAAAGGTCTGCACACAGGAGCTCTGGAAATGAGAGACAAGATGTGATGCTGGGCAGGCAATATGACCACTTTCTAAGTCTCAATCTATTCATCTGCATAAAAAGGATACTGATAATAACTTTTTTATTAAGTTGTCATGAAATAATGCATTTAATGGGTAGGCTGTTCACAGACACATAGTAAGTTTGGTCATAAAAGCAGAGTAGCAGGCATAGTCGGTTGTGGAGTTACATGTATCTCAGTGCTAGATTCTGTTTCCATGAAATGTGTATGTCATCTCTTAATTTCCCTTGATCTAATTCTGTGATCACCAATCAATCTTTTAAAAATGCAGCCTCTTTTCTTATAGGAAAGGATATGCTGGTGAGACCATCTGCTTCATTTGCCCAATGAGTTATGTGCTTGAAATTTATGTTAATAAATCAGCATTTCACATTTATTTATCTACTCACCTTTATTAGCATGAGTTGGTACCACTGAATCAGACACTGTAAAGATCCACTTTCCAAGCCTGAAGGGATGAAGATGAGACAATGGCAAGTAGTTAATTAACAAAGAGAAAACTGCCTTGGGGTTCCTGTGAAGACTGCAACAAGGTCTTCCTTTGGGAGGTCCCCTATCTTTTCCTGTGAGACCCATTTAAATACCTACAGAAGGCTATTGCAGTATTACAGGTGAAGAAAACACCCATGTTCATCAATATACCAAAGGAGTACTAAAAACTAAGTCTTGTACCACAAAACCAATTTCTTTCTATATAGCAGTACCCAGGTGGCTCCTTCAGACCCCTTTTTGGATGTCCAGAGCCAATGCCAAGCCCTGTGTCCCCTATCCTCATCATTCATTGAGACCATTTGGGAAGAGCTTGGGCAACCCAGTGTTCAATAATTAGGACAAGTGGGGATTCCAGCTCACTGGTCTAATATCATATAGTAAAAACAGCCTTTCCCTCCTTTTAAATTCCCTTGTTTGCTGCCTCTCTCCTCTCTCCGGTCCTTCATTTATTCATTTTTTAATTGTATAGTGCTACCAGAGAGTCCTGGACATTATGTAGTAAAGAAATCTAAATTTCTTACTGATGCATGTAAAATCTTAGATGCCTGGATTCTGTGCCACGCTGCACTCTGTGGGGATCAGGAAACAAAGGGGTGAAGGACAGTGGCTGCCTGGTATCTTAATAAGATGCAGATCAGCCGAAGAGCATCAGACCATCAAATCCAGGGTCTGCTGCAACCACACACCTTTCGTCAGGCTTGGAATGGGCCGAGATGGATTCGGGGCTTTATTGAAAGATCATACAGGATGACTGCAAAATCCCATTACTTGTTGATTAAGTATTGATTGCCTCAGTATTAACAAGCCAGCTAATATGAAGTGACCTCTGAGGCCAGTGGTTTGGGGGAGGGGGAAGACAATTTACTAAAACAGTCAGGCAGATGAATAAGAGGGCTGGATTTGCTCTTGGCTTTTAGCTTCGGTTAAAATGTCACACTCGATAGTGCAGATCAATGCCCACTTTATTTCCTCACAGCCGTCTTATTACCATCATGAGGCTGCCTCCTTTGATGCTTTCTAATGACCCTCTGAACTGCCTGCTCAGCTCACCCTCTGCTTTCAACTAAAAGGAAAGCCCTCTCTGTCCCTTTGCTGCTGATGGAGAGGCCATGGGTACAAGGCTGGGCCAGGAGGACCAGCCAAACCTCATCTAGGGTCAGCGGTGTTACACTCACTGCACTTTTCCCCTTGTCCTTTTCTTTCCTTTGAGTGTCTCCAACATCACAACTCATTTCTTCTTTCCACAGTTCCAAATAATGTCGAGGTAGTAAAGTAAGAGGCTCTGCTCAAACTTCCACCCAAGGCCGCCATCTGGGTGAGAGGCTATATGACTTTATTGTCTAGGAAAAGAACTCTTGCCTCGTATTTGAAATCTATCCCTCCTATCCAGAAATGAATATCTTTGATAATGGCAAAAAAAAGTAAGTAAAACTCAAAAAACAAAATTCTCCCTCACTTCAATCAAGTAAACTGTGATTTAAGAAGGCCCATGGCATACAACAGTCAAAAAAACATTAAGCAACCCTCTACTATGGAAAGTGTAGTTTGTTTTTCAATCTATAAAGAGGAGCTTTTGTGAACATGCTCTGCTTTTTTAGGGTGGTGTTTGGCTTCTATACTGCAAAATACTCTGATGACTACTTAGTCTAGCTTTCTCTGAGTATAAATATTTTATGTGCTGGCCACCATAGGGATTTGTCAATGCTATCTTATTGGCCAGAGGTCTGAATCCAACTTTCTGCGTCAGAAAGAAAATAGAGAAGTGAGTCTAGTGAAAAACTTTCTCCTTGGCAAACACACTCAATTGGTCTCTGAAATGAAAAGGTTTCCAACACCGGATGGCTAGAGGGAGGTATGAGAGTACAGAGAGAAAACTTCAAACTCTCTAAGGCTGGTATTCAAAGTCAATGTCGACCTGAAGATGAAAACCATAATAATTTCTCTGGGGCTTTAAGAAACTGCCTCAGTAAGTTTTGTTGCTGCAAAATTCATAATTTAAAGGCTCTTCCCACCTATTCCAGCCTAAATTGGATGAATAAATATCATTTCTTCCTTTACTTAACTATATCAACCTCTTTTTCTTAGGGTCTAATCAGGGTTCCATATAAATTCTTATAATTGAGAACCATTCAGTCTATCACAAACAAAACCATTTCCCTGTTTCCTTTTCCCCTATTATTTTCTGCTCTTATAAGGAAATCACCAAATCCCTTCTTTACTTTTCCAGTTTCTCAATTACAATCACTAAATATTTATTTAATGCAAACCATATGTATATTTGCAGCATTGAGTTGGCATTCAAAGGTTTGTTGAATGAATAAATTCATTGTTTTGAATTACTTTACATTGAATTCGTAAATTTACTACATGTTTTTGTAGTGGATGGAGACTAATTTTCTCTACAGAAATTTAGAAATCATAATAAGAAATCTGGTTTGCATTATTACCTCAATCTCAAGACCTACAATGAATTTGCTTGAAAACCTTTATTATAATGAGCTCTATAATGAAAAAATCTTTTGGAAGAAAACATAAAAATCTCAGAAAATAACATTCCATATTTTCTGTATCCATGGACCCCTGAATGGAATGATATCCTATTTAATATCTTTCCATAACTACTTTTATCTCAGAGAATTCTTATCTTCTGGATATTTATCCAAATATGAAAACACTAATTCAAAGAGATATGTGTACCCCTATGTTCACTGCAGCATTACTTATAGTAGCCAAGATATGGAAATAACCTAAGTGTCTTATCAATGGATGAATGGATAAAGAAGATGTGGTATACATATATATAATGGAAAACTACTCAGCCATAAAAAATGAAATATTGTCATTTGCAGCAACATTGATGGATCTTGAGGCTATTATGGTAAGTGAAATGAATCATATGAAAAAGTCAAAATCACACTATTTTACTCAGATGTGGAATATAAAAAAGTAACAAATGAAGTAACAAAACAAAACAAAACAAAACAAACTCATAGATATAGATAATAGAATGTGGATAACAAGAGGGGAAAGAGTTGAGGGCAGGGTGAATTGAGGAAAGGAGGTCAAACGTATGGTAACGAAAGGAAACTGGACCTTAAAAAGTGAGCATGCAAAAGAGTATACACATATCAAATTATAATGTACACCTGATATTTATATAATGTTATTAACTAATGTTACCTCGCTAAGATTTTTTAAAGATCTTAACCTAGGATAGGTGTACAGAAAAGAATAATGGTCTCATGAAAAGTTACATAAATTTATGAAAATAGATACACATCAGGAGGTGAAAGAAAAGTGAGACTTAAATAGAAAATATTTTTAATATTCCGCGTTTAGTATCATATTCTGCTTTCATACCCAACCATACCCTTCCACAACCCAATCAAGTTATTGGAGATAGAATGCTGGACTGGACAAACTTTAGAATATGATTTAGAATGGCAGTAGTTTTGAATTAGTCATTTCTTAGAAAGTTTAGTAATTAAGACACTGCAGAAAATGCACAAGACTTATCACAATAAAATTTGTGTTTCAACCCTCTAGTCCCTTATTGTGATGGACTGAACTACAAGGATTCCTTGCCCCTTATCAAGTCAGATCTCAGTCAATCCATACTGTGTGGCTTCTTTAGCCCCTTTCATCTAAGATTACATACACACAGATTTCTAACATTCTGATGGTCATGTGATATATGGGGAAAAGTCCCATTAGCAAGACAACCTAGTCATTAGCAAGTGATGGTATAAAACATGGAAGCACACCTTGGACTTCTGCTCAAAATAGGCTAACAAATGGGTTTCATCTCCTGCCAACATCAGTTGATTGGTGGTGGCTGCCTGGATTATGATGGTAAAAAAAATTCTGAGCTGGCCTCAGAGCAAAGCAAACTGTAGTTATATTATCTATCTATTGTTGTTTATCAAATTATCTCAAAATTAAACAAATTAATACGAGAAACATTTATTGCATGGTTTCTGTGAGTTAGAAATTTAGAAGCACCTTAGCTGGCTGATTCTAGCTCAGGAGGCTATACAGCTGGAGGCAAGATGTTAGACAAGACTGTTGTCATCTGAAGACTTAATGGAAAATGAAAGATCCACATTCATGCTGGCTCACGCAACTGTTAGCAGCTCATTTCTTATCAGGGCTGTTGGCCAGAACCTTTATTTCCTCTCCATTTGAGCCTCTTCTTACAACATGCCAGTTGGATTTCCCAGTGCTTATGACCAAAGATATAGATATAAGACATAGCTAGTTTTCTTTCTTTCTTTCTTTCTTTCTTTCTTTCTTTCTTTCTTTCTTTCTTTCTTTCTTTCTTTCTTTCTTTCTTTCTTTCTTTCT
>CM053515.1:71211684-71499452 GCA_028627145.1 Eidolon dupreanum
TTCTGTTGTTCACACAAAACAACCACAATAAGAAACATCTAAAAAGCTGCCTACCATAGTGCTCAACTAGCTGCATTTGCAATGGATGAGGACGGACAGAGTGATGACACGTTATTTGCTAACTGCCCTAGAGATTAGTATGGTTACTTAATGCAAAGTTTCTATAACTTCATGCAAAAGATTAAATCTTTATCTTGTTCTATTGGCCATAAAAATGGAGAATTATTTCTCTAGAAAAAAATTAAATATGTATGATCGGTTTCCTTTCTATTAGTTCAGATGTACTTTTTTCATCTCTTTAGCCAATATTTATTGAATGATGACTACTTAGCACCAAACACTCTCCTAAGCACTCTAAAAACATACATGAACAAATGCATGGCATCTGAGTCAAGAAACACTATGTAAGGGAAATCAAAATGTTAGAATTATAGGGACATAGCAATAGCCAAAGATGATTAAAACTCCAAAAATTATTGACTAAACAATTCTACTTTGAGTGAATGCCCAGACTTAACTGGTGTCTGGATTTCTGGCCTCTTCTCCTTCAGTTGAGCATTAAACTGGTTAACTAGATTCACTATGAAACCAAAGGTGACATCACAACTTTTCATGACTCTCAAGTCCTGTGAAGGTAAAAGCCAAAAAAAGCATTTTTTCAAGGTTCCTTGGGTGAATTTTAGGTATCCCAAGGCCCCCCAAATAGTAATCATATCAGTGCATAAATATGTTTATTTTTCTCTGACACTTAAAAATTTTAGGTACCAGTGCTTTACGAAAATCTTTCTTATCCACTCAACCTTCCTCAGCAATCTCATTTTCTAAATTCTCATAGTTCCTTCTTATCAGCTACTACATTCTTGTGAGACACTGAAACCACCGAGTCCTTGTCTACATCCCTGCTTCACTTCTGTGTTTCCCATGTCTTCGTGCCTCTGCACACACTCTTCTCATGCCTGAGGTATGTTTCTCCCTCTTTCTTTTCTGAAGATCACATCTTTTATAAATATTCCATGGTTTTTCCTGTCAGAATTTCTTTAGCTCAAAAAATGTATTAAAAATGGATATACCTTTTGACCCAGCAATTGCACTTCTGAGTACTTAGCCAAAGTAAACCAAAACAATAATTTGTAAAGATCTGCGCACTCCAATTTTCATGGCAGCACAATTTACAATAGCCAATATATGGAAGCAACCTAAATGCCCATCAACAGATGACTGAATAAAGAAATTATGGTTCATATATACAATGGAATATTACTCAGCCATTAGAAAAAATGAATTCCTACCATTTGCAATGACATGGATGGACCTAGAGGTTATTATGCTGAGTGAAATAAGTCAGACAGAGAAAGATAAATACCATATAATTTCACTTTTATGCAATATCTAAGGAACAAAAAGAACAAACTAATCAAAAACAGACTCACAAATATAGTGGACAGTTTGGTGGTGGACAGAGGGAGGGAAGTTGGGGGGCTGGGAGAATGGGGTGAAGAATTAAAGAAGTACAAATTAGTAGTTGATAGTTGGGCACGGGTATGAGGAGCACAGCAGAGGGAATGCAGTTAGCACTAATATAATGGCTAAGTGGAGGGCTAGGGGAGGGTGGGAGCAACTGGGGGGATCATTTTATGAACAATATAGATGTCTAACCAATGTACTGTATACTTGAAACTAATTTAAATAAATAAATTTATTTTTAAAAGAATCTTAAAAAATATGTACACTTTAATGTGCTATTTTCTAGATACTATTTTCTAGCACCAGTGATACACAATTGAAAAAAGAATGATCTTAGGCTCATGGACTCACATAGAGAAAGAGATATGTAAATAAGTCATTTTGATACTATGTGATAATATAGATAATGTAGACCACCTAGAAAGGTTACTATTAATACAAGGAAGTAATGCTTCTATTTAGAAAGGTGGGGCATGAGTAAGGATGTTTAAATACAAGATCTAACACAAGATGAGTCCTAGTTTAAAATTTAAGGTAAAACATCATTTGCACCAGAAGGAAAAGGAGAGGAAAAAAAACAGAAAAATGTAAAATTATATGTTGTCTTGAACCTACTCTCATAGCTTTTGCCACATTTTGCTTTTAGTCTGAATGTGACTGTCTCTTGCTACTTGACAGTGAACGCTATAAAATTAACTCTTAGTTCTTATCTTGTTGCCTCCATGAGTTGATACTAAATATGCTTTTGAATAAGTAATTTTATAAAATTCTCTACAGCCTTTTACAATGTATCATTGAAAAGATATATTAGAACTTTTATATTTTTATGTTTTTCAATGTCAATTAGGTCTGCAACACAAAAGGACACACCTGCAGTGAGATTCAAATTGGTCAAATGTGTTTCCTTTAATAGGTGTATCAGGCAGGATAATGGTCTGTAGTGGGGCATGTATGTAGCAATAGTGGTGGTAAAATGGGTGGATTTTGGGTAGTTGGTAGTATGTTAAAATTGGAAATCATCATTTAGTCTTTTTTTGAATTTAAAAGCCACACTTTGTCACTGACATTAGCACCTAAGACTGGGCGAGGTAGGTGGGTGGAACAAGTGGCTACCCCTTTAGAAGGTAGAAAAGGCTCAGTGGGTGTGGTGGAAGAACTAAGAAGATGCTTATAGAAAAAAAAAAAGGGATTAACAATGTTCTATATTAATGGTTTCATTTAAAGGGTCAGTAATTTGTGGCAATAAAATTCAGGATATGGTTATGTTAGAATGACACTGATGTAGAGTGTAGGAAAAGAAAAATTGAGGTGACTTGTGGTTGTAAATTCAAAGAATATTACCTATTAAAATACAGAGCAGCTTTAAAGAATTAAACTAAAACCAGACAGTACAAGAAGAACAAGTTTTTGCATGGCATTCCCAAGAAGAAATAATACACTTGTTATGCATTACAGTCTGTACTCAAAATGCTATTTCAGCATTCTGGGTATTAAAAAAAGAAACTTATGTGGTCTTGTGGTGAATGACTGTGAAAGATTATTTAAAGTAAACTGTAGGGAAATATAAAACAAACCCAGCTAATTTATCACAACAGTGAAGATGCATAAATAAGATGTTTATGAATAACAAGGACAGCTTACCTATTATTTCAAAAAATTTCATTTTTAAGTAGAAAAGATGCCACATTTTATTTAAAGGAGAATGACCTCTATTTTTTTTTTTTTAGAGCTGTATAGCCTCTGGTATAAGCTTATTTATTACCATGAATATAACATGATGACTATTTTGGAAATATTTTAATTACATGATGAGCCTCTAGAAATCTTAGCTTGAGAGATATATATTTTCACATCAGATTAATATTGCGTTAAGTCTGAGAGCTCAAGAACTCAGCAAATGTGGTTGCCAACCAATTGCCAATCAACGAGAAAATGATGAGAATGAAGACATAGTCTCATACCTTGTGATTCTTTCATTAATAATATCCACATTTTGTGGAAAAAGTCCTCATTTTATCTCTCTAACCAAGTGGTTCAATGAGAAAACATCTTACACAATTTTACATAGAAGACTGCAGTGATAGGCTTGGATTTTTATCAGGGTCCTTGAGTTTTGCATTGTAGTTCTGAAATTGGCATGTCCGTTCATGTAGCACTAATGACCATTTGTCCGATGCATCTTTTCCCACTTCTTTCTGGTCACACAGACTACATTTCAGCCATGCTTACAGTTAAGTTGTGGCCATCATCAGAAATTTATGTCTGGCAACAATCCTGGCCCATAAATTTTTCCAAGTGATCCTTACCCTGCCTTTTTTCCTATGTGCCAGATGAATAGAGTGGTCTCCAAAAACCTAGAAGGTAGTAGAGCCACAATATAGAAGGAATCTGGTTCATAAATGATGACAAAGGCCATCTTTTCACATAACATGAGCAAGAAGTCATCTTTATTGTGTAAAGTCATTCAGATTTGAGTTTGTTAGTTACGGTAGTTAGCCTACCCTCTCTAATTTGTTCGAATACAAAATATTTCCTGTGTCTTTTTTACATGTTCCTGTTTCTCAACCAAATTTTACTTGGCCCATATTCTTGCACATAATAAACAAGAGGAAATAAGCTGAGTGAGAGAAATGTATTCATTATTGAGAAATATAAGCAGCTAAATCACATGAACATCCTTCTAACGACCATATTAAATATAGCCAAACTATAGATTCCTTCATCATATTTAGAAAGGATAGTTGAAGAAAGCAACATATAAGCAATTCACAATGATTAAAATAAAAAAAACCTACTGATTTGATAAAACATACCTCAGACATGAAAATACACCATGAGAGGTCTGTCGGTGATCATTAATCCATGTCTCCTTTTGTCAGGTGAGAGATACCCAAGACTCTTTTAAACCTGCCTTGGAAACACTTGCCATCATGGAAACAAGTCCATGCTTTCTGGAGCAGGTTCATTTATCTTAGCTGCATACCTAAAATCCAGGTAGGTTTGGAGTCTTTTACAAATTTAAGATGCCAACACAGTCCCAATGTCCTTTAAGTGAATTACACAGTGATGCAGAATAGGGTGTGGCAGTCAAAAAGATGTTTGTTGCATACTCTCATTATTCACCTTCTTCTGAAGGGGTCACGTAAATGAAAGTCCTATATCTTGTCCCCTGCACATCCATTAAAAAACCATCAGGTTAGGAGAGAGAGCCTTCACCAGTTAAAGAGGCTGCAGATGAAAATTCATAGAAAGAACAGATTTCAATAAATCATCTTCAAGAAGTGATACTCTCAGAGGTTTGCACCACTGCTCTTTTACAAAATCTTTGATTTGCTTCTGATATGCATTTTCACCCTTTCAAATGCAACCAGATCTCAGTACATATCACATTTTTAATGAGAAGAAACAAGCAGGTGTTGATGTGTTATATATAACTGCAACAATTCCAACTACCTTTGTCTAATGGGTATGAATATCACTTTTCAACAATATACTAAGGAAAATGAAAAAAAGAATAGAAACTGATTCTTATATTTGGCATCTAGAGAGTACATATTTAAGTGGTAGCTTGAATCTATTTTGGGAGATGGCTGAAAATTAGTAACATTTAGAGATTACTGAGAAGATGCTAAGTGAATCAAGCTCACATTATTAATAATTTGCATATAACTTAATAACTCATGTTTTCTTCTTGAAAGCATCTGTGAGTATGAAATATTTATTTCCTGATATACACCACTGGTTGGCATTTCTGTTACTGATGCTTTTCAAAGTGATGAGTCTTTACCAGAGGTGCTTTAATTGCTGTTCTTATCAAAACATCTATAATCACAGTATGTGCACTTTTAAACCATAGAAAATGGATATACTTATATTGTTGTAATTTTTGCTTTCAATTGTCCAAAATTCTAACTTATGCCATGCTATTGGCTACAACAAATTAAATCAACACCATCATCACCAACAACAAAAGTTTTATTAAGTGTGTAGCCCCTATAAATAAAATGTTTGGGAATAGAGGTAGAAGAGTTGTATAATGAGGTCCATGCATTCATAGAAATTACAGATTTGAAAATATGAGAAGTTAACATGAGAATAATAACTAAAAATAAAATAAGCAGCCTTTCCAATAATCAGTACCACAGATTTACTTGCCAAGGTTCATTGACAGCAAGTTTGGGCAGCCCATATAAAGCCATTACTCATACAAAGACAGGACTTACATTGGGGCAGATCTACATAGGCAATAACAGGAGATGATCAAGGAAGGTAAGTCACTGACTTCATGGATGCTTGAGTGCTTGGAAGCAGAGCCTAGCCATTTCCTGATACATTGCCCTTTCCCAGTTTATAAAAAACAAAACACTTCTATTCCTAGTTTGCTAACTGTGTCATGAATTGAAGTTGAATTTTCATAACACTTTTTCTGCATCTATTATAATTACCACATATACACACGACTTACCTCATTTATTGTGAAAGTATGGTGATTTTCTATCAATTAGTATGTTCAACTAACCTTGCACTTTGGAAATAAAAGCTCACTTGGTCTTCATGAATATACATTTTATATAATTGTTGAATTTGATTTGCTAATGATTTGTTCCATTTTGCATCTATGCTCTTGAGGAATATTGATCTGTAATTTTTCCTATAATACGGTTGTCCTGTTTTGGTGTCATAGTATGTCATAAATTGTGTTGGAAAATGTTCTCTCTTCCACTAATATCTGAAAAAGTTTATATAAAATTGGTATAATCTTTTCTTTAATAATTGACAGAATTCACCAGTTTAGCTATCTGGGCCTGGAATTTTTATTTTAGGGACATTTTTAAATTGCCAATTCGATTTGCTTAACATATATATCACTATTTATATTTTCTATTTATTCTAGTGTCAGTTTTGATAATTTCTATTTTTTAAAAAACATCTATTTCATCTAAGTTGTCAACTTTATTAGTTTAATGGCTTTTTAAATAATATTATCTTAATATGCGTGTAATGAATTTAGAGTATATCACCTCCTTCTTTTGTGATGTTGAATTTTTTCCTCTCCAATCTGGCTGGTGCTAACATGAATGTTTTGCAGGCCTGTGTGAACTCTGGGGCTATTCTTCTTGCATTTATTTTTATTAAGCCTTATGGAGTTCCCCTGAGCAATTTCCAACAAGAGACTTCTAACAGATTCCTAGAGCTTTCTCTATGCTGTTCTTATGTACTGCTCTGCATCACAACATCTAGCCACCTCGCCCTCCCTGCATTCCAAGATCCATCTCCTCATATCAATGGCATGACTGTTTCCATCTTTGATTTCTCTCATCATTTTTGTAGTCCATTATATGTCTCTAGGCTGAAAGCCAGGGTGATTGTAGGTCTTACCTCACTGATTTCCCTTGTCTCAGGGATCACGGTTCTGCATTGCCTGTTGTCCAGCATCTGAAAACAGTTATTTCATATATATTGTCCAGTTTACCAGTTGTTAATAGGCAGAATAAGCCTAGTCCCAGTTAATTGCCATAGCCAGAAACATTAGTGTATTATTACAGATGAGGGAAACCGAGACTCAGATATTTATCTTTTTCAGTGTGCACAACTGATATGTATGTATAAACTCCCAGCTATACTTTTCCACTCTACCATGCAGTCTCACAACTTATTCAGTAGATATCTATGGAACACATAGGTAGAATTTTGCTATATTTAAGAGAATCTCTCAAACTTAACTGATTAAAATTAAATGATATATTCACAGGAAACAATATAAAACAGCAAATTATGCAATCTGTGTTAGCAAAGTTTAAAGAAAATGAGAAACATGTTTTACAAAATTGTTTTAACAGAGGAAAAATATTCTATGCAATAGAAGTACAAGTAAAACAGAGAGAGACAATATAATACCTTGAAAATATCATCCAATTCAATGGTTGACATTGATGAGTACTTTCTGATTTTAATACATCATGATGTCAACCATAGTGGTCTCAATGGGGCCAAGCAAAGTCATTTTTATCTTTTCATCTTTTCTGCAACCCACTAAAGAAGTCTATTTGAGAACTATTTAGTGCGTCCATTATAAGATGGAGATCCCAAAAGCTCATTTATTTTAATCAGATTAAAGTTTTAATAGTCAGAAACCAAGCACATTTTAGCTTCAGTGGACATCTTGAAATATTTTAAAGCAATAGATCCTACATAGAGCATCTAATAATTTCAACATAATTTAATTAGTTATTTAAGATCTTGTTTACATAAGGATTTATTTCATAATTTAAGGTATTTGTGTATGAAAGACTCAGACCTGTTCAAACAGTGAAAAAAATACAGAAAAGTGTTTGCCTATGAGATTTATTATTAAGTGTCAAAATGTACACCTCATTGCTACAAGAAAGTGACATGCCCAATACATAGCAGAATTCCATGATTTTGAGGCTTTTAAATAAATATTATCATCTCATATATTGGTGATTGCTGTGAAATATACAGGAATGGGAGCTTCTTGGCAATTTTCCAGGTCTGTTCCACATTTCCTGAATTTGCAGATGTGCTGAGTGTTACACGTAGACTTTTTTTTTCCTCCAGCTCTCTAGTTGTTTCTAGGTGTCGGCAGTCATTTGATTATAACTAAAAAAAGAAAGTAGTTTGTTGACCTTCAGGCGCACAGACACACAGAATTATTGATGTGTTTCTAGAACACATCAGTCTATTATAATGCACATAAGATGAAAAAGAATTCCAGAGTGGATGCAAAGACAGAACAAGTAGAATGTACATAAAAACGATTCCTGGATTAGATGTGTTGAGCATGCATTTGCCTCTAAGCCTAAATGTTTGAGAAAGGATCTCTCACTGAATCATAATTTCTAAATTAAAGGTAGAGAAAAACACTGTTGAGGATCATTTCCACTCTGACCGATGTGATAAGTGTGATGGCTTATAGCTCATCCCTATCACTTTTTCCTGAAAGTGCTAATTAAGCATCTTGATATGGAGAGAGAAAAACAGTCACTATCATCCTGATGGTCTGAGGTGGGCAGTTGACAGCACACACAGGAATCATGCAAATCTTTTCAAATGTCTGTGACTAGAGGAGAATAAAAATGGGCACTGCATGTGTTATTAGTTGGGATTCTCCTGATTGCAACCTGAAAGAACATCTCACTCAAACTTCACTCAACATAAAGGGCACCTTTTGCTTAGGTGGCAGGAAGGTTCTGAGCCTCAGGGACCATCATGAGCACAATTTGGGTGCTTCCCTCATTTCTGCCAGTTAAGACTTGGCAACTTGAATGGCATTAAATAGAATTCCTCAGACTTGGTACTGTTCGCATTTTGGAGCAGATTGCTTTTTCTCATGGGGAGACATTCTGTATATTGTAGGATGTTTAGCACCTCTTGCTTAAGTCCCTACAACCACAAATATCTCTAGACATAGCTCAAGAACTCCTGGGGGAAGAAATTGAGAAATACTGTCTTAGAAATTAATAACACAAACTGCATAAATTCAAATTCTCTCTCCGTCATTTTCCAGATATGTGACATTGAGCAAGTTACTTTACCTCTCTGTGCTTGAATTTCCTTATCTTCTAATAATGGTTGTAGTAAGATCTACAGGACATAATATTTTTAGGAGTAGGTTAGAGAACGGAAATAAAATTCTTAGAACAGTGCTTGTACATAGCTGTTAACAGCAAGGCTCTCTTAAGATGGAGGAAAAAAAAACTTCTGGCAGTATCAGATTAAACAGAACCAGTTTAATAACTTCAGAGGAATAAATAGATTTTTTCTCCCAGTGCATCAACTAGTCCATCACAGCAGCCAAGGAGATGGAGTGCTATGAATGGCCAGGCTCGAGTCCAGCTCTTATCCTATTGCTAAAGGGAAGAGACTTTACTCAAAAAAGTGAGATGGGAAAGCATGATTGGCAGGCAGAATCAATAGCCATCATAGTCTACTTCACAGTATTAAAAAAATGTACAAGTAGATTTCCTACTATGGTAACTGATTAATGGATCATGAAAACCCACCTCCAGTCATGTTTTGGCAAATCTTCTGGAGCAAAGAGGTCAGCAAATTATCTGAATAGACAATGTCAAGATGTGCCAAGAAAAGAACTGTTTGAAAATGTACTAGGATACAGACCTACTATCCCAAGACCGGAGGCAGGGCAAGTCTAGTTGCAGCAGAAAGAATGGACATTGTTCTTTGCCAGTTTGCAATGAGAAAAACAGATTTAAGTGGAGTAATAATGATTGAAGCTACCATTCATTGAGTTCTTTCCAGGTGATGGATGCTTTGCTTGCGTTATCTCAAATAACACAAAATTTCTACTTGGGCGCTGATGTTATTCTCATTTTTAAAATGAGGAGACTAAAGACTTTCTAGAAAGGACGAGTAAATTTGGCTAAGATTCAGAACCAGTAAGGGATGGAACCAGAATTCAAGCCCAAGCCTGCCTGACCTCACAGTTCTTACTCTCCATTCCTACAACACCATCTCAGAGTCTTGTCAAGATGCACGAGAAATCTAAGTTGCCAGATATTTGGGGGTTCATACTTGTTGAAGAAGACAGGGTATTAGTTAAAGTTTTTCTGTTTAGCAAATGAGCCCAGCAAGCACTGCCGTGTGAACTCCCAAAATTTTATGTCCTAGAGAATGGAAGTCCAGACAGAATGAGTCCTCCCGCCAGAAAGGCACTTCTCTTGTCTTATAGTTGTCTTGACTATTTGTGCTTTCAAATATTGACCTTTGTTTAACACATAGATCAAAAGCTGCTTCTCTTCAGGGATAGGCTGAAACAAGTGGTCACCAAGAGTGGTTAATAATTTGGTATTCTTTCAAAAACCAGATTTCATATAAAATCTATACACCTTTTTCTTCACATTTGTAACATGAATTGAACATGACTTAACATTTTGGCTTCATTGGAATTGCTTTTCATTTCATGCTGTCCTCCCCACACCACCTCCACCCCCATTATTTGTGACTGGATAGCACGAGTTACTCATTCTTGGTAAAGTTTCGATTCAGGTAAATTATACCAAAACACCCACTGTTTTGTTACAAAGTTTTAGCTTCCAAGGACTGTGATATTGGGTAGCATTAGCAAGCTGCTCTTGGGATTGGAGGCAAGCCTGGGTTGTATTTCCCAACTTGCAAAACTTCTCTTCTAAGCTAGTAGTGATGGTGAGATAGGTTTGTTACTTTCCCATAGTATGGCATTGCCTACTTTGGTGGTAGCTGGGCCAATTTACAGTATGAAAATTGTGCAAGCAGTTTCATGCTGGGTTAATTGGCACAATGTTCTGATTTATAGCATCCTTTGTAGATTGATCAGCCCTCATGACTGCCCAGCCCCACTGTTTATCTAATTCTGCCTCCAGGGTATACCCCACCAACCACACAGGCTAAAGTGATTTATCCTTTCTCTTTTTCTTGGTCATCGAATGTGCTAGGCCTGAGTCTCTCCTTGTCATGGGCAGCCACTACCTTCTCACACCTTAATGTCTGTTACTGTAACTTGATTGCCAGCCTCATGCCTTCCCCTTTTATTTATTTCTTATTTCTTATGGTGCCTAGCTAACTCTAAATATTTGTCAGTTTCATGTCAACATAATTAATTTTGGACATTTTATGTACAGGAACCAGAATTTAAGTTTATGCCTGTGGAGTATTTTGCAAAATGCAAATGTATTTTTACAGCACAACTAAATAGAAACTGAGAATGTCCACATCAGCACAGTGCTGCAGTTTAGCCACAAGGCATGAATTAGTATAAGGGGGTGGGGATAGTTGTAGTGGCTCTCTCTTTTCTGTTTTTGTTATTGTTTGAGAGAAATAAAATCTGCATATTTATTAAAATGAGAGTGAGCTGCCTCAACTACTGGTGTCACCTGGCCAGTTTTCCAACGTCAGCTTGCTACTGGTTGTGTGCAAGCTTAGACTATGGGCTCGGTCACTGAATGACTGAACTGATTTTCTGTATCTTTCCATTTTTATTACACAAATAGTTGCAGTCCTAACTGCAGGCCCCAGCACATCCTGAAAGGGCTAATCCTATCATATAACTTTCCTAAAAATTAAAATTACCTGGAGGTAAGGGTGGAGATATGCTGAAATGCCTCCTGGTATCAGTGGTCATGGATGATGTCTATGGCTCTCGTAACTCATGACCTGTCCTCTCTTGGCTGTAGCTTTCCTGGGTGACCTACCTTCCCCTTGGATCTGCCACACCTTTCACCCACCCTATGGCTGGTGTCCCAACCCCAACCTTTGCTGAAGTCTATTTTGTCTATTGGTATAGAACCTGCTGTCACGATCCTAATGGATCACAACTCAACTGCCTTCTAAATCCCTTCTGAAGAGGACAATGAGATTTCTGAGTCTCTTTAATGCTAAACAGAATATGAGAATGGCCTAGGAAACATAAATTGAAGGACTTCAATCTGTCTAACTAGGTTGAGAAACAAAACTTATTTTCATAGAGGGGCATTAAAAGTTGGTGAGGTGAGGTTAGGATAGAAGGGTATAAATGGAAGAGGGAGAGAACAGCCAAGGAAGGGATGGTCTGTTCTAGAGTCCCGACTGGAATCTAGACAGAATTCTCTTTTTCTTACTGTAATCACTATACCTCTCTCACCCATCCACCCCCTCCATACTGCAGCCCAAAGAGAGCCAGCAAGACCCATGACATCTAACAGATTTCCTCTGACCCACATTTCAATCTTCTCTCCACCATTCTCCAGGGTTAGAAGAGGTGGGGTCCCTGACCCCAGTCAGCCTTGCCCCTTCTTCTTCCTTCTGGATTCCCTTAACTTACATCATTGTGGTCTGAGTCTCTAAATGTAGCTTTCAATTTTATGTCTTGCTAAAGAGGTCAAGAGGTCTCTATTTCCTGCCGTGGGACACTATACTATAGGGCCCAGTCTGGGAAGAAAAAAGGCTGAAAGGCAAGGATCACAAACCAAGGCTGCAGACCTGTAGGGGTCTGTGGCCTGTTAGGAACCAGGCCACACAGCAGGAGCTGAGCAGCGGGCCAACGAGCTAAGCTTCATCTGTATTTGCAGCCATTCTCCAATGCTAACATCACCCTCTCATCACCACCTCAGATCATCAGGCATTAGATTTTCAGAGGCGCACCAGTCGCTAGTGCCAAAAAGGTTGGGGACCACTGCTATGAGGGAAACACAATTTTAAGAGAAGAATTAAAACACATAAGGGTATTTGCAGAAATACTATTATATAACGAGTCCAGATCACTTAGCTGATGGTATGAGGCTGATCGTATCATTTCTGTTTTGGTCCAGACTGGCTCAGGAACTGGTTAGAATGGAGCCTGTCCATGGAATTCATCCATTCTCTGCTTGGGAAAGGCTGGAGAAGATGACAGATGGCAAATGAATTGATATAGAAATAAAAACAATTCTGCAAAGTCTCTTAACTTGGAAATTTTTAACTTTGCTACAATTTTATTTTTCTAAAGTCCAAGCATATATGTCTTGTGGCTTACGGCTATGTCCAAAATATCAGTATGTCCAAGGCAAAAGAAGCAAAATGTAGTAATTAAATGTTTTGTACAAGCAGTACTCACCATAAATAGTTCAGGCTGCACAGAGACAAATAGAGACCCTAATTACACAGTCGACCCTTAAATAATGCAGTGATAAGGGGTGCCGGCCCCCTAGGCAGTCTGCATATAACTTTTGACTCCCCCAAAACTTAACTATTAATAGCTGACTAATGACAGGAAGCCTTACTGATAACATATTAACAGTTGATTAACACATATTTTGAATGTTATACGTATTATATACTGTATTCTTACGATGAAGCAAGCTAGAGAAAAGAAAATGTTACTAAGAAAATCATAAGGAAGCAGAAATACACTTATAGTATTTACTGAAAAAAATTTGTGTATAAGTGGACCCACGCAGTTCAAACACGTGCTGTTCAAGGGGCAACTGTGTATGTGCCAAGAACCTGTGCCCACGCAGAGGTTGCTGAGACTATGGTCATGAAAATACTGTGGCTGGTCTAGGATGCCACAGGCAGAGTGCAAATTGTTATGATGTTGTGTGTGTTGGCCTGGCTGTGCAGCAGAGAGACATCCTTCCATTTCCCTGTGGGACAAATGTCAACAAGCACCACATGACAGATGAGGTTGGGATTTATCCTTTGCCTTTTTTCAGAAAAGAGCTCCAACTTATGTCCTTCCTATGTATGAATGTTGGTGCCCCAAGAGCACTAGAAGCCCCTGGAGAGCAGGGACTGTCTTCCACTTCTTTGTAGAAGTACCAGGTGGGCAGAGAGATGCCTTTCGCTAAGTTTTTGATGAAAGGGTTGCCCTTGCAGTGGCCATTCTCTTGCATTTTGCTGTAGAAATGCAAGAGATGTACAGTAAAAGGTGGAGGATTTGGCAACTCAGTGAATCTCCCCAGAAACTCAGCCATAAGTTACGAATGGCCCCTTCCCTCACAGGTTCCTTCAGCCTTTTCTCTGGCAGTCACCTCCACATCATCTTTTCTTCCTCCTCTTTCCCAGCAAGCACCTTCCCTTTCCATCCATGTTTTGCCATATAGTCTCCTACACCAGGGGATGAGAGTCACTGGGGTTCTCTACCACTTGCTTGTGTAGGCTTTTCACTAGAGACCTTTAAAGCCTGGAGATACTTCTTCATACTCTGGCTTCAGCATTTTGCTCAGTATGTTTTGAGGAAATCAAACAGTACTGCTATATCCATCTGTACTGTTCTTTGCCATATATAAATGAGGAAATAGAGAAGGTAGATAGAAAAAGACTAGTTGAGAAAGAAGGTGAGAGAATAAGAAAACAGTCAAAGCAATAATTCAGGTTTGAGAAATACAGACATTACCAAAAACTGAGAGAAAATAGTATTCTAACCCTTACAATGATGAGCAGAACATGGAGGAGTATTGCAGTTTGTGAAAACACAAAGAAATTTAGTATAACACCCAGGAGGTAGGATGGGGCGAGACAAACAAAATCAAGTACTGAAATGTTATTCTTTCAAAGGAAAGAAAGAAAATGAGCATGATATGATCAGAGAGAATAGATTAAGCTTGAAGACAGTGGGACTGAGATTGAGTTATTGTGAGATCAAAATCATTTAAGAGAAAAGAACCAGGCCTTCCTGCCATCCAGTTTCCCAAATCTGTGATATTTCTCTTTCCTTGTCTCAGACGTAGTGAAAAGCTGAATGTCAGTGATGGAGCCCTGTGAGGTTCAACATCGGCGGCTGTCATGGCCACATCCTAGAAGCTGTGTTTAGGGTGCCCTAATCATAAAGTGCTTCTCAGTATCTCTAATCAGACCCACCTCTGATATTTCAGGACTGAGGTCAAGAGTACATAAGTGAGAGATCTATATATTAAAGTATATCAAGCTAACAAACTACTTAAAAAATATGTTCTATGCCCCTACCTTGGTGAATATACATTTTTAATAACCTGGAAATTCAGGTTCCACATTAAAACTTTTGGAGTTCTTGCAATTCTCTACTAGAATTTGGAGGTACAAAGAAAGCTGGTCTTCAGTCCCCAAATCCTGCCTCATCGCACAGCACTCTCACATTCCTCAAGGGCTTCATCCCATACCACGTTTCTGTGGACATCTCCAACTTTTTCACATCTTATCTTTGACTTACCTTGACCATTCCTGGTGCCCAGATGTGCACCTACCAGCAGTGTAGTCTGTCCACAGGAAGATGGAGCTGGTAGAAGTCTGAGCTGGCCCTGGAAGCAGGCTCAGGATATGTGAAACATGTTCTAGAAGTAAGGGCAATCTCTGCTTGGGCTCATTCCTGTAACCTTGTAATCTTTTCTCCTTGTAGAGAAGAGTGTGGCCAGGGGACATCCTGGAAGAAGCCCTCTAAAGCTTAATATCAGAGGCCTGTCTGCAGAGGTTTAAGGGGACCACTGTCCCATAGTCATTAACTGGTTTTTACTGGGAACTAACCTATGGAATACACATGGGCTGAAGACTATGAATAGCGGTGCCAGGGAATACACTTTAAGTGATAAATGATTAGTAGAGTTAAATGACTGTGTAAAAAAGTAGATAATCAACTCTCGTACTTCACAAATCTCTACCTTTCTCAGGTTCCTCATTGCCATAAATGGCTCTACCACACCAACCCATGACCATCAGGAACCTGAGATCACTCTAAATCTTTCCTACTTCCCCACCCCCATGTTAAGCTTTGTCCATTCCATTTCCCAAAAATGCCTCTTCACCAATTTGGTGAGTGCAAAACTACCAGCTAATACACAGGACACAGTTTGTGGAATAATTGGGAGTTACGGAAGCTCAGAGGAAGAGCCAATTCTGATGTGGTAAGGACGGGGGAGGAACTAACACTCCTCGTAAGCCTCTCGTCAGGGACTTCTTACACATTACCTTGAAAGTGGGTGGCTCTTGAAGGAAACATTAGCCTTGGATAAGTGAAGAGTGATAAGGCCATTCTGAACCTATACGAAGACAAAAAGAATCAGGTTTTTACTTTTTCATTTATTTTTAGGGTTTTTCATTCTTAACATTACCCAGAGCCAGCCACCCTTTCATGGAAATTCACCAGTGTGCTTCTGCCAAGGCAGAAAGAGGCTACTTCGCATTTCTGTCTTTGTACTTGTGCTTTCTCCTATCACCCTTCCAAACCCTTACCTGGCTGGTCTTTTGCCTTCCAGAGACGTTTAAGCTCAGGAAAGGCACCTCTGCACAAGCCCTGGGGGAGCAGGCTTCTAGCTTGGCTGGACAGAGGTGTGAGAACCCGAGTGTGATGTCGATCTACCATGTGGACAATTTTAAGTCAGCCCTAATGTGTACTCAGCTGCCCAGCTCTAAATAGAAGTCTTGTGAGTAACATGGAACCTCAGCTGTTTTATAACCATCCTCTCAAACTTCAAAGCACTTGGCCCAGATGAGCCAATGAAATCTAATATATATATTTTCTATTTTTGTTTTATTCTCTTCGTGTCCATGCAATTAGAATAAACTGTAAATTAGGTGTTTGGTTAGATACAATGTGGTTTGGTTAGATACAATGGTTTAGAAATGTAACTTTAGTTTGTTATAAGATAATAGCTGGTTTGTTTTGTTGTGACAGTAGCAATAAAGTAAAGTTACTACAAGATAAAATGTGGTAACCAGACCAAACTACTGAAACGAAGCCACAAATCAGAAGTGGCCCCAACCTGAGAACTTTCTGTGTAAAAAGTACGATAAATTCCCATCTCTGAAAGTGTATCATAGGGAGCCCTGTCAGAGCCAACAGCATTATATAGACTCAGACATTTGCCATGGGTCAAATCATGTCCCCTAAAACTATACGGGGTAAAATTCTGTTGGAATATAGAAAAGTTCCATGCCATTGACACTATATGCATTGTATTTATGTTAGATATTGGTCTCTATTTTGACCCTACAAGTGCATGCCTGTACCCCACGGAGGATGCTATAGGCAAAGATCGAAGTTTATTTTTAAGGAAATGGGCTAATAAATTGAGCCATGAGTTGGAGAGAAAGATACTTGGGGGTTCCCAAGTTGTGGGGACAGTAGGGGAGCATGACACCACCCTGGCTCCTGACAAATTGCTAACTTTGGAAGCAGCAAGAAGGAGGCAGGTCTGTTCTCAGATCTTGGCTGTAGCTACAGCACAAAGCACCACCATCAGAGGCCTTAAATGGAGCCAACGTCAACAAGAAAAGTAAGAGACGATCCATGAGCTCATGTGAAACAGCCCAGGAATGCCTGTAAATACTGATGGGGGCTGGAGAGAGAGAGACTCATGTGTGATTCTTGCAGAGTGCTCAGTTCCCAAATGTTAGGCAGATGTTGGCAAACATCAGCAAGATTTGGGCCACTACTATGAATTTGACCCTGTTTGTATTCAGAAGTTAGCAAGACTAAGACAACATGAGTTAGAAATGGGAAACACTTTGGTTCAATACTATTAGCTAATGTTTATTGAGTATTTACCATGTGCTAGAGATTGTCTTATACACCTTTTATGTTTTATTTAATTTACCATAACTGTATAAAATAACTCCCATTGCTTGTTCCACTTCTTAGATGAAAGCTTTGTAGCATATTAATCTTACTTAAGATCATAAATACCAAGTGACCAGAGCTGGGAACTAAACTTTTGGCGTCTGACTCCCCAGCTGGGCTCATGACCAGTATCTGATTACCTCCTTCATCACACTATTCTGAGAGCCACTTTTTGTGTAGCATTCCAGACTGATGCCTCTCTGCCAAGCAATTTCCCTGGGCCCTGAGATACCCACTAACACATCTATATCATTAAATTTATATACATATATAATATCACGCAAAATAGACAACAATGTGCACCTCTTCAAACACATGCATATCATAAGAAAACAATTTCCTGAGCTTACAGTAGAGTAAAATTTGGTGGAAAAGCACACATGTTCTAAGAAACACAAGTGCCAGAGAACAAAATGTTATATTTTTTGTACAGCAACTCACTGTGAAGCCCCCAGTTCTCATAGAAATTCTTTTAAACTTAGGCCAAATGGGCCCTCCTATAAATGGCCTTGGAAATAACTTTCGAGTATTCAGATGCCTTACATGTGAAAGCTATATGCAACCAGATACATGTATAAAATTCACAGGGCTGGAGGAGAGGGCTCAACTTTGTTTATAGACTTTCTGAAATATATATATATATATATATATATATATATATATATATATATATATATATCTGTGCGCTTTTTGGTTGATTGGTTAAAAAGCTGGCACTGTATTACAGATAACATTCCCATATTGATTATACCATTTCTGAGACTGGCCTCTCTGTGACAGGAGCAGCATAATTAGTTTTTTCCTTGTTAAATATTTGTAAATCATTTGTACTTTTATGGGGTACATAACCTGGCTGTTACCCTTCAAATAATCTTCTTGTAACTTGTTTAAACAAGAAATATCTCCTAGAGTACAGTGTCACTCCTGTCCTTCAATGAGACTATAATATAACATAAAGACTTCCCTTGCTTGTGAAATATAAAAGGGGATCCATGCCACTGTGATGTAAAATAGGTCTGTAAAAGGCTCTATCTAAACAGACTCGAGAAATGTACTGCTGCCTAGTCGTTCTGCTTACACCACTGGGTAGCAGCAAGATCAGGAAAAAATGTTTAATTTTTTTGTTTGTTTGCTTATATTTATTTACTTTAATATATGGGTAACCACAATTGTCAATCTCAATCTTCAAAAACACTGATTTGAGGTTCAGAATAGAAAAGATATTAATACCACTTATAATTACATCATCCTATGGTTATCTTAAAATATGCATTTCAAGGTGCAACTCTGAAACATGACTTTCTCTTCACTGTGCCCACTGAGAGTCGCTACCTCAAAAAGAGGCAGCATAGGAGGCCATCCAAACATTCCAGAGAAGCCACAATTACTTATAAAGTTTCTTGGAAAGCCTCTTTGTATGTGGACTTTTCAGTCTCACAGCATAGCGTTTTGAATGGCTTAAACTATCATAAATCCTTTCTTTTTCTATTAAAAATTGGAGTGAATTTGAATATGATAAAAGGCCAAATGTCACATGAATATAAATCTGATAAATAAATCTGATAACACAATGTGTGTTGATATAACACGCATAAAATAGCAAGACCTAAATCTAAAGAGAGAAGGATTGTGACTAGTGCTTGTTAAACAAGCCAGAGGTCTGTGGAAGGAAGAGCAGTGTCCTGGGACAGGTACATGGCCTGAGCACTAGCCCCACGCTCTCAGATGGCAGAAATCCATTCAAACCAGGCAAAGTAAACATTATAAGAATGCACAAAAACCTCAGGGCAGGAAGTAAAGTTGGGCCCCACGGGACACTACCATCATAAGTCAGAAAGCCATAAGAAACCGGGATAACTTGTTCACTCTTCCTGAGACCACTAGATTTCCATCTGTGTGTTTCACGGTGCCCCTTCATCTCTGCAGATGGCCGGCAACTTCCACAGGACCTCAATTCAAAAAACTAGTTGTGGCTGAGCTGAGACTAGCACACCTAAATTAGCAAAAAATGAAGCGGCTGGGTTCACTTGGGCATGCTGTGGGATGGAAGGTGTGGGGTGTGGGAAACAGGCAGACACAGAGAAGTAGAGAGCAGAAGAAGCTAGGTATTTTTGCATGGCCCAAGGGGAAGCTGAAAACAGAAGACCACTGTTTGCTTACCTACAAATATTCAAGATGGCTTGCTTTTGAACTAAAATCTAGTGTTTAAATGACTTTGAAGGAAAGATGCATTTGGACCCAATTTCAATGCTTTACATCCAGATAATGGCTACAGAGGAGCCAATTCATTTGTTTGTCTAACAGATAAAGAAAGACTTAATCCCTTGCTAACTATTTAGTTTCTAAAGCACAGTTTTGTTTGTTTATTTGTTTTTATGTAAAGACCAAATTAAAGACATCTCAATGGAGAAGAAATGAGCATTCAGAAAAGTTGGTTCATGCCGTCCAGTCTCCTTGATCTTTTTTGTATCCCAGGCAAGTCAATGTGTGGCAATCTGTATCGATTATTATTATGGCCATAGCAGATGTTTTTCCTATGTGTGTACATACACACTCACACATACACACACACACATTAGGATAATAAAAACCTCACATACATTTTATAGTACTTCAAAATGTTTTAAATTTTTCTATTTCATGCAGTAACCCTATAAGACAGAGCAGTATTAGGTTGAACCATATAAAATTTTCATTTTTATGGTCAAAAGTGGTCGAATATTATCAATATTTCAACCTAATATTGGAATAACCACTTAATACACGAGTTGATCAATTTATAGAGGTGTTAAGCAAACAATTTGGGCTTTCCTGGTCCCTAAGTGCTACAGATGGAACTAAAATTCATGTCTTCTGACCCCAGCTCAGTGTCTCTTCCGCTACAATGTTATATATATGGAAAGAGCATACCCATATGTAATAAAAACTAAACTTAAGCATGTTGTCTGTGTTTGCTTTGTGATAAATTCACTATAGATAAAGATAATGAGAAAAACTTCAAGAAATCTGCCTTAAATGTTCTTCATTAATTTTTTGCAACCTTATGCATTTTTCTCCAAATTAGCAAACTGCAAAGAATCAAGTCATTTATGCTGTGACAAGATTATATATTTAGTTTTTCACATTAATTGGCTATGAGTAAATTATTTTTTACCTCTGCTGTTTAGGGTTCAGAGCGCTAAAGAAAAGAAAAAAGAATTATGTCTGATTAAATTTTTAAAAAAGAATTATCATGTCATGAAAAACTATTTCTCTATAGCTTTTATTTTTTAATAAGGGAGCCAAAGTCTCTCCATTTCGAGAAAGATAAAATTATATCTTTTGTTTCCGATGTAGTCTTCCAGAAAATATCTGAATTGAAATTCAAATCAATAACCCAATCCCCCTTCTGATTATACTAACATTTTTTTTTTAAATACAGATGTGTTGCAAATGAGTAAATCATATATAACTTGTTAGCTTTTTTTTTTTTAATGCTACGGGGGATTCCCTCATGTTATTATATATGCAATGTTTTCCTAAGATTCAGTAAATGACTATCAAACATGGAAATACGGTTTAACAACTTAAACTAAAAGAAATGTACATCATTAATTTAAATTCAATTAGCTGGCTGCATCCCAACAAATGGCACTAGTTAAGTGCCTTGAGTGTGTGGTGTGGGAATTCAACTGGTCCAGCCAGCCCCTGATTTCTGTGAGCGGCTCAGCAGTTGTTTTGTTGCCCTAGAAGATAGACCCTTTCTCCCCATGCTGCACTCACAGCTTCTCAGGGCACAGGGAAGATGGCACCGATTTGTTTACCCATGAATGCTTTTTTGAGAGGAGAGAGGCCTCTGTGCTTCGATATTTCCCCCTAGACAAACTTGGGGTGGGGGAAGAAGGGCACTCCTGTGTCATTTTGCTGTTTTTATCTTTCTAGCTCTTTGAGAAGATTCTTCTTCTACCTTTCAAACTTAAAACCTAACAACAACAGCAAAAGACTTTTTCTGC
This sequence comes from Eidolon dupreanum, assembly GCA_028627145.1. Classification (NCBI taxonomy): domain Eukaryota; kingdom Metazoa; phylum Chordata; class Mammalia; order Chiroptera; family Pteropodidae; genus Eidolon; species Eidolon dupreanum. The sequence goes on from CM053515.1 coordinate 71,233,204, forward strand.
GTTATTACTCATTATTATTTCCAGACAAAACAGGTTGTCAAAAAAATTCAAGATTCAAAGAAATCTTCAGAAATGTCATCTGATTGCATGAGTATTTTATCTAATACCTGGTGCATTCAGTCAGTAGGAGAAGCTCTCTGGAAGAGAATCAGAAAATATCTGTTTGTATTCATGCTTCTATATCACTGAAATCTACCCCCTCCCCACACTATACCTACATATTAATTATACATCATTGGTCTATACAAGGTTGTCCACGTTGAACACAAACAATATATCTACAATAATCCTTTGTTAACACATATATACTTGGTATGATACTCTTCATTGATTATCATTTTTATGTGTATGATCCAATTTTCTCTTTCAACAAAGTCACTGCTTAGCCTTGATTTCATGGATAAGAAATGGAATATAAAAAGGACCAAAATTAGTAGCTGTGCCAGTGGCAATTACTGCATAATAGTAATTGTCCAAAGCTACCAGAACCCCAAAACTCAGTGGCTTCAAACATTAAGTACTTATGATAAGTCGTAAGTCTACAGATCAGCTGGGTAGTGCTGTTCTCTGCTGGGCCTGCTCTTACAAGCTTTGGGTTGGTTAGTCAGCTCTCTAGTCATGACTAAGATCTCACCTATGGTTAGGGGGCAGCTAGGGGCTGGATTGTCTAGGACGGGCTCACTATTTTGTCTGATGGTTGGTTGATTCTTGACTAGGACAATTATTTACATGGTTATGAAGGGGTCCAAAGGAATGAGTGAAACGGCTAAAGTCCTTTTGAGATTTAGCCTCAGATATGGCACACCTTCATCTCCACCAAATTTCATTAGTAGAAGAAACTCAGCCTTAGGCTGGATTCAAGGGCAGAGGAAAGACTCCACCTTTTGAAAGGTGAAGCCACAGAATCACATTGCAAATGATGTGAATACAATGAGGTGTAAACATTTGTGGCCATTTTAAAAAGGATTCTATCACAGTAGTTAATACAGTATTTCCAAAGTACCCTGCACAAAACACTGTTTCCATTGGTGGTTTGCAAAACAACACACATGCACACATACAAAAAAGGAGAAGCGTGGATTTCCAAATACAGTTAAAAAATTGAGTTTACGAGATCCCTCTCTGCAATGCCTAGAAATGAGCTAACATGGCTCTGACTGTCTCAGCAGGGGCAGCTTTCACTCCTCATGGGTTCAGAAGCTCCTTTTCTTCTCATCAGCAGCAGTTGCACCGAGACTCAGTTTCCCAAAGGCCCCTCAAGTCTCCAGATACCAGGCGACTAGAATTTCCAGCAATCACTCAAATGGCTGGTGTCCAAGTTTAGACTGTTAGGTGTCTGAGCCCAGTTTTCCTCATTGAAGACTTCTCTTGCTTACATCACATAAATGGAGAGCAATAGGGTGGAAGAGTCCTTTATAGGAACACAGCCACACAGTACACCCCACTGTGCTCTGCCCCAGCATACCTCTCTCACATCTCCACGGGACTCTGAGAGAACAGGGGCTGGTGCACCTGCTGAGATTCTGTGCCAGATGACATTTGCGGGTGTTTGCACACAGACCATTGCATGAGAAGGTCAAACAAAAATTATCAGGGGTCCTTTGATTCTTTACTGTAGAACCCAGTGCCTTTGGTGATTGACTCTCCAACAGACAGAATATACAGTTTCCCAAGAGTTTTGATTAAGGAAACTATTTTTAAGGAGCATCTTGCAGAACTGATATTGTATAGCATGCACATTAGGGAATGATGCCTCACTTAAAGGATATATTTCAGTAAAATAAATATATCAAAAATGCAAATTAATAAAAACTCTCGTTTATTTTTTCACATATGCTTACTCCATTTTCAGTCCCTTTTGGGGAATTTCTGACACTCAAGATAAGCAACTAAACAGAAGCAACTAGAAAAAAAAAAAGTTGAAATAAAAAAAAAAGAAAGACAAGATCAAGAAAGAAAACAGTTAAAGCTGTCAGGCAAAATGGCCCAGTGCCTGTTACATTTTAGGCACCCCACAGAAAGTGCATTGAACCAGCATCTGAACACAAAGTTTAATTTGAATGAACAAAGAAAAGTAATACTTTATTATTCATTCAACAAATCTTATGTATAAGTCACATAGGTTACTGGGGACACCCAATGAAATATATAGAGTCCTTGCCCTTAAGAGGCTTACAGTCTAGGGCAGGAGTCATCAAAGTAGGGCTTGCTGCCAGTTTTGGCAAATACAGCTTATTAGAACTCAGCTGTGGTCATTTTTTTTATGTGCTGTCTATGGCTGCTTTCATGCTCAATGGCAAAATTGAATACTTGCTGCAGAGACTGTGTGGTTTCCAGATCCTAAAATGTTTACTGTCAGGCCCTTTACAGACAAAAAAGGTGCGAACTGTTCATTGAATCCTGGTTCTTCTTTAATTGCTCCAGTTCTGTATTCTTTCTCTTAGAGAATGCATTTTTTGCTCTTATGGTTTCACTTACTTCTTCTACAGAAATGACTCTACAATCTCTATACCCTATATACCCAGTCATGTCTCACTGGAGGTATTTCTAGAATTTCTCAATTTGTTCTATGAAAGCAATTACTGACTGTGCCTACTCTTCATGTTAGTCCTCTTTCTAGGTCAGAGTTGACACATAGATTAGAGAGAAACGAAAAATGTAACCATTCAGATTGAGATGCATGTGGAATACTTTAGTATTGCTCTAATAATATGCTTTATTTTGTAAGTTCTTAAGGTATCTTATTATAATTAGCTTTTTATTCTAATATGGCAGGGAAATTTTTAAAAAGTCATTGATATTATCACTGTCTATTTATGAAAGCAGACACAAGCGAGTTAAGTGATCCATAAAAGAGCTCAGTTCCCTGGCAGCAAATGTTACTCTTAAATTTTAGCAACAAGGCTGCTCCTTCATTCTATCCCATGCAAGAGCTGGAATTCCATTAAACTGGACTTTCATTAATTTTCTTCTTCAGGACCCAATTTCAATTTAGCTACTTCCTATCTCCAAATAGTGCAAGGTAAGAGGCATATCTTATACTTAGCACAATTATTATTAGGTGAAGAAATGATGGTGCAAGAGTCAGTGTTATTTTTTCCCCCAGGAAATCCTTGAGAGGTTATTTCTGCTTATGTGTTTCTTTAAACCTCTGTCATGTTTCCTTTCTTGTTCCCACTGCTGAGGTTGTTTCTTTTTCTATGGAAATATGACAATAGTAGCTGCAATCAGCTCTAGATGCATGGAAAATCTCTAATTCTGCCTCTTTTCTTCAAAAAAAGCACTTCCTAAAGGGGAAAGGTGACTTCCCCCTCCTAGGTCTGAAGAGCAAATTTCCAGAAATGTGGAGATGTTGGAAGTCTAAGAGATTTTCATAAAAGAAATAGCAGCATGACTATTTTTTTCTCTGAGGACTGCTGGAGCTCAGCTGCTATATAGCTCTGAAATTCTGCTCTATCATTCTGTCCTCTATGTATTGTATTTCAATAAAAACTTAATAAACAGAATATTAAAGATTTGAAGAATTATACAAAGTATTCAATTTCTAACCTTGCCATTTATTTTATTTTTATGAAATATCAGGACCAGTTTAATAAGCAAAATAAACATAAACTTTGGCATTTATAACACTATTCACCAGATTAATACCAAATAATATTTTCTAGAAGTACCATTTTAATAGGAATAAATAGCTAAACAGATATGTCTTAGACCTACTCTACCAAGATTACGGGAGCTCAATTTTTGAAAGCAAATTAACAGCCCAAATCAATATTTTCCCCATTAATTTCATATTCATTGGAAGAGTTTTACTAGTAGAAGATATCAAAAAATATGCTATATTGGACCAGCCAATGCTGTCTTTGATGCATATTAAAAAGAGAGAGTTCTCCTCATTTTTTTAGTCTTAACTGATGGTGCTGGGCTTGCTACTATTGGTCTCTTTATAAAACACTTTGCACATACATATGAGCACAGTTGACAGTTAACATTACCAGATTTATCTGGGACAGGGGGCAATATGATGTATTTTATTATTAATGTTTCAATTTACTATCTCCCACTACCCTCTCTCTTCCTATCTCCTGGCTAAGATGTTCCAAGAAGCCGATGACTTCAAAGACTCAAGCACCTAAGAAAGAATATTAAGAGAAATAGGCTCTTCTTAGATCTCAAGGGAAGAGTAAGGAGGTGAGTATTTAGGAATCTAAACCACTTTATGATGAATTCTACATGTCGTCACACTACAGAAAACATGCAATTCAATATTTTTTAAGTTACTTGAAATCTAAATATAAAACAATAAACAAAAAACCCAACATTATCAATGAATGATTCTGAAATGATAGACATCATATTTACACGGAAAATTGTAAAAAGAGAAATAAAACTTTGACCAGTTTCAAGAATGGGTGAGGGTATGTAGAAAGAAGTATTTCTCTATACTGCTGGTGTGAGTTAAAATTGTTACAGGAAGTTTGGAGATCGATTTTGTAGCATGGGTCACAATTTAAAATATATATACCCTGTAGTGCAGCACATTCATTTACACCATCTAACTTAGAGAAAAGTTTGGACATGAGTACAAAGAGTCATATGCATGGGTGTTTATTGTGGAATTATTTGTGATAGCTGAAATTTGAATCAACCTAAATGTCTACCAAGTGAATGGCTATGATGGATATTGTACAACAATGCTAATTTCTGACGTGTTCCATACATTTTTACATTTTAATATGGAAACATCTAGAAGAGTTGTTCTTCAATGAAATTTCAAGTTGCATGGCATATATTCAAATATGATGCTACTTATGTAAAAACACACATATGTAAATGCACACATACACAAACAATTTCATGCACGTACATATACCAAGCCATAGTTTTTGTTTGGTACTGCTATTTATGTATTTATATAAATAACAGTGAATGATTTGATAATATTCTCACCAAATTGCTAACAGACCTTCTTTTCCTCTGAGAAGAGAGGAAAAAAACTAAGACTCTTCACAAGGATGATGTTTGTGTAATATTTCCTCTGAAATACTACATGGGCAAATAAACAGTGTGGTAATAAGAAAATTAATATTATTAAGCACCTATCATGTGATAAGTGTCCTGTAAATTAAGACATCCCATTGCATAGGCAGAATTCGATGATCCCCAAGACCCCCAACCCTCTGTGCACACTCACAATCACCAATTTAGGTACTGCTGAGAAGGGTTTTCAGGTGTAATTAAGGCCTCAAATCAATTAATCTTAAAATAGGTCTATCATCTGGGTAGTTTCGAAATACTCACACTAACCCTTTAACAGCAGAAAGTTTTCTCTGGTCACAAAAGAGAAAATCAGAGATTTGAAGCATGAAGAAAGTAATGCTCTGTTTCTGACTTGAAGGTGAAAGGGGCCTCATGACAAGGAATGCAAATGGCCTCTAAGAGCTAAGCTCAGCCAGCAAGGAAAATAAGACCTCAGTCTTACAAGCACCAGGAAATTGATAATATTGGAAAAAGACCCCCAAGCCCAGATAACAGAAACCTTGATTTCACCTCCATGAGACCCTAAGCAGAGACTTCAGCCAGATCAAGTCCAGACTTCTGGCCAACAGAAAATGAGGTAATGTGTGTTGTGTTAAACTGCTATGTTTGTGGTCATTTGTTATGAAGTGATGTAAAATGAATACAGCTATATCGCACTATAGTAATAAACCCTATAGCTCAGCAGGATAACAAAACATAGTTTCCTCTTTCTCTAGCTCTATGTCTCATGTGAATATTCAGGGGGTAGAGTGGGATATGCTTTCCAGAGTTATTCAGAAATACACCTTACAGAATATATGATCACTTAGAGTCTCAAGGACAAGGCCTCTGGTGTATTGCACACCAGCTCTTCTGTGCCTCGGCCCAGAATGGCACACACAACTCATTGGTCAAAACGAGTCACATGGCCCCACCTAACTGCAAGACGGCAAAGAAATATGAAGGAGCAGATAGAGTATTTTGTGAACCCTCCTGCATCTGCCATAGGAACCTGATAAAATTCTTCCTGTGACCTTGTTAGAAATGAATTATCAATAGCTTTGAGCAGATGGGCTAACTGAAGCTCAGAGAGGATATGCAGCTTGCTCAGGGTCAAACAGCTGACACAGGCTGGATTGAACCTAGTTCTATGTAACTATAAAACATACTTTTTTTTTTTTTTCACTATATTGTGCTGCTTCTTCCCAATATGAAGAGTCTTCTAAAGAGACTACTAAAGAAGCTTGATCTGGAGAAGAAAATATACAACTGAGCTGAAAACTGAAGGTCATACTTAAACCTGGCTTTTTGACTCACATTATAAACAAGTGTCTTATGAATAAACATAAGCAATAAGAAAAAATTAGACATTTGGAGATGACAATCGCAGCATATTTTACTATATGCAAACATTGTTCTAAATACCTTAAATATTGTAACAACCCCTATGAGTTGGATGCTAGCATCTCCATTATAAATATGACAAACTTGATATATGGAGAGAGCAAAGACCAACAACTGGAAAAAGGCAAAGTGAGGATTTGAACCCAGGAATCTTGTTTTAGAACCCAAGAATCTAATCTAATGCTACAATCTGCCTGTCAAGTTTATCTCCTACAGCTTCCATAAAAATCTTCCATTCATTAGGAATTTCTTCCTCCCTGTTCTTGCCTTCAAGTTCATACCTATTTTCAGAGTATAGTTTACACCTCCTTTTCTTTAACAACCTCTGTTATTCTCAAGAAGTGAGTTTTACTTTCTCCAAACCCCTGCACAAGGTTATGCTTCAGTTAGGGTGTAGATGGTATTGACATTCTATCTTGTACAGTATCATTATTCGAAAAGTATTCGTGGTCAGTTAAAAAATGCATAACCCCCACCCTCCAGACATCCTTGTCCTCCTTCCTGGATCAGGTTAGTTATTTTACATGGCAAAAAAAGAGCCTCTGGAGATATGACTAAGTTAAAGGTCTTGATGAGATGGGGAGATTACGCTGGATTAATCCAGGAAGGCCCTAAATGCAGTCATTTGTATATTTGTAAGAGGGAAGCAGGGGAGATTACACACACACACACACACACACACACACACACACACACACACACACACAGAAGAGAAGAGGGCAATGTGATCATGAAGGCAGAAATTGAAATGATGCAGCCACAAAGGAATGCTGGCAACTATAAGAAGCTGAAAAAGACAAGGAGCAAATTTTTCTCTAGAGCCTCCACAGCCCTGCTGACATCCTGATTTTGGTCTAATAATATAGATTTTGGACTCTGGACTCCAGAACTATGAAAGAATAAATTTATGTTCTTTAAACCATACAGTTTGTACTAATTTGTTAAATCAGCCACAGGCAACTAATACAGAATTATTCAATTCAATTCAATATTTCTAAAATAATTTGATCAAATCAATTCATTTTAACATTTTTAAATTGGATCTTCATGACTATTCTGAATAATGAAATTATATTATACAGATGTAATTCTACATTGTATGTTTGACCAAATTATCACTAAAAGTTGTGATCTAAACATAGGACATTATTAAAGAAAAAAAAACTATATAAGTGATTGTAATGTCTGTTTGCCTTTCTGTTTGAAAGTAATGGAACATACAATATAAGGTTTTACTCTCTGTTACTAAAAGTAGAAGTTTCCCAAAACAAGCATTGCATCTTTTCACTGCTTCCAATAAATGGGTACATGAGCTTACTTCAGGGTTGTTTTATTTCTCAGGAAAAAAAAAAAAAAAAACATTTCTATAGTTTATTTTTTCTGGTAGAAAAATAAAATGAACACTTTTAGAAACTCAAAAGTGTTCATTTTACCCATTCAAAATTATTACATGCAAAAAGGTAGCACTTTCAGAGAAAAGATGAAGCTCTTTACTTTCAAGCACTAAGATTTACTATTGAGGGCTTCTAGTGTTTCTTAAATCCTAAATAACTGGAATATCTTCAACTATTTTCTAAATTGAATGCAAGATCTCTATAACTTAAAAAGAAGTAGAAAGTCAGTTTATGAGACTTTGATCAATACAAAATTAATATTCCAGGTACAATGAAACTCCGAAGTGGGTTCATAATAAAACACTTCAATACACCCTCTAAGTGCTGCCAAAATAAGCAGGAAGTTACTTTTTATTTGAGCAGTCAGATTTTTCTTCTGTCTGCAAACAGAGCAAAATTCAGGACATTTCACTACTGGAGAATCTCTAATGAGTGGGTAGTAAAATACCCACCTTTCTGACTGCCACTGGATATCAAAAAATTACTCACTTCTGACTCAGTAATTACCCACCAAAAATTTAGATCAAGTGGTCGTCAAGTCACCCAAATTAGTACCTGACAAGGAATGCTTCTGGCAAGGTTGGCAGCTGAGAAACAGGAAATGAGTTGCAAAACATTATTAAAACTTGAAAATAACAGCCTTAAAGGTGTGTGATCTACCATTCAAATACTCAAAAACTACTACAGAGAAAAAAATCATGCCTGAGCAGAAGGGACGCTCAGGGAGCCAGAGGAGGAGATGAAGCAAGGGAAATGTCACTCAATCTTCGCTCATCCAAAGGGCCACAGCCAGCTCCCTACAGAGCCATTATTATTACTACCACTATCTTGTCAAAGGTGACACACTTCTTAACAGTATTGGAAGGAAGTAGAAGTTTCAGATGTTTGTTTACAACTGACTCAGAGGGCCAAAACCGTGACCTGTAAAACTCTCACCAGTGGTTGGGTTATGTCTCAAACTGGGTGCTTACAGTCCTTCACAGTCCGACAAGGCTGGCAGGAGGTTCACCTTAGTGTCTGACCAGGAACCTCGTGTGATTCAAGTCTTCATGTTTGAGCAAACTTGGCACAGATCAAAGAGCTCAGCTTGTCTTCGTCTTCATGCTGCGTGCCATCTGGAAATGGATGCAAGGCTCTCAGGAGAATTGACTGGTTTCTTGATATTTTGATTTTAAATTAGTCTAACCAGGTCGCTGAAATTCAATTTTTTTGTTTGAACATTATTTTTGGTAGGATCATTGTAGTATTCATTCACCACTCAATCCATATTCCTATAATTCAACTTGAGAATTACAAATGTAGGCCTTAAAGGTGTGGTGACTTCTGAGTTATATCACCATTTATTTTTTGTTGATTTGTATATAGTGTGTGTGATAAAAACAAAAATAAACAAACAAAAACATTAATAACATTATTCACTAAGTACTGTTCTTGCCAGTCAGAGGACTTTTGTCATATGGTCTTTTATTAGAAATTTCAAAAAATAGCAAGCATCGAATCAGATCAGAAGTAGCCAGACTATGTCCCATGGGTGAAATCCAGCCTAATCCATTTGCTTACATATTGTCTGTGGCTGCTTGCCTTGCTACAATGGCTTAAGAGTTGAGTAGCTGCAACAGAGACCACAAAGCAGAAAATATTTACTATCTCACTCTTTACAGAAATAAAAATTGCCAACTGGATAAATTGCACTGAATAATAGCGTGGATATTAAGTGGATTGAAGTCTTTACCACAGGACTGTTCTCTGGTTTCTATATCATTATTGCCTGAGACTCTCTCGACTGTATTCAAGGCTTTCCAAGATCAAGTCCCCTGTCTTATTACCAACACTTATTATCCATTCCTATCCAGTACTGCATTCCCCAAACACACTGTGCATGTTCGCATTTGAATATTGATTACTAAGCATCAGGATAGAAAGTCTATTATGGTTTGTTTCCTGCCTATAAAGTACTTGCTATTTTGCAGGAGCTCATTACCCAGAAAGCATAGTGCCTGCAACAGAGTAGCTGTCACCTACATGTGTACCTTACATGTAGTTGAAATGAATTGAGCTGAATTAAAATATATAGAAGAGAACTGTGGCAGTCAGTGTACATTATGCTCCCATCTTGGCATCACCAGCAAATCAACAAATCAGACTAAAAGCTCTTCTTTGTTTGTACTACAAACTTATAGAAGAAATTCCCTGATAAGTTCTTGAAAAGTTTACTTAACAGCATTAAGTTTAAGTCACACAGCAAAATTAATCTATATTAATAGAAGCATTTTGCTAAGTTATTCTTTTTAACAAGGTCTTGAAAATTTTGGTATCTTTCAGTGAAGGAGAGAGAGATTGAGAGAGAAACAGGATTTATAATCTGAACATTAGGGACTGCTTTGTTTTGGTTATGAATAATTACTTGTGCCATGTCATAGATTCCATTATGATATTTCTTGTTATAATAACGTTACTGATACTGCATTTTTCTCCTGAGGTGATACTTGGGGGTCCACTTATGAAACTGTGTTTAAGTGAAGACTAATTAATTATAAAAGGACCTCTTGGCAAAGATTGCTCAAATTAAGTAATAATTACCAAATATCCTCTTCACTTTATGTTATGTAGACTTAGCCTCTAAGTTTTACCAAGCTCTTAACAAGTCAGTCCTGGCTGGTAATTACTTAATAATATCTTCCTTTAACAGTATAAACCCTTCAGGTTTTTCACAGCTTCTTCAAAAAATTATTATTATTAATAAGATTATTATTAATAATAATAATAATAAGAAGAAGAAGAAGAAGAAGAAGAAGAAGAAGAAAATAAAATTTCACTCCTTATTTCCATCCAGGCATGTATACCTAAGGACTGAAGGCATTTTTAGTTCAACAACTTATCTGAAATACCTCGACACAAATTGCATGCAGAAAGTCAATGGTGTTGATTTCAGATATCCAAAAGACATTGTTACTGCAAGGTTGGTTTCAAACTGAAATTCTAGACCTTTCTGACACTGAGACCTGAATGTTTGTACCCACTGAGACTTTTATGAAATGTTAAAAAAGTAAATGTGTCTGTTAGGCATTCGGTAGAAAGGAGGGTTGGTGACATTATGAGAATGTACATGCTACTTTAGATCTTTTCAAGAAGCAAAATACCTGGTCTTGGGACAAATGTCACATCCTTCCACAAGTCTTCACCAAATCTAACTGACCTGATTGTAAAGTAGTTTGCTTGACATCTTAACAAACATGTGTGGTACTCATCTCCCTTGTCTAAGTGTGAGGGACATACAAAATTTGGGAAGTTACAGCAAGATAATTTCCTAAACTCTTAATAAAAAATAGAACCATTAAATTATACTTAATTTTAAGCCTAAATAAGAGTTTGAGAGCAAAGGATGAGTATGTTGAGAAGGGGGATCAGCAGCAAATATCCAGCTGTACTCCAGTGCTATGGACTGAATTGTGTCCTTCAAAAATTTATATTTTGAAGTTCTAACCCTTAATGCAATGGAGTTTAGAGACGAGACTTAGGGAAATAATTAGACTTAGATGAAGTCATGTGGGCAGGATCCTCATATCGAAATTAGTGTCCTTACAGGGAGAGATATCAGAAAGCTTGTTGTCTCTCACTTTCTTTCTCTGCCATTTGAGGAGACATCAAGAAGGTAGTCATCTACAAGCCAGGCAGTCGACTATCAGCAGAACATGGCCACGTTGGCAGCCTGATCTTGGACTTCTGGCCTCCAGAATTGTGAGAAATAAATTTCTGTTGTTTAAACCACTGAATCTAAATCTATGGTGTTTTGCTCAAGCCGACTGAAACACCTGGTATGCAAAAGATTTCCATATTTCTTTTAGTAAAGGACATATCTGTAGGAGTGGCCTGAGTCTGATGCCTTGATTAATACATAAACAGACTCTGAGTGGCTCTTTTTCTACTTATCGCCAAGATACAATCTGGCACAACAGTTTTGTTTGATAGACAGCATTGGCCCATGCTTGTCAACTAGCCAATGTGAAATAACATTATTACTGTATAATGTCGAGTTAGGCTGCATAATATTTCCATTGTATGACACACATGATGAAGAGATTTCAGAGTTCTCAAATGTTTACATAATTAGTATTACATATTTGAAAATTAAGGTACCACTAGCACCATTATTACCATATTTTCTTTCTTCCAGGGTGCTGATATATATGCGTGTTCACTTTCAAGAATGATCAGAGCAGATGCCTCCATTTCCAAAGGCTCTTTGTGTCCCTGCTGTCACTATAGAAGGCATCCAAACCCCCCACTTCATCTTGCGGCCTTGCCCAAAATAAAATAATCAGGGTCAGCCAGAGGAATGAGAGGAGAGAACAAGAGGGAACTGGCCTAAAAGACCTGGCTCCCAGTGTAGTTTATTGCTCTACTGCTGGTTTGAAAGGATTATGTAGCCATAGGCTATCTCCAGATAGAAAGATGGTTCAGTGACATCTCTTTGGTAAATAAGTAGCTATTCCTCCTCCCTCTAAACGTCACATTGAAGTAGGCTGTGTTTTCTGATTAATTCAGTTTGAATACCGCTGACTGTCTGTCACTGTAGTCAGATGTCACTGGTGGCAGCTCAGAGAGTCTAACCTTCTCTAACATCAGTGCACACAACTCATTTTAAAATATGGTCTAATAGTTACCGAATACCTGCAAGGTAAAGGGAAGATGGGATGAATTTTCCCTCAAAATAGCCTGCAACCAAATTTATGAAAGCAAACTCTGTAGGCACTATAGTGTTCTCTGCAATGTAAAGGTGGTAAGTCACTTGGAAATTTCCCCAAAGAATTGCCTTCATCTTTTACCAGAGCCTGACCAAGCCTTTGGTACTCAGAGATGTGAAGAAACATGGCATCTCCTTAGGTTTTCTTTGGTGCATAATTAGGAGGGACAAAATACCATGACCTTTTGTCTCTGAGTGATCTGATAGTGGAACCCTAAGTTTTCACAACAATCAGACATAGGTAAGCCCTGCCCAATCCATCTCATTTTTTCCCCCTTTTGGAGGTAGAACGGTGTGGTGATACCCTGGGCTTTGGAGTCAGAAGTTGGTTCAAATCATAACTCTTGCTATGAATTAGCTTCCTAATGTAAGGTAAGCAACTAAACTCTTCTTATCCTCAGTTCTTCTTCCACAAAATGGCAGTAATATCACCTTGTTAAGTAGCTGTGATAAGCAAATGAAATCCAGAAGGGGAACCTCCGGCACCTTATCCCTCATTTGTTGAACACACATTGGAAAATACTGCTACTAAAATATGTGCATTGGTTTTATGTGTGGCCATGTGCAAAAGTGACAAGGCTTTGACCTAATCTTGCCCCAGGCTTTGGCCTCCACGTCCAACAATAAATACACACTTCTCTGTCTACAACTCTATAAACAGGGACATGTGTTCCCGTTAACAATGCATGCTCTGGGCTGTCTCTGTGATCAATTACTTTATATCATTTTCAAATTACCTCATGTTTACATTTTTCCAAATAGCTATCCCCTGAACAAAATGGGTTTGCCTGACTATGGCATGGTCAGAGGAGTTCCCTTCAACTTATCACATCTAGAATGCCACAGACAGAAATGCTTCTGGGCTATTTGCTAAGAAAACTAGCATAAGCTGCTTATCAGAAAATATTACATTTTCCCTGAAAGGTGAGCTGTTTTGTCAGTTGCTTTAGCTGTGTGAAATTCCCTTTTTGTCATGATAGGTCACTGAACAGAAGCTTATAGTAGACTGCCATCTCCCGAGTGGATGCCAGGGCCCTGGGCAAAAATCCTAAAAAGCTAGTCTTTGCTTTCAGGACAAGTACGCTATGGTTGAAATCCAAGCCCTATATATATGTAAGTGGTATTAGTGTTGTTATAATTGTGCAATCTTTAAAGATGTATCAGTCAACTTACCTTGTAGAGCCAGATCTTATACAAAGCTTGATGTTCTTTAGTTTCTTATACTGGCCAAATAGTCTGGTAGAAAATAGTACATATTCTGTTTTTTTGAAGCACCTCACCTTAAAATTTAAGAACCAAAATTTCAGTCCCTAAAGGAGCACCACAAGAACTTGAAAACTTGTTTCAGGTCCTGTTGTTTTTTTTAGTCATTGGTGGCATGGGGCAAATCATTCCAAAGCCCAAAACTCAGTTGCCACATCTGTAAAAGTCAATAAACGTGTCATTTATCTCTTGGGGTAATTACGAGACTCATGGGAGGACACTGAAGTAAAAATTCTTGTTCACTGCATAGGCCAGGACAAATGTAAGTCATAGAAATTACTATGCTAATAATCAAACACATTATCAAGTTCCACACAATCATGATGTGAGCGGCTAATCATTGCCACTCTCTCAGCTTTTAGTTTTATGCTCAGTGTCTTGGGCTCGGCTGATCAGTACACCGTTTTTATGCTGGGTAGAAAATGACACAGGAGGATTGGATTCTGCCTGGTTTATGGTCTAGGCTATACAAATTTGCATTTTGACCAGAGACCTGGGAGAATTTACTGTGCTTCATGAAGTTTTACAATTGAGTCTATTAGTATATATTAATAATAAAAACAACAATAATAATTGAACACTCAAATAGGTTAAGTGGCTTTCTCTAGGACATGACAGCTAGAAAAGAATCAAGACTTAATTTACACCTAACTCTGCCTGGGTTCAAACAGCATAATCCAGAGGCATGAGGGTTCACTTCCTCTGTACCCTGATGAATCTTTTGAGAAAGGCAATGGCCAGAAGTCATGTAACCTCAAGCGCCTTCCTTTAATTCTAAAGAACAAATAAAAGTAGTTTACATGCTGTTCTTGTTGATGTAAAGACAGAGTGCCCAGTCTCAAATTTGGAACAAAAGTGTGAAAAAATAGAGGAATGTTTTAGACAGCATTTATCTTCTTTTTTTCTTGCATTAGAAGACTCAAGTTCTTTCTTCTTTCTTTCTAACTTCTCTCTCTCGCGTGCATGCTTCCTCTTTTTTCCTTCTTTCCTTCCTTCCTTTCCTCCCTGTTTCTATTTCTCTCTCTCTCTCTCTCTCTCTCTCTCTCTCTCTCTCTCTCTCTCTCTCTCTCGGAGAAAGATTGGTCTAGGAACTAGAAGAAGAGATATTAGGCATCACTTTCTAGCTATAACCTTGGGCATTGACTTACCTGCTCAGAGCTCAGTGTACTCATTTCTGAAATAAACCTACAACCCTTCCCTCTATATAAAGACATGGAGTGGACTGCAGAAAATAGCATAAACATGTGCCTAGCAGAATGCTTGGCACTTAGGAATGGAAATTCCTTCTCTAACCTATACATAATATCTCAACAACTGGTACTAAAGTAGCAAACTTAGATCACTCAGGTTTGTATCACTTTCTAAATATAAATGTACTTGTCAAACCAATATATTTTCACCGAATCGAATGACTGTTTTCACATCATGCAGGGGGAAACAGCATTTTTTATGGATTATATGTCATTTGATTACTAGTTCATGGATGCACCTTACGTTGCTGCTACAATTCTTTTTTTATGGCTGGCCAGTGGTCATGCTCAAGGCCTGTCATAGGTGCTCGAGGTTCAGTATATTCCAGTCCAATCCCTTCTCCATCTCTCCTTCTCCCTAATCATTCTGACTCCTACTTTACAGCCAGCCAGAATGCTAAATTCTACTAGAGAAAAGTCTAGAATAGTACCAAGGATGAATTTGGTTTTCTTTGTTTGCAGTAACTGGTATTAGGCATTTCTGCCTCTAACCTCATGCCCTTTTCTGAGCTTGTTACCACACCTCTACTACCAGCATCACTAACCAGTATTAGTCAGAAATTAAAGTCAACAGTGATGAAAAGCACTACTATTTGAAGCCAAAAATAACCCTGATATGAAGGACAAGAAACCGCCCCTGAGATCCTTGGCATCCCTTCTTGTGGATATTCTCTAAATTCTTTCCAAGTGTTACTTCCTTTTTTTAAAATCTAGAAACTATTTTCTGCTGCTCGGAATCACAAGCTATGTGCCTACAAAGCACACCTGTGTTTCAAAGATATTTCTAGTCTGAGAAATATTGCACCAAAACCATATTGACTGGATGGAAAACTGGGTAGAACCTTTTAAATAAAAGGTTCATTTATTTATTTGGCAAAATGGTAGATAAATTACTTAACCCACTGTGAAGAAGCAAGATGCAGAAAGAATTGTTTGTTTTTGACAATTACTTGTGGCTCAAGTAATCAAAAAGCCAAGATATAACCTTCTGAGAGGTGCTGCTTTTGGTTCACTCTGAATAAATAAACTTAAGATACTTGGATCTTATGTATTCCAAAATTGTCTGCCTCTTGGATTTGCCATTATTCATATTATTCTGAAATATACACATATTTCTGTTTCAAACAATGGTAATAATACACATTTTTGAATTGAAGGAAGGCTCTATAATCTATCTTTTCTTGTGGATTCATCTGTACATGTACTTTAAAAATTGTAAAACACTGTATAACATACGGTATTTATTGTGTGTAGTATGCATATTTTTGTTTTACACATAACCACAATAATAATAAAAGGATTCTTGCTTGCACACTTGCCATAGCAATATTATTTCTCTAAACTCACGGCTCAGCCAGGTTATCTGCTTCCTTGTGAATTTGCAGACTAAACCTGGTGAGCCCTTTCCAGTCTGACAAACGTCACAACCCATCCACCCGAGTTACCATATGTGGCTCCAGCTAAGAGAATAACCACACAATCATACATTTTTACAATGGGTCTATAAAACAACCATTATAATAAATGTCTGCTTAATTAATACATTAGGACATAAAGCAATTTATTATGCTCTTATTTGCTATCATTCTCCCTGCTCAAATTTAATAATGCAAAAAGGTTTCTCAGATGCCAACCCCTGGAAATAATAAAAATACATTCATCATGGATATTGAATGCAGACACGCCTGGCAGTACTGCTGGCAAAGAGGAGGCAGTCAAGTGTGGAGAGAGAAACTAGGGGCTGTTTACACAAGCTTGGCTAGAATCAGGTCTTTATGACAGAGGAAGGAGCCTAGTGCAATGCTTGGTATGGCAGCAAGGAAGGTCCCCGGAATAACTGTTATTACAATAAGCAACAAAAGAGGGAGGGAGAAAGAGAGTTGGGGTGAAAAGCTTTCAAGTTGGTTAAATTCATGAGAGCTATGGAGGCTCAAATTGAAATTATCTCACTCTGTGCTGATAAATAAAGTAGCTCTGGTACCTAAATCATGACACTAACTATACGTTTCGATTTTTTTAAGTAGTGATTAGGTGGATACTCTGGGGAACCTACCAGCCTTCACAGAGATAACAGACTCAACTTAATATCAACTTAAAAAGAGACTTGAATTCTAACCAATCTCATGTAATGAATTGAAATTCTATAGCTTTCAGAGGGGGGGAAAGATAAAAAAGCGACACGGCTCCATTCTCTAACTTGCTGTCAGGAAATATAATTTGTGCTCTCGGTGATTCACCTAGCTCATATGCAGCATGCAAATTTATTTCCCTAATAATCAGACCTGGAGATTGCCCAAGAGGATTAATAGCATCATTCCTTATGACCGCCAGGATATTATGCACCTCTGACATGGAAAAATTGTGTTAGTTCTACAGAGAAAACGCAAGGATATTTGTCCTGCTAGACAATATAATAGGCTGGTGCATCATCAGATTACAATGTCATTTCAAAAACCTTGAATACAAATAATGTACAGTGGGGGAAATGTTGGAACAACCTCCCTTAATTCAGTAGCCTTGGATTCACATGTATTTTTGTGTGTGCTATGTGATGTATGAATGTGGTTTTTTTTTTTTTTTTTTTTTTTTTTTTTTTTTTTTTTTTTTTTTTTTTTTTTTTTTTTTTTTTTTTTTTTTTTTTTTTTTTTTTTTTTTTTTTTTAGAGCTTTCCAACATTGCCTGCAAAAAGGCCAGGGTATTATATATTCCATGTGATCTTGTCATTGTTTCTTGGAAAAGAGATGAAAAAGACATGTGGAAAGGGTTCTTTCTATGGGTTTGGTTTATTTTTATCCCACCCATTCCAACATTCAGAAACAAAATTTTCATAGGTAGACACCGATTGTCTGGGGTTTATCTAGGGGGTGTGCTCCTTGGTATGCATAGAGATATAGGTATCTAAGATTTTACTTTCTACTCCTGTCTGTATTCAAACATGGAGTCATTCGTTCTTTCAATCACTTAATACTTGATGCTAGAGGTGAAACAACATGTGTTACAATTGTTGTTTGGGACTATATTTTATTTTATTTCTTTATCTCTCACAATGAATCGGTCAGAAATTTTCCAGAACAGTAATGTCTCCAGCTGTACCGTAGACCAAAGAACGCTGCCTTGAGACAAGACCAAATTTCATTATTATGCGCATGGGAGCAATAAGATTAGCTCCTACTGCTGCCCCTAAGGTGGAGCAGCAGGACGAACCAATGAGATGACGCTAATGTGCATGTTAATAGTATTCTGCTAGAAGAAGTTGGGATAATTAAACATGTACCGTCTCTTTAAGACAGAGCTGCACACATTTTCTTCGGATGGGTGTTTACAAGAATTCCAATTTCAGGTCATAGCCATTTCTGAGATTGCTTAAGAAAGAGATGAGAATAACTTATCTTATTCATGTATTCAAGGAACCTTATAAAATGTGCAAAACATAACAGTTTTAAGGGGCAAAACATGCATCTTATCTTGACAGAGCTGCTTTATTTTGTGTACTGTTGTATACTGACCTAATATATGGAGCATTTTTAGCTAATATACCTTGCAGGAAGCCAGCCTTTAATGTGATGGATTTTATGGTATCTCATTAGGGTGTGTTTATATAACCTGATACTAAACACGTTTTCAGATTCATGTTCCTTATTAAAATTGTGAGCCACATTGATTTTTAGTTGGAACAGCAACAGAGTCATTTTTACTATTAAGAAGGGTAGCTCTGAAGTTATTCCCAGGGCACGACTGTTCTCTGTTAGAACTTGGGGACTTCCCCTTTTATAGCTTCAATTAGCATGGCCTTCATGTCCTCTGACTGCTTAGAAAGCTCTGGTAGGTTATTCCCCACAGTGCAGAATTTTTAATTTCATAAAAAGTTTTTTTTTCAGGAAGTAAAAAAAATTCCCATTCCTTTTCCATTCGTTTTCTCATCAGTATCTTTGATTTTACGAGTTAGCCCTAAGTAATATTGATGGATTGATGCTGGAGAGTTACATGTCTTCACATCTGAGCTTCTGGAGCTTTTCTAACTCACACTCCCAGCCATGGCAGTATTTGTGTGAAAGTGGCAAGTTTGAAAAAAAGAGAACCCTTAACATTGCAAGCTGTGTTAAACAAAATAATGACTTTCACATGGCGAAGTCTCCGTTTTGTAAACTGATCCTGTGAGGTAACTCAGAAGTCAGCCGTAAATAGCGTCCCAGGGTATTTCAGGGGAGTCGGGGGAAATAATGACCTAAAGGTACTGTAAATAGTTTAAATTATTGGAAGGTCTTTTTAAGAAATGTAATGTGAGAAGGGAGAGAAATGTGTTTTCTCTGTTGTGAAGTGAGTACCCTTTGGAGATGATCCAAATTCAAAATGCAAATATTTAGAGAAATAGACTATCTTTTCAGAAAAACAAAAATTTTACATTTCCTACTTGTTACAGCAAAGCTAGTTAATGCAATCCAACCAGGACAGAAAAAAGAACATCCAGACAGAAGCAGGAATATGTTTATTTCACTTTTGCATTTTAAAGGCGCACGCCTTCAACAGGGAAAGGGGGAAATAAATTTTCAGCAGCAACATATAGAAAGCCTATGAAATGAATATCGTTGCTCATGATAGCCTGAATATTATTAATCTTGTAATTTCATTTTAACCATATTCATAACTTTAACTATAATCCTGGAACTGTAGTTCATAAGCCTCAAGTAACTGCTATCTATATTTGGCCTAAGAAATTTTAAGTCAGAACTTGTTCTCAGAAAGGAAGAGTTTCCCTTTATTCTGCCCCTGGTATACTATTCATTATTAAACATTAAAGTCGTGTCAATTACTTTCATATTTGATTATTATCCCAGTTATTCTACCAGCTAATCAAGTCTTTAAAGATGTGTCTTCAGTGACTATGAACCCATATACAAAACAGAATTGCTTGTGCTTGTTTCCTAATTAACCAGAGCTATTGGTTATTTTGATTCACCCCAGTACCCCACTACCCATCTCCATCATCCCCAAGTAAGAGAACAGATTGACTTTCTCATTTATTTTAATCAATGTGAGATTCTGCTTTAAAGCGACTCTTTGGCTAGATATAAGAGCTGGGTCCATGTATTTGCTTTAAACAGGGATGGACCAAGCTACCCTGAGAAAAACTCCATTGTTAGTATTAACAGCTTCACAGTTATTCGGCCTGAGGTGCAATTATTTTACCATTATTACATGCAAAGCTTTTAACAAAACAGTCGTTCCCTCCATTTAAGCAGAGAGTTTTATAATTTATTACATCTCTTTGGTCATCAACACACTATACAAACAGTTGGCCACCGGTGACCAATTACATTAAGGTTAAGCAACATAACTTTAAATTAGAAATAAGCTAATGTATCTTCATCAAGGGCCTGCTGTGTTTTCACTGCTGTTTATGAGATGATACTAAATGTGGATATAGAGCACGCTCACTGGGACCAATTCCTTTTGGCCTGAAAATGGGAAAGTCTCGAGTGTACCCGGGTCCGGAGCTAATTAATGGGATAACATCTGCTTTAAGCATTCGGCTAGAGTAATTTCTATCAACTTCGCAGACAAGGTGCAGGGGAAACTGTCAGAAAACTAAGTATCTATCATGAGCCATATTAATCTGTGACAGGACTGCAAAAGGCACTTTTCAGTCTCAGTTTTATATTTATTTGGGGTGTTGCTATTACCAACACAGGGTTTCCTCCCATTCTTCATTTCTTCGGTACATGAATAATTGGAGGTACATAAGTGAATCACCTATTATATACACACAGGCCAGGGAGCTGTTCCTGTTTTCAAAAATTCATTGTGGAAGAGATTAAAGATGAGAATAAAACAGCCATGTTGCTTCTGAAACAAACAGTTTTAGCCACAAAGACATTCGTGTTGTTCTATCGTCTTAACTTAAAAACTCAGCAAGATTTGCTAAAGAGAAATACCAGTACAGTAAAGCAAGCTTCAGAAGGGATAAGCCCACTTATTTCATGTTATTTCATGTTATCAGCTCTCGTACAACATGATTCAAGCTTTAGTAGTGACTAAATAAAGGCACCTGTCCTGTATGGTCATTTACATAAATCCAACCTGAATAAAAGAAAAAAGTCATTCTCTGACAACTTAAAAAAGTGATGTGTGTGGATGTAGTAATAGCAGCCGTTCCTTCAAAAGAGGTTTCCCACAAGTTCTAATTGTTTATTTATGTATTTATTTTTTGTTTGCTTATTTTATAGGGAAGTGAGGGAAAGAGTTAATGTAAATTAAATGTTCAAAAGGACATATTTCCATGGGTATGCTCTTTTGGAATAAACTCCTAAATTAGTATACTTTCTACAGAGTCATACAATGAAGTAAACAGCACCAGGCTTTATCCTTATGGTCAATAGAGAGAGAGAGAAAAAAATACATTGTTTTTAGTGGTTGAGCTGAATTATGCTGATGTCATTTTTAATAACCAGGGACCTAATAAATGGCATACATGAAATACGGTCCTGAGGAAGAAATTAGAATAACGACCATTCACCTTTACCTAAAAGCTGATGAGGTCAAAGGCCAAATGTCAGCTCACAATGAATATGGGAAAATTCATGGTCTAAAATTCCACAGCTTCCTAAAAAAGGTGTCGTTCAGGGTTATTTATGGAAATGAAAATGAGAGGAAAATCAGTATTTTTAAAAAAAAACCTTAACACTTATACAATAGAAAATTTTAAAAGTCAGCATTTTCTTTAGATATTTCATAATCCTGTGAAATTTTTAATATTGCTGAATTGAACTTGTGGCTGTTCCCAATTCATATGTTTATAATAATCTTATAGTAAACTAATAAGTTCTGTTGGTTAATTGCCAAACTATTTTGCATACAGTTAAGTTGTGCATAAAAAAAGTATGCATGATGAAACATGTAGCATTTTATAACCCAAAGCAACTAACATGCTCATACCTAATGTATGCACACACATTGTAATGCGGGACAAATTGCTTGTGTTAGTTACTACCACAGGCTGGCGGGCCAGAAAATACATTTGGTGCCTAATATGCATAAGCACAGAAATATGGTCAGGCTCATTACTGTAATAAAGCTGTGATTTGCCAGCAGGATCAGTAGAAACACACTTGAAGCAGTTTGTCCCTTCTACTAGCTCATGTGCCATAAAGCAATAAGGTTGTAACAAGGGTGAATCCTCAATTCAGTTGGGCTACCTTGTCTGGGTTATTTGAACTCTTATTTGCCTTAAGGGGCCCATTTGCTTGTCCTAATGTGTACACAGTGATAATGTAGCCATTTACGCAATAAAGAAGGTCTGCAAAACAGTAGTTTGCTCCGGAGAAACATGGGGTAGCAAGAATGTGGAGAACTGGCAACAGTTGGTCCAATTACATAATTCCGCAGAGGGGTCTTCAAATCAGAGAGGTGGCTTTTGAATGTACTTCAGAGTAAATAGAGTACTGGACAAGTAAAAAACCAAATGGATTTCTTTTTAGTGCTTTGATGAATTAGAATCAGGTTGATGAAAGAAAATGCCTTAGGTCCTCTGCCTGAGGTTTCCATATTATACAAAAGACTCTTGAAAAATTATGGAATTTGCATTCAGTAGAAGGCAGGTTGAGATGGAAGTTTCCTAGTTGGAGAGAAGGCACTAAGGAGTCATCTCCTGTGAGAGGGGACATTTAGCAATCACACAAGGGAAGTCTGAGTGAAAAGATTAAGGTAAAGTGGATCCCAAAGGGGCCATGATGCCCCACAAAACCCCTAAGCATCTTGGACCTTTGCTCATGGTTGCCACGGTCATTGTGTGGCCTCATGAAGGATAGTCTTTGATAGGAGAGAGCTACAATATTGAAATCCTGGAAGAAACTCTGAAGATCATATGGTACATATTTTACTATTAGTCCTTTATTTTATGTTTTTTTTTTTTCCCAGCTTTTAATGAAACCTAGTTTTGTATTTTTTTTGCATACCTATGTAAAAAGTCTGAAAAGCTGGTGGTGAGTATTAGCAAAAAAATAACTAAATTAAATATTGATAAAGCACATGTCTTTCCAAAGATTTGGAAGGGACTCTGTTCACCAACTTAAAAAAAAAAAATATCCAGAAACAGGTACAATCTACTTTCAGCATTATTTACCATACTTTTCTATGATAAATATAAAAAGTGCCAAAGAAGCATTATTGCTCTGGCCAGCCTTGATTAACTGCTTCTTGAAACACTGTGTAGAGAAAGATTCTGAGGGCAAATTTAGTCTCAATATTCATGAAAAGGAGGACGGTAGTAGATATTCCAAGTTTCTCCCTTATAGGTGCCAATTTCCAGTCTCAGATGTCATTTAAGCATTCCCATCCTTTCTTATCTGAGATACTCTTCCACATCCCTCATTCTTCAATATATACCTTCACAGAATATTTCCAGACCTTTCTGTCCTAGTGTGTTGAGTATTTTGGGTAAGACTATATAAAGATTTATTATTTATCATATACTTTACATAGTACATATATGATATACATGTTATTAAATATGAATAATTTTCAGTTATACACCTTCATACAAAAAATAGAATATGTAAATATAATTTTAGGTTTATGTTGATTCTCTATGGGAAATGGATATGCCATAGTGTAAGTAAAATATGTACCCAAAGCTAATGAAGAGCACATCCAGGTTTGCCGAATGAGAAAATGTAGAAGATAGCTCTCCGGGTGCTGTAGTTTGCAGGGATTCAGAATATTTAATTCTGTTGCCATTATTTCCCACTGGGCTTCTGTGGTATCTCAGATGCCAGCAGAATCACTGCTATGAGTTGACATATCATCTCTGGATGTCCCAAATTGAAAGTAAACAAGCTACGAGGTAAGGGTCACACAGTAAATCAATAACCCTATTCTCTATTATCAAATCAGCTAATAACTTCCAAAGAGAGCACAGGAGTCTACTGGTACCGAAAGATTCTTTATTTTATCATTTTAAAGAGCTGTGATGTAGATCAAGTAGGAACATTAGCAACAAAAAACTACATTGAAAAAGGCCTCTCCGGACAAAGTAGACTTTGAAAGCTCTGGGTTCCTGAGAATAAAGGATGTCAGAGTAAATCAACAAATATTTTTACATACTTTCTAGATGCTCTGGAACCTATTGCATAACACACAGGCATGACAAGTGCAGATGTTTGAGGGTCACAAATAAAATGGTTAGTATGGGAGATGCCACTCTAAGAGACAGTTAATTATCATGATTTTTAAAAATTTTGATATTTTACTCTATCAGAAGATATACAACTGCAGCCAGCATTTTTCCATTTAAATAGCTTCGAGGGCTTTGTAACATTTCTGAGAATTCAATATTTTTCCCCACATGGGCACTTTTGGTATCATGGTTTATCACTGTGAAACTATCCCCTCCACACACACAATGGTCGGCTTATAAACATAGTCTCTGCTATTGAAGTGCTCATGCCTTCGTGGAAGAGAATAGATGAGGCGAAATGAAGAGCATGCCTACCAATATTCAATACTATAGACATCTCAGCAGAGAAGCACACAAATAGCACTCCATTGGTCAGTGCACTCATGATATGCTTAGGTCTCAAATGGGGAGAGGTAAAGCCCATTTCAGTGATGGGGATCAGGAATAGGCCTTAGATGTTTCATGAATTGCCCAGGACTGGTCCTGAGATTACCTTCAGAATGAAGGCTGTACCTCATCCTGAGAAGAAAGTCTCTTTCAACAAAATATCCATCTGGTATCATCATTTGTGGCTCTTTTGATCTTTGGTGCACTCATTTCCAGATTGAATGAGAGGTTCCTGGGGAAAACTCTGGTAAGGGAATCAAAACCAACTATTGAGGTTTAGTTAAAGGAGTTGCTATACTTGGGCTTTTCTTGTCTTCCACTGCCACCGCAGCCTCCCAAAGGTCTCCCTGGATTTGATCTACTGACCTGGGTGCTGAGGCTGGATTTGAAATCTTCTGAAGGGTCCTTAACATGCCAGAGTTAACAGGCCTGACTGGGCCAGCTGCTGTCTCAGAGCTGCCACAAACTCCAAGGATTGTTTGGCAATAAAAATAAGCTATAAAAGTGTGAAAAATACCAGAGACTGAAATGGAAGAGGAGGAGAGCGGGGGAATGGCTCTTACACCCTTTTAGTGGACATCTGATTTATTTTTTAAATGGAAAAGCCACGTTTATAGCTACTGTAGTTCAATTATCTCTAATTTTACACATTTTATGCAAATTCTCAGCATCATAATTGCAAATGAGAAGGAAACTTATTTTTTAAAGTAGAAAAACAAGGTATAGTTTCGTATTTTCTTTTCAATTTTTAATTCCTATTCTTGGTTCAGAACTATTAAACTTTTAAAACTCTTTTTTACAGTTGTTTAAAATTATGTGTAATTTAAAGCACAATCACATGTTCACAAACACCCATAGCCTAAACAAGTAGCAAATTTTATTCCCAGACTTCATTTTTCCTCTTGGAGAAGATATCTTGATATTCTCCAACACATAGTTTCAAAAGATGGCCAAATAACATATTCAAAAGGTTTCACAAAGAAATTTGTTGTCTTAAAAATCAAGCACAGTGGAACATATTTTAGGCATCAAGAAACCCAGCTACAGGATTTTTGCCTGGGTGACAAGATTTCTAACCAGTAGTGTATTATTGATAGATGTTTGATAGCCAAGGCTCTTGGGAAATGATAATCAACTCTCTCTGATTTGTAGTGTTTGCCAATTACTATGGTGTAAACACCCCTGGTCAATTTCAAGCTACCAACATATCACTGAACATGGAAGTGGGAAGAGATGGGATCCATTGGTTCTTGTGAGCAAAGGGAGCTCCAACACATCACTATTCCCAGCAATTTGGACATGCTTCAGGGATTCAACTGACTGTACTCTGAACTGGCATCTCTATAGGTAAAGCCACTAGAAAAGTTCTCCACATCAGATAAATGTTTTGAAGATTTTATAAACTGACAGGAAACTTAGCATGATGCTTATAAATCTAGAGTCATTAGTTTTAGTCAAGAATCTGGTAATTATCAGCCACCTAACCTGTGCCAAATCATTGCCATAGAGTCTGTTTCCTCATGTCTAAAATGAGGATAATAAAGTTCACTCTGCTGTGAGCTTATCATCTAATAATAAAAGAGCTCATAGTCATGGAATCACTTGATAACTGAAAGGAATACACAAATAAAAGCTAAATATCTTATTTGTTTATTTAATGATTATTGTTTTAGTCAACAAATATGTCTTGAAGTCACCAGAGGGAACACAAAGATGTGCGTAACGGAACCCGTGGCATTATTCTTCAATAGATCGTGATTAGTGTTCTCATGAGGAAATTCCATCCTGGCCATTTGTGGGAAACTTAAATATTATTTTGAGCCCTGAATCTTCAGAAAAATTAGTCACGAAATCAAGAAAAGAGGGGAAAAGTATTATTACTCTCTTGTAAGGATTAAAGCTTAATTGGAATCTGTGCTAGATTTCTCTGTTGGAAAGGACAATGGGAGCACTGCAAATGCTATGGTTAATACTTCCTGAGAGCAGTGAGGAGTGCCCACAAAATTCTTCAAGGTTACTGATTAAGCTCTCTCCGAGCCCTTGTCACCTCCTCCCCCAGCTACAAACAATAGTACATTGGCACCTTCTTCGGTGGTCTACACAAACTATTTGTGGACAAGATTCTTTCTAATCCAGGTCCTCCCTTTCTTTACCAACCATATTTCATTCTAGCACATTGAGCAGTGGGAACATAATCATTTGCCTCCAACAAAAATATAGACTCCTCTAAAAGAGAAGCAAATGAGAAGAGAAAGGAAGGCCGTGTGTGTAGCATTTCTCATTAGGCCCTCTGCCTAACAATAATTAGGCTTGCTCTGACTAATGTTGGACTCAGAGCAGTTGATCCAATACTTATTTTTGTAAAGGAAAATGAAGAGTACATATGAATCCCCGACTAACTTTTCTCTTTTTTCCTCTCCCTTTGTGACTTCATGCTGGTTTGCAATTTGTGTTTTTACCACTGTAGTTAATTCTAAGACACAGTCGATCAACTCATAGCCTCCTTAGTAATGGAAGTGCCTCTAAATAAAATTGTGTAAGGCTCAACACTTGGATGGAGAGAATCCCTACCAGTCCTTTCATCTTGTATTTAGCTGGTTACCCTTCATTGAAGTTACATTTATAGCATAATTAATGAAATAAGCTTTTCTTCTGATTTGCCTAAATAGCTATACCAGGTGACTTGGAAATTGTATATTTATTAGCAAACACTATTATCTAAAACTCTGAGACATATTGCTATAACCTCATGGCAGCCAAAATATTCCACCTTGAGCATGTGACTGAGACCTGAAAGGCTGAAGTATATACATGCCTCGTAATGCATGTCAACAATTTTACTACCTGGTACAAATGGAAACTTGCTGAATTTATTCCCTAAAATGCTTTTTATGCTTTTCTTGGTTCTGGCTTAGTGGTAATGTATTTAAATGTCTGGGAGAAATATTCAAAAGAATGAAACACATAACTTCAGTTGAGATGCCTACATTTCAAACCAAACACTGGCAGATCAGTGAGTATCTAGGTTAATACTCTCCTTATTTGATTAGGATAATCCATGGAGACACTGACTCATTTCTTAGGATTCTGCTTTTTAACCAATCAATATTTTTAGGGTTATGGTTTTCAGAAGGCAGGTGATAATTTTGGAGATAACATCTCAAGGTGCTACTGACATTGAGATGCATATTTAATATGTTCTTGGAGTGACAGACATAGTAATGTTGAAATCTTCTCCCAGAAATACATGCACACATGAACATCCACACCGAAACTGCCACTAACCTTTAACTTCTTGAAGCTCTGATAATAGATTTAGCACACAGGCTCTTATTAATATCAATGACAATTTGAAAATTGGAGGGGTGGCAGTGAACACCTTTTCCTCAATTGGTCCTGTCTTTTCAGCTTAGGGGAACCCCAGAGGAGGAAAGGGGGGAAGCAACTCTCTACCCAAAGATCAATAGTGGGGCAGGAGGAAGAAGCCCTGAGGGCAGTCACAGCAGTGAGCTGGTACTTCCCCTAAATTAGCCCACGTCACTGCCGATGCAAAATAGGGGATCACATGAGAACAGGAGAAGGTAGAGGAAAACAAAGGGCAAAAAAATTAGACTTGGAATTTTTTAGAATGTCATTAAAATATATCTATTTTAATTTCACATGACTAAAATTCTCTGCTTGCTTTGTATTAATTTTGCCTTGACTGAAATTAGTTGTCAGACCTCTGTTTATAGCCTCATTACCTTTTTCCTAGAAAAAAAAAAGCAAAGGAAATAACAATAAATTTGTAATGCAAAAGCTGCAAGTTTGTGGTATTAGTACAGATTAGGGATGGTTCTAGGAACAGGGTTTGAAAATAATTTAAATGAATCTGGAAAAGGCTTGTATTTCTCAAAAGGATTTTGCTAGTTCTCTCCTTAATGTTTAGTGCCATGTTTATGACTCGTGGTCACAAACCTTTGAGAGTGAACAGTGCTCAAGGTAGCTACAATTTAGTGTCAGTTATTTTATTTGGCTCTTTTATCAAGACAGCTAGAAAATCAAATATTCATGCTTAAGACCATGAGTTGGCAAAATTTTCTATTAAAGGCCAGATTGCAAATATTTTAGTCTTTATAGGCCATAGAGTTTCTATCACAACTCTTAGGTCTGTTGTGGTAGTATAAAACAGCCATAGACAATATGCAAACAAGTAAGTGTGACTCTGCTTCAATAAAATTTTATTTACAAAAACAAGCAATAGGCCAGATTTGGTTCACAGGCCATAGTTGGCCAACCCCTACTCAGGACAATTTAACTAATAGAATGTGAAAAGAAACTAATGTATGCATAGCACAGCATAGAGTAAGTGTTTAACAAATATATTTTGAATAAAAATAAGTATCAATTAAATTTTTAAAATGACTTTACTCAAAAGCAGAAATGTAGAGCTACCTCCAAGTCAGAATCTGTGGATTTTAAAAAAATTATTATTTTAGTGACTTTTATAATCAACAACAATAGGTAGCAGATGAATAAAAAGAGGACATGGAGAAAAGATAATAAAATGCACTTTGTTTATGGAAGGTTAGTGAAAGGCAAACTGCTCTCACAGTTAGCCATAGAGAAGGCGACTGTATTAGGATACCATGTAATAACTGAGGTTTGCAATTATGCCCTTCGCCATAGAAATAAGAAAACATTCCAAGAAGTGTAGGCTAAGTCAGGATGGTGTGAAATGTGTTTTTTAAAGATATCAAAATGAGCAGCTTCTTAAAAATTATCTTCTTTGAAAGGATGAGCTTCAGTTGTATTATAAATAAGCACCAGATTTGGGCATAAAAGTTATTGGTCTCATTCTTGGTGCTGTTTCTTATCTTGTGGCCAGTTTCCTCATCTGTATTATAAGGATCGGACCAGATGATCTGTGGTACACGAACCCTGACTCTAGAGCTCTGTGATTCCAATGCTAGTTTCATCTATTTGCTTTTTAGTTGGAGGATCTCTGACTCATTCCATTATGCTTTCTACCTAAGGGTGAAATGTCGAGCTGCCCTTTTTATTCTTTACTAAGCAAGTTTCCATTCCACGCCAACCACATAACCCCAACCCCTCATAGTGAGAGTCTCATCATAAAAAATGTGAAGGCAGCTCATCTCCCCACAGGTAGTCAAGGACAAGCACATAGTCAGTACAGCAGCCAAACGTCCCTCTCCAAAGTCATCCCGGGCATCCTGAGCATTCCTCAGCTGTAGGGGCTTTCCCTTTCTGTGCCTGGACCATTGCCAAGAAGATCTGTCCAGCTGTAAGCCTGATTTGATATAGTTATTTTCACTTATTTTTTATTTTGCAAGATGTAAACGAATCTGTTTAACTAGGAAATCACGTCCCTTGAAAGTGATTATAACCTAATTTGACATGCAGTATTTGTACACTTATTCTAGTGTTATGATGCATTCACTATGTTTACATAAATAGTGATTTCTGTATAATTACTACAAGATAATGTAAAGAGTTAATCACATGAAATCCCCCAAAATCTCATTTGGCTGATTTTTTTTTTTTTAATTTGAAAGTAAAATTTCCTTTGGAAATGAAGTGGGCCCATTTCCAAAATGTTCTATGCATCTTCTTTAAGAAGCTTACAAAAACATTTACTTTCTTCATTCATCGTTGTTTGCTCATTAATCGAGATAGTCAGATAATTTACTGTATATTCTAATACGTTTTAGATACCAACAAAGATAAAATAGACATTTGTGTTGCCTCCAAGAGTACTACATTTAGAAGCACTTCATGGAGAAAGGTGAAACTCTGCCTTGATCTTGTCTGCTTATCTTTGTTAATTACTATGCTTTTTTTCATAAAAAGTACAATGGAAAAAATATGTAAGAATAATTTTCATTGAAAGAAATATCAAGAGGAAAGAGAGGCAAAATTAACAAGAAACTCTAGAGGAAGAGTTGCAAATATTTTGAAGTTTTTCTCTTTATATATCTTATTGGCAAAGAAAGGAATTTCTCTCAAATTGAGATATTTTACGAAAACTAGAAAAGAACAATCACACAAAGTATAGCCCAATAATTCTATACTTACATATCAATTTTTAAAAGACATATTTATTATTATTCCTGAGGTTTAATGCTTCTCTTTGCACTTATTTGCTTCCATTCATTCCATTTGTACCATATGCTTAACTTTGTCTTAGCATCTTTCAGGATTAAAAATTAGGTAAAGGCTTGCCAAAGTATGCCAAGCTATGTGTATAGTAAAAGAGGCCTAGAAAATCATCTATAATAGCATTATAGGAAGATGAGAATCTCACTGCATTTGTACATGCCACAAACATTGTCCTCTCCCATCACTTTCACTGGACACTGCACACTAACGGGTTTTGGATAGGAATTGTATAGAGCTCGTCTTAAATTTAAAAAAAGTAAATAAACCAGGGATGAAAAAGTATCTTCATTTCTCCTAGGAGTGTTTTTCCTTCATCATGTTCCAGTCATCCTCTCAAATACTTGGGCTTTTCTCTTTATTGTGTTTTCCAGAAGACAAATGACATTTAGACATAGTTATAAAGTAATGAAGTAATGTCTCAATAACATAGAACAAGTTTTTTTTTTTTTTTTTTGATGAGTTTCACACAATTACTATCTACAAATTGTTAGATTAAGAGACAGAGTTTCAGAAATGGAATGGATTATAGGAACTGCTTCTGGTCCCCTTAAAAAAAATCTAAGTATTGTTTTAAACTTAAAGTCCCAATACTTCAATGAAATTTTATTCAAACCAATGTATGTTGACTAAAGTACTAAGTCTGCCCGGTGATTCACGAGTCCAGTTAGTTTACTTCAAAAGAAAGGATAAAAGTACATACCATTTGGCAATGAGGTCCTATACAACTAAAAAATATTATTTATTATAATGAGCATGGCATTATGCCACTATTTGTTCAACTATTTATTTCTAAATTATTTCTATATAATTGAGTTATTCTAAAACCATCAATTAGGGAAGCCTTAAAACATAATACCCTACAGGTGAGCTAATTAACCATCGATAGCCAACTTGCTATATAATAGGTCTTCCATGCAGGTCTAAGTTCCATATTGTTCTCCCATTACAGATACAATATAGGGTCATCAGAATGAAGAATCAAAATAATGTGCTTTGAATTTTAATTCTGCTTTTAGTATCATGTTCCTAGGAGCTAGTTACTCAGCCTTTCTGTGCTTTAGTTTCGCTTTCTGTTCTATAAAATGAGAATAACAGTTCTCATTGTGAGTATTCAAACAATTTATACACAGAGGGCCGTTAGAGCACTGCCTGGATGCAGTAAATCTTTGCTAGTTGTAGTGGAAGCAGCAGTGGTCACATTGGCCTCTGATGGCATTTGTATACACTCACTCTGTATTTTCCCTCGTCCATTCATTCAGCCTATCCCCTTAATTCTAAGTCCTTGGGAAACACTAGCAATGCCAATAGGAGCCTAAGGTAATGACAAATTATCAACTTAAAAGTATGTATTTGCCCCACCCCCAAGTCCCCACTACATTTTTGTCTTCCATTAACATGGCTAATTGTGAAGTGACTTGTGTTCACGTCCACTTGTTTATTTGCATGTGGGATGTTCCTAGAGCATTCATTAGACAAACATAATGACACTATCAGCAATATATGAAACTGCCTGATAAAACTTTCCTTTTTATTGTCTACCTCTCATCTTTAGCCTACTTCCCTTTTTAATTGACCCTATACTCACTAAAACCAGAGGACGAGCACATGTGAAGCACAGAATTTCCAAGTTTCACCTCCTCTCCCCTTGCACCAATCAGTGCTTATTAAACTCCTAAAGTAAGTTTACTTATTTTTTTACATGAGTTCTTTGTTTGCGGTAATCATCTCAGGAAAAGAAATTATTTCTCCTGCGGCATCTATAGCATTTTCATAGTGTCACATCCAAGCTGACTTGATAGTCTCAAAGGAATGACAGAAAGTTTCTGAGGAGCGTCTTCTCAGAGGCGGGGGAGTCTGTAAAAGCACCACATGCCCCAATTTTCAGGCGACTGCCCCAGTTTTAACATGCTGTCTCCCCTGCGTTCCTGAGAGCAGATCTAATGTTTTCTTCCTCCAGGTCTCTGTTGATAGCCTGAACTGTGATAGTGCTGCTCAAAGTGGCAAGGGAATGGGGTAGAATTGGAGTTATCCAAATCACAAACATGTCGGATGAGACTCACAATCCAATAACTGACAGTCTGTGAGGCCTCCCTGAAGGTTGTCAGGTTTTCAGCAGAATATTAGTTGGTCACTTAACACATTCTATTGTCTTTACTTAAAGGCTTTAAACTGAGCTTTGCTAAATTTTACTAAATAAAATACCTAGAAAATGGAATCTCTCTTGCTTCCAATTTGTATGATAAGAGGAATGTATTCTTTTTTATTACTGCTTTTTCCACACTGGAGCTTATGTGTCTGGCCTGCTTATTAAAGTGTTCATAGAATCGTTTAAGGCAGAGACTCTTCCTTTCAGATTTTTCAGTTAAGGGATATGACAAATACATTTTGTTTTTGTTTTTGTTTTAATTTTCTTGAAGCTCTAAAATGTAACATTTTGGATTTGAGAAACCCAAATAAAAGACAGAAAATATCAAAAGCGTCTTGCTGAATGTTATATTGGTTTCTAAACAAGCTTAGGAAAGAGCTTTATTTAAAACAGGATTAAAATTTCCCTGGCTCACCTTCTGCAAGCATAACTTGCTTCTGTTGTGGCATATCCAAAGGAAAAAAATAGTTAGATATGAAATTTATAAAAAGTGAGAAACACAGAAAAAAGTGATGCTTCTTATAAACAATATGTTATTATAAGAGAAACAAACTGATTGAGTAACATAACTCTAATAATTTTTCTCCAACAGCTAAAATACCTGCTCCAGCATTGTTTTTGTTCAGGTTTGTTTTCTTTGCTTGATAGAACTACTTACGGTAAGAATACCCTACATAAAGTCACTTACCAAGGAACTAAACTACCTTCTGTTAGGGTGTCAAGCAGTCCCATATTGGAAGACCAAATAGGAATCTGGATGTTGGAATGAGAACTGTGAAATACTGAGAATTATTCTCATCCTAACTATATGTGCTCCTGATGTGGGACTCAGACAGCCTTTGAGAAATTCTCATTAAAGCCCAAGGACCATTTTACAGATTGCCTTTCTGAATTTTACAGTAAAACCACCCAGGCTTGATGAATCGACATGTGTGAAGGATGGTTAGGCAGCCTGTCTATCTCTCCATAGACAATTGTTATGCAGGTGAAGTTTCCAGTTATTCTCCCAGTTCCGATTGTCATTTGGCCTATGGCAAATGTCATCAGTTACTGGGGTCCTATTTATTTCTATCGAGTGGGAAGAAATCCACCTTATTTATCATGGATCAAATATAGACAAGAAACATAAACATGGTTGAAAATTTATGTGTCCAGAAATCAATATTGATGATAATTTTGGTATCATTTGGTTAAAAATCATTATTAATAAGTATCTATGAACAATTTTGGGCATTGTAAACCCATCTCATGCCAGATTCCTGATTTATCCACTCATTGTTTAATTTATATGCCATGAAATACGTAGTCATCTTGATGCCATACATTCTTGAAGCACTAACATCGACTATTCTAAAAAAGGCCATTTCACATAGTTTTCTATTATAATAGCTGAACTTGTTTCTTAATTGAATTCAATAGATTTTATAGAATAGAGTGAAAACTAACATTTATTTCCATTTTTATATATCTTCAAAGCTCAAATATAGCAATGACCACATATCTTTCCTAAAGGAATAGAATCCAAATTTAGGGCCATGAGAGTCAGTTGTAAGAATCATGCAATGATAATTTTGAATCTCAATTCTTTTATAAAGACTATTTAGCACAGTTGACCTACATTTAGTAGGCAAAAATTAGATACTGTCCTAAGCCAGAAGGAGAAACTAGAGTATAGGTATTGACAGTTGTAGAGTAGTATTAAAAGGGGCTATTCCAATCTTCCAGGCTTTCCCACCACCAGTGTCACTGCTTTGGAGTCACAAGACACTGAGTTTATATATATAGCCTTAGCTGAGGCAGTATCTCCTGAAACTTCATTTGTGATACATCTTGATAGGTTAAGTCAAGTGTTCATTTGGAGAAAAGACCTGAATTGTGTGTCTATTTGTGTCCTACAGTTTGAATTACGAAAATGTCACAACAAGCGTGATGCCATTTGCCAATGAGTTAGTTGGCTGGTTCGTGGATGCTTTGTCTAGCATGGAATGTCTATGAATCTTATTCTCAATCTGAGCAGCTGCATTTGGAGTGTCTTCAAATAGTAAGTTACCATCTGATGTGTGATAGCAAGATTCATAAACTTACATTTGATTAGGTCATGAAGGATATTGTTCATAAGCTATAGGTTAGTGTGATTTAATTGATTGATCTAACCCCTGTCAAGAATTTAGATGAAGGTCTGGTGCATAGTAAACTCTCAATTAAGTTAGACTCTAAGTGTCATGGAACTAAACACCTTCGAAAGAAATGGATTTAAAAGTCATCACATCCAGCCTCTTGCCTCTTCATAATGTGTTGTATTTTGAATTACTGTTTCTAATTCTTCATTCTTTTATATTTTATATTTACGTGGTTGATATGGCCTCAAGATACTCAGAGTATATTTTCCAATCCGTTGACATTGAACTTGGCCATATGACTTGCTTTGACCAATAGGACATTACAGGGGATATTTGAAAGCAGAATTTAAATATGCTCATGCAATTGGACTTCTTATCTTGTAATTGTATTATTGCCATGAGAAGAAACTTCTCCAGGTAGTCATCATCTCTTCAACTTAGGTCCCAGAATGAGTAGAGTTGTCCTAGTCACCCTATAGCCTAAAGCAGAGTCTCCTTAGCTGACTCACTAAAGCATGGATGAAAATAACTTGTGGGCTACTAAGTTTGAGCATGATTTGGTATACATTGTTGTTACAATGGTTGACAGATACTGTAAATATAAACTATTACTTCCCACTAATGTGTAAGGCACAACAAACCCTAAAGGGTAAGTTTCCTAGGGCTGCCATAACAAAATACTACAGACTGGGTGGCTTAAATAACAGAAATTTACTTTTTCACAATTCTAGAGGCTAGAAGTCCAAGATCAGGTTGTTGAAAGGGTTGGTTTCTTTTGAGCCATAAGAAAAGAATATGTTCCAGACCTCTCTCCTTGGCTTATAAATGGCAATCTTCTCCCCATGTCTTCATATGATGTTCCCTCTCTGTATCTGTGTTCTAATCTCCTCTTCTTTTAAGGACATGAATGATATTGTATTAAAGTCCATCCTAGTCATCTCATTTTAACTTAAGTACCTCTGTAAAGAACCTGTCTCCAAATAGAGTCACATTCTGAGGTACTGGGACTTAAGACTTCAACATATCAATGTTGGCAGGACACAATTCAGCCCATTAATGGTAAGTGATGTATCCAGCCAGTACATGGGAACAAGACACACTTCATCTACTTCCTCTTAATTCCAGTCTTGGGTTAGTGATTGTTGCATGGGCCCTACGAGTCACACTTTTTGACAAATTAACACCTATGTGGTTTAGCTTCCTAATAACATGTGCTTGGAAACTTGGGCCTTCTGGGTGAGCACAGAGGAGCCTGTTTCAGTGAG
The DNA here is from genome assembly GCA_028627145.1 of Eidolon dupreanum. Lineage (NCBI taxonomy): Eukaryota > Metazoa > Chordata > Mammalia > Chiroptera > Pteropodidae > Eidolon > Eidolon dupreanum. The sequence goes on from CM053515.1 coordinate 71,269,527, forward strand.
CAGAGCCTGGATATACTACCTCTGATACCACTTACTTTTCAAGAACTATAAAACATTGGGTTCTGATTCTAAAGGATCATTCTGAATCTACCACTATTTTTTTTAACAGTAAAACAGAAACAAACATGACATTAAGGTAAATTGTCTAAATTGAAAACAAATTCACCTGGCAATTGTTTAGCATATAAGTAGACAAATGTGTATGAAAACATTCATCAGACCTAATTGTCTGTTTGGTGAGAAACTCTTGGCATGAAAAGAAAACCTTTACATGTAAATTGGGTAATGCCTTTGGATAAGTAAAGTCAGTGGTGTATTGTGCCTAATTTGAATGAAGACTTTGGAAAAGTTCATCTTAGGCAAACCACTACTTAGCGAGTTGGTCAGAGGCCCTGAGGCTTTTGAATAAATGGTAGTAATTTCAGGACTATAGATGATGCCAGTGAAGGATGACAGGTCCACTCATTTCTCTTTGCAAAAAAGGAATATCAAAAAAACTTTTGAGTGTCAGCTTCATGCCAGGCACTGGGCTGTCTGCTGGTGCCTGCCCTCAAGGCTAGTGGGTAGGTTAGGCACATACCTGAGTGATTATAAGACAATGTGCTGCTTCATAGAGACACATACAGAAAAGCATTAGGGACACATTGGCAGGACAATATTTGGAGGAGATATTGAGGAAAGTTTATTAGAGAAGGTAAAATTTGACCAGAATTAAGCAATGAGATTACAGGTAGAAACGTGGGGCAAGTTGTAGCCTATTCAGGGACTAGCAAGTGGTTTGGTGTGGTTTGTACCAAGAGATGTGTGAGGGAGTGAGAGAGAGATGGAAGTTAAGGATTTGAAGTAGGGTAGGGATACATGGTGAATGGCTTGGTATATATACTAAAATGTCCAGATAGTATTTTTTGGATCATGAGGATATCAGTGTATTTTTTCTTTTTTTTTTTAATTAATTTTTTCAGCTTTATTGAGAGATAATTGACAGATAAGATTGTATAAATTTAAGGTGTTTATTTGATGTATTTATAAATTGCAAAATAATTACCACTATAGTATTAGCTACTCCCTCCATCCTATCACACAGTTACCATTTCTTTTTTTGTGGTGAGAAAATTTAAGAGTTACTCTCTGGGCAACATTCAAGTATATGATACAATATTATTAGCTATCATCACCATGCTGCTCACTAGATCCCCAAACTTATTAATCTTATAACTGGAAGTTTGTATCCTTTGTCCAATATCTCCCCATTTCTACCCCCCAACCCTGGTAATCACCACTCTACTCTCTATTTATCTAAGGGTGTCTATATTAGATTTCACATATAAGTGATATCATATAGTATTTGTCTTTGTATGACTTATCTCACTTAGCATAATGCTCTTAAGATCTGTCCACATTATTGCAAATGGCAAGATTTCCTTCTTTTGCATGGCTAAATATTTCATTGTATCTATATACATCTTCTGAGATACCTGGATCAGTTTTCATTTTTGTAAAGTGAATATTTCTATCAGTATGTGGCAGAAGACCCAGAGACACACACTGGTACTATTTTGAGCCCAGCATACTACAATGAAAAGCTCAACTAGGATAATGTTAGTGGAGATAGAGAGTGAAAGATAAATTTGAGAGAGTTATAGGATGCACAATTTACAAGATGTGGTGATGAATTAAATGCAGAGTCTGAAAGAGAGAAAGAGTTTTTCCTTTCTTAACCTTTCCTTCCTTACCCTTTTTCTGTGTCTCAGAACAGGATTTTGCCGAGGCTGTTATGTGTTTTTCCCCAATATTAAAAAAATGGCTATAAAGATCAACTAACTACAGATAGTGTAGAAATGTACCACTTGTTACTGAAGAAAAAAAAACCCTGTTTATTCACTCTCAGATTCGAAACTCTGTTTACATTAACAAGTTAGATGAAAATAATCCTACAAGAAAAGAATGCCAGAATTTCATCAATTTCATGAGCAAATTTTTTGCTGAATAGGATAATGGTTTTGAATATTTTCTTGAAGTTTTATGCCATTCACAATGTAACTGCTATAGACCCAAGACACTTTTAATCTGTATCATTAACATTTTCTCCATCACATTCATAAATCTAGACCATCAACCCAACAATTTACCAAGCCCTGATTTGCAGCATGTGCTAATTTTCAAGGGATAAATACTCCCACCATGGCTGAGTTCAAGTTGCTAACACGATGCCATTAAACACAGAGTGGGATAGAGATGTGCAGTATCACTTTTTTATTTCTACCACAAAATACAATAGGCCTAAATACCTAAAGAACATAGATGAATGTGGTAAGAAAACTAGGAAGAAAAAAATGTTGAGTATAAATTACCTTTGTAATATAATTTACCTAATTTTACGTTTTCCTCATTTAATGTTTAATAAGTTGTATGTAACGACTAGCTTGTAACATACCTGAAAATTTAAACATCAACTCACATAATCCGGTACAAATTGGCCTCAACACATCATTATTTATATTAAAGAGACACTGAGAGTAAACAGGGAGCTTGAGGCAGTCATTCAGAGCCCCAGAGTAGAGAGGCTCCATTATCTGTACCATCTAGAAAGGCTGCCTCCAAAGTTACCACAGAAAGAGGTGGGCCATCACATGTATTGGACAGACAGTCACATATCATTTCTCTCAAAATCTAATTTTCTAGAACTTGGTTAAAATATTACAATTAACTACAAGAACCGTTAGCAAGTGTTTTCTTCCTCATGCTCAAGAATTAGAAACATTGATTTAATAATTTACACCATTGTCTCTGCCATGGTCATAAAACCACAAGATAAAAAAAAAATCTTCTTATAGAAAACCAAATATCTTCCTGCCCAAAACTGTTCTTTACATAGTCTTCCCCTTTAGTATATAGAACTACATTCAACCAATTATTCATGACTGAAATTGGGGGTATATGTCCCCCTTAACACTTCGAATCCAATAATTGGTCAACTCTTCCTCCAAAATATGACTTGATTCTCACATTTCTTTCCATGGCTACTTTCAGGCCCTTGTTCCAAACCCACAACATCCATCCCCAGGCCTACCTGAAGAGATTGGACTCCCATCTGATCTTTTCTTTTCCATCCTTCCTGACTTCTATCCATTTCCCAGAGCAACCAGAATAATTTTTTAAATGTTAATTAGATTATGTCATTGCATTGCTCAAAATTTGTTTTCTATTAAACTTAGAATAAAATTCAAATTTCTTAACTTGTCTGATAAAGCCCTATAGACCTTGATCCTGTCTCATTCTCCAATCACATCTTGTTCTATTTTCCCTTTCCCAAATATTTCAGTCATATGAATGTTTTTGAGCTCCTGGAACATGTCAAATTTTTGCATAAGCCGTTCCCTTTACCTGGAATATTCTCATCCTTGTCTTTGAGTTCTCAGCTCAAGTGTCTCTTTCTCAGAAAGATCTTCCTTGATTGCCTAATCTAAGTTAGGTTCTCCTTAATACTTCTCATAGTACTGATCGCAATTTAAATTATGAGTTGGTATATACACATATTCAGTGTCTATCACCCCTTCCAAACTGGCAGTTCATAAAAGCAGTAAGTTTAATTTCTTTAATATAGCATCAGCAGTGCTGATATGCTGCCTGGCACATAATGAGTCCTCTTGAAGAGAGGACGGGAAGAAAGAAGAAAAAGAAAGTAAAAAGAGAAAGAGAAAGAGAAATGAAAAGGAAAAGAAGGGGGAAGGAGGGAGGAAAAATGGAAGGAAGGAAAGAAAGAAGGAAAAAAGAGAAGGAAGGAAAAGAAAAAAGTAGTCAAGGTAGCATGTTTTCATTTGTATCCATTTTGTCACTAAAAAGTCATGTGACCTTGAGTAAATCACATAACCTCTCTATGTCATTTTTCCTATCTATAAACTATTTCAGCCTCATCAGAGGAAAACTTAGAAGCAGGTTGGTCCTGCTGTGGGTTTGGGTCTCTCAGGCTGGGGAGGAGGGCAGGGGGACAAAAGCCTCTGATAATTTTGTGATTTCTGAAAGCAAGGAAAACCCATTCAGGGGGATAAAGATGGCACTGCATGCTCCTTCTAGGCAGATGGGCTCATGAACTTCCCCAATCTCAACATCACACAAGAACCATCATTCTCTAGTGAAGGAGAGGAGCACAGAAGAGGCTCTGGGAGGCCCTGAATGCCTGACAGGTAAGAATGAGGGAAAGCCTCAGTAGTGATCTGTATGGATTGGTGACTCAGCAGGACTGGCACACACCCAGTGGACAGATGCCAAATAAGTGCAGATGTCCCATCCCCTGTAGTCACCTCCATCAACTTGGTACTATCAAAGGCCCCATAAATGAGAGACATCTTCAGGGACTGACAAAAGAAAATTGAAGAGACTGAGATTACATTTCTGCCTCCTGCAGCACAGGGCCTTGAAATAGAAAGAGAATAATTTACATGTTACATTTTCTTGTATACCTGAATTTGTGAGTTGAACTCCAAAACCACCACATAAAAATTTTAATCAACATCTTTTGTCTTATACTTCACTGACCATGTGTTCCTTATTCATGTCATCCTTCACTCTTCTTTGATTCTCTGTCTCCCTGTTTCTTCCTTTTAGTCTTCTCTCTTTCTCCATTATCCTCCTACAGACATTTTCCTTGCAACCTACACTACTTTCTAGCTCACAGTATCTGGAAGGAGAAACTGAACCCTGAAACGTAGGCTGGTTCTGGTCCCTGCCTTAGTCATGGACCCTCTAAGTTCTGCTGCCTTTGTCGTGTTTTCTAACCTCTCTCTCATTCTTACGTGCTCTCCAAGTGGCTTTTCTGCAGTATCCCTTTTCATTTTTGTGTCTGTCTTTGGGAATCTTCTGTGATTTCATTTATAAAACATTTACATTGAGCAAGACTCTTTTTAAAAAAGAAAAAAAAAAGCCTCTGTGTCTGTGAAAAAATGGCCCAAATTCTTCGCCTGACTTCCAAGACCTCTCCCAGATGGAAGATTCTACACTATCACTGCCCTTACTAGTCTCTAATGGAAACTCTTCCCTCCAGGTGGACCTGAATCTTTACTAAATTCATACATCTCTTAATCTTATTTAATTTACTATTTTTGTACATACTGTTCCCCCACATACAGTGACCTTTCTCATCCTCTTCACCTGTCCTAATATCATCAGGTGTCAAGGAACCACCAAAGCCCTTCCTGAGCCCTTCCTGTTCACCCTAACCCAAATAATCACCTCCCCCATTTCCAACCTTTATAGCCTTTATTCTTCTCTTGGACCCTAAGCATTCACTCTCATATAAAGTTATTTATCTTTTTACCATATACATTTTCCCTCCTGAATGAGATTGCTAGCTCTTCACAGTCAAACAGTTACCCTTTTATTGATATTATTATTAACAATGAAAATAGTGTTATATATGTAGCATGTTCCTCTTTAAAGATACAATGGATAATATTTATTGAATAAATCAATGGTATTGACTTAATATGTGTTTATTAATTGAATAATGAGATATAGAAGGAACAAAGCAAGTATGTGTTAAATTAGAGAATGCCTGAAACGAAGCCAACAGACTGCCCAGATGTTCTCACCCAAGGGGAAAGTTCCACAGTTCCGAGTCACAGTTGGATGATATTTACAAAGCTTAATACCATCTTTACTGACTTATCTTGTGTTTTCACTGATATCAAAAATAAATGTTTTTGTCATGCAGCCTAATTTAAAATTCTTGGCATATATGAGTATTTTATTCACAATATGACTATAAATCATTTGTTTTAATGTAATTCAACGCAGAGTTTTTTTTTTTTTTTTTTTTTTTTTTTTATGGCCCAGTAAAACCAAATGTATTTCAGAAGTAAATCTGGGCCAGAGGGCATTGTTTTATGGATGAGGATGTGAGGGTTCAGAGAAGTAAAATAATAGGTCTGCAAGACACATAGCTAATTGGTGAAATGATCTGCTCTAGAACATAGATACCTTGAGTCTCCACACCATGTTCTTTTCTACATCCTGCTGTCTCTATTAGTGAAAGAATGAAAGGACGATCTGCAATGTGGACATCTCCCATAACTGCCAACTTTTTTAATGCCACAAGAAGTTATAGCATAACCTATATCCTGCTGTGAGTAGGAGAAGTACAATTTCCAGCACCATAAAAAAGTCCAGTGGCAGTTCTTCTTAACTCAGGAAGAATTGAAATGGGTGTAAATATGGGACCAGGAAAATATGGGACAAACATGGGGAGCTGAAGCCAGTACTGAGACTTCAATCATGAAAGTATGGGAATGGTCACTGTAAAATGAACCATTTTTACCCCACATTTGCTTTGTCATTTAAAATCTCAAGTAACCATCCCTCCTTAGTCAGGAGCTTTTGCTCATGCCATCTAACTCACTGACCTATCTGACTTTAAACTTGTCTCAGCTCTATGTTAAGAGGAGGCCCAATGGCCTGGTCCTCCAATGTCACATATGTATCTATTAGCAGCAGCCTGCTGGTGACAAGGACTTAATCCACTATACAGGTAGGTGGTACAGAAAAAAAACAAAAAAAAAAAAACTTGGTTAATTAACCAAAAGATTGTATTCCAAGGACAATTCTGCTGTTAACTAACCACATGGATTTGAGATTATGTATTCGGTCTACACATTTGTCTCAAAAGAAAGTTGGAGCAGAAAAATGCTTTTCCTATAGTGTTCCAAGGAACTCTGGGGTCTCCCAGAGAAGCCTCTGTTGCTTTATCAGTGGAGTTATCAGTTATGCATCCACACCTCCCAACCTAACTTCAACTAGAGCTGTTCTATTTTAATCTGCATTAGTAGCCTGCGTAAGCTTAATCAGAAAAATATAAATAAATTGTGCATTTAAAGCAACAGTAAAAGAAAAAATTACCTTGAAAATCCACTGGAGTAGCTAATTTCTAAGATGTTTCAATCTATGAGACATTTGGGGGCAGGCTTGGCCTCAGGGTGCCTATCAAATCACACCAGGTAGATCTGATCCTGCCTGGGATCAGTTTGTGTTGTTGTGGGTGCCCACCATAAGAGAAATTCTGGGAGAAAGCCTTTTTCCCCTGGAAGGCCCTCTATGCCATAAGCAACTTGGAATTCTAGTTCAAATCAGAAAGTAACAAATAAAGTAAATTCCTTATAATTTTCCCTGTTGCTTAGTCCCACTGTGGAAAAGGTCAGGATATTATGAGGATCTGATTTAACAAGTTTAATTCAATTCAATTCATTGAACATTGATTATATGTATCCACTAGCTTGATACTGTCCTGCTTTTAGACTGAGATTTATCATCTTGTTGTTGTTCTTATTTATTTTTGTGGGTTTTGTTTTGTTTTTCCATTCTTAACTCAGAAACTGTAGTCTTATATCTCCATACAGTAAGAAAACTTAGGGACTGAAGTCTTTTTTTCTCTTACACATTTCCATTGAATTCTTCCAACCTCCATTTAATACCAACTGAGCGTCCATTGCCCAACTAGGTGCAGAGATAAATAGAAGAAAAGTTTAAAAGATATGGTCCCTGTCTTCAAGGATGGAGTGTATCTGAGAGAAAAACCTTCTACACACAATACCAGCAGGTAACAAAGGAGGAGTGCTAAATTAGTGACAACCACCTGCCAAAGGTAAACAATAAATTTGCCTGGCAGCATGGAAAGGGTGAGATTGGGGCAAACTGGAGGTTTTAGAGGTTTGACCTATTTTTTGAAGGGTTGAAAGGATGTGCACACAAAGAGAGAATGACTCCTTACGGGAAAGGGGAGAAAGCTAAAGACAAGCCCAAGGCCCAGCTGCTTTGCAGGCAAAGCTGGCTATTTCAGAGAGCCCAGACACCCAGCCTCTGCCACTGCTTCGGTGGAAGTTGCTGGTCAAGTGACTTATCTGTTCTGGATCTCAATTCATCATCTTCCAATGAAAATCACCTCTTTGGCTGTTATTGATCTCAAAGATGCTTCTCTATTTAAATGTGTTTAAAGCTTGCCATGCGCTTAGTGCTCACTACCTGTGAGAGAACCACACATTATTTTACCATAATCATCATTTACCACCTGCCTGCCTCACTTGAACCCATTACTCACACCATCCCTCTCCCGGAAGGAGCCTTTCTTCATCTCCCAGGGTTCAGATGCCCGCTCTTTGGAAGATAAATTTACTAAATGTTTAATTTTAAAGTGACCACTTCCAAATGCTTGGGGAACTTAAGGGAAAATATTATTACATTGCAATTCTTCAATAAATAGGTTAATTTTTCAGAAGATGAGGGTGATTGAGGGTGGGTCAGTGCACTCTCAAAGGGTGTAAGAGGAGAGCCTACAGAGTGACTGAGGGAACATAAGAACCCAAAAAATCTTCCAAAGGAGGGGCTTCCCACATGTGAACAATCTCTCACATGATCCTATTTCATCCATGATCTCTTTTTCCGAAACCAGCAATGATAATCCAGGAATAAATTCACATTTTCTAAGGGAAAAATACTGCCAAGCTTGTTAATCTCATGCAGATGTGATGTTACTTTTACTATGTTGTAATATGGCTTCTTAAAAAACAAGTTGAAAGGAGGGGCTGGGGGAAAACCCACCAAAAAAAAAACAACAAATATTCACCAACCCATATGGTCAGTAATTGCTGTTTAACAGTCCTCCTATTACAAACCTAAGAGGCAGCAGTCTGAATTACCAGTAGAGTATTAATAAACAGGAATGAGTTAATAGTGCATAAAGACCTTCTAGTGGAACGGTGGGGGAGTTGAATATTCTTTTCTTCAGTCAGCTGTAAGTAATTATTGCATGGTGTGCTTCTGACTATTACCATAACAGAGCAATTGGACGTGAAGAATGGATAATAGTACGGACATAGAGGTATTTTTAGAATATCAGCAGTGAAGCAGGTAACTGGCCTACTCCGGTAGAAACCTTTAAATAAGTTTAGAAGACTTTTTTTTTTTTCTCCTTATGACATTTAGCCAGGGTAGAATTTTAAAAAGATCAATCTAATAAATTATTTAAAATAACTTTACAAAGAGGATGCCTGTGATATGTAAATAAGAAGGCAAGAAGGGAAGAAGGAAAAGTCTAAAAAGCCCAGGCGGACAGGAGGCATATAGCCGGCGTTACTGTAACTACATAATCACAGGTTCCTTCCAGCTCCTCTGAGAGTATATAGCCTGGATGCGAGTCTGCTTGACTAGCTCCCACTGGCTGCTCAGGTGAAAGTGAAAATATTCAAATCAGAGCTGTAACTATGATTGCTGGAGTTGTGGGTTTTCTAAAATTGAGTTAGTCATCCTCGGTGATTTAATGATGCATATCATTTATTTTAAAATATTATTACAGGGGCATTGACTGAGCTGCGGCGCCTTCTTCGTGGGACTGTCCATTATGCAATGCGGCAGGGTCTGTCATGGGTGGCGGCAGGCTGAGATATTGTCTCAACGGCACAACATATGTTCTCAGATGAAAACAGCTTGAGACTTTGATTCAGAAAGCAGTCATTTTGCAAAGGCGCACAAATATCTTTTAAGGAATATTTGAAAAAAATTTTTTTTCGGGGTCTAGGTCCTTCTCCTGCCTCCCAGCTGCATGGGCTAATGATGATTTTTCAATTTGCAGGTTTGTTAAGCATCATGGAATGTTTTGATTCTCAATCAAGAATATTCTTCCCAAGTGGTTCTGAAGTCCTATGCTTGAAAATAAACGTGTGTCCTCTTTGTCTCCTAGCAGCATGTGTTCCAACATACAATAGCACACAGGCCAGGGCAAAGCGGTGCCTTTGACAGAACCATCCTATATGTTTTTAACCTACCACTCTCATGGGCTGGAATAGCTTTCTTCAGGCTGGGTGGCATCCCTGCTTCTTTGAGCAGTACTGGCAGCTGGCATCCAATGGTGGTGGTTAGGAGCCAAGACCCAAGTCCTCCTCCTGCCAGTATTCCTGTCCTATCTTGTGCCATAGGAGCTGACCAGAGGACGAGCTACTTCAGTGCTAATAACCTCAGGGTTCCACCTGAAAAAAAGAGGTGCAGCCTATGAGACAGGTGGCAATGCTCAGCTGATCTCTGCCCAATGTTTCAGAGTCCTCTGACAAACAAGTGTGTGTGTGAATAAACACTGTTGCACTTATTTCTCTTAAAAAACCACATCACTGTGGCTGAGCTCCGCCAGCCAGAGAATTCTGATTCATCTGGACACAGCCCCTTTCTTGCTAAAAGATACTGTAATGCAAATTTACAGCTCTGTGTTCCATCTGTTTAGTTGGTCATTCTTAATAGAAGTCAAGGGCACTCTTGTAGAGGTGTTATTGTGACCCAGGGAGAGCAGCAGCTTCTCCACCTCATTGGTTTTCATTTACTTTTTTTCACGTGTTTGAAAGGAGAATGGCTCTATTTTCCTTAAGTCTACTAAAAGATGAGGATAAAAGAAAATCTGGCTAATTAAATGCCAATTTTTTAACACAGTTTTTCACAGTGGTCATTTCTAGAAATTGCTCAAAACCTAATGATTTAGAGTACCTCAGTGTTTAGCACCTTTGTGTTTCTAATTTAGTGACATTGGAGACATTTGTCACTGACTTTACATGTGACTGCACCATCTGTAGTCATGAGTGTGTCCCCATTTAAACTTATTCCACAGCCCAATCTATCATGAACTTCCCAAGGGCGTGGGATATACCTCTGGGGTTTATACCTGGAGTTGCCTCTCTGTACAAAGCACCAGCACAAAGACTTCCGCAGGAAAAGACATCACCAACAATTGGAACTATTGCTATTTTAGATCTAGAAAACCCTCTCAGGATCAAAAGAATAAGAGGTTTTTCCCAAGAGTGAGACTAAGAGGAGGAAAGGAGACGCAAGTGACTTTATATTTCCATTTAGCTCCAAGGAGCGCAAGAGGAAAGAAATACCTGAAATTGTTAAGAAGCCAAGTAGTTTCAGAGGCTACCATTTCATCTCCTTAGTATTTCAGCTGCTCCCTCTTTAGTCAAGAATTCTTAATATTTTCTGGTGTTTCCATTAAGAACCAGTAAAAGGTAAATTATTTTGACTTGATTATGTAACTCGATTTGAATAAAACTTTCCAGACTGGTTGAATTCAGCTACCCTACTCATGGGTTTACAGGATGACCAGTAGAACTCACCAAAAATGTTTTTTTTAGCACTTGTCAAATAATTGTCTGAAATGTCCAGTTATATGATATTGCATTTAACAGTGATAATAACAGAAGTCTAAATAATCTGGCCTCTGCCTACTTTATTGATTTCATCTCCTACCACCTTCTGCATGGTCTTATGTCAGTTCCTTCATCACCCTGAGCCTAGCCCTGCTTTTGGGGCTTTGCACTGTCTGTTCCCTCTACCTGGAAGGCATTCAGGCTCAGTTTAAATGGCACCTCCAAGAAACAATTTGTAATAGCTTTCCAGGCATTTTCTAGGCAGTATTCTACTTTATTTTCTTCATAGCATTTATACTAGTTGGTATTTTCTTGTTTGCATTGTGCAAGTTGAACAATTTTCAATTTTTGAGTCACTTTCTGCTATAATATACATGCCATGTGACAAGAAACTATGGGTAGGAAATTTTCCTTGCCCCACTGATGCTAGGCTTAGCCATTGACTTGTAGTGGTTAATTAAATGATGGCAGATGTGACAAAAACAGAAACTTTAAATATGCTATGTGTCTTCCTTGCATCCTGGTGCTTCTGCCTTTCCCTGTAAGAAAATATGTCCTAAATAGTTACTTTTTGAAGAAGAATCAAGAGACACTTAGAACAAAACTAACCTTATCAGAGATCTAGCACCAAGTCCCATGTGACCTGAAGTAGTGTTATTTCAGCCTATTCATGGGTCCATTAGCAAGAAAATAAGCACTTGTTGTTTGAGCTCCTGAGATCTGGGTTTGGGTTTGAGGCTTGTCATTCATCATAATTGTACCAATTGCTAATTAACATAGAAATTATACCAGAAATGGGCTTCTTTTGTCAAAAACAAAACAAAACAAAACAAAAAAACCTTAAAATATGTGTCATTTGGTTTGGGATCACATAGTAAGTAGAGAACTTTAAAAAACTCTAATAAGGAGCTGGAAAAATGAAGGCCTGTATTATTTAGTAACAGAACATAAAACTATTGACTATAATAACCTGTAAGGCAAAAAATGCACTAAGTGTACTTACAGTGTTGGGCTGAGAAGTTTTTGAGGCTGAATGCTCATAGTATGAGTTGGTTGCTATTACCTGCATTTGATAAGTTACTACAAGAAAGAAATGAGCTTAGCAAAGAAAAAAAAAAAAACTGGTTTGCAAGCAAATTGAAAAGAAATGAGAGAAAGTAATAAAACTGTGAATTTTAAGTTTGAAAAATCAAACCATTTCACTAACTAAAATTGTGACCATTAGGACATTGCCATAGAGCAAAAATCAGGAAAGTGGTTTTCACAACCTTTATTAAGACACCAGAAAGAAAAGGTTAAGGAGACTGTCAGTATAACTCACAGATGCCTATACATGCAAAGTACTTACACTTATCTCTAGAAAGAAGCATGTCTCTAAAAGAATCATGAGTAAGGCATTTGGCACATGCAATTGATGGAAATCGTACAAAGAAAATCCACAAAGTTTTTGAGAGACTTGTATTGGAAAAATTGCCACCAGTCTAGATTTTAAACGACTATGTTGTTTGAGATATATAAAGATCTCTGAGACCCCAAATGTCATAGGCAGGAAAGCAGGCTGAGAAATCTGCTCAGCTACCAAGAAGAGCATATTCTCTAGTACTCATCAGAAAAGCCAAAGATGTAAAAGGAAGGAGTTTCACGAGCACAGCAAAGAGGAAATTGGTAATCAACTGACAAGTGCAGAACCAGGGCTTAAATATAGCATGTATCGACCTCTCTGCAGGGGAAACCTGGCAAAATTTTCTCAGCAGAATTTCAAAATTGCTATAGATCAGTGACTTCGTTTCTCTGTCTTTTCCTTGTTGAGTATAACTGTTCAGTTTGTTTACCCTGTCCCTATTTTAACATTGTATTTGAGATGTGTATGGGTAGATAATGTATCTTTCAGTTCATAGATGTCCAGATCAAGAGCAGTTCCATCTAGACTTGACATGGATCGTGAGATAATGGACTTTGAACCTGATACCATAATCGGGTAAGAAGACCTTGTGGGATTTTTGGAATGCCAGTGAGTACATCCCATATGCAGAAGGATTCAGAACAATCATGAACAAGAGGGCAGACTGTGGGAGATAAATTGAATTGTTATTTTCAAGTCTTCATTCTCTTATTATAAAATCATACTTTCACACTTTTTTTCCATATAACTTACAGTTCTTCCCACTATGAACAAAAAAATACTTCTTCAATCCATTCATGTTGGGCTTAGGTATGAATTGTCTTGGTTAATTTAAAGTTAGTAAACATGTCTAACGCAGAGTTTTAGACTTGCTGGCGTGTTCTGGATCATCCACTTGCACACTCGTCGTTCCCCATGTGGAGAACATGCTCCCAGATAACTGATGGTCCAGGGAGAAATCAGAGACAAGCAGAACAAACCTGAGCTTGACTGACAGTTTGAGCCAAGATAAGCTGAACCATGTGAAGATAAGTCACCTTCCAGCTGACCCACAGAACTATTAGTGAGATAAATGAATGTTTTGTGTTTCAGTTTAGAGATTGATAGCTATTTGTTTCATAGCATTATGGTAGGATAATTGCTGACTGATACAATTTAAATGTTTGTTTATTGTCTGCCCCCCTGTAAGCTCTATGAAAATGGAACATTTTCTATCTTGTTCACCTATGTACTTGAAGGACAGAAACATTTTAAGCAAGTAGTCATTGTACAATAACTATTTTTTGCACAATATTAAATAAATAAATATTTATTGCACAATAAATATTTTTAAATAAATAAATGAAAAATATATAGTAAGAAATTACCAATTTAACATTATCTATCAGAACCCTATTTGGGTATATCATCTACTGGAAACTTAAGGCTAACTTCATAGTGGGCAGAGAAGAATGGAATACCTATGGGAAAAGAAGCCATTAGGAATTTTTCACAAGAAAGTATTACAGATCTCCTTGAGTGGTAGTATGTATGTCTTGACATACAGATAGCTGTAGTGACGAATAGCTAATTGGTTGAGAAAAGACAATTATGATGAGACAATGTTCCAGTTGTCTCTGTATCGGCAGCTTCAGCGAAAAGTGGGCTTTCAATACATGCATGTTCAAATGAATTGACTTTCAGATATCATAGAAGTTTTATACTCCAATTTCCTTCAGTTATAGAAGATATTTAAATGGCATCAGCAAATAATGCAGGCTTCTGCTTAATTCTTCAGCCTGCTGAAAGCTCTAACTTGGGAGAACCTTGGTTATTGTGCCTTGGGGTTAATCTTGGAGAATGTGGTACTCTCTTCTCTTTCCCCAGATGAAAAGACAGAAACTCTACAAATATTCTTAGCAAAACTTGTTTTTTGTCCTTCTACATTCTCCAAATCAACCCATTTTAATTTCTTGTTCTTACTTAGCAATCCTTTTCTTTAACCCAAACATCCCACCCTTAATTTAAGGCAGCAAGTCCAGTGAATGGGTTAGTTTCCATCTATTGTTACCCAGCTCCTACTAGGTTCTACATCGCTAAATCCTGGGGATATAACGTTGAGTGAGATATAGTTCTTGCTACTGAGAAGTCTATTGGAGAAGAGAGACAAATAATCTGGTTATATTGTTTAAAGTTAGTGTACAGTTGAACAATACAACATGAAAACACAAAAGCAGGGCATCTAAATGATCTTGAGGAAGAACAAAAATAAACAAGTGGATAATAATGTGAGAGAAATTTCCCTCAACCTGTTCCTGTTTATGCTCATACCCACTATAAGGAAATAAATACATGTACCCTTGCAAGAAAATTACATGGATGACCAGATATACACTCTAGTACTAATGAAAAAGGGAAAAAAGACTTTCTCAGGGTGTGGTATACATACCATAACCATGCTCTTAGGAAAAATGATGAAATGGCAAGGAAGCACAAAAGAGCAATTATTCAAGGGGCGCGGGAAGCAAAATCTACTGATTGAAGCAGGTTGTCCACTTGTTGAAAGTGCCTTTTAAAATTATTTTTTGAAAGGTGCTTGGAGTCAGGAGAAATTAGAAAGCAAGAAAAGAAAGTCTAGAATGTAAAAACAAAACCAAACTGTATATAATAAAAGAGAAAACAGAATAGAATTTGGTCTGCCATAGTGAGAGTGTGACAGGACAAAGGATCATCAGAGCCTGGAGCACTTCACAGAAACTCAAAAAAAATTTTTTGTGGGGTAATTGATTAGACAAGATAAGATGCCCGAGGCCAAGGGTTCAAGAGTTTATGTGGTCAATTTAAAAGTTTTCTGGCTTATTAGATGGCATTTTTGAAGATAGATGGAAAATGTTTAGTTAATTAAATTTGTGAAGTAAAAGCACACACCAAAAGTGTTTGTTTAATATCCACTTTCTATTTTTTATATCTCTCATATTTGTCAGAACTAAATTGTGCCAATGACATGTAAAAGTTAGCTTGTAATGATATTTATCTTCCCTTTTCTCTTTATCACTCTACTTCAACTGCACTCCACCCAGCCCCCCTCCTGGAGGACTACGCAGAGTCAGTTTTCTAATAGCAAATCTTATTTCAATATTCCTTGGAAAGAACTTGTTTCTCATGTATACATGTCTTTTTTGAAGAAGATAATTTTAATAGGAGAACATGTAATCTCCCAGACAACTTTTCTTTCAAAGGACACATTAATAGAAACTCTGCCACATTTCTTTATTAACCGAGATACAAATCATAGAAAATCATAGACAATTCCCTTCCAACTACAAATTTTAATACACATACTATAAATAATTTTATAATTCTGACAGAAACCAAAAGCAAATCAAAGAATGATTTAAATAGGCAGATGCCATGATTATTTCCTCTTTTCTTTTAAATTGTTTTATAATCATTAACACCCTTAATAATTATAACTTACCATTGTCTTCCTTTACATATCTTTTATCAACAGTGCAAAGAAATAAAATGTAACTGAAAATAAATAGAGAGGGAGAAAATACCTTGAAAAGAATTTGCCTAGTTGAAATAGCTTATATTTTTACATACATGGTTATATTTGATCTTCTGAACAAATTGAGTAGGGTAAGGCAGGGAAGAGGGATAGCCCATCAGGGCAGATAAGAAGATGGTTTTATCTACTTATGCCTGGGTAGAATCCTATTCATTAGCTGTAGGACCTAAGACAGGTTAGTTAATGTCTCTGAGGCTCTTTCTATCATTTGTAAAACATGTACAATAAACCTACCTCATGGGTTTGTTGTGGAGATTAAATAAGAGAAAATAAAGGCCTTGGTACATAGGACTAAATAAATAAGTCTATAAATACCAGCTAGAGTTAGTATTACAAAGGTGTTACTATTTTTTTTTTTTCTTTTCTGACACAGTGAGAATACTGAGTTGGAGAGAGAGAAAGTTTACAGACACATGCATCCAGAAGCATGCTTTAACCACACTGCTGACTGCTCTGAAGGAAAACTTTCTTTTAGCTTTTACTATGCAGAGACGATCGGCCCATGTTTGGCACTTCTAAGAAGAAATAATAAAAATCCTTTAGAAAAATATGTATTGAAGTCAATTTATCTAAATTATTAAACATCTTTTTAACAAATGTAGTTATGATCTTTCAAAAACATAATGTCACAGTCTGTGAGTTGGCAGATCCCCGAAAGGTCAGACCTAGTCTATGGGGTGGGTGGCCCGTTGTAGCCTCCCCAACCTTGCTAGCCAACCCTTACCTTAATGACGTAATTAAATGGTTGTAAAGTTCCATAATTCTTGCTCCTTTAGTTATCTAGAAGAAAATCTCTTATCTGTTCAGTGTTGAAGATGCTGCTCTTTCATTTTGCATAAATTTCAAAAGCTTGATGTTCAAACTCCCTAACAATTACAAAGAGCACTAATTGTTTTTTAAAAATTAGTAAGTGAGAATTTGAATGGAAATACAAACTTTCAACTATATAAGCCATCAGCTAAAATTGTTTCTGTATATTTTGCTATTGATTTTCAGCAAAAGTTGTTCTAGATTACAAATGTGAACTGAGTAGAAGCCAAAATAACTGAATCAAATGATTTCCTTAAAAATTCTTCTGGACTCAAGGTACAACACTTCCATAGAGGCTCAAGCTCTTTATTAAGAAAAAGTGTGAACTTGGGACAAGACAGAATACATATTGAAAATTTTACAAAAGTTTTTTGAAACCTCTTCCATTTTTCCTTTGACCTTCCATTAATTTAACAGCAGTTGAATTAATTTTTGTTAAATTAATTCCATTAATTCAAATAGAAATTGAAATGATCTCAATAAGATGCATAATGGGGGATGGCTACATAAAAGGAACCCAGTGGTGCCACCTGGGTAGAAAGAGGAGGATAAAGAATTTATATTCTATAAGCTATTCTTACTTCCAATGTGGCATTGGCAAAAGCCAGAAGTATTTTTATGTGCTCCAAAGAGAGAACTCAGAAGGGTTGAGTTGAGCATAGTGGGCTTAGCATGATGCCCTGTGCTAAAACACTAGGTACCTCCTCAGCAGACACTCTGGGAGGACCTCCTTCCAGGCTGGTTACACTATATGTCAGAGATGAAAAGCATCTGCCAAAGCTGAGATGAGTCAGTGGCATCTGGGGTTTTTCTGAGAGTACTGACCAAACAATAGGAGAGCAAGTCCCAAGTCAAACATGCTATTGACATCTGTGAAGTAAAGAGCAGCTAGGCAGAGGAGAGACTTGGCTACAGAGACCTGTAGGGTCAGAGACAGGACAAGGAGTCAAGCACCCCTTTCCTCTGTTTTCCCCTCAGCAAGGATGTGCCTTAGAGTGGGAAAGGATGTGCACAAATATCTGGCTCAAGGTGTCACCCTCTCTTGGCATATTATGTGCCCTGATGCAGGCCTTGTTGGTCTGAAGGAAAGGAGGATTTTTGACTTTGGTCATCTCAGAAGAGTGGCCATTTTTGCTTTATTGTAGTTCATTTTAAGTTTATGTCTGTATTAGCTATAGCCCTATCTTTCAGACACTGAGGCATCATTTCAAGGAAGAGAAAAGTAGGAGTAGAGGAACAATCTGAAAGACTGAGCATTTCCTAAAGAGACTTATATTTTGAGAGAAGATTCTATAAACTGTCATGCTTTGAATAGATAGAAATTTAAAATGAAAGGAAACTTACAAACTAGAAGTGACTGAAATATTGCTAATGGATAATAAGTTGTTTTCACCATTCAGTGAAGTGGAATTACATGGGCCAGATCAGAGGTTTTAGAAATTAAAGGGCAGAATTCATTTTCTGCATATCTGAGCATAGCATGAAGAAATTTCCAACTATATTGTGTGTATGTGTGTGTGTGCGTATACGTGTAACATAAGATTAGAGGATTGTACTCTAAACATAATCATGTTTTTTTCCCCTAAATAATGAGATTATGGATGTTTATATTTTTTCTTTTTCATTTTTCACATCTTTCAATTTTTCGATGAGGAGTATGCATTAGCTGGTTAAATCAAAGATGTATAAATGCTATTTTAAAATATTTTGTTTATATCTTCTAGGTATTTTTGTATAAACCCCAATTGTGTAAAAAAAGGGGGGGTGAAGTATTTGGTCAGTCAGTCTTATTTTACATACATGTAAAATATATATGTATATATAAAATATATATGTATATATATGTATATATACAAATATATTTACGAGTGTATATATATATTTACGAGTGTATATGTAAATTCTTTCTAATTTTAATGTTGTTCTGTTTTAATCCCTTTATTTCAAAAATCATGTTCTGTCTCCTTTTTTCCCTTAAAGTTTCAAAATGGCCTTTGGCCAAATGTAATAAAATTGTGCCCTGACCTTATATTAAGAATGGAGTATGTATATGAAAGCACTTTGAAAACTTTAAAGGACTTTATAATCCATGGTGGTATTAGTGGCAGGAGGAGGAACAGGTGGGACAAGAGGCAGGAGTCCCAAGAGGCCAAACTAGGTTGCGTAACATAAATTTCAAAGGTTCTTCCTAAATGAATTTGCAAAGAGAAGCAAGTGGAGTCATTACTTGGCACATGTGAGTACTCACAATTTTATAAAGTTAACCCCACACCTGTAGCAACGTGGCACACCCCTTCAGGTTGACATTTTTCCATATCGTTCACTGTTGCTAAGAGCAAGGACCTCCTTCAATAGAGCCAGAGGTACCTTGCAGCTATTGGCCACCTCCTATAACTGAATTGTTAAGAGCTGTCCTAGAAATGGATCCTAATTAGGAAAACTTTAAATCTAGAGACTTTCTAGAGTTTGTTTGGGTTTTTATTTGTTTGTTTGTTTGACAGGAAGAACCAAGAGATCCCAGAAGAAGGAGAAATTCTAAGAATGCTCTCCAGATTTAGACTGCCTTAGAAGCCCTCTCCCCAGATTAAAGTGACATAATTTTTTGCCAAATGGTCTATCTTCACTTTCTAGGCTCCCCAGTGTCAGCCCAGGGCAGAAAAAGCATGCGTTAATGGTTAAGAGAGTGTAATGTGGACACAGACAGGCCAGGATCAGATGCCAGCTGTACTACAGGCTTCAGAGAAATCGCTTGACCTCTCTTGGCTTTTAAGTCCTCACCATAAATGTGGATTATAATAGGACTAATTTCATAGGGTTTTTGAGAGATTTGAAATGCATTAATATATGTGAAGTATGTACAACATCATCTGTCACTTACTAAGTGCCACATACATGCTAATTGTTATTATTAGGAAGAAGGGAATCCTCAAGTGTATGCAGGCCGCCACAAGCCTCGAAGGTTCACAATCTGTGCCCCACCAAGGAAGATAATCCTGAGAGGGTCTGGTAATCAGAAATAGGGAAACTTCTCATAGATCTTCATAGTTCAAGTGTGTGTGGTAGTGACCTATTAGTGCATGCACAGATGTGTGCCAAGCCTTCTGGAGTTCCTCTGGCAGAAGCAGGGTTGAGTTTGTGTTGCATCATCCATACTTTCTGGCTCAGTTGGCTCTGAGATGACTCCATGATTCTGGGTGTGGTGCTATCACATACCCATCTGGAACAGGAATCAATGTACTGGTCTTATGCCTTATAGAAAGCAAGCAAAGGTAACTGCTTAACACAAAAGGTCGAATTCATAAATTTACTATTTTCTCACCGACCTTTTGAGTACTAATGGCTCTCAAACAGGCATCGAAATGAAAGCTTCTGGACTACATAGAAGACCTAGAAAATGTGAAGAGGCATAAAGGTGTGTTCACCCAGAGAGTCCTTCTCTTTCCTCCCTTTTTTGACCAAAGGAGAAATTACATCTAGGGAGGAGGGAGCAGAAGAATATCTGGATATATGCTAACATTTCTCAAAAATAAGAGCCTTATTTGTAGCGTGCCCTCACCATATCCTGAAAGGGCAACTTTTTTTTTTTGCATGATTTCTGGCTTTTATGGGGTTTAGCCAGATCTTTGGCATTCTTGAGTAAATTAATAGTCAATGAAATTTTTTAGATTTTTATTAAAATATAGCTAACATACAATATTGTATTAATTTCAGGTGTACATAAATGAAATTTTAAAAAACACATGAGATTTTTCTAGGTGTATTAAAAATTGCTTCATCAGCTATTACCATACCTTACACCTCTGCCCAGAGCGTTAGCTCATCTCATCAATACACACTCTGGAAAAATGTTGAACTTAATCCCAAGCTGCTCCAGCTCCATTTTAATTCATTCACCAAACAAGTATTGTTTCCTATGTCTCTGCTATTCTCTTCCCTTATCTTCCATTTCCTTCCACATCTCTCATGATGCCTATGCATTAAATTATATATCTTAGTAGGCCCATAGAGAACAAAAGCATTTCGGACTTGTTTTGGGCAGGAGGAGTCAGCCTGAATTTTGAGTATAGCTCAGTCTTCCACCACACATGCATTCCCTCCCACTCCAGGGATTGCATTTTGTCTTCCATTCATCCAGCTAAAAAGAACAGAGGCTAATTTAGGAGCCTCTTTATGCCTGTACATATTCAGCCAGAGGGGTCAGTGTTGATTGATGCAAGACACTCTGTCCTCCAAGAGCTCGCCAAGTCCCTGCTGGTCGAGAGAGTAGCAACCAACAGTAACTCACCCTTTAGTGCCAATGCATTTCTGTGCCTTTAGCTAGAAACAGTCAATAAACACCAGAGGCAACTTATGTTGCCTTAGATCACTAATAAATGCCTCACACCTCCACCTCAGAGCCCTTTCACAAAAATGTGTTTCTCTACAGATAGATGTCGAACCCTAGTAGCCAATTACTACAGAAATGCCTCAAAGGCTCGCAGGAGGAGGCCAGGAGAGAAAAGGGCTCTTCTCCGAAGACAAGAGTTATGTGCTTCCTCCTAATAAATGTTGCTCCCATTTATTGAGCGCTTCCTCTGAGCCAGACACCTCAGATGAGGCTTAACCTACATTATCTCATTCATTTCTCACAATTCTGGGACTCAAAAAGCTCTAGCCCATTTTACAGATGAGGACACAGACGTTCGCAGAGTTGGAATAGCTTCTACTTTCTGCTTCTTTACTCCTTCTTTGCCTCACACAAATAGGTTTGTGATGTATGTTGCAAAAACATCTGGGAAATTCCTCGAAGCCAGGTAATTCAGATTGACATCTGGACCTCAGAACACTGCCACTCCTTCCCTTACTGTGGAAAAAGGCTCACCAGTTGCGGTTACTCCACAGGCTGCCAGAAACTGCCCCACTGTATTCTGCCAATCACCTAGACATCAGCACTTCCAAGACCTTCCACTTTATTTAAAGGCAAATGTCAAACATTCTGGCAAATTTCTTTTGATACCACAAAGGGTTGTGTGTTTACTCTGTATATGGTATTGTGGTAGGTTCTGAATAGGTTTAAGGAAGTGAAGAGTAACATTTAAAAAAAAAAACAGATGGCATGGTCGCAGCCTCCCACAATTATTTTTAATCATGCAACGTTCGACAAAGCCAGTCCTTGGGTTAAATGCTAGAGATAAAGAGCGCAAACATGCCTGCAACATAGAATTTACCATCCTGCTCTACCTCTGTTTCCTAAGGAGACTCATTATCTCCCTTCATACACATAAATCTTAAGCAGACTTATGTGACAGTATGAAGCTCTTGCATTGGCCAAAAATCCGTCTGGCTACTAACTATAGAAAAGTTAATGTCTCCACATTCTGAAAAAAATCATATAGCTGGACACTGGTGATGGTCCTATAGGTTAGAACTATCAGTTTCCCACTTCATCAGACTTCTCTCTTGCAAGAATGGAACCACAGGCTATCACCAACTTTTGACTTTTTTTCAATCTTCCCTGGAAACTTACAATACACTAACATTAAATATCCAAGGTAATTGCTTATCAGTAATATCTGTGGCATTAAGAACCCTGGGGATGCTGCCTTACGTCGCCTCTAACCGAACTGCTTTGGAACATTTCTGAGACATGAAGGGGCAGACATGAGCCATCTCCTCCTTTCAAGAGAGCAGAAGAACATCTAGAGGTGGTAGATCAAGGCTTGAATTTGGGGTAGGATCACCACATTTTTCTGTTGTGGAGAAAAGGACCTAATATTTTAAAGATGATAATAATATTAATGATAACACTTTAAGTTTCTATAATGCTTCCTTATTTTTCAAGCACATGCACACCTGTGGTTTCATTAGCTCTACACACCAAACTTTACATTGGTATAAACATTCTGATACTTGATCACCACAATCAGAAAAGGAATACTGTTATCCCACTTATCGATGAAGAAACTGAGGGTTAGAGAGAGTAATTTTCTCAGGCTATAAGACTAGCATTCAAACCCGGATGATTCTTTGCAAAGTCCAATGTTCATTATTCTTCAACAATCATAATTTGGATAAGGGGAAACTGAGGCCATTCCCTAGGGTATCATGGAAGAAATAGACCATACATTCCTACCTCATGGACAGAAGACACGGTATTAGGTATGTGATCATAGCCAATGAAACCTTGCCCAAAGCCTTTGTATGGACTGCACATCCAGTCCACTTTCAAAAGCCAGGCTCCTAGAGAAGACTTTCTGTTGACACTTTCTCTTCATGTTTTGTCAGGGACGGCAGGAAGACTTTGAGCCAAGGGGGCGGTCTGTTCACACCCTCGGGACAAGGGTGTTTCACCAAGTTAGCTGCAGCTTGAAAGGACGGCCACTGCACCATCTTGCTCTTTTCTGGTTTTGTTACCCTTGAGATAATGAATAAAGGCTCATTCTTTGTGTCCAAAAGATTCTTTTCAGGAGACCTGCTCTGGCTGGAAGTCCCCTGAGTCTCCTCACCTGATAACAGTCAGAAGCTGGGCATTTCAAATGAAATTAGAACAAATAACAAAAATGAAAGGAGAGTAGGAGGGAGGAGAAATGAAACAGTAAAAATGATATTCATTTGAAGTAGCCAATGAAAAATATGGAGCCTGAAAAACTCCACTGATACTGGCAGAGACTGATGTTGCTCATCTCATCATAAGCTAAAAAGAGCCACAGTAAGAATTTGTAAGGATGACAATTCCAGATCAATTTTGTCTAGAATATTCTGATGCAGATATGGCCAGGATAACCAGAAGATGTTTTAAATCTAGAACCGAATTTTTATGGCTCCCAGATTGTCATACAATCTGTATTTGGTTATGTAATACCATATGCAAGACATGAGATATGGATCTTGGAAGATGAGAAGATTATTTGTCCCATTGTGCTGTTTTCCCTCTACCAAGTCCTGCCAAGGATGAAGTGTCATGTGAGCTCAAAATTCTGCTCAAGATGTGCCTGGAGTGGCCCACTAAAATGTAGATGAATGGGAAGATGGGAGAATTCATGTATTACCTGATCTTAACACACTCCAATGCTAGTAGTATAGTTTAAAATTAAATGGAAAGATTTATGGACCAAGATTACAGTGTGTCCATTACCAGAGTGATTTCACATAGAATTATTATTGTTCCATTAAAAACAACTTGAAATCAAGAACTTAACGAAGCCTGAGAATCACTTGGCCTTCTTGATACCACTTTTTCTTGGTTACGCCTTCATCACATCTGCCTGATACATTGCTATCATCAATTTCAGCTAAACCAAATATTGCTGGATCCTAAGAACAGCATTAAGATATTTGATAAGACCATCCAGATCCTGAAAGGACATTTACATTTACTGTGATTTTTCAATCCTATAGCCAAAGTAATATATTATACAGTAAAATATATTATCTTATTATAGTACTCTCACCATGAAGAAACAATGAGTACACAGAAACATAATTCATATTATATTGTCTGTCTCTAAAAGAGGGCTCTCTAACAAACTCAAACACAATTTGGATAAAATAAACTATTCGATGCTAGAGAGTTAACTTGTGCCCAAATTGGTCACATCCACATATTAAAGGCCATTATTAACTAAGCAAAGAAATTCGAGAGCACATAATGGATAATTATTTTATAAGAGACATTTGTGCACATAGCATTAAAAACACAATTTGGTCATATGGCTGTCGACTAATATCACCCTTCATTTTAATTTCCACTGGCTAGGCGTAAGTAAAACTTTCAAGTCTCAAAAAGGGCTGGTACTACTGGGTATTTCCTCAAAAATGTGACAATCCCTTTATTAAAAAGCATTCAGGAATGATCAGTGAAAATGTCTCTTAAGACCATTATTTTTAGCTGAGCATTGTTGTGACTGTTTCCATGGCTAAACCATGAACATGTTTTCTGTACAAGCCTGGTCAGCTAGTGGCCTTAATTAACTTTCAAATGGAGAATGCTGCGGTTTACCACTTATTAAATACCCACCAAACCAAGTTACAGTTTTACCCTTCCACACCTCACTTAGTCAAGACATCTCGAAAAACCCACAATGCTGAATAACTGGCAATTTAAAAATATGTACCACGTGTAATTATCAGACTGAACACACAGGCTATGGGGGAAGTTTACTAAAATCTGGCAGCTTTTATTTCCAGATTGAATGATATAATTTTTAAATTGAGGCAATAGGATAAGTCCCTCACAAAGAATAGAATAAGCTGTTCTTACTCATTCAAAGGAATTCAACAAATATTAAGTGCTTGCTTTGTGTCCCCGATATGAAGTATCTTCCAGATTCCTCCTGTCTAGAACTTGCAGGAAAGGGTAAATAGAGTTCAGGGTATGGTAAAGAAGGAAAGAACCATCTCAGCATTCAAGATTTTTAAGCAGTATGCCCCCGAGAGAAGAAGAAAGAGTATCAAATTAGTCATCAAGTTAATCTACTCTTAATACAACTTACAAGTAGACTAACCAAGCTCATTTCACCAAGCACTTTATTCATGAGGGAGATGATGCACTTTGAGATTCAATCGAGACAGAATTAGTTTTTGTGATTAGCTAGGTTGATTGGTTAAGGTATAGTAATAATGATATCATTATTTCTTCTCTCTTCTCTTTCATACAATATTCAGAGACACATTCTCTCTCTCTCTTTCTCCCTCTCTCTCTCTCTCTCTCTTCCTGTCACACATACATGCCCTCCTCATCCATATCTGTTTAAATTTGGCTTGTGAATCTTCAGCTAGTGATCTCTGTGTTTCAACTTGTGTATTCCCCTTCCCCTGAAAAAGGAATTCACCTCTCCTTGAAATTCCACTGTGTATAAAATGGTCTTGGAATTTGAAGAAGAAGAAAAAAAATCCTTCTACAAAGAGAACATGTGAAAAGGCCAAGGAAGAGCATAACTGAAAAAATATATAAAAATGCAAATTTTCCTAAACTTCAGCTTTGGATGGACTGAAGCATAAGTGAGAACTTCAACAAAGCAATAGAAAAAGATGACAGCTCAGAGTTTCAGAAATTTAAGACAGCAGCAGGATTAGACACTTTGGGTTGTCTTCGCACACATTTCTTATGGGAGTTAATTCCATTTGACATGCAAGACCAAAGCAAGATTACAGAGGCATAGCCCCATGGCGAGGTGTATGCTGTAGCTAAAAGCTGGGATTTGAATAATTGTGCAGGCTTACTCCAAGAATCAGGCGAGAACAGAATGAATGGATTATTACAAGGAACTTTGTACATTTTTAACTGCTGGACTTAATAAAATATCCTCTATGTGAGAGTAATGTTATGGTCGTCTGTACTTACTCTAGCTGAAGTTTGTGGTAGGATCCATCAAAAATGAGGAAAAACAGAAGCTGTTAAAAAAAAAGAAAGAAAAGAAAAGAATTTTGTAATGAATGACTGGGCTGGGTCATGTTTGTATAATTTACAGAGGAACAGAAAATTTGGAAAACTTGAGATCAACATATTCAAGCTCCCTAAAAGGTAGAGGGAATTCATTTCCTGTGCAAAGAAGTTGGAGGAAAATGGAGAGTACAGTTCAGGGAAAGTGGGCCACAAAAAGGTGGATTTTTTATTTCACCATTTCAGCTCATTAGAGAAGTCATTTGTTACTGAGAAAAATGACTAACCCACACATCATTTTATATATATGTGTAAATGTGACCTCTTTCCTTGGAATATGTGGAAACACATGTCTATAAAAAGGCAGAAGAGTAACAGTTCTAAAGACTTCTCACTGCTTAATTAACTGTCCAGTGAGAATTATTAAAATTCTCTATATAATTCTTATTTAGAACTCATTAAATGAAAGATACAAATGCTGGACAATGCAAGGTTTGGAGAAGCTTTAAGAAAGGAAAGTTGGTCTTGAAATTGCTGAGAATTATGAAAGCTGCCCATTAACAGTAGTCAAATAGACCCTTCATTTTAAAAGTCATTGATTCTGATCTGAAATGATTTGATTTGATTTCCTCCCTTCAAATAGTCTTCATTTCCTCTTTTCATGAGAGCTCACTTCTCATCTCCCTGCAGCTCTATCCAGCCTAGGACGGGAAGAAGTCAGCCTTGGATGAAGAGAAAACTGCTCTGGGTCACTGCACTGGGGCAGTGCGCCCTCTGCTGGGAACTCAGTCTGATGTCCAGTTCGAGAAAATTCCCCAGAGCCTGCCCCCAGGAAAGCAAAAGAGAGGCACATTCCAGAAGTGAAAACCTCTAATAAGAGTGACATCTCTTTCTCATCACCGCTAGTGGAGATTAGAGGAGGGACATGAGAGGGTGTGAGTGCTTCATTAAACCAGAACTCAAATGCAGCTCTCCTCACAAAACAGGTCTGTCAACCTCAGCCTGCCATGTAAAATGGCAACAGGAATGATGAACACATTACAAATTTGTAGACCCTAAAATTAAACTCCACCTCATTTATTTCATATTTCAGCAGGGGATGGCTGACATTACAGGCACACAGCTTTCCTGATAAGCTTTGTGGTTTCTTTCTTGGAGAAGGGATTTGTACTCTATATGGATGCACTTGTTCTTTTTTTGAAGTCCTCTTTCTGGCTATTGTAGCTAGGAAGGAGGAGGCTTGTTGCAGTGCCCCACAGAAGAAAGTCAGGAATTGTAGCCCTGGGAGGGAAGCAAATGGATATGTTGCCACAGGAAGACAAAGAGCTAGCCATCACCTCCTTGTCTCAGTACCTCATTCATATCCTCACCACTAAATATGCGGTTAGGAGACCAGTTGCTCCAGCATCATCTGTGAGCTTATCAGAAAGGTAGAAACCCAGGTCCCACCTAGAGCTACTGAATCAGAATCTGCATTTTTATAAGATTCCCAGTGATTATTCATAAGTACATTAAACTTGGAGATGCACCACTGTGGACATTGGAAGAGCTAAATCACAAGTAATCACTAAAACATTGAGCTTTACAAATGGAAGGAAGCTTAGCTACCACCAGTTTCCTTGGATAAGGAAACCAAAGCCAAGAGGAGAACACAGCTCCTTAAACATCTAAGATGGAAACTTATATAAGCCTAATTGTGGTTTGCTGTGAATGCAAGAACACAGCTATCACAGGCTTTTGCAGTTAGCCTCATCACATACAACAAAACCAACAGAATGTGGCACCAGCACTACAGGGATGTGGGAGATCATTCTCACGTGGGAGGGACCTTGTCTTCTCTAATCAGCTCTCTACTACTGAAATAACTGGTCTAAATTCTTCAGGAATTGATATAGAAATGAGATTCTGATATTCCTTCTATTCACATAATGTTTGATGAAACACATGGGAAAAATAAATTGAATTATGTTATAATCTCCCAGGGAAACATAATTAAGTTGTAAAGCATTCCCATGAAATCCTAAAAGGTTTATATCATCTAAACAGTGACTTCTACTACATGATCAATAATTATATTAATTAAAGATAATTATTTTGATAAGATGGTGTGACTTGGGGGCTCCACTTATTCTTGATCTGATGTATTAATCCAATACTGAAGACTTGGAGCCAGAGCTAGATCTAAAAAGTTATTTTGGGGCCCCCAAAAGCTTTATAATATGTATACTAACTCATACTAATTTGTAAACCCTGACCACTAATTTGATGCTTGTTCACACAATCCAATGGATAATACTTGTGCAAGATCAACATTAATAGTTCATTCACTATTCTGAATTCTGTATGAACTAGAAGCAAGCTATCTTCAGCAAGCAATAGATAATACATGGAATATAAAAGCTAATATTCCTTGAACTTTCTAAATTCCAGAACATTCAATACATTCTTTGTGTGTATTCAGGACTCTCAAGCACATTTATGGCATCTCTGGGAAAGTGAGCTAAAGAATCTGACCCAGAGTTAACAATGTTCAGCAAATTGGTGCAAACATGAACCCTTCAACATTCACTATCTTTCTTTGCAAACACTCGATTGTGAAGATCAGCCCTAGAACACATGTCTGGCAGTGCACATTTTAAGCACAGGCAAAAACAGAGTTTTCGTTGGTGCTCTCTTGGCATGTCCAGAGAACCCCTCAATGGGTGTGCACCTTCGCATCTTCATAAACGCATCAGTGATCATCAACAGATGGTAAAAAGAGTGAGACAGGGATGTAAATTAGAAATAATGACACAAGGATTCATAAACAAATACACCAGACTTGGAATATTTTTAAAAAGAAAAAAATCACTGCATGTTGATAACTTCTCTGAATTTTCTGTTATTCTAGATAATGTGCTAGGTTGTTAGGATATTAGGATATTAGAAATAAAATTACAATTTCACCAGAATTTCCTTATTGTAAAAGATCTTGCTTATGATGCTTATGATATGAGAGGTTATCGATTTTTCTCTCAATAAGGTAGAAAGTGTAGTCAGTATATGAGAACCAAGGCTTAGGACCCAATGCCATCTGGTTTGAATCTTGGATCTGCACCTATAGCTTGAACAAGTAACATAACCTCCCTCTAACATAACATAGCCTCAGTTTCTATATCTGTAAAATAGGGATAATAATACATTCCTAATGGAGTTACTGTAAAGATTTCATTAATTAATAAGCATGAGGTAACTGAAACATGTATGAAATGTACTAAGCACTCAATTTATAGACTATTATCAGTATTGCCCTTGTAATTTACATAGATTGACTTATTTGTGGTCATATTACAATTTTTTAAAGAATAGACAACTTTAAACTCACTTGTAAGGGTATCTGAAAATTGAGTTTTAGTTTCCAGATTAAAATCTACTTTGTTAATAGAATAATTTGGAAAAAGAAGGAGGTATTCATGGGAACTTGAAAATACAAAAGTTTCTATATTATAATTTGAGACCATAGAGAGAGGGGAGAGAGGGTAAGGGGGAGAGAGAGAGAGAGAGAGAGAGAGAGAGAGAGAGAGAGAGAGAGAAAGAGATAGGAGCACAGAACAGTAACACCTCACAGCCTAATGCCAGAAGTTCCCCCACAGGGGGTTTGCCATAAGGAAGTTAAATGTGACCCAGTATTCTAGTGAGAGATCTTACCATTCAGAGCAGAATAACCTGAGAACAAAAATAATGCAGAAAGCAGCCCTAAGGTTCCTTTGTCTTTCCTTGGATAAATCAATTCTGTTATTATCCACAGCTGGGTATAGAATGGCATAGGAACAGCATGGCTTCGGCCAGCAATATCTCTCAGAGAGTGGGTTGCATGGGTAATATTCCATACCCTGATTTACTTAGCATTGTCAGAAGAGAAAAGAGAGAACCATCTTAGGTAGGAAAATTTATTCTAAGGAACTATTAAGACACTAGAAAGAACAAGAAGGAAAAAAATCAGGGCAAATTCATATAGAATCAAGTATGCTGTGTTAACCTATCCTCAGACATAGAATCCAAGGTGGTAGGCAATATTGCCAGGCCTAATATCTTTCCCTCTGCTCTTTTACAGGGGGATTGTTAACCATATTTCCTATGCATGGGAGAGAAATGGACCACATATGTGATGCTGCATATCAGAGTGAAATAGAAAACACTTCCCAAAGAAAGTAAGCATACTTGTCAATGTGGCATTATGGAACCATAAAATAGATCAACAATGATTAAGAGCAAAAAAATGACTTGATCTTTCTTAAAACTACAATTAGGCAATTGAGCTAATAGGATCTGAGAAGATATAACTTTTTTTTTTATTAACAAAGGGAATAAGGAGGAAAATTTCAGCCTGAATGAAAGTAAATGATTCCCGCCCCCCCCCAAAGGCAGAGCCAAGATTTCTCAAATGAGCTTCCTCTTAAAAGAGATAGAAGTAAAATATATGAAGCAAGATGAAATAATGTACTGTTGCCTAAACGTAGGCAGTGATGGTATCCTATTCTACATACCAAGCTGTGAGTAATTGAATAGCAGATAAAGCAAAAATATAGACAAGGCCACTCAGTAACAGATGCATAAAAATGCAGTGTGTGTAACAGTACCGAGCAGGGTACAGCTCTGTAGAGCTGATTAATAAGGAGAGCAGTGAACAGAACGGAGTGGATTTGCAGAGATTAGGATGTAGCAAGCTTTGTCCAGAAGACTGCATAAAGTTCTTATTGGCCTTGAATCTGAAATAAGGTAAAAAAACCTACCTCCCATCATGAAAGACCCCCTGTGATCTTTTGGTATATCTTAGTCAAGCAACTTATCTTTCTCCATGAACCACTTAAAAATAAAATTTACAATAATCTTTGTATTCTCATCATTCTGCATGGCATCTCTCCATTTGGATGGGAGTAGGATGAGGGAACACATGGTACTATGTGTTTGATGTTATAGCATGACAGAGACAGACCTAAAAATAAATAAATATATATATATATATAATAACTAAAGCAATTTCATCCACAACAAATGAGCCCTGGGAAAACACAGAGCTTGACAAAGTTGAAAGATCAGGTTCCAAGGCGAACACCAACAAGCGTCAGAAATATGAGATTGCCGAGTGGGTATCAAGAACTTAGGCATTTATATTTCCAAACTCTTAAGAACTCCACATTCGAGTTTGTTCCATTGTGAAGGGCATTGTCACTTCCTCCAGGTTCCAAATAACAAAAGATAATTTTGTGAAGAAATAAAGAAAAAAAAATCCAGCCTGAAAGTGCTCAGGAATCTCAAGCCAAAGATAATGTTTAAGAAACACGGAAGTGCAGGCAGCAACTGACAATTGCTGTGGCTTGGGCAGGCAGAAAGGACCTCTTTTTGTGGGCTTCTCTCAGATACTCACCGGATAAGACTAGAGACCATCATTAAAGAGGTGATTAAGTGCGTAGCCCTTCTAGGCTAGGAGAGCTACTCAGCCAAGGGGCGGTGGTCCCTGCCTTTGTTTTAATCTGAGAGTTCTGAAGCCATTTCTGTGGGCAGTGCTCTAATTTGTTCTGTGGAGACTCTGAAGATCTTGATGTCGAGAGAGGTGTTTGTGTCTCTAGTGATGAACAGGAGGGAAAAAAATAGTTCTTTGACCTTTTCCAAGGTAGACATCTATGCCAGGGATTCAGAAGCAGAAGGTACAAGGGCAGAAAGAAGCCAAAGGGCTCCTGCAGCTGTGTTCACAGATCACTCCGACTGGGCGCTCCTGGGAGCAGATGATGACTAATTAGGCGAGCGAGGCGGAAAAATAAATAAATAGAGGAGCGGGTATTTTTAGGAATGCAAATGCAACTCAAAACCAGGAATCCTTGGCCAACAGCAGTTCTCAAACCTCTCACTTGTTGCAAGAGGTGAGAACGTAAGGTCTCTATGCATTAGTCAATCTGGACGGGCCAAGAAGCGGAGGGAGCTGCAGTGGCTGTGCGGCCAAGCGCTGCATTCCTCAGGGAGCCGCGGGCCCATCTGCTTCTTTCTTTCGTTTTGACTTCCTTGGTGACCTTTTCCCTGTGGTTTTTAGGAAAATTTAAAAAAGAAGAAGAAGAAAAAATACATATAGATACTCACATATTTACTCACATGTCTATTATATTCTCTTCTATAAATGGAAATAAAGACAAAAGAAGAAAAGCCTAATTTGCAGTTCAGTTTTCCAGTCTCGGTTCTGGCTCACCAATGAATCTTCTTATATACAAAGCTGACTGGAGGGAGGGGTGGGATTGAATAACAAATGTATGTGATACAATCACATCATTTACAATCACATAATGGACCATATCCCAATTTTCAAAAGGCATAAAGTATCCTCATTAATACGATAAGTGCAGCAGTCAAATCAGCACTGTGATTTTATCAGGGTTTTTGACTGTACATGAATTAGAATGTAAAATGCATACAGAATTTTTAATGGGAAGGCTTTAACATTCACTGAATGTATTTCTTACTGTCATTTGCATCACATTAAAGTGAAATTCTACATAAAAGGATAAAGAGAATATGTCCTAAATTACAGTTTTTCCATAGTTGTCATGTCCACACATAGAAAAACCTGATTCATAAGCTTGAACATGATCCTAAATCTGAAAAGGCTCCACCAATTCCCTATTTGTTTGTGGGGTTTATGTGGCTGTCAGGACTAGGTAGAGCTCAATAAGGTCAGACTGTCAGGACAAAGCTAATAAAGATGGGGAGGCGGGGGAGGTGTGCAGGGTGGGGGTGGTCAAGGCTAGAGAGGATTGTATTCGCTGTCTCTTATTTTCGTATGTTATTACAATGTGAGGCCATTTTTTATTCCATACCAGACTACTAAAAAGTCACTCATGTTTCTTAGAAGTATGTTGTTGATCCTCCAGGAAGTTCTGTCTTCAGTTTAGTACACATCCATAGAGTTTACGGACCTAGATGGAACGTTGAGTAAGTTCAATTCTGCATATTCCACCCTGAAAGAGTGTGTATGCATTGCCATGTACATGGGATATATAGTAAATGTGTGCTTCCCATCAGACCAGTGCATATCTACTTGTATGTTAAAATGTGACATATAGGTCAGAAGTTAACTCAGAGAAATGGCACTTGAGAAACTATACTTGGCCATTTCTCTACACTGAGGCAAAAAAGCAACCTGTCATTTCTCGTTACGCTCACACCACACACAGAGAAATCAGTAAAGATACATAGCAGTTGACATAGAATCCTGCGAATCTGAGAGTGTTTTGCATCCTCGGAGGGGCCAAGGTGTCTCCAGCTAAGCTAATATCATAGATCGGTAATGGTGAATACATGACTACCTGTCCACTGACTAGCATTACTAGTCCATGTGTGGGAATTTGTACGCTGAATTATTTAACTCTGTTATCATTGTAGAGTCTAAATAAAGAATATGCTACCATTCCCCCAATAGAAAGACATGCATGGAAATTGGGGTAAAATAGTTCAAATTCACAACAAATCTTTCAAGTACTTGGGCCCACATGGAATGAGTGGCTTTCAAAATGACTAGTCTATCCATTTTAATCATTTTATCTTTAATAATTTGTTTGATCACATTATCTTTAATAAAGATCAAAGACTGTATAGTGTTTGGCACTGATAGCTACATACTGTTGTCAATTCTGGTTCATTTCCCTTGAATACACGTAGACTGTATATATCTTATACCATTGTTAGGAAAATGCACCAATGTCCTTTCATGTTTAGAAAGAGTTTTAAAAACATCTGTAATGGCCACAGATTTACTCTAGGCCCTTTTTTACTCTTTTTTCTTTCTCTTTCCCATCCTTCCTTCCTCCCTCCCTCCTTTCCTCCCCACTCCTTTCTCTCTCTCTCTTCTTTCTTTCTCCTTGTCCTCCCTCTCTCCCTCCCACTCTCCTTCCCTCCCTGCCGCCCTCCCTCTCTCCCTTCTTTCCTTCATATTTTTTTATATTAATATAGGGATTGGAATTTGAGCCCCTCCCAAAAGATATATACAGGTATTTGGTCCATTTTCAGCCATGATAAAATTGTTCTCCTTAATATCTAAAATACTTCAAATTACAAGAATGCTGTAGAAAAGCCATGTATATATTTATGAATCTTAAGATTAGCAGAAATTTCCTGAAAATATTATTACTCAATGTAATGCTTTTTGTACTAGCGTGAACGCATATTGCCACTGCAGACTTCACAATGTCCTTTAGTGGGCAGCTCACCTGTTGGACTCCTGGCTTAACTGTGCACTGGCTGGGAGATCATTAACGAGCTCCTTAGTGTCTATAAGGAGCAGTTTGCTCATTTATAACAGGGAATAATAATATTTAGATTGCTGACATTATGATTATGAAATAAGATAATGTACATTAACTATCTAGAGTAATTCCTGACACAAGGGAAACAGTTTATGTAAGTCTGATCCACCACACAAAAGGTTTCACTTTGTTTTACCCCAAAGCTAAGAGTGTTCACACTTTTTTAAAGAATCAAATTAGATGCTATGACACCTTACTTCAACCCTTGGGTTTCCATGCATGATGACTATCTAAATTCAGGTAATTGAACCACTTTTTTTTCCTCCAATAAAATTAGAATAAATATCTTTACCTTCCCTCTTATTCTCTACAGACTCCCTAGAGACGTTACTAAAATTCAGAAATTAAGAGCAGTATATTAGAGCAAAGGGAGACTATATTCCTTCATTTATTATCTTATTTTTTTAACAAAAATGTATATATTTAAGGTATACAGCATGATGATTGAATATACATGTATATGGTGAAATGATGACTACAGTCAAGCTAAGTAACATTTCTCCTCCTCGCATAGCTATTATTTGTTTATGTGTGTGATTAGGGCACCTAAAATCTACTGTCTTAGCATATTTTCAGTATTTGATAACTTATTTTAATTATAGTCATCATGTTATACGTTAGACACTCTGTCCTTTATTGCTTATCAGGAATTAGAAAACAAAATTTAATATAAAATCTTCTACCACACCCTTTAAAAAAGTAATTTCAACAGGAACATTGGTACAAGTTGATCACTGGAACTGGTAGTTCTCTGACTTAAAAAGAAAGTGCATAAAGTTTTCTAGTTCTAACTCCCTTCCTCCCTCACCTTTAGCATATTACAAATACATTTTTACCTAATTTGTACAGAAAATGAATGTATTCTTTGTGCGATAATATGCCTGTGTAAATAGTAGCAAAGTGAATTAATATTTTCTCAAACTCCACATTTGCTGCATAATACCAGGTATGTCTAAGGCACTGCCTTCTACTTACAGATAAAACTGGTAATCTATCTCAATGGAATCAAATTTATGCCTCTATCTTTTCCTTCCTTTCAAATGCATGCTGTTTGTTTTACACAGCCTTATTACCCACGCTTCATTATTTTCACATTTTCTCCTCCTAAGAATGGTTCTAGTATTTTACAGTATTATGAATGTGTTAAACTTTTTGGTGAATAATTTTTAGAATTGCTTGAACTTTTTACATTACATCCTCTTTCCTCCTGCTAGCCCCTATGTAGTTGTAATACTAGTCATCGGTAAATATACAAGTTAGATGCATTACAACTTCAAAGATTTTGTGTCTCAAAAAATGTCTGATTCCATTTAAATCAGTGAGGTATGATAGCCCAACTTATAGTGTTCATCATTATTATTTCATTGCTTGTTTATTGGAAAGAAATTGCTAATTTGTAATATTTCTATCTAAATCTACTAAATAAGATGTCATTAATATTGCTTTCACTTTTCTTTGAGGCTTTGCCTACAAAAAAAAATTGGGGCAGAGAGACTGATATAAATCAGCTATGCAACTAATTTAACTAAATTTGAATTTGTATTTAATTATTCAAGTGAAATTTTTCTCAATAAAGTTTATTTATATAAGTAGACAAAGTCATAGGTTTGATCCTGGCAGAAACAAAGACTTAAGGATTTCTATTAAATTATTTTAAAAAGTAACAGAAGGTGAAGAACAAAAACTGTAAACTCACTTCATTCACATATACCTTTATTTTAATTTCATTGTTTATATAACTTATTCGTATAGTAATAAATCCTTTGTGTCTTCATTGGGCCTCATCTACTCTAAAAACTTTTATTTTTTCTGACTATGCTTCTTAAAAATCTTCTGAACATGCTCTAAAAAAGACTCTATAAATATATGTATCCACCTTTCTTTTCCAGATGTTTTTTATTCTCTCAATCTACCAATCTATTCCTCTTGATCAATTTCCCTTAGTTTACTCTAGTGCCTCCGTTGCACTTTGAGAAATTATTCTTCAAACAGAAGACTTTTTATCCCACACATTGCATTGTGATTTTCTTTATTCTTTTACACATATGGTCTAGTCTCCTCCTCTATTCTTTGATTTTTGACAGGCTATGCATTATGATAGTAATCGGGGCCATCTATGATATGTCCAGCTAGGACCAGGGAACTAACACACCCAGGGATGTCCTCTGAAGATTTATTAAGAAAGGTAGATTGTGGGTCCTGCCAGAAGACTGGACACAGAACTTCCCTTCACCCAGTGCATTCCAGAGGTGCTTTGGGATGTCCCGAGGAGCAGGAAGCAGGGACTTAGGCTACACACATTGCATTCATACAACCATTTTCTTTCAAATAGCTCACATAATGTTTGCAGATGCTTTGATCGGAAAGAATTTACAGAAATCTTTGCAGATTTCACATTCCCTCCAAGTCCCACACCCCGTTCTACAGATGTGGAATTTGCCCAAAAGTATCAAAGTACTGAAGAATGGAACTTAAGCAAAACCTCAAGTATTCCTATTGCTCCGCAACTTCTGTATTTCTAGTCTGTGCTGAAACCCTGCAGCAATAAACTTCTACAGATTGCTGCTTCTGTCAATCAGTCCCCACTTCTGAATATAAAAAAGACCAGGGAAGTTTGTCCTCTTTTGAATTCTCAGCTTTCCAGATCATGAAACTATCCTCCTTATTGTTAGTAGATTTGTGGTTTACTCAATTCCATATTCGACAATCCATTTCATAGTTAAGGTATGTCATGAGGTATAATACATTGAAAGTATTTATGTGAAAATGTGGTGTTTTCTTTCTTACCCTCTCACAAGAAGAAATACAGATGAGAACTGTTGTTGTTACTTATTTTTATTCCTGCAAAGGATTTCTCAACTAGTCAAGTTGAAGCGTATATGTCCTCAGAAAATTGCTACATACTCCCTTCTTCATCCCAGTCAATTCCTCTTTTATTCCAGACACCAGTGCATTGACACTGACACATTGATGTTCTCCTTGTGAGAATTATCCTATCACATTCATTTACATCCACTTAATTGCTGCTGCTATTGTTTAGTCCGTTAACCTCCAGCTAGGGTGCAATTCACGTGAACGCTGGGGAAGCACAACCATTCGATTAGTTCTGCAAAGCAGATTAAAATCTTCTGGCTAATTGGGGACTGTCCATACTACTGCCTTCCTTCCAGCTCTAGGTTGAGCAAATGTCATGTCTTCAAGGGAGGCCTCTTAGTTGGAATACAGAAGGCCTGACTGGACCCAGTCTGCATAGAGGACACTGTGCTGGGCACTATGCCAACAGTGATTACCAATCTGGTCTCTGCCTGCAACCTGCAACTAGTCTTTGATTGGCAGTTTGCCTTCTTCCTTTTCAGAAAGAGCACATGCACGCTGGAGAAGCTCCAAGTTGGTATGTGGTTAAATCATCCATATCCCAAATTGGTAGAAATTTCATTTTGAAACACAAGCACTAAGAAAAATTTTTATGAAACAGTGTGTCTAGTTTTGGGGGAAATGAGAATTGAGAATATGGTCTCACTTGATCCAAGTATAATATCATGTTTGGCATAGCTAATTTATTTAGAAGTTATCATTGATGTGGTTTGGGTAACTATGTTGCATGGTTGTTGGCAATGAGGGCCCAAAGCTTTTCTTGGCAACACGTCATCACCATGTATAAGTTAAGCTGTTTTAAGAAGTTTAATTAGGTTTTATCTAAAGAAGATGGGAAGCTTCCATATCCATTCCAGGAATTCTAAGAAATCTCAGTAGGTCAGATTTCTTCATTTAATCTAAAATGCCTATACCAATGTGGTTCCAGTCAACCTCTCCAGCACATTTTCTGAATGTATCCTAAAATCCAGCTACTAAAAACTGATAACCCTTCCTCAAATGCATTACATATTTTTATGGCCTGGTGTCTTTATCACCGTTCTGGCTACCTGGGGTTTGTTATAGGAATTATGGACACATATAGGAAGAAGTGCTTATGTTGATTGAGAAGTCAACATAAGAAATGATCCAAAAACAGACCAGGTGCTTTATATCAATTACATCACTTAATCATCCCAATGGACATGTGGGACTGGTCCTCTTATACCTGTTACTGAGGCTCTGAAAGGTTGAGTGATCTATGTGAGATGACATAGTAAGTAACAAAGCATTGACTTGAAATCCAGTTAGTTCTCTATGACTCCAAACCTATTTCTTTCCTATTACATCAGGGAGGTTTCATATTCCCTAAGAAGAGAGAAATCTTGAGCTGCAACTTGAAAAAGGTGTAAGAGTTCACGAGGTAGAAAATAAGGAAGTCAACATTTCCAGGGAGGAACGCCCCCTGTCTCACCAGAAGTGAGTGGTGGGTATAACATCAAATGCGATAAGAGTACATAGAGATTGATAAAGGATGAGGGAAATGTGAGAGAAAGTAAAGCCACATGACATCTTTGAGGAGCAAATCAAAACTGCCACCCATGCACCAGCTGGAGAATTTCAAACAGCTTGTGAAGAGGATGAGGGAGACACTAAGGCTGACTGGGGATCCAGGACCTAGGACTTAAAGACCATACTGCTGATTTCTCCTCCAAAGATGCTAAAAAAGAAAGTATTTTATTACAATGTCTGTGAAGGCTGCAGAAGTAGTAATTACACAGAAGATCATAAAGTAGACACCTCAGGACAAAGTAATTTGACTAATTCATCAGTGTTTTGTCCTTCTGACTCTGTTTTATCATTCCATTATACATAAAGGAGATAAGCAAGAGAGAGAAAGAAAAACCTATTTGAGATAAAGTCACAAAGGATTACCCCTTAACATTTGAAGGGCCTAGAAAAAGGATACAAAGGGAAGCCCAAATACTACATGTCAAAATATCTTAACACTAAATATCAAGCTATAAAACTATTGAATAAAATATTCTATTATCTTATCTTGATTAATATACTGTTATAACAACTGAGAAGTCCAGGTGTTAATTTATAATTTCTGGGCTCCTTGGGAGTTCTATGTAAGAAGTGGCAAAAGCAGGAAAATCTTTCCTCAGTCCCTGACCAACCTCCTGTTCTCTTCTCTGCACTCAGGGGGTTCTTACATGGGTGTAGACACATCTCCCTACATTTTCATACTCTGCATTCAGCTCTCAGGTGTGCAGAGGCCCTCGGTAAGGTCTACCTTAAAGAGGAGACACCAAAAGAAGAGGCCTACACAAACTTTGGAAGTGGGTTTACGAACATTAGGCAGAAATTTGGGAGACTAGTAAATCCAGAGCATGGCTTAGATGGGGCAGGTGTTCAGGATCTGGTTGGGAAAGTCACTTGGTAGTTTGGACACTTGATGCCTTCAAGAAAACCAAAAAGGGCCTGAGAAGGAACAAAATGCGCCAAGCAAAACACAGGGCTCAAGGCAGTGGCAACTCTTGCCTGGGTCTAAAAACAGTATTGCACATAGTAGTATAAAAATGCCATTCTACAACCCATATATCCTGTTTTGACACCTAAGTTCCTCTTCAGTACTTCACTAGGCCCATAGCACTGCACATTCATACCAGAGCACATGGCAGTCCTGCATTAGGCAAAGGCAAGTTTTCAGTAAGAGTCTTTAAAAAGTAGTTGCAGTTTTTAAAGCTAATCTTTCAAATTTTCCAGCAGCTAAAATATTTCAAACTCTCATGCAGGCTACATTTCAACCTACCAGCTCATACATGAAGATTTAAACTGCCATTAAATTAAAAAAAATTTTTTTGAGACTTTAATTTCTTCATTGCCAACACACACACACACACACACACACACACACACACACACACACAAACACACACACGTATGCACATGCAGAGTTTAACTAGTTATTCTATTCAATACTGTGGTAATTAAAAGTAGAACTCAACAGCAAATTGAACCTAAGAAACGAGTTCTCTGTTTTAGTCTACTCATCTGGCTATAGAGCTTGCTCAATCAGAAAACTCTCACTCAGTTCAAAATGGAGAGCTTCCTTCTGCAAACTCACCATAGCCTTAGGCTCCACATCACATATACCCTCCTTTAGCCCTAGTGGACAGAATAAGTTTCCTGGAGAGGATCATTTCTGTTGACTGAACTTTAAGTTCTTTTCTCAGATCCCTAACATGATTTGACTGAATTTCTCGAAGCTTTTGTGTGCAGTTTTCAGTATGTGAATTCTCTAGTGATGGGATTTGGAAAAGGGAGTGAAACCTAGAGCCTTTATCAGAGTGTATGAGGAAACATCTTTATTACTAAGTATTTCATACAATGGTATTACAGCTACTTACCATGTTCCTTTGATTCAAGGGTTTGACACAATTTCTTACTGTTCTCAGAGCTGTTCATAACATTATATCAATAATAATCAGTAGCATTTATTGAGAGCCTCTAATTGTGTTTGGTATTTTTCATGGGTTCTTTTCTAACTTATACCAACCTTACGAAATGGTTATGTTTATTATTATCTTTATCATTTTTGTTCCTGTCATTGTTTTTGTTGATATTATTGTAAAGATGAAAACTTTGAGGTTTGAAGGGGTTTAGTAACTTGTCCAAAGTCACAGAGCTACTCAGCTGCAGAACTCTGAGTCAAAACCAGAATAATGTAGACATTATGATAGGTTCCAGGGACCTTCTATTTCATGACACAAATGCCCAACTGCATTTGTAAAGCAAATTTCTGGGAGACACAAAAAGGAGGCAAATATTATTCTGCCTCTTAAGTCCTTAACTTGGAAGGAATTTAAAGAAGGAGAAATTACCAAGGTGAGGTAACAAGGACCATATTTTCTTTCCCACCTAAAACAACTAAAAATAAAGAAAACATAATAATTTCCAATGTCCAAGACATTAGACATTAAGCAACTAAAGGGAGCAATATATCAGAGATAGGAAACAAGTGAGATGAGCAATAAGGTTGCCTCGTATTGCTCCTTTGAGAGAGTTCTTGGGATTTCACGCAGATGGAAAATCATTCTACTTCCAGGTATTTACTCAAGAAAAATAAAAGTGTATGTCCAAACAAAGACTTGCACATAATGTTTATAGTAAGAGCTATATTTGTAACAGCTAAAAACTGGAAACAACAAAAATGGGTAAATGAAATGTAGTATATCTATACAATGGAATAGTACTCAGTAATGAAAAGGAATGGCTCTCAATATATGCGACAGATAAATCTCAAGACAATTATACTGAGTAAAAGAAACTAGGCAAAAAGAACATATTATACTGTATGATTTTGATTTGTATAAAATTCTAGAGAATGCAAATGAATCTAAAGTGATAGAAAGTAGATTAGTGGTTGCCCAAGTGTGAGAAAGAAGGATTACAAAAGGATACAAAAAAACTTGGGGGTGATAGAAATGTTCATTATCTTGCCTATGGTGATGGTTTCATAGAAATATATCTATATCTATAGATATAGATATAAATATCTATATATATCAAAATTTACACTTTACATATGTGCAATTTATGGTATGTCAAGCATGCCTCAATAAAGTTATTTAAAGAAAACTAGCACAGTTAAAAAAAAACGAGATGAAATCATTTTTCATCTTGTTTGTATATTCATTTTGGTTTCTTATTGGAGAATACAAGCTTCATCAGAGTAGAGATACAGTTTATGTTGCTCATTTTGGATCCCTAGTGCCTAAAATTAGGCGGAGTAACATATTACTCCAAAATGTAGTGGCATAAAATGGCTCATGGGTTCTGTAAATCAGAAATTAAAGATGGCTTCTCTCTGCTCCATGATGATTGTGATCCCAACAAAATTACTAGGGACCGAAAACAATGGGGCTCCCTTGAATCACTACATAGTCTTTTCATGTGGTCTCTTCAGCACGGAGGCTCCAGGACAGACTCCTTACATGTCAGTTCTGGGCTCTTGAGGTCTATCTCCCAAGAGAGAAATCCAGGAAGAAACTGTATCATCATTTTGTGACTTAGCTCCAGAAGTCACAAAGCGTCACTTCCATCACATTATTTTTAGTTGAAACAGTTAAAAGATTCACCCAGGTTTAAAGTGAGAGAACACAGACCCCCATTTCTCAGTAGAGAATTCTCAACATATTTGTCAACATTTTAAGAAAAGCATGTGGGTTGAAATATATATTAATTGGTTCAGCTACCTTAGAACAAATCAGTCTGCTATACAGTGTTTGTGTCATATAAATGAATACATAAACAGGAGTAAGTCAT
The DNA here is from genome assembly GCA_028627145.1 of Eidolon dupreanum. Taxonomy (NCBI): domain Eukaryota; kingdom Metazoa; phylum Chordata; class Mammalia; order Chiroptera; family Pteropodidae; genus Eidolon; species Eidolon dupreanum. Next base: position 71,312,341 of record CM053515.1, read on the forward strand.
TTAAACTTCGTTTGTAGTCTTACATAAAATTTAACTTGGGCATTCATTTGTTCCACAGGCAGTTAGAATGCATCCTTTTATACAATGTGAATTCAAAGGAGAATGGTATAACCTACACCTTGAATGAAAAAAAAAAAGCTTATATTTTTAATATGATAAATATATGAGAAAAGATAAAGAGAAAAATGTGGAGGCTGAAATCTTGAGGAAGGTATTTAGTGCTGTCCAGGTTTCAAGAAGGCAGAAACTACTACCAGCTGAAGAAATCCCACAAATGCTGCATGGTGCGTGCACTGCCAGAACTTCAAAGTTTAGTAAGGTGTCTATAGAAGATGCTAGGGTGACAAGCATTGAAGGTAAAGAAATAAGCAGAAAAGTTTGATTCAAGGAATTGTCCTAAACTTAACACATTCTCTGAAACTTTAAGAACCCCTTTATTGCAACTCTACCCACATCTATTAAACGCCCTCCCCCAGGAAATTTTGATGATCACTCAGATTTGGAACCAATGAGCGATTTGGAACCAATGACCTGTCTATGTAAACATAGACAGGAGAAAAGATCACTATAAAAAAATGGTTGGGACCAAATCATGGAGACTTGAAATACGTGTCAATTGAAATGCATTAGGAACTGATGATTATTTCACCTATATTCATTAATTTACTATAGCACCACATTTTCCATTTAAACTCTGCATAGTGGTGACAAACCAAATCATGAATCAGTAAATGATAAATGATAAATAATAGTAGCATGATTACTTGATGATATATAGATAAGCCTGTAGTGTAGCTTTAAATTATAATGTTTCAAACATAGAATTTTAGGCCATAAAAAAGCTTAGCAGTCTTTTAAGCCATTTACCTAGGTCACAGACCTATTTATTCCTTCCCTAAATGTATGACATTACTGATAGAGACACTCACACTCTATGTGGAGGAGGCTGAAAGAGCTGGTTTCACAGGGATAGTTTTATTGGAGAAATATTTTGTGATGTGGGATGAAAGGTCCCTTATACATATAAGATGTTATACCTATCATATTGCTGTCATATTATGTATAAAGCAAAGGCTCTTTGTATCACTTTTATACACTGGTAGATTTTGGCTGTTCTGTGGTTTCCTTTGGTACATGATTTATTGTGTTAACTAATCCTGAAGAAAAAATCCACGGTAAATAAGCAAATTAACATTTGTCCAGCAATACAGTTCTATATGAAATCTATGTTCATTTGCAGAAAATGACAGCTTTATGAGAAGTAAAATCATTGGTTGCCAGTTCTGAAGAGCTAACTCTGTTCTTTCCCAAATTTTCTAATTAGGATTATAGGTGATATTTCTCCTCCTCTCTCTGTCTCTCTCTCTCTCTCTCTCTCTCTCTCTCTCTCTCTCTCTCTCACTCTGGCTCTCTGGCTCTCTTGTATTTGTGCATCTCTTTTGATAATGAATACGCCAACAGAACCCAGAGTTAAGTCTGGGCCTCAGAACTAGGAACATTTCCATCAAAGATAGTTTGTTAATAATAAAGTAAGGAAGGAAAAAAGCTATTTGCTTCTTTTGTGGCTCTGACCCTCCCTTGGTCCTGCCAGGCCTGCCTGAGCATCAGCAGAGTTCAGTGGTAATTAAAGCAACAGTGTTGTGAAAAAAGTGTGAATTACTTTTACTGGAAGACTTGGATGTTGCTAGTGACTGACAAAGCACAGCGGGGGGCTCCGCTGGATATTAAAGAGTGATGGTAGTTCCTGTGTTGTAAGGTGGCTTTTCAGCACAATACAAAATTGTGACTTTTCACAAGTTGATATCTCTGGAACCATTTGAGTTATCAGCTTAAAGTTTAGATTTTTTTTCCTTTGGCAAGGTTATGGAGCAAAACTATGTCATATTTCATGAAATGTAGTATGGTAGTTGTAATGATGGAGAGCTAAAGTATATTTTCTTTCTTTTCTTCCCTTGGATTTTTGACTCTATTATGAAATTATTTCAACCTTGAAGATGTTGAAAATAGTGAGGAAAAAACTATAAAGGATCATATGTTCAACACTTTCTTGGCAAGTTATTTCAATGTCAACTATCTAGGCTTTCTGTTTCTGTCATTTTTTAAAAAGAAAAAAGTACAGACCAGCACTCTGTTGACAATGCCAAAGAATGCCAACTCTGCAGTCTCAACATGAGGTATATAAATATCCATGTGGATGGTGAAGTCATTCCACCAGACCCAACCAAGAAAAGCTCAGATCTTACTCTTTATCACTGTAAATCTTGTTAAGCCAGCTTCCACATAAGTATAATATAATGTTGATTCTGCTCTTTATCCAGTGAGAAAAAAATTATATCTTTAGCCAAATCCAATAAACTACCTTCTGCAGATGTGAAGCAGGAGAATAAAATAGCTCAATAGGCTATTAATCACTTTTTCATTATATAAACTAACAGACATTATTGGTATTCCTGAATCAGGTTCCTAGAGCACACGTGAAATTCTGTGTAATGGCATCACCAACAGATTGGGGCAGCCTGCCTGGGGACAAGATAGAATAAAATGCAACTGAAAGGCAATGGGAAATATGTATGTAATGGGAGCCTATATTAGTGATATATTTCTGATTTAATAAGAAAAATGTACTGAGTAATATGTATATACTCTTTATTGTTTATTGTTTTCCTCCTTAAATAAATAGAGTTGATAAGTGAAATTTCTGCTCTTGGTGTATTTTTAGTAACCCTGGCCACATGTGACAGCAGTGGACATTTTGTGGATCATGATACAGCAGAGAAGGAAGCAGTATAGTGTGGTGGATAATGGCTTAGACATTGGAGTCCTGATGCTCTCACTTACAGACTGTGGGACCCCAATTTCCTCATGTTTAATAAGGATGTGATAACTTTGAAGACTAAGTGAATTAAAATATAAAAAATATTTAGTAAAATGCCATAGACATGACATATAAAAGCAATTGATAAAAACTTTTGCTATCATCATCATCATCATCATCATCATCATCAAACTCGGTGCTATTATGAAGCAAGGTGAATATGGGAATTCCCATTGCTTTTAGACATACTGATTCTGTTTGATTAGCCAAGCAGTGGGGTCATATTTTTAAAGGAATGTAAGATTACAAAATGGCATTTAGGGGATGAAGCTGTGACATGCCAAACAATGGACTGTTTAAATAGACAATAATGATATAAACAGAATTACTGGGGTGCTCTAAATGACATTCTTTCACCCCACTAGTGCAAAGTTTAATTAGTATGTAAATAACATCCTCATTTACAATTGACATAATGCCATAGTTTTTCATGCCAAGCTGTCAAGGCCTATGAAACTGCAAAATTCCTGACACTAAACATTTGTTGTAAACTGATCCTTTCAAAAGTAACATAACTGAAGCTGAAAAGGTGGGAAAGGTGATAATTGCTTTTTTAAAAAAGCCACTTCGTTCTTTCTTTAAGAGGAAAGTGTCCAAACTGCTTTTGGGGAGAGATACACCCCATTATATTGAGCTGAGGGTAAACTCTGTAAAGAGAAAAAAAAAAAAAAAAAAAAAACACATGAACCACCAACCCCAGAGTGATGAAAAGCAAAACGGGTAAGGAAAAAAATACCCTCAATTGACACAGCTATTTTCATCACATCAAATCAGCCATCTGTTCTTGACATAGTTTATTATCATTAGGAAGATTTTCTCAATTCAGACATGGTGATGAGGAAAGATGAAGAATTAACTAGATAAATAGCCAATTTGGAAAATTCAGGCTGAGACCTTTTTCCTCAATTTCCATTCCCTCTTTTCTCCCTGCTCCATCATCACACTCCAATTATTCCAAGAAAAGCTACAATGACATGATTAGATATGTTTATGGTGTTGTTTTTTCCCCACTTGCATAAGCATAACAAACTAACCACACTAGGTATTGAATGACACAAAGGTGATCGACATTGTGCAAAAAAAAAAAAATAATTTTCCATTGTTAAAAATGACTGTGTGAACTTAGAATGACAGGTGGCTACAGTTAAGGGTGAGGGAATTAAATACTCGGAATTGAAGTATAAAACTGCTGATGTTTTCTTCCTGGAATTTATTCATTAGAAATTCATCAATTTACCTTGGGATAAAAATGTTTAGAGAAGAACATTTTCTTTGAAATCATCATGAAGTAATTCCAACAGCTCTGTGTGGGATAATCTGGAAGGAATAAGTAAATGTTGGAAACTAATAATAAAAAGAAAATATTTAAGTCGTATGTTTAATATTGACTTCATAAAGAAGTTGGAAATTCACCAAAGTTAAGCTCATAAATTGAGGGAAAAATAGCTCAAAAAATGCTTGACAAATATCAACACAACTACTTTATAAAAAATTAGTCAAGCTGGTTATTTTATCTACATAATGTCAAAAAAAAAAAAAAACAAACCCAAGTCTGACTGATTCTTCCCCAAATAATTCACAAAATCATGATGTTAGATTTTTAAGGATCTAATCCACAGATTTTTAGGTTATAATTAAAATCATATATTTTTTTTTACTGAAAATTTTAAAATGTTAAGGGCCATAACTAACTATTGAAATTAAACCATGCAAACTCCTTCACAAAGCTACTTCCATCCTGACACACCTAGGTTATTTTGTGTAGATATATCTTTTTTTTCTTATCCTTACACTTCAATATCTGACTTATTGCTAATTTCCAAAAAATGTTATAGCTCTTCATTCTTCATAATCTATCAGAGTCATCACTGATTGTAAACTTTCCTTTGTTGACTCATTCTTTTCTTGATTTCATCTATGCCATACAATCTTGATTGTTCTTAAACTTTTAGATTGCTCTTGTTTTTCTCTATTCCTCAGAGCTAAATATGGATATAATCACTTTAAGACAGCATTCATCAGCAAATGTCTGTTAAGAACCTTCTGTAAGCCATGTGCTGCACCAGGGGCTGAGAGTACAGTCGTGAGCCAAACAGACATGGCTCTTACCCTCATGGAGCTTAAGTTTCTAGACCAGAGGTCAGCAACCTTAAAGTCCTCAGACCAAATCTAGCCAATCACCCATTTTGTAATAGATTTTTATCAGAACACTTCCAGTCAAATCCATTTACATATTGTCTATGGCTGCTTTTATTCTATGATTACATAGTTAAGTAGTTGCAACAGAGACCTTTAGCCCACAAACCTTAAAATATTTACTCTCTTGCCCTTTACAGTAAAAGCTGGCTGACCATGGTAAACTCTAAATCCATCTTCAACCATTCCAGTTCTGCATTCTTTTTCTTAGAGAGAGGATTTTTGGTCTCTTATGGTTTTAATTACTTCTTCTACAGAAATGACTCCATAACCTCTGTCTACAGTCTTGCCCTCTCTTTTGAACTTCAGTCACATGTTTCTAACTGCCTGCTTAGCATCTCTACTCACCCTCCCAGTAAACAAACCACCATTATTTCAAGATAGCCAAGACTGACTTCATCTTTTCCCTAAAGCCAACTTTTTACTACCATCAACTTCCCAAATCATTAAGACTCTCACTTTCTTTCAACATCCAAGTAACAAAAAATAAGAAAAAACAAACTTACATAGTCTTAATATTTATCAATTAATTTTGTTCCTGCTGCCACCACCTAGGCCTAGAACCCAAAACTTTATACTTAGAATAATACAATCATTAAATAATCTGCCTGGAGTCAGTCTCTTATGTCTCCAGTGTAAAGTCAGTCAGTTTCCTTAATACATCATCACAATCCTTGGTAGCTTTGTGTTGACAAATTAGGAATTGTCAACCTGTGGCTGAGGCTTTCCCTTTGGAGATGCTGCTAAATGACCTCAAGGGGCCCACATACCCCATTGAAAACACTAAGAATTGTCTGATTCTGAGTCTCCCAAGTAGATGCATCACTATCTCTATTTTTAAATGTGCATAGATTTTCTTCTGATAATTACATACAAATTTGCCTATTAAAGTTACCAATTTCATCCTAACATTTTCTCAGTCTTTATTTTCCCAGGCAAGGAATTCTAAAGGTATAACTACTTTTTTTCTGTATTTTGTAACAAAAAGGTCCTCTCTGGCCATTAAATGCCTACCCTGTCCTCAGGAAGGGGTCTATTATGGATTCACACTGAAAGTATGGGAATCTATGACCTTGGCTTTGGAGGGAAAAGTGAAAGGGTAAAAATGTCTAAATGTCTCTCTCTCCTTTCCTCTCCTCTCTCTCCTCAGATAAAAACTATGACTTGCAGGGCTTTGTGGGGTACAAAAAGGCTTTGGGAAAAGAGAAGGCTATTCAGGCTTAACTCAGTTCTAGACTTCAAAGAAAAGAAATGCAAGGGTCCTGGATGTTTCTAAATTGTCTGGCTCTACTGATCAGAGAGGGCGAGGAGGTCAGAATTCTGGACAGAAGCTTTCATAAAGTGATGTGCATTTAGCAACCTTGTCTTCTCCATCATATTTCTTAGAAACCTGAGAAAAATGATGGGAAAGTAGACAAGAGTATAGATGCAAGGCAGGAGCAGGGAACCACTAAAGAACTAAGTCCATGTTCTTAGCCTTATAGTATAAGTATCCACCATCGTCCTATGGATAAGGCGTAATGGTTTCCCTCCCTGCCCGGCACATTATGTCACTGTATCTTCGGCACCTAGTGTAGTGTTATCAACCAGCAAGACAAGAGAAGCACAATACCATTTATGTTGCCGATATACACTGGCTGACAAGTAATCTTAAAGCTCTACTTTAAGTTCATATGCTAGTTAGTTTGTTGTGGTGAACACGCCCCCCACCCCAGCTGATTTATGGACACCACACTTCTGAAACCAATCTGACATCGCAGAAGTGAGAGGGAGTTAGAATGGTGGTCGGACAGGACACAGAGACAGAATTATTGTTAGTTAATTTCCCAGGAATTTAGTACCCTCTGTGTTAACTTGGAATCACAACTGCTACCTCATTTCAGTTATAATGACTAAAAAAGATGAAGTATGTAAAGGTCTGCCATGGTACTCGAAACATAGTTGGCACCCAATAGGTGCTCTAAAAGAGGGAAGGAGAGATGAAGCTCTGGGACAAGAACAAGGCTCATTATACATATTCTACCTGGTTTGGTGTATGTTTGAATTATGTTTACCCTGGGATTATATTTCAAGGAGAGCCATAGTAGGGCAGGTTGCTCTGATCCACTCAAAGAGAATCCTTGGATCTGAGAGTGATTAACCAGAAGTGAATTAACATTTACTAAGTTCCTATGGCACATCAGCCAGTTCACCAGGCCTTTAATATATGTTTAATTTCACATTCACAACTATTCTCTAATACAGACAGTGTTATTTCTCGTGTTTATGGCCTTAAGAAAAATATTCCCAGAAGAGGTTCAGTAAATCGCTTGTATCAATAGTTATTAAAATAACAGAGGAAGGAACTGCAATCAAGTCTATGTGAGTCTAGAGCATTTCTACTCTTTCTAAATTATTGAGCAATCTCTCCAAAAAACTTGTTATGAAGTCACTCATCAATGTGTATGAAGACCACCATCTAACTTCCTTGGATATCATTATCCCTTTCCATATCCCAATAGATTATTTTATTTCATTACTGAGAAGGCAGCAAATGTTTATAAAACACAAGTCTAGATATTTGAAATGATAATTCTTGAAATGTCTGTAAAACACCAGGACTACCCTGAGAATAAGTGCAAAGACTCCCTATTGAGACAATTTAGTGGTTACCTAACTACCTAGAATTAATATAATATAGCTCATGATGGGAGCCATGACTGCTTATGGCTGGCTTGGTGCCTTTGGTCTGGTTCTTTGAGTCTGTCTTTGATTTCTAGGAAGCTGAAATCCTCTCCTGACTTGCTGCAGCAGGGAGTTGGTAGAAACTGTTTACAGCAAGAACTAGCAGGGTGCAGCCCTCAAAAACTGCCTCATATATAAGTAAATAGTAAGTAAAATAGGACAAAATGATGACATTCTTCAAGAAACAGCTATAGTTCCTTGAAAAGTATTGTTTCTGTTTGCTTGCAACTGTAAAAATGAGTTTCAGGTAATAACTTTTCTTTTATATGGTAAATGATAAATGACCATTTAAACATTGGTTCATCCACAAACCAAGATATAAAAAAACATAAAAACTTATAGTGCTAAAAGGGAATTTGAAGACTGAAGCCACCTGATTTTTCAAACTGGTGATTATACCATGGGGATATTCATTTGTCTTTACTTCAACTCTAGAATTGTGTAAAATATATTTTGCCAGCCAAGAAAATCAAGCCCTTTAGCTCCTATAAATTATATTTTTTCCTAACCCTGTATATATGTTTTTCATCCAAGTTAGTATATCCTCTTAGACTTTGAAAACTGTAATGTCAAGTCAAACCATCCATTAAACTATCTAAGAAAAGTTGGAATATCCTTTTTTGATTACTTATTTGCCAAAAGGACATACAAAAATTTTATTCACCTGTAAGGGTCAGGTCTCATAGCCTGGGCTGGGAAATCACAGTCCATACAGAAATCAATTCAGAAGAACCAAAGCAAAGAAAAAAGAGATACAAGATGAGGAGGGGAAAATAACTCTGTAAGCTCTCTACTATTACTACTACTACTACTACTACTACTACTACTACTACTACTATTTACTCTTTTCAAAAATAATTTAACAAAAATAAATATCTCATATTCAGTTTCTACTTAACCTCAACAACACCAGCAATATTATGTTCTACAGTTAAAATGTTGAAAATAGATAAAAGGAAAAGAGTGGAAACAGGAGGAGAGAATGTAAGTAATTTTTCTGGCATCAAGGGAAAATATAAATCTGACTTCGAAATTTTCCACAAGTACTTGTCTGGCAGCTTATGCAGTTCTCCAAATTCAACCAGTCAGTGTCTTCCTTTCTTAGGTGCAAGTGCTATGGGACAAACATTTTGGCTTTAGATAAGTGTTACTATCTTTCCCTATCCTCCAGCCAGAACAACATAAGTTCTTTGTCAAATCCATTATTTTCCCTCATTAGTATATGATTTTTAAATGCATTTCCAAAGCGTGAAGTAAGTGACATTGAGGAATTAATGCCAACTTTTACTTTAACTCTCTGCTGGTCCCATTTTTTAAATAAGAATGCTAATATATACCACTATCTGGGTGAAAAAGACTGCGAAGCTAACTCCTAACACTACCCCCACACACACCAAAAATGCTTATCTTCCCTTTTAAATGCATTCTTAACTTTAATCGAACAGCATTTTTATAAGCCTATTTGCATATAAACAAATTAAAATACATATTTCCTATTGCTGTAACAAGTATCCACAAATTTAATTGCTTAAAGCAACACAACTTTATTATCTGACAGTTCTGTAGCAGTTTCATGAGGCTAAAATCAAGGTGTCAACCTCTTTCCTGGAAGCTCCAGAGAAGAATCGGTTTCCTTGCCTTTCCTTGGCTTGTAGCACCCTTTCTCCATCTTCAAAGCTAGCAAGGACTAGTTGAGACCTTCTAGATTGTATCACTCTGTACTTCTGCCTCCCTTTTCCATTTTTAAGGACCTTTGTGACCACATTGGGCCTGACCAGACAATACAGGATGATCTCTTTAATTTAAGGTCGACTGATCAGCAGCAACCATACAACCATAATTCCTTCTGTAACCTTAACTTCCCTTTGCTATGTACAGTAATATATGTATAGGTTCTGGGGATAAGGATGTGAACATCTTTAGTGGTCCATTATTCTACTCGCAAAAAAAAAAAAAAGAGCTATATATGTCTATAATATGTGTATATATACTGTGTATATATGTTAGAAATATTGGATTCTAAATAGATATTATTTAAATTGTGTTACTTTTTAAAAAAATATACTTCAAAATTAAAAAACAAAATGTTTTAAAATTACTAGATGTTTTAGGTTGTTCTTAGAAAAAGAAGCTTCAGATTTAGAAAGGTTTGACTTTCTTTTAGGAATATATATATAAAAAACTTCCTACTTTGTCTTTGTCTGTTGCTTGGTGTTTTCTTTTTACAGTGTTATTTTTACAGCCTCAAGGTATATGACACTTAAACTCAGTCCTCAAAATTGAATTTACACAATTGGTTATCTAGTATGTATATTTAAATACAGTCAATAGTCCCTATCAATCATATCTCTATTCTTGAGTTATTTATTTTACTTCTTTTTGTTGCCTGGTATTCATCTTCACATATTTCTTTATTTTAAGATGAGCTCACAGATGTTGTACTTCCCTAGTCCTTGTGTGCTTAAAAATATCTGATTTTGGTTCTTATACCTGGATGATGAGCATCTTGGGTCACACTTTCTTAACAGTAGGACTTTGTAGAATTTTTCTATAGTCTTCTAAAACTAAATGTTGCTTGAGTCTGACACTAGCATGATTTTTTATGTGATAGTTCTTGCTTTTTCTGCCTAGATAACAGAAATCTTTTTAAATATATATTTTTTAACTCACTTAAAGTTTAGTGCTTTAACCTGTCTGAATTTTTATGAAAATTTTTTTTTCCTGGAACATAGTATCTTTAAATATACTTACTCAGTTTTTCCCTCAATTTTGGGGAAATTTCTACTTTTATATTGTGGAATTCTATGTTCTTTTATGGGGTTTCTATTCTAGGATGCTTATTATTAATTACATAAAGTCATCTTTACTTTTGTTTCTTTATAACACCTTATTTCTAATCACTTTTATCTCTGTCTTTTTGCTCTTCACTTGCTGTGAATACCAGGAATTGCAGTATGACCATTTCCAGGTCTGCAGGTTGTGTTTCTGGAAATGGGGAGGCTAAATTGAGGTCCCTATGTAAGGCACTGATGGTATAGTACCTTTGAAGCTGTGTTCCTACATCAACATTGACAATCTAAGCTATGTTTAGTTTTTTATAGCTTATAGTGCAATTTCATGTCATCATCTCATTTAACCTTCACACACTTCTAAGAAGTAGACAAGAAAAGATAATTCCAACTTTTCAGATGTGTAATTGATTGAATTACTCTCCTATAATTAAAATGAATACTAGATAACATCAATATGAACAACATTCTCTTTAACCCACATTACTAATATTTTATATTACTTGTGGCCAAAGCATTCTTAATACTATTGAGTAATAATAATATAAGTGAAAGGAGATGATTTAAGCTTAGTATTATGTATAAATTTATCTTAACTTTAATAACAAAGAAATAGTTTAAATGTTATAACCATCTGTTTCCTGATAATTAACAAGATTAAGTTACTTCCCATAAAGAACTGGTACCTCACCAGGTAAGAAAAATTTTAGCTTTTTAACTCTTTGGGCAAGTATTCAAAATAAATTGTTCCAAGAAGCAAAGGTAATGTATGCCAGTTGAATAGAAAATAATATTAGTTTAATTCATTGTGTTTCCAAGTAAACCAGAAGAACAAGAATGACTAACATTCTTTGTGTATAAATCTAAATATTTTTCCTGATTTGCAAGACTATGCTAGACACTGAGTGATTATTTTCATTTACATAGTATAAGCAAGTCACTTCTCATACATTTTAAAAGTCTACCTACAGAAGAGATAAGAATTATGTTGTTTTATATTAAAATTGATATAATTTCATGAATCATTTTCATTGACTGATGATTTATAAACTATTTCTGGAAAACCTCATTATTTTTGAAGCCTCAACTACTGTCCAAAAAAAATCCCAACTTAAAAAATATCCTATCATGTTGTGCCAATTTACAAGTTATGGGTGATCTGGACAAATCTTTTAATTGGTTTTGAATTGTGTAGTTTGTCTCAGAAAAACATGAATATTAAATAATTCAGAGACTAAATGAAACCATATCTTTGCAGCACACCAAATTTGTTTAGGCAAGATTTTTTTTTTTTTTTTTATTGATAATCAGATAATTATACACGACCAGTTACCATTACTTCAAATAAATTATGTTCTGTTGAAGCATGAAAGAGATTTCCTGGCTCTATTTTGAGTTAAACTAATCTTACTGACAATAGGTGTCTGTTGGCAAAACCTGTTTATTGGTGTTAAAGTTTGGTTTAAACAGCATGTGTAGTTGCTCTGTAGTAAGCCCTTCTTAGTTACATCATTTTTCAAATAAATATTTGTATCTTTTACTTTGAAAAATCACAGGTTCAGTAAACTTGGCAAATGTGTGTATATTTTGAATACAGAGTGCTTTTTCTTTTAGTCACTGTAGATTATCTGTAATAATACACTGTTTCATGAGACAGCACTAGTGAAAAAAATAGGCGAGCATTTGTTTGCTGTGCATTAAAGTATTTAAACAGAGGAGTCACTCTGCTTTCAGACATTCTTGCTTGACTAATTCACTGGAGTCAAATAGTTTAGAGTGCTGTGTCATGCCAATCAAGAGCATTAGCATCATTTGCGCAGTGGAAAAGCTCATGTTCGGAGGAGGAGGGATTCTTTGGTGCTGTCTACACAGACGAAGTAAAATGGAAAACTAAGGCTTTATATAACTAATTCTGGCAAAAAAAAAAAAGAAAGAAAAAGTGGGGCAATTATTCAAGTAGTTATAGATGGTAATGGAGTTTGGTGGATAAGTATTGCATTATGTCTTCTCATTTTCTACAACCAGAATTGTTTTTTGTGTTTCTGTAGAATAAGGGGCACACCAGAATACCCTCATGAAGCATCACTGAGGGGACTGTCAAAGATAAAGGGGCAGCAAAGTCTTAGATTTCTCATTGCTTAAAAGACAGTACATCTAGGTAGGATGATGATAAACTACTTCCCTACTTCCACATAATGGGGTACACATCTAAATGATCAGCATCCTTTGGCCACTTAACTTTCTAATAATGATACTCTGGGTTTATAAGCTAATTATTGTGACTTTGGGCATGCTAAGTTTTTAGACAATGGTATCTTTTTGTTTTTTATTACAGTAAAACTAGATACATACAATTCAAACCTCGGGAACAATAGAGTATGATCACCTTTTTTTGTGTGTTATAAACTTCCTACTTCCAGGTTTAACATATTGCAATAATTATATACAGACTTCCAAAAGTTAAAAAAATATGCCACCACAAAAGATGGGCAGGTAAAACATAACACATTTAAAGAAAACATCATAAGGGAATTACAGAGTAATGTTAATCATTCAATGAACATTTTTGGACAACTTTGGGTCAAACTTTTTTGTTTACGTTAGTTTCTAAATTTTAATAAAGCATATTTATTGGATAACTTCTTTTACTGCCAGAGTCAGTTATTAAAGTCTGTCCTTTCCCTGCTAATTTCAATGCCAACTCTGTTATAAATGAAGTTAGCTTACAAATGTGGGCCTTATTTATGTGGGTTTCTTATATATAAAAGTTTTTTCTTCTATTCCATTAATCTATTTGTCTATCCCTGTGGCAATATCACCTAATTTAATTTCTATCACTTTATAATAATTTTTGATGTCTAAAAAAGAATGACCCCTCAATTTGTTTTTCTTTTTCAGGATTATGTGTAATTTTAGAATTAGTTTATAGGTTAAAAATATTAGGAATTTTGTTTTATAAGTATAGTTAGTATACAATATTAGATTAGTTAGTTTCAAGTATACAATATGATTCAACATTTTTATATTTTACAATGTAAGATATATAATAAATTATATTCTTTATGACAAATTATTTTTTTATGCTCTAATGCCAGGTAATTTTTTACATTGTTGTTTTCTTGCATATCCTCTTAGTCCATCATTGGCCATACTGTGAAGCTAATGAAGCTCAAGTTTTAGGACCCCTGATTTATACATGGCTTTCAAAGATTCCTTCCCCCTCATTTTAAGTAACCTTAATTAAATTAAATAACATCCCTGTCAATGAAATAAAAGTCACTTTTGTACTTAATTTTATTTGTAATTTTATATATTTTTCAAAAGTGGGCTTCCCAAATTGTATAAATTTCAGGGTCCACAAAACTTGAATCTGTCCCTTTTATTACTTTATTGAATAAAGAATACGTGTTTCTTCCTCATTTCTTTAACTTATCACTTTCCCTGACTTCATTAAAGAAAGAAACAAACAAACAAACAAAGGAACTTTTGCTTTGGGTGTACTTGTAGAAAAGTGTTTCAACATGGCTTTGACTTGTTAGAACCAGGGGGCAATGTTATCGTTACACAACACTCTTTGATGCTCCATTGCTCTCCAAAGGTCAAACTTTCTCTCTTTTTTTTTGAGCCTATGCCTTTAGAAGAAATAACTCATCACTATAATGGCTATAATATTACAAGATGTTCTAGCATGAGTGAGAAAAAAATACATGTAATATTTTAATTCATTTTCCAAATTTGAGTAAACAATCCTATCACCTTCACATGATATCTCAAAAGCTTTTATGTACAGTTGAATTTGGAAAGATTTATTCAATTCCTTCATGCAGTTTGAAAATTATGAAAACATGAGTAATTGTTAACTTCAAAATATTGTATGTATTCTGTTTGTATTGTTTTTTATATTAAAATTATACTCTTACATATATACATATTGACTATGGCTGGCCATTTCTAGGAATTTTGGTATTTTTGTCAAAGAAAAGCAGCCTATTTTAAGATTTTATTTTACATATTTTATTTTTATTTTGAGGGGAATCCAAATATCTACACCATGAACTTAAATTCCTATAGCTGCCAGAACTGACAGAGAATTAGCAAGGCAGAGCCAAGTTCACGCAAGACTGTCTACGGCGCTCTTATAGCTAAAGACAAACCAAAATATTGACTAGCTCTTCTCAAAACAGCATGTATAAGTTGTGGCTGAAATAAGCCTGATGTAAGAAAGAATACAGATGGCAGTATAATCATAGGCTGGGTCTACACGATGCCAAACAACCCATTCAAAAGTGAAAAACTCAGTCGATCAGTTGGTGGTTTTGTCTTCATGCCACCAAGCAACAGGCTTGACTGATTTCTTCACAAAATTGACTGAGCTTTTGACTAGACTTGAGCAGATGTTTTATCACTATGTATATTCAGTCTTAGTTGTCAAATCTAGAACTCAAATAATTTCCTCTATGAATGATAAATTTATTTCCTACATCAAAACAACCTGAAAATGGTAAACAAAGATCATCTGCAGTTTTTAATTCATGTAGAGCCTAGTTTAATGCATGTGCCTGGCACGGATTAGAGTGTGAATGACAAGAAGTAGGGTCTGCCTACTTACATGCTTATCTTTAATATTTCATTAATTCATTTGGTATCTTTGCAACTCGAATATCCACTGTAAAGTAACCAAAATTCATTTTACTCTCTTTTCTTCTTTACATAATAATTTCTCTGGTATATACAACCTATTTGCATTGAATATATCAAATTACTACCAAAATTTACAATTACTGGTCTTGACATTTTTTTAATTCTTAAAAAAGTTCTCTTTCACTAAAAGATAAATCACAAAATCCTTCAAATATTTCATGATTAAAAAGAAAAACAATCAAAAAAGACACTTTTAAAATGAATTCAGTACGAGCAGAGATTTCATGTCTTTTGTCTCTGTTGTGCCCCTGCACCTAAGACAGTTTGGGCCTCCACAAATATTTATTAAACAAATGATTAGATGTATTGTAAGGTACCATTTTTTTTGTAGCCATTTATAACCTGTAACCTAATAAGAAAGGATTGATAGAATAAGTACTTCAACTCACTCCCTGTGCTGTGGTTGAACTTCCCATTCTTCTATTGCCTAAAGCCAACTGGAAGCCAGAAGTCAAAAGAATCTGTTGAGAACAGAGCTGGGTGGAGAAGAGTAGGGAGCGGATCTAGAGTGAGGCAAATATAATATCTGCCATCTGCCCACTGCTGTTCTCTATGCAATCACTGAGGATAAAAAGCTTGGCATATATTATAGTACTTCTTATAATTTTCACAAATTCACACATAAAAATTATACATATATGTATAGATATAAATAGCTGGTAGGTAGATAGATAGATAGGTGATAGATAGATAGATAGATAGATAGATAGACAGACGTACAGACAGAAATACATGAAAATGCACAAAACCTAGCGTTCAAATAGGGATTTTCTTCCCATATCTCTTGAAGGTGTTGTGTAATAATCTTTAAGTTTCTTTCCAACTACATTATTTGTCAACATGAACTAATGTGAATGCCTTGAAAGACCATTTACTTTAAAAAAATAAAACTAAAACTTCTATTTAATTAAAAACGTAAAACACATTTTTGAGAAGCTAGAAAATACAGAAAAGGGCAAATGAGAAGCACACATTTTATAAATGATGCTTCTGGGAATTACATTTTTCTCAACCTCCATGGGCAGTTGTCAGGAAAGCGGATGGTTTTCTGGGTCTATCTCTAATCGCTCCCCTTCTTTCCAATTTCTGTCCATTTGCTTTCCACTATTTTTTTATGTATTGTCAGTTCTCTTCTTTTTATGCACAAAGAACAGGCAAAAGAATGAATGGGGGAAAAGCAAAAGACACCACTCTGGGAAACCATCTCTGGAAATGTTTACTGCATCAGCATTAATATCTTCTCAAGAAAAGATAGCACATAAGAGACCACAGAGGCAACTGCCTTTATTCTAAGTTACTTGTGCTGTGCTCTAAGGTACAATCTCTATGTGCTTAATGCACAAGTCCCTTGCAATGTTAACAGGGGGCTGATGAGAAAATCGTACTTTTATCTTTTTACATTTCTAAATTATGTTTTCAGTTAAGCACTGGATGGAGATTGACTTAGCCTAAGGATCTCTTTCCTGTTTGTAGGGATTTTTCACTTACCTTCACTTTAAAATCAGAAAAAGAAAAACTCTCTAAACTTACTCAAAGTTTAGAAGTAGAAACTATTTCTTCAAAGCCCAGAATTTCCTGAGCTTGACTTTTAAATAAAACCCACCTGAACAGGAGAATTGAAAGGATTAGAAAAAAAATCATAAAGCATTTATTTTCAGTTTGACTAAGAAATTCTATTGGTTAAACAGAAGCAAACTTCCCATAGCCATTCTCCAACACCAAAAAACCACAGCCTTTTCTTTCTGGAAGCACAAATGTTTGCCCGAACTATTAAAGAAGATAGACACAAATACTCCTTTATAAAAAGTAGGTCCTCCTTTTACACATTATATTAATAATATATACAGGTCAGGGCTGCAATTATAGAAAAACTCTTCTGATTATCCTGAAATCATTTATCTGAATATCGTGCTAAAACAAAATATTGTAGGTTGAGAAGAAGAACATGTTAGATTCTACTACAACTATCTCATTTATCTATTTATTCAAATGTACTTCATTTAAAAAAAATGTAAACAGTATTTAAAGCAGTAATCCTGCCATATATCTTCTTTGCTCAATATGATAAGAACCAAATAGAGCTGCTTTAAAATCAAATGGGTGCGATTCTTGCCTTTACTTTTCCCAGGACTTTTATTGCCCAGAGAAAGTTGTTAATAGATATAGAATGTTACTATTGATTAATTCAGTGTGCCAGCTAGATATGATTCACAGAAGGCAAAAGAAATGCCAATGCTTTCATGACACAAGGACACATTATTGAGAATACTGTCTATAGCTCTCTCACAACTGTTTGTCAATTTTTGCAGAAAAAAGAAAAGCCTTTACACCTGAAGTAGAGCTAATCGATAACTTAAGTGAGCTGTAATTGACACAGCCATAACTCTTTTTCCTGTTAATGTTAGGCTAGATCTTATTTAGTGATCCTTTATTATTTGAGAAACTGGGAGAAGATTTGGTTTCAACAAAAGAATAAACTGAGGCACAAATAATTTTAAGTTCGAACAAGAAAATCTCTTAGGTTATATCATGACTATTTTGTTAATACACATAAAGTTAATACACATAAACAAATGGAACATTGAAGTAATTAGCCTTAAAAGTCAAGAAAATATAAAGCTAAATGTCTTAATAATATCCATTATATGATCTTATAAACCATTGATGGTTTGTTTAATTTTGTTGGTACATTTATTTTGTATTCCTTGGACTCCTTTATTTGCGTAATTGCTTTAATTCACCACTTTACATGCCTAGACAGATAATTAGTTAATAAACTTATATTAAGCACCTATTCTGTGTCAGATTTGGAATTTTATGAGTAAAAGATTTTATTTAACTTCAAGATCTGCCAACGTGACAAACATATAGATTTTAAGAGAAAGAGAACAAGTGTTTCTAAAAAGATTTTATAGTTATAGCACTTATTCAGTTTTTTTTTTTTAAGTTAAAAATACAACTCTTATCTCATGGTGCAATTACCCTGTTCCAAACTCAAAATGCATTGAAGAGAATGAGGTGATTGGGTCAGGTTTTTATTCATTTAAAAACTTTACAAATCATTTTAAAACTCTGAGCATGACCCTTGATAGTTGCTTTGTGGTTCTGTGTCTATAGACTTCAGATGTTGACCCTTTGACCAACACACCTTGTCACAGTCTCCTCATTGGGTAGCCAAGAACTGGGACAGAGTCACATGAAACTTCTTCATCTTCTGAGTCCTCAGGGGACCTCCTTGGCTCTTCCAAGTTCTTATTTTTCCGTCAGCATTAGAGATGAGTGCGCATCAAAGGAAGAAACCCAGATGATACAATAGATCATGACTGGTTGAGGAGAGATATGTGCTTAGCCCAAAATATTATTCAACTGGCTTTTCTCCATGTAAAAGAAATGCTGTATAATAAATTGTAAAGGAATATCAACCTCTGGTCCCTAATAACAGAAATAGTATTACATAAACAGAAGTATTCTTTAAACCTCACAGTTTCTCCAACACTAATTCATATTTTTCTCAATTTTCACTATGTTGGATACCATCTATATCAAAGTAAAATAAGAAGGCAATTCAAGGAGACTATCAGTTTAAAAGGAAAAAAAATAAAATTAAAAAAAAAAAAAAACAGTCCTGGAGACGGGGCACGGCTCAGCATCAGGTCACTGAGTGTATTCATTATTTGTTCCCATTACCATGTTATGTCTTAATTACTCTGGTTTGGCTTCCCACCCGGGGTCACTATGTCACAGCTGGTTTTCTGCCCATCCCTAATTAATAAAGCCTCATTTAGTATCCAAGTTTATTGTAATAAAACCTCTGCTGAGGGATACAGCAAAAATAGAGACAAAAAACAAACCAGAAATTATCAGAGTTGCTCTAACAGTAACCTTGCACCACACAGGGCCTTGGTTCAGGCCTTCTCTGGGTTCCTTTTAACCGGGAAAGGATGTCTGTTTGATTTCACTTGGAATTTCTGGCATAACTGGTCAGTGGTCAACTTTTGCCCATAGGAAGAAAAGTGACAGAGGTTCCTAAACACTCTACATCATTTTGGACTTGAAAAATGGTTATTTATTCATGCTTCTAACATTTAAATTGATATTATTTTACAAAACAAAAAGGAAAACAATGCTTTCAAACAGCAACATAAAAAAGTAACAGGCATTCATCAAATGGTCTTATGTTGTTTCTGTGGCACTGCTGGTTTTAGTATTTCAACACACCAAATAAAGACAAATTATGTTACAGCCTTTTTTAATTTGTTAAATATAATTCCAGCCAATAAAATTTTACAAATTTTAAAAAACCCACTTTCAAAAATCTCAGCACTATTCCATATAATCTCTATCTCTCACCG
Organism: Eidolon dupreanum; assembly: GCA_028627145.1. Taxonomy (NCBI): domain Eukaryota; kingdom Metazoa; phylum Chordata; class Mammalia; order Chiroptera; family Pteropodidae; genus Eidolon; species Eidolon dupreanum. The sequence continues at coordinate 71,331,978 of CM053515.1, forward strand.
TCTCTGTCTCTCTCTGTGTGAGTATCTCTCTCTCTCATATACACATACCCACACACACTCTACCTATTTTATTTATCAGAATCCACATAGCTCTTAAACAGATAGCTCATCTGCATTTTATCAGGTGTCTCTATAATTAAAGCTTATTGTAAAGTGAGATATTATTGGTATATTTTATAACTTGTCTATGAGAGGCTGAACAAAGTAAGAGGCATAAATGAATTCAGTTTTACAGTAGTTTGTTTTAAACAAATGTCACTACCTACACACACATACCTAATTATCAGTTCTTACACATTCTGCCAAATATCAAACCTATAGTTCATAAGCCACACACACGACAGGCAGTAAATATATTCCCCCTAATTTAAAATTTTATTGCAAAATACCCTCTGCACTATGTTAACCTACACTAAATCACATTCTACCCCCTCAGCTTTAGTGGTGTTTACCTACTTCTGATTCAAAAAGGAAAATAATACTAACTCTTATTTGTAGAGATCTACAATAATAAAAATGAAAAAAAAAAAAAAAGAACTATATGTAAGGAAAGGATTCAAAACAATGGCAAAAGAGAGTTGATTATAACTGTAACAAAGAATAACAGATTAAGCCAAGACATTCTTTTTTGGTGTCGATTCCAGAGGGTCTGTGTCCTGAATGTCAGGGTTGCTATGCATATTTTTGTACATTTCAGAGGCTCCCATGGCAGCCACAAAAAAAAAAAAAAAATTAACATAAAGACTAAGGCTCTCACTGATGAACTGGGTAGTTGATTAGAATGCACATAGGCTATGGAGCCTCTATGTACAATTTTCTATTCACACACGTAAGTGAAGACCAACCCATCCTTTCACAATGGAGAAATTCACTCCAGCAAGGATTCCTAGGAGGGCAGGTTGTTAGTGGGGCCTTCTTCTCCCATCTACAGACAATTGCTTTGCCATCGACCTAAAGGAACAACTTCTCACAGTTCAGCCCCAGTCGAGGCTCCATTCCACTTAACCCACGATTCTTCACAGGTGCTTTATTGTCTTCCAACAGATATCATTTATTAACATGGCAGACAATGGGATATGGTGAAGATGGACACGGCGGTCATGTTCCATCTGCCAGCGTGAATTATCTCCCAATACTGTCCTTTAGTCCTGGTAGACTCTGAGTGCCCCATTTTGAAAAAGAGTCTGAAGCCATTAGAACAAAAAGCACTGGAAGGGCTTGGGCTGTTAAAGGCTACATCTGGGCTCAGCAACATGCATACTAATAACATCATTACGGCCGAGTGGTTTGGAGAGCGTGTTTACTTTGTTGTGGTTGCTGTCACCTTCTAGAGCTGAATTGTTAATATGTGGTTTTAAATTCAAATAGCACACAAGGCTAATTTTCTTGTATTTGCCCAAAAAATTAGGTTACATAGTTCATCTAATTCTCCCTCCACTTTTTCATGTGTGGGTGGTACTCCTTGTAGAGAGTACTTCTTTTCCATGACATTGAACTTGAACCTGACTGACCTTTCTATAATGAGTGAATTGAAAACATCTCCCTTTGGAATGTGGCTTGTAGATACTGGCTATGCCAGTTTTTCTGCATTTGATGAATTAAAGGGGCAGAGTCCTTTTCACAGACCTAGACCAGAGGAGTTATTTAACAGGATAAAAAAGAAAAGAAAAAAAAAGAAATAGAGGAAGGAAGTAAAGAAGGGAGGGAGGAAAGGAGGAAAAGAAGCTTTTAAAAGCCTTTTGCAGAGGCACTCTTCTTAATTAGAAACTCCCATTAATTTAAAAAAACAACAACAACAACAACAACAAAAAACAATTAGGTGAAGGTTTTGGTTATTTGGAGTATGTTTGGCTTCTGCTAGTGGTGCCTTTTTCTTTTCTGTTTCATTTAAATATTTAAGAAAGTCCCTGCCACTTTAAAGTTTTATTATTTTAATAAATACTTAAATAACAAATTCAGATATTTGTCTCTCTCTACTCAACTCAAATATTCTGTCCCTCCTACTCATTGTTCTTTCTCAAATCAAGCCTCCCCCAGTTCCCCATCAAAGTTAAATTGAGAGACACTTGAGATCAGACCTACTGAATAATCAGTTAGTAGATTTCTTCTCTTATGTGTTCATAGCCCATGGATTCATGCTTCTTCATTTTTTTTTTTTAAGGGGAAAAATACAGAATTGATGGAAGACAGCTGAAAACAGTCAGCAGCGGAAAGTCCAGCACTACCAGCATCTGATCTTAATCATAATATATCCTCTGTCTGGTTTGTCAAAATCTATCACTCAAGAACACCTTCAGTGGACAGTAATTTGAGGTGTGGCTTATTAGATCACACGATCTTATGAATAATAAAAAGTTATGGAAAATTGCATCCAGGCCTGCTATCCAATTTTCAGTGGTGTCACCCACTTTATAGTAAGGCAGCATGTTTATGCATGATTTCTGTTTCATATGTATTGACTAGATCATTTTCTCTGTTGTCCTGAGAATTGATGACACACACTGTATTAAGAATGATGACCTCCACAAGGGGGATAACACTTCCTCTAGATTACACTATTGTCAAAACATATTGAAATTTTCTTTACACATGTTACTGCTGTATTTTTCTGCCTGAAAGACCCTGTTAAAGTGAAATCTTGTTGTATTTTTTTTTTTTTTTTTTTTTGCTAAATAAGATCCGAGGAGGGACAGGTGTCGAATTTTCTTCCCTCCTAATACTTTTGTGGAATGACCAATGAAAAATAATAACATCATCCTTCAAAACAATCCCTGTCAGGACTATGTCAACCCTTCAGGGCAATTTTGATAACCTTTTTGGAGGAATTTGCATGATACAACTTCCTTTGGCATGCTTAAAGATATTATTGTATAGGAGCCAAGAAACTCCATTATGTATGGATTCTAATATTTGGATGGATAATAGGTAGCTGAAGGAAATTCAAATAGCAAAAAGCTTCAGTGAAGATTGTTTTTTCTCCCAGTTTCCCTGACAGCGTCTGACTGAGGGTGATGTTATTATTCCTCACAGCTCCCACCCCCACAGACACATCTCCTTTTTAGGAATCTACACGGAACTCAACTTGCAGTGATGTAACACCACTGCTGATACCACAGGCATGTGAAAATAGTGTGCAATATTACTTTCTCCCTTGTACTGGATCAAAATGGGAACCTGGCTTCCATGAGAAAGTGACCTCTCTTGTGGCCAATAACACCACACAACACACACTGGAATGTTTTTGGAGGAAAAAAAAATTGTGGGCCCAAAGAAAACTAGGTGATTTGATCCTGGAAAAAAAAATCTATATTATTTTTTAAAACACCCAAAGGCAGGCAGTCAAAAAATGACTATTATATGGAACAGGTAAATTTTGAAATCAAGTTGTAAATAAAGATTGGGTGAAACCTTTTGTGTTTAAGTTCATTTCCATTCCCTCCCTGATCATCTTCCCAAAGATTCTTAATGCACTAATTGTCCCATGATGGTGAATGATGTGATATAAAGGAGAAAAGACTGATGGGAATTAACATCTGAAATACCATAAGTACTGTGCAGGAAAAAAAAAAAATGTAGCCATATCAAAGACTAAATGCTATAAGGCATTAAGAACAGAAAACAGAAATGTGTGAGAGGGAATTGTATGTTTTCGTTTAATTTATGTGACTTTTGTATTGGAGCCTATTGAACTGACAGGAAATGAAGATAGTGCCTATCTGGCCTAAGATATGCGAGGCTTGTAATTGAAATTAATTATATGTTCTTTACATTTTCCATTTCCCTTTTAAAGTTGGACAGGTGGGAATGCTTTAGCTCTTAAGTTACAGAGTCGGGTTCAAGCTCTGTAAATCCTTTACAGTCAAACCCTCGGGCTCCCAGAGAGCCCCTCCAGCTCCCCCAGTCAGCTCTAGCCTGAAACATTCCTTCCCGAATGCACCCTGCTTAAAATCAACTGGCCCTATCCCCAGGTCACCCTGGCTGGCTGCCCATCCACACATTTATGTCTGCCTTTTGAGTGTTTTCAGAAGCCCATTAAATTGTGCCTTGGCAGGCCAGACACCTTCACCTTGCCCTGAGACCCAAAGAGAGTGGGTTATCAAATTCCCTCATCAGACAGTCAAAGCCTACATTCTTGAGCCCTGCAAAGAAGCTATGCAGTTGCACAAAGTAAGATGTTAGGACTTGTAAACATGTCATACAATATTATAATATGCCTGTGGGGCATGGGTAAGTACAAAGGTTGGGCAGGCCTGGGGATACAAAGGCTGGCCTTTCTGTGGAGCTGTCTTAAGGAACATTATTTTTTGGAGACAGCAGAATATTGTATTAACTTCCATGAAGGAGCTAACTCCTATTCTTAAACCAGCTGGCCCCGCAATGTTCTTTGAGAAGGCTGAAGCTTTGATGACTAGAAAGTCAGAAAGGGATGCACAATGCCTTTGTTTTCTGCCTGATAAAAGTAGATGGTTCACTCCCACCCACAGAAAGGCTCCTATGTCCCTACTCCCACCCGAGTACATTCAAAAGCCAAAAGCCAGAAGCCAAAGCCAAAAATATATATATATATATTGAGGTAAAGAAGCAAAAGTTCTATCTTGGCCTGGCTTCCTAATCTTTGGGAATTTTGAAACAGACCTCGTTGGTTCTTTTTTAAAAACAAAAACAAAAATCATTCCCTAAATTTTACTTTTGCAACAATTGAATAATCCTATGATTTTGGACAATTATTTCTAACCCTGGCCTATTGCTTACGGCAGAATTAAAATGGAATAATGGGTTGAGTACTAAGATTCACTTGCATCGACCTTACTTCTTGTCTTAGAGAAGAGATAGTCATTGCCGAAGTGAAGACAGTAACAGCAATATGGGGGAGAGGCCAAGATTTCACCTCACAAAACTAAATGCCCCTTTCCTTCCTTCCTATTCATTAATCATAGTACCACTTACCTGCTACAAGACAGCTGATGGAATTTAATCTACGACATGGTTCTGGACCGGAAGTACAGCTGCACAGCAGAAAGGGGGCAGCTGCGGGGGTGGGTGGTGAGTGATATTTTATACACAAAACGGTCAGGACTGCTCTGGACAGAGGATAATACAAACTAGCTTTGCTGGAAATGAGCTGCAAAATACCTTCATTTTCTACTACAGTGAAACCCTGATAAAATCACAACTGCTAAGGTCATACAGTATATCAGGTGGAATCACAGTCTTTAGAACTCCATTATTAATGCAGACAACCTCACAATCAAAGAGGATGAGAGCACAGTTTCCAGATGCCAATGATTTGATCCTATCTTATTTGGCTGTTTACATTTAAATAATGTGACTGTATAAATTTAAATAATATGAACCACCAACAGATGGATCCCAGTGAAAAACTGTGCCTTCTCTGAGACTCTGAATGTACACTATTCGGTGCTTTACAATTTATTTGAGCAGAGCTCATATTTAAAAAAAAAAAATGGGGTGGGGATAAAAAGAGAGACTCATTTCTTCTGCCATTATGGAAATAAAAGGGCTACCGCTTTAGTTGGTGGCTGACTGTGCCAAGGAAACATGCAGTCCTCTAACCTCCGATACAATGTACCCATAAGGTACCAAGCATCAAAGCATATTAAAAGATATTAACTGCATATTTGCTTATGAACAAGATAAAAAGCTGTAGGGCCTCCAGGTTCTCAAGCTGTGAGTGGAACAGCTTTGCAATTTGCCTGCAAAACTGCATTTTGATCTTAATGAATATAAAATGGCTGCCATTAAAAGTAAAACAGATTATTTCGGGTCTTCCAGGGCCCATAGCTCTTTGCCGGCCTTGGAGGGCCACTATGATCTTTCATTAAAATCTCACAGCAGGGCTCCCTCACCAGCAAATCAAGCCTTGCAGTCTAGGAGATTGGCTACATTTAAAAGTAATTTTCAGAAATCTACACAGATTTTCAATTTGGTAATGAAAGCCATAAGAGAATGCAGGCGGCATTTTGTCGAATATTGTTACCGATCCAGCGCTCACATTCGTTAGAAATTAAACTGCCCCGTAACTATCGCACTGATGGCAGCTTGCCATTTCGGCTGCGTTCTAATCTCCGTTTGTTAATGAGTAGCATGTGCTAATTGTTGTCATCCTTACTGTGGAGCAGTCCTTCCCGAACAAACTGATTTACCTGCTCAGGGGTGGAACCTTTCACTTTGTCACCCACCAAGTTGGAACAGAGCTGCTGTCGCTTTGTAAAGAGAGACAGCAGAGCATCATTATCAAAAAGCAAGAGAGAATCAAATTAGAAGTTGGGTGCTTTTATTTTATTTGGACCCGTCTGTTTGTTTTTCAGTCTAGCCTAAGTTTTCTGAAGTCCTCCCGTAGGCAAAATGTTGATACTTTCATGTTACTTGCAAGAACAGTCTGAACTGACGCTCTGAGGACAGCTATGGTAAAATCAATCCTAGTATAAAATGAGGGAGGGGCTTACAGTAAGGAGGGAAGGAAGGTGTATAAAGTCTAAAGGATCTTACCTGCTGTGTGGGGGTGGGGTGAGATGGGGGGAACACCTAAAACCCAAAACAGATGTGGGACTGCCACTGGTTTTCAAAAGAAAGTTTGACCCTTTAACTCCTTTTCTAGGTCCTAAAGTCTAGGAGGTGAAGGCCAGATTACCCCAAAGGGAAGAGTTCTTTGGGAAGAATCACAGGGACCTATAATAATGTGGTTCCTGGGAAGGAAGAGCAGCAGAAACAGGGGAAATACTAATAAATTCAGCATCTGGAGGCGTGATACAGGCAGACATCTGAATAGAGGAAAGCATATAAAATAATTAGAAATAAAAACATGATTAAATAGAAAAAAATTACATACATGCATTCTAACACAGAGTGGATATTTTTGCCTTTGTGTTCCTTTATACTTCATGTAAGAAATGAGGAAAGTTACCTTTCTGAGATCCTAGAAACAAAAATGTCAGATTCCCTTTTGCAAATGCATTCAATATATTTTCTTTACTTGGCAACTCTCTTTACCTGGCACCTTTAGGGCAAAGCACTTCTCTGCACTAAAATGTGATAAACACCAAGAGCTGCTCTCCACTTCCTCACTGACTGGGTATAAATTCTTCCTGCTGATACAGAGAGGCTCCATTGAAAATAACAATTCTCCTTGGCAGAGCACTGGTAGCTACAGAGCACACATGCAAAAGATGTGTTTATTTTCAGGGGGCCAAAGCAGGGCTATGTGGTTCAGTGTAAGCATGTCTTAGCTTCTCCTAGCATACCAGAGTTTTTTTGTTTTTGTTTTTGTTTTTTTGAATCACCTGGCTATGCTCCTTTGGGTTCCACAAAGTACTGTTTTAATTGGGTGGTATGTCTATGATTTTAAGGGAATGACATAGGGGTACCTAATAAGCTGCCGCTGCTAACGTGCATTAGTTTTTTAAAGAAAAAAACCCAGGCCAATTCCTTGTCTCTGTGGCCTCAGGAGACCAATGGGAAACAGATACAAACAACTTGGTAAGCAGTTTTGAATCTATTCCACCTGTAGTTGCTATTCTAATTGCAGGAAGCATTCATGTAATATGTTAGGGTTTTAAATGCCCAAAGTGACACTATAGGAAATTCTGCTGAATCCTCCTGAACTCAGAAGTCTGAGACTTCTTTTACTTCACCTGTAGTCAGTTGTTCTAATATTCCTCTAAGAGCTTCCAAAGAGCTTCCAGGTACATTTTGACAAATGTGTACTTTAAGGTCTCTTTTACCATTATTTTAGCTTGTGCTAAATTGTGGGCAGGGTGATGGCACATTACCAATTCTGACTCTCAAGTATTAAAATATAATATATATTAATATCCCTCTAATTACTAGAGTGGGGGAAAAACTGCACTTTAGGTCATAGAAGTTAACATAATTAGTCTTCAAAAAATCAAGTTAAGTTTTAGTAGTTATAATAAAATGTAATTATTTATTTGCTTTGTTCCAGAAACATAATTCTATGGAAACAAGCATTGTTCTTGCTTTGTCACTTTGACTTTATTAATTCTGTTGGAAAACACACACACACACACACATATCCACACATATTTATTAGGTAGAGAATTTTATTTAAAAAAACAAAATGAAAGATATAACATTTATGGCCTTTTAAAAGGATATAATAGAATTTTTCAAGAAATATTTTTATTGTATTATGGATTTGTGGTTTTTTTCCCCCATTACAACACTGGAAATTGCAGATATAATATCTTTAATTTTTGTCTACAATTAATTTTTTAACTAAATGTTAAGACTAAAACAATTGAGAGGGTGAATATGTAACGATTGTTTAAAGCATGCATCTACTAAAATTCACATTTCCCTTAAAATTTCATTTTTAAATATAGAGCTCTACATCAAAGTTAAAGGTCTAACATAAAATTTAGCTTTTTAAAAACCTTTTAGAATATTATAGACTGTTCTGATCATGTGAACTTTTTTATTTTGATTTAAAAATATAATATACTATAATGTATGCTAGATCTAACAACTGGCTTGAAATACAAAATTCTAGTGTGTGAATATATATATATATATATATATATATATATATATATATACACACACACACACATATACTTTTGTATTTTTTTAAATGAACCTCATAGAGTCATCCTCCAAGCGTACCGAATATGTTTAATTCCAAAATTATTGGTGAATTGCTTCATCACTTGTAACTAATTTTTCCATAGAAATAATACTTAAATAATAGTTTAGTTCCAAGCAAATTTGATAGCATGTAGCTGAACTAAAATCCAAACTGCCTTGGACTGTCCTTTGGGTCCAAGAAACAGAAAAGCATGAGATATAAGATGAGGAAAAAATGAGAGTTTATATGTTTATAAATGATACCAATAAAAGGAAGATGTAGAGAGGAGTGTGGTTTCCTTTTTTCTTGTTCTGAGCTTGAGTTCTCTCACTTTAAAAGGCAAAAGATCCTAGACCCAGGCCTAGACCCAGATATCTATGGCCCTGCATGGCCCTAACCTCTCTGTAGCTTCTGAATGAAGTCTGCACAAATCCACAAAGTTTTTATGAATTCAAAATCATCTACCTCTCATTTACCCTCTCAGACCTCTAATCACATTCTAAATGCTTTTAAATAGATGTTGGGAGGAATGAGGAGCAAAGACAAGTAAAAACAATGAAGAAGTCGCATTTCCAGGTAAGCACTTCTGTTTTGGGTTTGAACAAAGAAGCTTAATAATTGAGTGTTCTATGCAACAAGCATATTTAACCCATGCAGAACACTAACTAATAGCAGTAATATTAGGCATCCCACTTTATTCTTACCACCACCACACACATTTCTGTAGTAGAAGCCCAGGTCTAACAAGGAACAGCAAATAGGAAGTTTATGAAGGGTGCTATGACAGGCAGCAGTTTGTGTTGATGGCTGGAAGTTAGGACCACAGATGATACTGCTGAATATTCCTACTATGTCTGTCCTCCTGCCTGAGGCCGTTGGTAATATGCATTCTGTAAATGTAGCATGGACTTCAGTCTTGAGCAAAAAGTAAAGGCACTTGATGAGTGCCATTCTATGGTTCCAGCTTATTAGAGAGGATAAAGGTCCTCGAAATGACATTCAAATAAAGTAGAACCCAACAAGAAAGACTGGAAAAAAAATATTTCTGAGGAGCCAGAGAAAATTTGAATCTGGTATCAAAAGGAAATTTTGCACTGGTAGGATTATGTACGATATATGGAGATACTTCCCTGATGACAACCTCCCTCCCACTCCACACAGAATAAGAAGAATTCTCCAGACACTTACATTTGAGGAGTTCTATCAGCATCCCAAAAGGCAGAGGTGGAGGAAGGAAGGGATTGGTACTCTACCAAGGAGTCCATGGGTTCACATTCAGATCTTCTGTGACTAAAAGGAATGAACTATTTTCCTGTGAATTAAATGCAAAATGTGTGGAAAAATTCTATTCTCCTCTGTGATTGTATATAATAATCAATGCTGCCTCTAGGACATGTGGTAGCTACTAATGTATGGCCCTGAAGATGTAAGCAAAAAATTGAAGGGCATGGACATATAGAGAGTAGTTGAGAACCCATAAGGGCTTTGGGAAATTATGAGGTGGTGCAAAAGAAAATTTTTTTCTTTACTTTTGGATAGAAGATAGAGGGTCTTCTACACAGCGAAAGTGGTCCTCTGAATAGTGAGGCAACGAATGTGGACAAAAATGCCACAGCCAAGCAAACTAACTTGAATCCGAAAAGGGAAAAATTAAATAAAGTTTTAAAATCTGGTATTGGGCTATATGAAGAGATGTGATTTAGAGAGTATTAAGTTATAAATGCATTCGCTGGAATTTTTGAGAAGAAAACTATAGCAAAGGTGGGCAGAAACCATGTTTTTTGTGCTATATGTACATATATAACATTTACCGGACTAAAAAGGATATATTAAATGTGTAACTTTATTTGAAAAGCTAAAGGTGGAGAATTGCTGGTCAAGATAGTGGAGTAGGTAAATGCTGTGCTTTCCTCCTCTCATGACCACATCAAAATGACAACCAAATTACAGAATAACCATCATAATAATTGCTTGAAGTCTAGCTAGACAGAAGCTCTACAACTAAGGACATACAGAAGAAGCCACCTGAAGACTGGTAGGAGGGGCAGAGATGCAGAATGAGCTGACCCCACACCTGCCTGTGGTAGTTAAAAATCGGGAAAAATATCTTCATTGTGGAGTTTCCCCCAGAAGACTGAGAGGTCCAAGCTCCACATCAGGCTCCCCAGCCCAGAGGAGAGACGTGCTGGGGAGAGAAATCCCCACAACTTCTGGCTGTGAAAACCAGTGGAGAGTATGGCTGAGTGAGACAGAGGGTGGCTGGAGTACCAGGTGCTCCTCTTAAAAGGCCTACACATGAACTTACCCAATGATGGACTCACTTGCTCTGAGCTCCAGCACTGGCGCAGCAGCTTGAAAGGTGCCAGGGACATATTGGGGGTGGGGAGTGGGTAGGAACAGAATTGTCTGGCTTCAGGGCAAGGGCTAGAGGGGCAGCTTTATGCCAAGGCAGAGTGCTAGCAGAATTCATTGTTCCTTTGTTGAGCCCTCCCCTCCCCCTGGCATGCAGATGCAGGAGGCCGCCATATCTGAGTCTCCATCAACCTGGCTAACATTGGTCGCCCCACCCTGGTGATTACCTGAGATCATGCCCCACTCAATTTGTGGGCCCACCCAAGCTACTTCCAGTGGCTTTTCCACACAAATGGCTTGTCTTAGATCATGCTGCAGACTTTCCTAAAATCTCTCAAAGGTTCACAAAACCCAAACAAGCAATGTCTGGCCTCAGTGTGCCTAGCATCTCCAAGTCCAGCACTAGCAGCAGGCCTCGATTAGTGGCTTGGCGTCTCAAGGCACTTCCAAGCCCAGTGCTGGTGGTGGTCATGTGCAGATTGCTTGATGGTTCATGCCAGGTGGCCCCAGGTAGGGCACAGATTTAGGCTGAACTTAGCCTGCAGTGAGGCCCCTCCCAGGAGGCCCTGGGGCCAGCACACCTGGCAGCCAGCTTCCATCTAAGCTGGAGCACCACCTGGGGCTGCATGCAAGAACCACACACCCAAAGGGAAGATTGAGCAGGCACTAGAGCCCTGCTAAAATGAATCCTGCTCTGTAGGGTCAGCCCCTGCACAACAGCTCCTCCACTATAGTCATCAGCCAGTTTTCAGAACCAATCAGCCCATGTGTCAATTCCTCCCCTGATGTACAAACAGCAGCCAAGGCTCAAATGCAACAGAAGGGCACACACAACCCATACAAGAGACATGCCTGGAGCACTTGGTTCAAGGGAACAGAGAGAGTGCACCACTGGGCCACCAGAGGACATCTACAACATAAGGTCACTCTATTAAAAATGGGAGACATAACAGCCCTACCTAATACATAGAAGCAAATACAGAGAGGCAGCCAGAATGAGGAGACAAAGAAACCTATCTTGAATGAAAGAACAGACACAACTCCAAAACAATAATTAAAGAAAATGGAGGCAACCAATCTACCAGATGCAAAGTTCAAAACACTGATTATAAGGATGTTTAATAAACTTAGGGGAAGAGTAGATGAACTCAGTGAGAACTTTAATAAAGAGACAGAAAATATAAAAAAGAACCAGTCAGAAATGAAGACTACAGTAACTGAATTGAAGAATACATTAGAGGGAATCAACAGTAGATTAGATGAAGCAGAGAATCAAATCAGCAATTTAGAAGATAAGGTAGCAGAAAACACCCAATCAGAAGAGCAACAACAACAAAATAATCCAAAGAAATGAGGATACTGTAAGAGGCCTTTGGGACAACATCAAGCATACCAATATTTTCATCATAGGGATACCAGAAGGAGAAAAAACAGAATAAGGAGTCGAAAACCTATTTGAAGAAATAATGACAGAAAACTTCCCTAACCTGGTGAAGGAAACAGGCATACAAGTTCAACAACCCTGAGTCCCAAAGAAGATGAACCCAAAGAGGTCCATACCAAGATACATCATAATTAAAATGCCAAGGGTTAAAGACAAACGGAAAAGCTTAACCAGCAAAAGAAAAACAGTTAGTTACCTACAAGGGAGCTCCTGTAGATAATAAGACTGTAGAAATAAGATTGTCAGCTGATTTCTCAACAGAAACTTTGCAGGCCAGAAGGGCTTGACACAAAATATTCAAAATGATGAAAAACAAGAACCTACAACCAAGATTACTCTATTCAGCAAAGCTATCATTTAGAATCGAAAGACAGATAAAGAGCTTCTCAGACAAGGAAAAGCTAAAGGAGTTCATCGACACCAAAGCAGTATTACAAGAAATGTTAGAGGGACAAAAAGAAGAGAAAAAAAGAGGGGGAGGAAGTGGTGGAGGAGGAGGTGGAGGAAGAAGAAGTAAAAGAAGAAGAGGAAGGATAAAAAAGATGAAACAAAACAGCAATAACTACATATATAGCAACAATTACTTTAGGTGTAAATGGATTAAGTGCTCCAATAAAAAGATAGTGTGGCTGAATGGATAAGAAAGCAAGACCCTTACATATTTTGCCTATGAGAGACTCACTTCAGATTGAAAGATACAGACTGAAAGTAAAGGGATGGAGAAAGACATTTCATGAAAATGGAAATTTAAAAAAAGCTGAGGTAGCAATACTTATATCAGACAAAATAGACTTGAACACAAAGGCTCTAACAAGAGACAAAGAAGAATCTAGTAATCCTACTTCTGGGTATTTATTTGAAGAAACCCAAAACACTACTTTGAAGGGATGTGTGAATCCATATGTTCATTGCAGCTTTATTTACAATAACCAAGATATTGTGGCTACCTAGGTGTCCATCAATAGATGAATGGATAAAGAAGAGGTGGTACATATATACAATGGAATCTTACTCAGCCATAAAAAAATAAATAAAATAAAATCCTACCATCTGCAACAACATGGGTGGACCTAGAGGGTATTATGCTGAGTGGAGTAAGTCAGACAGAAAGACAAATGCCATATATGGAATCTAGAGAACAGGATAAACAAATAACAGAAACAAGTTCATAGATACAGAGAACATTTTGATGGTTGTCAGATTGGAGGGGAGGGTGGAGGGTAAAGTGGGGAGAGTATTAAGAGGTACCAATTGGTAGTTACAAAATAGTCATGGGGATATAGAATATAGCATGGGGAATACAGTCAGTAGTATTGTAGTAACTATGTATGGTGTCAGATGGGTACTAGATTTATCAGCGTGATCACTTAGTAAGTTATATAAATGTCTAATCACTATGTTGTATACCTGAAACTACTGTGTGTCAACTGTAATTGAAAAAAAATTAATTATTAAAAAAACCCAAAAAGCTAAATATGAGCCTAGACCTATTTCAAGTCTTTGTGAAATGTGGAGCTCATGCCCAGTAGTGCTTTCTATATCATCTGCGGTCCTTCACCAGCTTTTTTTCTTTCCAATCTGTTCTAAACAATACTTTTGTACAATGAAATAAAAATAAATTACTAAAAGAAAAAAAATAAAAACATACAAAATTCAAGCCTCAATCTTTATTAGATTCAACATACATAAAACTATTTTTGTCAAATTGCTTTAAAAGTTTTGACATGCTTATTTCCATTTCTGTACTTATCTTTTGGCAAGCCAATAATAAACAGCTCACAGACTGGCACTGCTCTATGAGCCACACTTTGAATGGGTATAATTGGCCCCAAAAGAGTTTGCAACATGGATGTAGAGCTTTATATCAAATGGATGTGAATGGTCCTAATGAGGACCTAAGATAGAATACATTTTGATGAGGTTAAAAGGAGAGGGAACTCTAAAGTGGTGTCATTTCAGAGGAGAAATGACTACCCACCCCATGCCTTCCTGATGCAGATTACAAAATTAACACAGAATGATGGGTGACTTTTCTCCCCAGAATTTGCTAAAAAACAATTCTTTCAAATGAAGATTTTATGGTAAGTTCTTGGCTTGCCTTCTGCCAGTTGCATTCCTGAGAAGGATGAGAAATCGATTTAGAGAATTATTATGAATTTATTTTGACCAAGGAGGAAGGTTTGGTTGGTAAGCTAAAAGTGATGAGAAACTTGGAAGGAAGTAACGTGTCATCTTAGAGTCTATTATATTCAGGAAAAAATTATTCTAAACACAGATATTTATCCTAGAATTTAAAAAAGCAGGCATCAAAATAGAGAAAATGTAGATATGAACCTGTGGCTAAATAATTTTAACGATAAAATAAGCCTATTTTTAAAATTCTTACAAAATAATCATAGATTATTCCAAAGATATCTAAATATGTGTATGTTATGAAAGGAACATCTTTTTCCCTTTTTAAAACTATTGAATGCAGAATATAAAAGGACACATATCCAAAATGGAAGGCTGAGAAGATGAGGAGGAATCAGTATAAGAGTGCTATGAGAATGTTGTCAGGAAGGCTAAAGCTTGGCTGTGGGTTGAAAAACTGCCAAGGGCAACAGAAAGCTATTTTAAGCTCTGTTTGTAAAGAAGAACAAAGGGATAGGTACATCGATTGGGGCACACAGCAAAATGTTAACAGATGTCACAAGGAAAACAGAACTATTCAACTCCTATTTTGATTCTATGGTCTCTATCACGAAGAATGATCTTCAAATTGAAGAGGGCAGAGCAAACAGAGTCAAGAGTGAACATGAACTGGAGCCAAGATAAGTCATGGCATACTAAAATATAACGTAGTTGCTTCGAATGAGTTTGAGACTCTAGGCTAGATAAATTATCTCTCAGGTTACTGAAAGAATCTAAAGAAAAAAGAAAGATAAAAAAAAAAAAAGTCCAGAGGTGATCGTGGAAACCCGACCAATGATTTTTTGGAATTGCGGTCTAATCATGGATGACCAGGAATTAGTGTGGTCTACAGAAGAACAAAACTTTTAATTTACAAAAACAGAAAAATATCTAGAACACACCTCTAGCAAAATTCTAGAATAGATTATCACATGTTTGGGTTATTCATGCTTAAAAAAAGTAGTAATGACTTTCAACTAGCAGAAGTTCACTCCAGATCACACAATCTCTCCCTCCCCCTCCATGCCTCCTATCTTCTCATCCCTACCAACCTTACTCCCTTTCTTTCTTTCCCTCATTTCTTTTTTTTTTCCTGTTTATAGAATGGTTAGCCAAAGAGTTTGAGTAAATGGCTCTCAGTTTCATCAAGACATTTAACACATTACTGCATAACTTAGTAGACCAAAAAATTTAAAAAGAAAGAAAAAGTTAGTGTAATTAGGGTGACTCAAAACTGGTTGAACCAAGGCTCCTAAAGGATGCTTACTAATTAATTGAGGGTGATCTGGAGAGTTCTCTAATGATATGTGCCCTTTGGACTTCATTTTAACCCCCTGTTCTTTCTCTTCTTCTTGTAGATAGCTTTACTTTGGGACTTGCCATATTCCATGAAAATATATGCTCTTGTGTTTGTCTCAATTAAATTTTACAAATACGTATGCATTTGGTCCCCGCTCTGTATGAAACAGATGGGCTCTGGCAATATGAGCTGGGTAAGATCCAATGTGTTCTTTTAAGTAGTTTATGGTTTAATGGGGAAACAGGAGTAAGTCAGGAGTTATACTGCCACATGATACAGAAAGAACGATATTAGCATTTGTTGTACCCCAACCTTCTTTCTAAGCACTATGCTAAGGGTTTTACATATGTCATCAAATCTCCTTGGAAACAATATTAGGTAGCTTTGATTATCCCAGGGCACTGATGAACAAGACAAAGCTCAGCGAGATCAGTTCACATGTACCAGTTCAAATCTCAAGTTAGATATGGAGCTAGAATTCAAAGTCAGGGACATTGGATTCCAAGGCATATCCTCTGTTATGCCCATGACAAAAGCATCTGAGTCAAGAAAAAGGCAAGCCAATGTCTAGCAAAGGGCAGGGATCCTGACAGTTATGGAGATAGAATGCCTTCCTGGAGAACACCCCGAAGGAGGGGAAACCTAGCCTGAGAGAGATGTAGATGTTAGCCACAGAGGGTGTCATTGAGTCGAGGACAAAATTTTAAGTAGAGGGAATGACATAAGGAAAATCAATAAGCTTGAAAGGACAAGTGCATATGGCCACGTTTTAGGTGCATGTGTTAATGTCAAAAAGACGGGAGGAGTCAGGTCATGGCGAAACAGAAAGACAAAAGAAGGCTGATAGCAAGCTCACATTCTCTCTCTGCCTCTGTCTCTCTCAATCACCAAATAAATTAATTCATATTAACAATTCTTAATTACAATATATAAAGTTTCAGAGCATCATGTTCTCTTACTACTTTATTGTTCATGTGTTATCTTATTCCTAACTTTTAATGTTCTCCTTCTTTCTACTTCAATTTTCCTCTATATATTCAACAGATGTGCTTCAATTTATGTATGAAATGAGTTCTTGCAAAGTTATGTGGTCCTTTTTCAGCAAATGAAATATTACATTAAAGATATGAAAGAAGTTCTTTTTTAAAGGAACCTTACACCAAATAGCTTTGTAAAGCAAATAATGACCCTATAACCAAACTTTCTCTAAATATAGATTTCCATATATCATATTTGACTAAAAAAGATATATCTATACTTTATTTTTACATTTGTCTGCGAGCAGTACTGTAACATAATGGTATACCAATTTGAAATACTATAATTTTTATACTTTTTCAGTTCTCACAATGCAATCTTAGAAAATGTATTATTTTCTATAGCATACTCATACATGCTTTATTTCCTTAGTGGAACTTTAGAATTTTCTTCTCGTGAGATTGAAGAAGTTGGCAGTAAGCTGCAAAGTTAGATAATCATCAGGTATAGGGCAATTATAATGTGCTATGTCTGGTGTGAAGTACTTTGTATGCATTTTTACAACAGACATGTGAGGTATGAATAATCACTTTGACCACTTTACAAGTTAGCTAACTAAGACTCGGAGAAGTAGAAGAACTTGTACAAATGTCTAAGCTGGGCTCCTATCCCAGTCATTATGACCTTAGAGCCACAGAATAACTATTATGGTATATATTCTCTTATTGCTGGAATAATGAATGTTAAGAAAAATTATGTTCTTACAGGAGTGACAAAGCTTTTGCTGGATGTTGGTGGTGAAAAGAGTATTTTCATGAGAGTTAAAATAGATTCTAGCAATTTCTCTACTGTCAGTTGTCTGGACAAGACACTTACTCGCTTAGGTTTTTCTATCTGTGCAATGTGATGCCCAAGGTCTTCTCTGGCAAGGACATTGAAGTTCCAGTGTCCTGCAACAATGAAACATTGTACATACTGAATGCCCCCCCTTCTCATTTCTTTTACCAAAAAGTGAGTTTAGATAAACATTTGTGTCACAAGGAAACTCTTTTACTAGCTACCTAAAATTCAACCATTGCAAAGAAAAAAAATGAGGAGAAAGATTAATTCTGCCTTTGTGGTTGCTATGGGTCAGGAGGCTATGCTCAGGCAGCACTGTTCTTAAACCAAAGATCTTTTATCAGTGGAAAACACTGAGTATACACCTATAATCTCAGATCTAAGTGGGAAGATTCAGATCTTTTCTGATTTGGCCAGACCACTGGTTTTGAAAAAGCATGAAGAGTTGCAGAGATGAAAGTCTCACACTCACTCCTGGGTGTTACCTAAGTTGGTGCCATGAACAGCACCCTCCTCAGAAACACACATCATCCTCAGTATCTCAGAGCCTCGGCCTTCCCAACATCACCATTCTCCAAGAGAAAAGAAAATGAGCTTTTGATCACCTCTTTTGCCTTTTTTCTCTTATGATCAAGGTGACTTATAAACAGGTGCAATAAAAATAATTTTTTTTCATAAACGTCTTCTCAATAATGTCTTCAAGAAAGCAGAGGGGCTAAAAGATACGTGACATTCACAGATTTTGCCCCTGAAGCCACAAAATCCACATGAGCAATTTCTTCATTTGACCAAAATGAATGGTCACCACAAAAACAAATGTAACTTTGGTATCCCTGATTTGGCTGAGACAGCTTAAGGGCTCAAACTTAATAGACTTCTTCTGACCGATTAGGATCTCAGTGCGGGCTGCATCATCCTGTCAGAGCCGATAGCCAAGTCCAAACCACAGGCACGGAGCTGCCCTTGATCCATGACCTCAGCATACAAAATAACAGGCTAGAGAATGTCATAGAACTCCCAAGTAAGGAACTTTCAAGACAGTATTCATTTTGCTTTGTGATCTTTTAAAAAACACAATTAAGCATTAAAAATAGATTGATGCTTAAATAAAATGCCTACTAGTAAAAGCACTTTTCTATATCCAAAAGCCCAAGAAAAGCTATGCCTAAGAAGGGATTAGCCACTATCAGATGATATTACCACCAGATTAATGATGTTTCACATTCACTATATTCATAAAAAAGAGGGGAAAAAAGAATAGGAATCTTTTAAGGAGTAGATAAGAGATTTCTATAAACCTTAGAAGCTAAAAGAAAACATTTAAAAAGGACAGTAGTTATAATAATATATCTATTTAGAAATTCTTAATTGAAATATTTTTTCTTTAAAAGACAGCCCTACATTTCCAAGACTATGCTGTTAACATAGTCTGTGGACTGTGTGGAATGTGTGTGTGTGTGTGTGTGTGTGTGTGTGTGTGTGTGTGAAAGAGAGAGAGAGAGAGAGAGAGAGAGAGAGAGAGAGAGAGGGGCATTGCTATTCCTGTATGGATGTTTTATATTCCACCAGGTATTTTAAACCATTCTTATTTTAGGCAATTGTTTTTGTAATAGATACACTAAAGGTGATCATTTTATTTTATTGCTAGTCATTGCTGACTGAAATATTTTGCCAAATGAAAGTAATTACTATGACTATATTACTTTTCCAACATGTTCTATATATTGAATCCCAGGTACTCATAGTACAAAATTCTGTTACCCTGTTTTAAAAAAGTCATATGACACTATCCTGCTTTTTTTTTTTTTTTTACTGTCTGTATCTCTACATCTCCAGAGGTTGCAGGAAAACTCTAACCTCATGTAGAATAAAGATAAAGAATAAACAATGCAATAGCTAACAGTATTACAAGCAAGGAAATACAACAAATTATTTAGGTTAATGATAATAAATAACAGTAGTCCATATTATATCAAAAAGCAAGCAAGGATAAAAGGGAGAAAAGAAGGAAGGAAAGATAGAAGAAAGGAAAAGAAAAAAAGAAGGAAGGAAAGGGGAGATGTGGGAGAGAGCAATGTAGGAATCAACAAAGCAGAGCTGACATCAACAAACTCAATCCCACCAATAAGTTGTCAGCCAGCATTACATATGGCTGATATTTACATATTGAAATCATGTGCTACATATCTTCTGTACTCTAGAAATCAGTCCTGCAGACAGAACTGTACTGCATTTAAGAGTTTTTATTTGGAAACATGGTCAAAGGACAATACTACTGAAAAAATAATATCTGTTAGTTTTCTGTTCTGACCTACTAGTTAATCATTTGGCAAACTTCATCATAAACTTCACAGCCTAATGTTGTAGCCAGACTGAATAGCAGCATTAGACCCAGAAGCACCGATTACAGCAGCAGGGCATGTGAAGTAACGGTAGTTCAGTTCTAAAAATGAGAAGAAAAGAGAGATCTTCTAGCTCCCTTAATTTTCCTTTGCAAACTATAATTCCTTCATCCTCCCCCTCATACCTGCCACCCCACGATACTAGCCTGGGTCCATGAATTTTCCTTGAGAAAGTCATTCAGTTCCCCATGAGGATTTGGTATTGATCCCAGAAAAAGGTGGGAGTCAACTCATTTCAGCTGCCAAGTTCAAGGAAAAGCCATGCTTTCAATGATGATATTAGACATCTGTGGTCTGGACTTTAACTTTTTTTGCAGTGATAAAAGATAGCACTAGACAAGGTTCTCATCTCTCAGGAGACAGATGAAGATGTGCCACAAAGTTTTATGGGTGTGATTCCACCTGAGAATAACAGAATGTTATGATTTTTTTCCATTATTTTTAAATTTTTTATTTTCTTGTTTTTGTTTTTGTTTTGTTTTGTTTTCAATTGAAAGCATAGACCATGTTGGCCTGGATTAAAGTCTTCAAAAAAGGCTGACTCTTTGGAGTCTTGCCAATGCTACTGCCAAGAGTTCTAAGAGCTCTATTTGCGAATAGAAAAAAGGAAATTTTAATCCACAAAACGACTAATAGACATGTCCACTCAGTCATACTAAAAGTCCTCTGCACTCTCAGGGTATCCCTCCTGGGTCAGACCCTCAAAGTCTGAACATCATGCTTCAGGTGGTGAATGGGACTGGTTGACTGAACCCCTAGTGATATGATAAACAATGTTCAGCAGGTGATTCTATTAACAAGGCACCATAATTTCATGAAGTCTGCTTGGTTCCCCACCAAAATCACATAAAATGAACAACTTCACAACTGCTTCAAACTGCAGAAATTAAGACACTAATTCACCTGACTCTAAAATAAAGCTTCCTCAAATCTGGTCACTCTGACAGCTACAGTAACTCCTGCTAGTGGCAAAGCTCTGCACAGCTGCAGCCAGAAATGTGTTTGTTTATGTTCTTATGAGGGATTGTAGTTGGAGGCTTGAAAGGGAGATCTGGGCAGAGTAAACAGCAGCAAGGCTGCCTTTGAAGCTACAGGGATGGACAAAGTCTCTGAAGGATGGAGTGTGAAGAAGGTTCCCACTAACCCCATGGAATATCTTCTCGAGGCAGGAAGAAGGATGAAGGAATATCGGAAGCAGGAATGGATGGCTAACCAGGAGCACATGGTATCATAGAGGCCACGGGTTTCCCTAAGGCCAAGTGCCATAGATAGGTCAAAGACATGGTTTGGAGAAATGGTCACTGGTCACTGGATACTAAAGCAAGGTCAGTTTCAGTGGCATGGCAGGCACAGAAGCATGAACACAAGGAGGTTAAGGATAAAGTGGATGCGAAAGGATAGGAGTGGTACAACACCTGTTGGAGATGTTGAGAAGGAAAGGAGAAAAGTATGAGTTTACTGAGAAGAGGCAGCAGGTCCAAGTGAGGATAATCATTTAAAGTGCAAATTATTTGCACAGAAAATCATTACAAATATATTTCTAGCCTGTATAGGCTTAATTTAAAGTGAAAAACATTTAACTAAACATTAAATATTTTTAAATACTTACAAATGAAAAAATATCATGATATTAATATGATGAGAAAATTTGGTGAAATGAAAAATTGTAACATTTTCAGCAAATGCATTTGAACTTTACATAGTTCTTTCATATATTCTCTGAAAGTCCTTTGAGATAGATCTTTTTGTTATTCCTAGTTTGCAGATATAAACCCGCCTGCTATGGGGTACAATTAGTGGTGGAGGTGTGTCTTCTGATGTGTACCCACCTCCCTTTATTTTTTTTAACTTCTATACCAAATCGATTCTTCAATATAGAAGAAGAAAGACTGAAATTTACTTTTTACAAGATTTTTCCATTAAAAACAGAAGTTATCTTTTATGTAAATAGATCTTCCTACATATATATCTCACAACCAACTTTATTTTAGCAATCCCACCTTAGCTTTATCTTAAGAGTGTCTAACTACCATCAGCTAGCTTAGAATTACCCTTCTCTATTCCAGCAATTCAACCTGCAAAATTTGTGTCATTCCCCTGTCTATCCATCGCAAATGACAGCAGGAATGGAAGGGTTGTTAATATATAAACACCTAGTGCCTACTCTAGTCTCGCTCTTCTATGTGACATACATAAAGGCAATTAAATTTCAAAGATATCAGTCTTGTCTACACATCTATACATCAAGACTGACATACACATTGCTGGTCTGCTAGAATAATCATATCAACTTTTTTAATACCAAAAAACACCCAAAGTAAGGTTTTTATAAAGGATAATTAAACAAGCTAATATAGTAATAAGTGGAATACACAATAAGAATATGTACTAAAATATCTGCTTTGTACAATGCATAACTGGTGTTTTAAGAGATTAATAATTACGATCGCCAGTCCTCTTCTGATTCTATAATACCTCACACAATCTTTTTTAAATTACTTTATTAACCTTTCCTCCTAGCACAGAAGTGCTCGATTATAGATAATATTTCAAAATCATCTGAGGTGTAAGTGTGTTTGATTTGCCTGGTAATTATTTGTCTACTTTATTACATTGGCCGAGCACACAAGCTCCTTGACCAGCTTTATTTCAAGTCCAGTTAAGAATAGGGTCATATCATTTTGTGGATCACTCCCTTTGGGTCCTAACATATATGAAATTGTCATATTAAAAATAGGGACAGTGCATGGAAACATAGTACATTTTAAACATGGAGAAATCATTCTCTGCCTCATCAGTAAAGGTTTCAGGCCCTAAGCTTAACGGGAAGTATGTTGTTCACAAGTGAAAGGAAGATATTTAGTCCTCAGGTGACTAGGACACAGGACCTTGAAACCTAAACATGCAAATGTCCTCTGATGAAGTCTAAAAGCATGTCACTCCCATCCCTGTGGTGGCCTTAGCCCGGGTCTTTATCATCTGTCCTTGTCATTCACACCACCCAGAGCAACACTTCTATTTTCATCTGAATCACAAATGCATTTCCAGCAAGTATTCTGACTGAAGGCAAAAGGAATGGGGAGGAGACACCCACAAGGGAAGATAGCAAACCTTGTCTTTCTAACAGGAGTCTAGAGGAAAGAGTATCATCTACAATTCACACTAGGTTTTGCAGAGGGAAAGTTTGCCTGTTCCAACTTTACAACTCAGGGGCAAATGAATCTGATACTTACACGTTCTTAAAGATGACAATGCATTGAGATGAAACAAGGCAAACAGCTTATTCCTGAGGGCCACCACCAGGATAAAAGCACAAAGCAGGAGGACTCTGTTTACTGCTCACAATCAACAAATTCTGAAATTTCCATATGTAGCAGGATTCCAGGGCTCTGTTAGCAATACAGGATATGGCTGGTCAGCTCAGTCACCCATGGAATTACAGTGTAGGGTATGGATGCCAGTATTTTAGACCCAAACCGAGCATAAAAACACAAAGTAAAATTCAGTGTCAGCACAAAGTTGACAGCGAATGATTATAACAGCTTCGAAGCTTGAAAAAGAGTGTAAATAACTAGGATCCCCTGCGGGCTCACTCAGCCTGCATACATAACAACCGTGATGGACAGCCTCTGTGGTAAAGTCGGGGAAACGAGGCACTGGGAAGATGCAAAAATTCCGCCAGCAAAGAGCCTTAACTGTCACCTTTCCGACTAAATCAGCTACTTTCATATATAGAGAGAAACAGAGCAGCAGGCTACGCCTTCAGAAGACCAATTGCCCCTTTGCCTAGGATGCAGGGATGTTAATTATCGGCTTTTCTATGGTTATCAAGGCTCTGCAACCCCACCAGCTTCTGCACTTCGGAAACACGCTTCTCCCTGATCTTTAATCCTTGACGCTTTTAGTGCACAAAAGATTGTTATTCAGAATAACTCTGCTTATTTATAGAATGCAAAAATAATGGCAAAAAAAAAAAAAAGCACAGTCCACCATTCCCAACTGAACTGTTAACTCATTAGAGCGCTTTGACTCGAAATTTAATTTTCTTTGCGTTTTATATGTTTATGCACACCAATGTGTACACACACATACCTGCATCCAACAATGAATGGTTTTCAAGTACTGAAAAATGAGAAGTACATCATGGCATGCGGCCTCCAGACTGGTGTAACAGACGCCAGCTTTGTGAGTACAGAGTCTCATCATCACTTGTACTTCAAAACTCAAAAGAGAAAAGAAAGCCGAGGTCTTCTGCACAGGCCTAGCTAGCACTCCACAGGTTTGTAATTCATTTACAAGATAATTAATCAATTAGCAAATGATCCCTTTCCCCTTTGTTATTAATGCTGCATAAGAATTGCATCTCCAAACGAAATGGCAGGCCACTTGTAGTGAAACTTTGCCCTTCAAACACATTGGTCTTATTTATCTGAATTGAACAGATGTTTTGCAGTGCCAGCCCATTGTAACTGGACTGTTTGCTATTAGAACCTGAGTAAGATTTAAGCTAAACAGAAGAGCATAAATATGACATCCTATAGACATTCAGGATGATCAACTGTGTGGTATCATTGCCAGCCATTGCTACTTATTCATATAGGAAAAGAGGGAGGAAATACACTTGACATTGCTAAAAGGGGAACTACAGTCACTGTAAGGAAAGGAGAAGATGGAATTTACACAGTTATTGGCTTTAGAGTAAAACTCTCGGGTCTTAAAATGCAATTAGATTGCTACAATGTATACATTCAGTTTGTAGGCTTAATAATTCCTATTTCTTTTTTTCAGAGCTCCATATTATAGCTGGCATGTCTTTGAAAAGCAAAGATATCAGGGTGTTTCTTGGGTCTCCCAGATAACCATCACTAGGGAGAAGGTCTGGGCAACAACGGTATGATGGAAATCCCATCAGACTACACTCTGGTCTGAGACTGGTCAAGAGAAGGGATGGCTGTGAAACCCCTTTCTTTACCTTTGAGGGCCTCGGATGCCTCCATTGTTAAGTACACGAGTTGGACTATGTGATGTTTTTGGTTCCTTGCACAGCTATTGTGTTATGAATCTCTGCACCCTTCCATATTAACACTGCTGCCAGGTGAGATAATAGAAAACATCTTCCCCTTGAGGCAGGGCACGAGTCTAAAAATATTTTAAAAGCAAAGAGGAAGGTCCCCAGATTTGTACAAACATTTCAGCAGCCAAATGAGCAGAAAGTCTGTTTCTGTCACTGTGTTTTTAAGTCAACAGTTATGTATTAAATTACTCCTGTGTACACGGACAACAAGGGCATTTTGGGTCCATTTGTACAGGTGAAAAAAATGGGTCAGCGATGTAACACTGCACCCCAGGTGTGCATCCGGCAGGAAAATTCTGTCGTCTCTTGCTTCCATGGAGGACTTCTGGGACGAGCTCAGAGCCCCATGTAGTCACTTGCCAAGGCTTTAATAATAAAACAGCTACAAGGAAAACTTCCCTGACCCTTTGCTCTGTTGAGAAAAGCCTTAAGAATAAAAAGCATTTGAATGTTTAAAAGGAACTGTGAAACTTGGTAAATGAGACAATTAGAGGAAGGTCATTATGGTATAAATGAGTACCCTTAAAAACAAACAAACTAACCCCAAACCTTACTGTTCTTTTTGTTTTTCTCAAAAAAAGAGTGGTCATATGTGTACAGAAGCAAACTCTACTTAGCCATGTTGAGTAAAGCTGGATTTGTTCGCTCTCAGGAATAAAAAGCACAACAGTGCATTTTAGAGGCATTATTTCTTAGCAGAATTAGCATAACCCAGCACATCAGAGTATTAAAATTTAAAAAGGATTTCAAACTGTCCTCGTATCATCAGCAGAGTCATGTCACAGATTTTTTTATTGGTTCGGCAGGCTAGGTGTAATTGTATCAATATTTTAATGCTTGATGCATATTGCCTGTGATACATTGCTTGCATAAATAAAAAGCACCAATATTCAATTGCCAATGAAATAATCACACACCCTAGATCTTTATTATATCATGCATTATTTAATTATAATAATCAGAGCCTTTGAAGGTAAAACAAGATTAAAAAGGTTTTGTTTTATTGGATCTATATATTTGATTTAAACTTTACATGTTAGCTTTACATTAAGAATTTATAAGGCATCAGTTCAAATGGTGCTATTATAAGAGTTTATTTCTTTTATAATTAGTACAGTACTCTTAAAGTACTATGACTACGAGAGATAATATTTCAGTATTTTAATGAGCTTTTTAAGTGTAATTGATGTAACAATCATTGAATTACACATTTCTACCTGAAGAATAATGAAGGAAACATTTTAATGAGAAATTTAATCATTATTAGCAAATGATCTACTAAACTGCCATTTGCTGACATTTAAAAGCTTAATAGCAGAAAACTGTATTTTCCTACATCTGCAACAACATCGACGGCGATTACTTTTCTGTTACTCTGATTTTCCAGGTTAACTTTCTACCATCACTAATTTATTTATAAATTTGAGAAAACTTTCTTTAACCCACAGTTGTCAGACCCTTTCAGAAAGTGTGGGGCTTGACACTTAGAGGGATAATTTAAATAAATTAGCCCCTTTTCCAGCCTTCAGCAGTTTTCAGCATAAAAGGGCTCTTTCTTGTGAGTATTCATGCTTGCATCAGCTTGATTTTGATGAATGCCCTGCAAATTCCCTGATAGTACCTCAGACAGAAAGATCTTAGACTAATGTCAACAAGGATTTTTAAAGCTCCCTCATTTCAAGAACATAGCAGCATTCAGAGAGGAAGAGATGTGAGTAAAAAGAGCCTACTATGCAGCTTGGCCAACTTCTGGGTTTGGGTTTTACTGCTGGTTTCAGAGGAATTTCCATGCCAGCGAGAGAGGTTACAATGGAGACATCTAGTGAAATCCATAATAATGTGTTTGGGGGATATAAAAAGAACCCTGCCCTAAGTAGGCAGGATTTATGTAACCCTTTGAAGGTAAGGAGAGCCAGGAGAAAAGCTTAGCCTTCTAACTGAAACGTTGGAGACTGCCAAATTGGAGTCAGTATGCAGGCTGGCATAGGCGCGGCAACTAGGCAAAGGCTAACACACAGGACTTGGCCTGCATATCCCATGCTCTTCAGATTTACCAGATATTGGGTCCCCTGCTAATTCCATAAAGGCCAGTCATTTCCAGAACTCCATAATGGAGTGCTGCTTCTCTCACCGTGTGATTTGTATGATGTGAATAGTCAATCTAGTGGACAGAAAGCGGTTTAGATAGAAACACACTAATATGTACCCAAGGCACAGTGAGATCTTTTATTTTATTTTATTTTTTATTTTATTTTATTTTATTTTATTTTATTTTATTTTATTTTATTTTATTTTATTATTTTATTTTATTTTATTTTATAAGTTTGAGTTCTTATTTGGAGTCCTGGCAATGAGTTGGCAGAGGGAAGAAAGAGAAAATGCTACTCTTTGACTCACACAGTCTCCTGATGATCACTAAGGTCCCTTTTAGTCCAGACATACTATGTTTAGTACAGCTGCCAACTCTTTCCATCTCAGAATTCTCAAAGCCCTTTATTTTCTTCTGTCTCTTAAAGAACTTGCCCTTTTTCACATTACATGCTGTTTATGGACTAAATGTTGTCTCTCCCTGCCCCGCCACCCCCAATTTATATGTTGAAACCTAACCCCTGATGTGATGATATTAGGAGGTGAGGCTTTAGGGAGGTGATTAGGTCATGAGAGTGGAGCCCACATGAATGGGATTTACTATCCTTATAAAAGAGGCCCCAGAGAGTTCCTTAACACTCCCCTCTGTGGGGGTACAATGAAAAGACAGAAGCTTGCAATCCCAAAGGGGATTCTCACCAGCCCCTGACCATACTGGCACCCTGATCTCAGATTCCAGCCTCTAAAACTGTGAGAAATAAATTTCTGTTGTTTATAAGTGACTCAATCTATGGTAATTTGTTATAGCACCCAAACTAAGATACACGTTCTCAAAAAGATCTTTAGAATTACAAAAAAATTATTTTCATTTTTCTCATAACCGAGGGAGCTAGATTCTATGACTCGGTCTCCATAGCATATTGCTGATAGCTTGGTGAAAGCTCCAGACCTGACAGCTTGTGTTGGGCACCCTGCCTGGGTGTCTAACTTCCAGTCTTCCTGCTACTTTCAAACAAGCAGACAATGGAAATGTTAGCAAATGACCAACAAGGGTTTAGAGCACTGAAGGAACTATTGATAGAACATATTTCAAGTAAAGGGAAGAGCTGAGAAGTGATATCTTAGCTTATTTTTTGGTTTGGTGGTCATGATGTAGCAAGTTAGTGTTGGTATTGTTTATTATAGAAAATGTCATTGCCAAAACTCCAAAAACAAAGGCTGACATCCTGTATTGTACCAATTTTTAAAGGTTATTTGCAAATCACTTCTGATCTTGCAGTGAAAAACAAAATAGCAATGAACCACTAATAAAGTGTATCTCTATTGCTAATTACAATATGATAGTTGCCCATAAATGTGGTCCATGTGTCGTGTCTAAATAAGGTATAGGATAACATTGACATTGATTTATTTATTAATTTTTTTTGACCTTTGACCTTTCAAAATCATTTGTTCATAACTATAATATGTGTTTATAAAGATACAGAATATTTTTAGACAACTTTCAAATTATAATTTAGATTTAAATAAGCATAGTTTTTTCAGGTTCCCTTTATCAGAGATAAATAAAGATGCACCATCTAGGGAAACATAAATGAATGTCTGGAAATTTGAAGGGCATTTTCTAAGAAACTGGGTCAGGATTAGTTATTAGAAATTTTTACCAAAATATTATTAAGATGGTGTAATATCATATACTGATAAAGCATTCCCATGTAGGCTGCTAAATTTCTATCAATACATAAATTTTTTTTGTTACAATTGAGTTATATGGATACACAGTACTATATATCCAATAAAACAATTTGACTATATTACTCTCAGGAAGAGAAGCACAACTTGCTCCAAGGTAGAAAGAAAGAAAAGAGGGAAGGAGGGAGAGACATAAGGAAAGAAGAAAGGAAGGAAGGAAAAATGGTAGGAAAAAAAGAGGAAGAGGAAGAGGAAGAGAGAGGGGAAAGTCTATAATGTGCAACACTAAGCCAATGTAAAAGAAATATTAAGTATTTTCTAGAATGTATAAGAACTTTGCCTCCTTAGAGCATCACGGGCAAGAAAACCCAGGGCAAGAAACGACTCTACTCAAAAAGCAACTCAGTGATAAAGGGCAACCTCATGAATTATATGATAGCTATAGATGCAATTTAATTCCTTCAAGAGTGCCATCAAATATCTTAGTATTCAAAAGTGTGTCACTAATGCAAAAGAGCAGGTAGATGGAAATAAGAGAAAACTAGAAGAATGAATTTAAATGAAAAGTACTATTTAAACAGAAAAATCCATATTATTGTAAATATTTAATGATTCTTACTTCTCTAATCACTTGTTTTATCCATTGTATTGGAATCCCAAAGACTCTAATTCTTGCAGTTAGTAAGCTAGATATAAACAAATGCTACTTTAAAAAAAATACACTTTTAAAAGGATCCAGCTAAAGGTTAGGGGACCATGAGATGAAAACCACAGAGAAGGTTAACAATGCTCCCTCAGGGCAGCGTCATGTTGCTGCCAACAAAGGTGGTCAGTGACAAGTTCTCCCAACAGCTGCTAGGGCCTGATCCCAATTCAGGAGATCCTACCAATTACATAAAAGCTTATAAAGAAGATCAAAAAGCAGGTTCAATGAAGTGAGTCTCCCCTTCTTTTGGTATCATTCAAGGAAAATTTTTTCACAAAAAAATATGAAAGCCTTCTTTGTAATCCTAGGTAAATATGAGTCCAATTCAGGTTTTAGATCCGTTTCATTGGTACATCATTCTCAGTTTTGATAAAATATTTGAAATACGTACACATACACCTGTATTTCACACACGTGCACCTTCAACACATGTTGATTTGTTTGAGATATATATAACCAATTTTTTTCAGCATAAACTATCCACTTATAGGTAAAAGAATTATAATTCAGACTTTCCTCACTCTTTATCTGAAATATTATTTCTTCCCTACTCCATTTCTGCCTCCTCATGTCCTATTTTTTTCCTTTAAGGCAAGCCAAAATCTTACCTCATCAGTGAAATATTTTATTCGTTCACAACTGGAGAAGAACTTGTTTTTGGAAATGCCATAGTATGTGGAGTCTGTATAATTATACATATTGTACATAACACAATATTTAATCTCTTGTGTCAATCTTTTTTTTCTTAATATAGGTATTTTCTGTACAACTAGATTGTAAGATCCTAGAGGGCGGTGTTATGCTATACAGGGATATCTCAGAGGTATTGCAAGTTTGGATGCAGACCACTGCAATAAAATGAGTATTACAATAAAGCAAGTTACAATCTTTTTTCCTGGTAAAGGGTCTTGCTTTCAATTTGTAAAAAATGCAACATCTGAGAAGCACAATAAAACAAGGTACATATGCCTGTATAGTGTAGCTGTTAAGAGAAAGGGATCCACTGATGCCACTACTGTGTGCCCTGAGTAAATGTCCTGACCTCAGTATTCTCATCTATAATTGAGAATAAGAGGATATGCCTTGAGTTGTTCTGAGAATTATATCAGAAAATTCACGTGGCAGAGTGCTTTGAACATAGAAAGTATTCTATAAAAGTTAGATATCGTTGTCATTGCTTGTTACTGTTGGCTCCTCAGTGCCAAGTTCTGTTCCTTGAATACCACATGTGCTCAGTGCTGATATTTTTGATTGCCTGATGAGTAGATATCTATGGCTTTTGCCATGTAGTATCTATTTCTCACTCTATTAATGTTTCCCTCTCTCCCTCTGGGGAAATTTGCCATCCCTCACTCATTAGTTCCTCCTACAGCCCTACCTCACTAGACTTCACATGGCCTGGCATAAGCCCATCATCCCACTGGCCAGAGGAAGGTATCAGAATCTATGTAGTACTGAGGGACTGCCTAATAACCAACATTTCTTTCAATTTTATTCTAATCTTAGAGTCATTCTAGGAAACCATGTAAGCATGTAAGCAATCACAATCTTTTCTTAGATTTGGCAAACCCCAAGGTACTCAGGGAACACTGTAAGGCTCCATAGGCCTCAACTTTGGAAAAGCAGACAGCTGTAAGGACTTGTCCAGCTAACACTCTTATTTGTAGTCTACACCATTTCACTGTCACTGGAAATTCATCATTAATCATTTTCTAGAGAATGCCTAGTAAAGATGTTTGTTTGAAGATTAGTAGGAGTTGCATTTGAACAAAATACGTGTTCATCTGAGAATTCAGTTGCATTTAGGTATGTTTAAGGATTGGTGGCGCATATTTCTTTCCAGTATATTTACCTAGAAAATCAGGTCCTCTTGGGAAAGTGAAGGTGTTTATGCTGGAGCAGTGAACTATATCAATGGAAGGCCTTCTCTGCCAAAGAGAACAACTGATCCCCAGTACCTGGGCCCAGTCACCTGGGCTAATTTTTTTGCAGTTCTGTGAATAAACCTTGCTTTCCTCTATTTGTCCTCCACGTATCAGCTCAAATGTTACTTCCTTTGAATCCTGGAGTGGGATGACTGCAGCAGGAGGGTAGGCAAAATCAAAGAGTAGCTTCATAAAATTTCACCGAGTTATGCGGGGCCCAAGAAGTCAGCAGCTGGTAATTACAGTCCTTATGCTGGATAATGCTTCCTTTGGCAAAAGGCATAGGGAAACTTGCCACAGGTATCGTTGGGCATCAGCTGTCATGGGGGTGGGAGGTGCCTTCAAGAGGTGAGGTCGTCTATCATTGGTGTTCCTGGTTGTATCATGGTACCCTAGACATCACAGATGGGGAGAATGGAATCCTTTATCAATCAGCATGAGAACTGTCATCTTTACAGGCACCAGTGAAGAGTCATCCTTTTAGCAGTAGCGGGAGACATAATCATGGAAACAGAAGTGGTGGAGAAGAAAAAGATATTTTATGCTAAGAGGACTAGTTTGAGAAGCATAAAGTGAAGTGTTCCCTGGAAATCCCCAGCACCAGGCATGCGAGAAAGCCTGAAATTGTCATAAAACATATAGGAAAGGAATCAGGAAAATAGTCTTTGTTAATTATTACAGTGGTTCTAGTCTTCCTTTGGACAGTCAAGGCTTCTGAGCCTTGAGTTACATAAGCCTGGAAAAGCAGCATGCTTGAAAATGTGTGCTGACATGGCTCTGCTGGCCCTGAAGTGGAAACATTAATTTTGAGCTTAAAAAAAAAAAGTGCTTTATTTTTCCTTTTTCAAACCTGACATCCATTTCAATGTTAACAACCTCTAAAGCCTTTCAAAACATGGTGTGAGGACTTAATGCTATCTTTTGTAATTGCTGAAACTTTTATTGAAAATGTTTGGTCTTAGAAACTGCAGATCAGTCATACAAAAGTGAGCAACACATTTAAAAGGCAAATGATCCTGTGAAATGTCAGGCCCTGGAACAATTCTGGAGCTGCAGTTGGCAAATACTGACAAAAATAGGTACAGTATGAAGGCAGTAAAACCTCTCACCAAGTCCTCACAACTTTATACATGATTTTTGGAGCCTCAAATTTAGTTGTTTATCTTTCAAATCAAAGCCATGGATCTGTTATGAAAAACCTATACCTATTTCTATGGTATGACTTTTTATTATAGGGGCAGAGTATACGGATGGTCTATATACAACTTTTGCCTTCAGTGCTAGAAATTGTATCTGAGATTGCTTGGCGTAGGGGTAATATTAACAGGACAGGCTTTCTAGAAGCTTTTCTTGCACACCCCATTTCTGCCAGGGACAACCGATTGCTTATTTCTAGAAAACACGTGTAACTGAGGTTGAGAAAGCTTCTGGCCCATCAGTGTTCATAGTCCAAAAACAGAAAATTCAGAGTTTGGGTCCTGTGTCTTATTCTTTAACAAGAAGCCCTTAAATAAGAAATAGGAATGTTAACCTGTCATTGTTTCTAACCAAGATAAAGTAAAAGTGACCATATTTAACCTCCGCCTGAAAAGAAAACTGAAAATACCAGAAAATAATAATTGTTTTCAAGAAAACAGATATCAGGCAATGGACAGTGATCCCTAAGCAATGGGAACAAATGAGGTGTGGCTTACAGTTTCCATTAACATAGGTTTTGAGAGAGTTTCTAGGCTGTGTAGAGGGAGGAGGAACCCAGGCAGAGCCCAGCCAAGTCCTCAGTTGAGGAGACAGAACTAAATATGGGGAGATGTAGGCAGCTAAGGTTCACAAGAAAAAGTGCCAGAGAAAATAGGGCTGTACAGAGAAAGAACCTTGGAGATCTGCAGATCAGCCCCTTGAGTATAAAGCGGAGTACTTATCAACACAAGCCTGTGATGAAACTACCTGATGCTGGGGAAAGAAGCAACGAAAAGGATTATAGAACACATTGCCTGGTGCCAACACAGGGCTGAGAGAGTGCCTGTTCCCACCAGCAAGACTGAAAACCTCATAATTCACAGAGCATGATGATGAGTGCACAGAAGTTTCTTGCCTAACTAGCAGGAGATAACCAGCCCTAGGCTAAACACTGCTCTAGACTCACTTAAAAATCTTAAAAGTAAGGCTCTCCAAAATTCAACTTGAAGGTAACTTGGTTGTAGTTTTGTCCCAGAACAAAAGAAAAAAGTATGGAAATATGAAAACAACAGGGTAAAATATTACCACCTATGTAAAGACTCAGGAAAATACAACTTTAATGAGCAGTAAAATCAATACATTAAAACTAACCCAAAATAGACACAGATGTTAGTATTAGAAAGGAAAGACATTAAAATAGTTATTATAGCTGTATTCTATATGTTTGAAAAGTTCAGAAGAAACATGGAGAATAAAAGAAAAAAAAACTCTTAGAGATGAAAACTAAGCTGGATGGGATTAACAGCATATTAGTCATTGTAGAGAAAAAGATTAGTGAATTTGAAGACATGGCAATAGAACCATCTAAAATAAAAAAGAGTAAAAAATTTAAAGCATCAGTTCACTTAGGGACAACTTTAAGTTGCCTAATATACACATAATTGGGATCTTCTAAGGATAGAAGGGGGCTGTGGCAAAAAAAAAAAAAAAAAAAAAAAAAAAAAAAGGAAGAACTAATGGCTAAAAGTTTTCCACATTTAATGAAAACTATAAAACATAAATCCAAGAGTCTTGATGAGTACAAAATTAAGATCACGAAAAAAAGTACCACAAAGTACATCATAGTGAAATTGCTGAGAACCAATGATACAAAGACAATATTAAAAGCAGCCAGAAGATAAGCCACATTCCACAGAGGAACAGAGATGAGAATTGCAGCAGACTTCTCTTCAGAAACAATGTTAAGGAGAAGCCAGTGGAGCAACATCTTTGAAGCACTGAAAGAAAAACAAACAAACCTGTAAACCCAGAATTCTACACCCAGGGAAAACACTTCTCAAAAATAAAGGTGGAGAGAAATTGTATAAAGAGCCCTGGGAATGATAATAAATGGGTAAATAATTAAGAGTTTTTTCTTATTATTTAAATCTCTTTAAAAGATAACCCTTTCAACAAAAATAACAATGTGGTATGGGTTTTATAACATATGTGTAATAAATATGTATAACAACAATAGTGTGAAGACTGGGGAGTAAGACACTGGAAGTATATTATTATAAGGTTCTTATACTCCACAGAACTTTGTATTCACTTTAAGTAGAATGTGATAAGTTAAGGATGTATACTATAAACCCTAAAGTATACATTAAAAAAAAAAGAGTTATAATTATTAAGCCAGTAAAAGAGATAAAAATGGAATCACAAGTAATAATCTAGAAGAAAGCATAAAGAAGAAAATGAACAAAGAACAGATGGGGCAGATAGAAAACAAATAGAAAGATGATAGACTTAACTCTATCATGTCAAAAATCACATTCCATGAAAATGGTTTAAACACTTCAATTAAAAAGCAAATTATTAAATTTAATTTAAAAAAGTATGACCTATATGTCATTTATGAGAAACACAATTTAAATATAAAGAAACAAATAGTTTAAAAGTAAAAGGATAGAAAAAGTTATCCCATTCTAATGCTAATTAAAAGAAAGATGGAGTGACTATATTAATATTCAGGCAAAGCATATTCCAGAGCAAAGAATATTATCAAGAGTAAAGACTGTCATATCATAATGCTATGAGTCAGTTCATAAAAAGGGCATAAAAATCCTAAATGTTGCAGCACCTAATAACAGAACTTCAAAATACATGAAGTAAAAATTAAGCATTACTTGGAGAAGTAGACAAATATATAAGGATTTCAATATTCCTTTCTCAATAATCGATAGAACAAGGAGAGGAGAAAGAAAATCAGTAAAAACATAGACTTATGATAGTATCAACCTAATTGACCAAATTTACATCTATAAAAGACTCCACCCTATAGACATTAGAATACAAATTCTTCAAGTGCACACTAAATAATTACCAAGATAAACCATATTCTGGGCCATAAAACATGTCTCAATAATTGTAAAAGTCTTGCAATAATTTCAAGTCTTGAAAAATACATTTTCTAACCACACACAAAAAACCCTAAATACGAAATAAAAAAAAAAATATTTCCAAAAAGTTTCCTAATATTTGGTAATTTTTACATATTTCTAAATAAACAATGGGTCAAAGAAGAAATCAAAAGAGAAATTAGCAAGTAATTTGAACTGAATGAAAATGAAAACACAGGTACCATAATTTGTGGAAAACGGTAAAGCAGTACTGGTAGTGGTAGAAAGATATTTAAAACATGAAATGTCTGCATTAGAAAAGAAGAAATGTCTTACATCAAATAAACTCAGCTTCTGAAACAAAAAACAAATCCCCCACACACACTCAATAGAGTAAACAAAGTAAGCAAAAAGAAAGAAAAGAAATATCAGAGTAGAAATGAATAAAATAGAAAATAGTAAAACGAGAAAAAAATCAGTGAATTCAAAAGAAGTTTCTTTGAAAATAAAAATCGACAAAATTGGTAAACTTCTAGCTAGACTAATTAGTGAAAAGGAGAGAGAAGACACAAATTACTGATCTTAAGAAAGGAAGAGATAACACCACTAAGGTTTTCAGTACATTAAAAGGATAAAGAATATTATATCAACTTTCTGTTGATAAATTCAATAACTTAGACAAAATGGAAAGATTTCTTAAAGAAACAAACAACCAGAACTCACTCAAGATGAAAAAATAATCTGAATAACCCAACTGTATTTTTAAAAAGATTTTGAAGTTTAACACCTTCCCATAAAGAAAACTCCAAGACACAATGGCTTTGCTGTTGAATTCTTCCAAACATGTAAAAAAAATAATATCAATTTCACATGAATCTTTCCATAAAATTGAAGAGGAAGAAAGACTCATCATGTCATTTTATGAAGCAGCATTACCCCATTAAAAAATCAAACAAACAAAAAACAACAGACATTACAAGAAAACTACAGATCAATATTTGACATGAACATGATACAAAACAATTTTCTTTAAATTAGCAAATGGAATGGGCTAGAAAAATTTTGCTTGATGAACCAAAATATCAATGTTAATGAGACCACAGAGTAGAATCTATGATTGTATCATGTTGTCAACTACTCCAGTAAAATAGCATTTTTATAACTAGGTTTCTCATTTCCACAAAGTCAAAAAAACAGTAACTCTTTTTATTCACTAAAGTAACCATGGTTTGGATGCAGAGGAAGTATAAAATAGTGTTTAGAGCACAGATTCTGGAGTCAGACTTTTTGGGATTGAATTTCAGCTCTACCTCATACTACCTTCATAACTTGAAAACATTACTTAACTTTCCTGTGCATCAATTTCGCTGGCCGTAAAATGGAAATGCTACTGTCTCTTTCTCATTGGGATTTTGTGAGGAATAAATGAGTTAAGCCTTGTGAAATATATAGAACAGTGGAGTGCTGTATATAGAACTTGGTAGGTGCTCACCAAGTCTAGCAAGGAGATGTAGTAGAAATTGAAGAGACCGTATCATGTGAATAGCCACGAAAGATACACATCGAACTGAGTTCTGAAGAATTTGATGCTTGGTGAATATATTAAGAAGAAAGCAAAGGACAAACATACAAAAAGTCATCAGTATAAACAAGCATTTAGAAGCCATAAAGGTTATTGATATTTTCCAGAAACCGTGATTAAGAGAATGTGTGGTGAGTATAGAATATATTTTTCTAGAATGTGAGGAAGAGGGGAAAAGGAAAGGGTAAGTAACAGAAGTAAAAGCTGGAAGTTGAGTCCAGATGATAGAGTCTTATGTGTCATGAGAAAGCAGTACAATCTGATCCTGGTCAAATATCATTGAAGAATTTAACACAAGAAAGTGTCATAGCTGGATATTTATTTTTAAAGATGATTTTGGGAAAGGTATGGGAAATAGATCCAAGAAAAAGAAGCTGAAATCAGGAAAACTTGCTAAGAAGCTGTATTGGTTTCCTACTGCAGTTGTAACAAATTACCACACACTTTGGTATCTTAAGACAATACAAATATATATTTCAGTTCTTGGGTTAGAAGTCTGGCACAGTTCTCATTGGAATAATATCAAGGTGTTGACAAGATTGCCTTCCTTCCAGAGGTTCTAGAGTGAATCCATTTCCTTGACTTTTCTAGTGTCTAGAGATCACCTGCTTTATCTGGTTTGTGACCTCTTCCTCCATCTTTAAAGCCAGGAATGGTGGGTTGAGTCCTACTCACACCAAATCACTCTGGCCTCTTTTTACACCTCCCTCTTCTAATTTTAAAGACCCCTGTGGTTAAACTGGATTCACCCTCATAATCCAGGATAATCTCCCTATTTTAAGGTTAACTGATTAGTAATCTTAATTCCACCTGAAAACTTAATTCTCCTTTGCCACGTGATGTAGCATAATCAAGGGTTCTAGAGCCTAGGACAGAAACATCCTGGACTGGTGGGTGGGCATTAATCTCCCTACCACAGAAGCTATTACAAAATCTCAGGTAAGACATGGTAAGAGCCTGAACAAAGGTGGTGATAGTAGAAATAGATGAGAGGAAATATATTAAAGAATGCTTTTAGGTGCATAATAAAAAGAATACATAGATTCATTTGGGTGGGTTCACAGGATACAGAGGACATGAGGGAGAATAGGATATTAAAGGTATCTTCTAGTTGATTAAGTTTTTAAAAGTTGATAAAAGATGCCATTAACTATTATGAATTCAGTTTCCAATAGTGAATATAAAGTTCTCATAGAATATTAAGGGTTAGGTGTCCAAAAGTTTGCTAGAAATTGGTTCTGAAGTTCAGGAAGGCAGTAATGCTGATGACCACAGTCTGAGTGTTGTCATGTAATATTTGAAGTCTCAGAGCAGCTTGCTGTAAATTACCAAGCACACTAAAGACATACATACTCACTCTCAACATTTAGCAGCTTTCATGGGTACTAGCTGGTATTTAATATGAAAAAATAAGATGTATCTTAAAAATAAAATGTAAATGATTTACTATATCTGCAACTGAATCTTGGCTGGTAGTTTATAAGAGGAGTAACGAGTTATAAATCTAAGGGTGAATTCTTACAAAGGAGGCATTACCATGCCCAAGGAATGTGGAAATATTGGCAAGGATCTGTTTCATTCTAAGAAGCAAAGAATGTGACATTAGGTGCAGAGCGTGACTTTCCAGCCTTCGGGTCTCATGTTTTGTCTCTCACAGGAACACCTATGAGAATATCCCACTGGAAACCAGGTTTCCATTTAAGATTTGGGGCATCTCCCCATTTTGTGAGAGGCTTCAACTATAAATATCTTTCAAAGGCACTGCTGTAGATAAGAAATCTCTGCACCATCCCTTCAATTTTACTGTGAACCTAGAAGTGCTCTAAAAAATAGTCTTTTTATAAAAGTTAGCGGCTGAAGCATAATAACATCATGCCTCAGGATATTGCTCCCAAAGCCCAGTGGTTTTAAAAATAAACAATTCACATTATTAATTAAGAAGATATAGGTGGTATGATAATGTTCATATACCAACAATAAGGGTAATTTTCAAAATGTCTTACAGAAAAGACCTGAGGTATTATACAGGTTTTTAAGTCACAGCAGTGTACATGGTACACCATAAAAACCATGAGTAATAAAACATCCTATAACAAAACTGAGAAGTCCATTCCATATAAATGGCCAGAGGCTGGGGCGGGGGAGGCAAGATGGAAATGTCCATTTAAATATAGGACCTTGATTAATTTTCTTCTATAGTGGAACTATAATAACCAAAAATAAGCTCACTAATATAGCCGCAGTGACATGAGTTGAAACACATGGCTTGTACAAAGGTGAGTAATAAAAGTGAAGCAAACGAGCAAAAATATATCAAAAGTGACTAAAATTATGTGTTTTCATTGTTAAGAGATATAGGAAAATCCTCATCTGGTGAATTTCAATTCAGCATTTCCTTGATATATCTTTTATAATTTTCACTCTAATTATAATGAAAATCATTTTTCAATATAATTTTGCAATAAAAATTTTTTTATTTCTCATTACATAAGAACATGATCTTGTACAGTTACTGAGAGGGCTTACAATTTGTACACTGTATCTTTTCTTTCTTACCATTTAATCTCTTCATAGTCTACAGATGTCAAGAGGTTCAGATTAAGCTTGTTAAAGATCTGCTTCACTCGAACTCACTGATGATTATTTATTTAGCAGTTTTATGTAACCCTGTCATTGATAAGCACTCTATTAATTTGCCGAGGGACAAATCAACACTAGTTATTTTTCTACTGGCTATTAGACTCGGTACTGCTGTTTGTTACAAACCACTTGCCAGTTAATTATAAATTATGGGTCCTCTTTGCCTATATTAATTGATATCTCCTCTGCCTTTGTAATACTAGACAAATAAATTGAAAGCAAGATTTATTAAGCAGTGTATGTCTTGTTTCTCTTGATTAGTATTCTTTACTTTTTTTAACATCTATACTTGTTTATACAGATTTGACAGACCAATGCATTAGAGAAATAATCTTTGGGGTGTTTTGTGGTAAAGCAAGAAAAAGATTTAATAGGCTTCCTATAAATTTATTCCAAATGACCTGCAATTCATTGTAAGCAATTCCTAAAATGTCTTTTGACTCTGTGCTACAGATTGGTGATGGCAGTTTCTCAATTACACAAAAGCTAATATTCAAATGGTTTAAAAGTATATGCATGCAGTTGCTATAAGATAAACAAATATGATGTGTACAAACTTAAAAGCACATCACTTTACACATGCAATATCCAATGTCTCTTTCCTTTACCTATTGGATAGATGTATTTTATTATATACATTTTTGCACACATACAGAGCCTTTCCCTTTATTTTTGTCATTTAAACAACTGTAGGTGTACTACACAGTCACAAAACAGTAAGCTATAGACATTTTTAATTTTTAGAAGCATGAATTATAGATGATACTTGCCACAGGATGTGACCTTTCCATTTTCAGCCCACAGAGGAGCTGGAGTCAGAATTTAGGCCAAGTAAAAAGAAAAAAAAAAACATTTTACAAAATAAAATCTTAATTTGTTTGTTCCCTGGACAGTATCAAACACTGAAGAACTGAAAATTTAATGGGAAGGACTACCATAGACGGTCACTGGACTGTATTTTGATTTCAAAGGGCTTCAGAACCTAGCTATCTGCCAAAAAGATCCAGGTCTCTGAAATTCTAATTTTATATAATTTCTCCATTTAATTGACAGTTTTGACCCAAGTAGTCTTTGCAATATCTTGGATTCCTAGTTATTCACTATCTGAGATAAATCCAGCAAATGAATAGTTAGCCCATCAGGGTGGGTAAATTGTTTTTCCATTAGTTCTCAGTAGAAAGGAGAGACATATTGGTCAAGCAGATCTGTTCCTATTTTCAACTCACACATAATTGAATCCTTTTTCCGATGTATTCATGTTTGACGATTTAAAGACTCCCCAATTAGAATTTAGAGGAAGCCTTTAGAGAAAAATTAGCTAGCTCAGAAAACATGCACTCTGCTAATGTGCTGTGAAACTGACCTTGAGCCACTTTTTAATAATGAGATTCAAGAATCATCTCCTATATACTATGCTACCTTTTGTTAGCTGCTTCTGGACACACCTCTCAATGGATGCCATGAGTGATAGAATTTCCTGATAGCCTTGATTCATTTGATTATGCAGAAAATATGCTATTAATCATCCTTCACCAATTTATTATTTCGTCTGTATATCCTCCATGTTATCCTGCCTATCATCTACCATCTCACTGCTCAAAATCTCTGTTCTTGTGGTCAAACAAGAT
Source organism: Eidolon dupreanum (assembly GCA_028627145.1). Lineage (NCBI taxonomy): Eukaryota > Metazoa > Chordata > Mammalia > Chiroptera > Pteropodidae > Eidolon > Eidolon dupreanum. Next base: position 71,373,464 of record CM053515.1, read on the forward strand.
CTGAGAGAAGATTTAAGTTATTAGTTATAATGTGAAATTACTTTGATTAGCAGTGGATTTAACACTAACTTCTCAAATAAATCATTTTTGATTATTCTCATTTCATATATTCACATTACTTTTGAACCCAATTACATGATTAATCCGTTGTTTTCTGAATGGTGTTATATATTTTTTAAATGCCTCATACTATTTTACCATAACCCAGGTGTTCTTAACTGGGGGAAATTTTACTCCCCATAGAACATTTGGCAACATCTAGAGACACTTACGGGAGAAGACTGCTACCGACATCTAATGGGTAGTGGACAGAGATAATGCTAAACATCTTACTTGCATAGGACAGCCTCCATCATAAAGAATTACTGGTCCTAAATGTCAATAGTGAAAATGATGAGAAACCCTACCATAACTCCTCAAAATAAACCCTAATTTTTTTTTTTTTTTTTTTTTTTTTTTTTTTTTTTTTTTTTTTTATCAAAGGGGCATTGATAACTAGAGCTACAGTTTGGGAGGAGAAAGGGTATAAACCTAATCATGACTACATTTTCTCATTTCAGGTGGCCCACTGAGGTTGCCTCATGTGCTCACTGATATGGAAGCCGACAACATTGAGTTTGAAATGTGCACATCTGGGAACTGAAATAAATCCTCTGTGAAGCTTGCTATGCATTATCTTATAAAAATGTTATCAGAAATACATTCAAGGGAAATATTCAATTCAATTTTATTTAACTTGAAAAGTTGAATTAGGAGTTCTGAGTTGGTCAGGGGTGGGGTGGATGGAGCTATGAGTTATATAGGCCATTGAGGCAATCTGATCATGAAGGCAACATGCAGAAGAGGAGGCACAGGAGGATAAAAGGGCATGAAGTGGATTTTAGTGCACCTGGGAAAATAGAAAGATTTACTTTGCCGAGGTATAAATTTTTTCATTCAACAATTGTTTACTGACATCCGGTGGGTATAAAGTACCATGTCTTATAATAGTTTTCTTTGAGCATTTTTCTCTCTGCCCTAAAAGTATAGTTAGCAAACAATGATGTATAATGATATATATGTAAATCCACATATTCCTTATTAGCAAAACATAATTTCTCATTAAAAATATAAACAGATGTTCTGTATTATCTAATATCATCTAATGTTCTAATGGTATTAAAAATGATCTTTCTACACCCTCATTGTGCACATCTCACTGCTGTACTAGGAAATATAAATTTAATCCTTTACATTGAACCCCATTAGATGATGGTCTTCTTAAAGCTGGCAATTGTCTTTTTCTTTCTTTTCCCTTTGTGTTACTTGTACTCACAAGAAAACAGGGATTCACTACCTAGTTTATTTAATGACTAAATGGAATTGGCCTATAAAGAGCTCATTCGGTAGGGTGGAATACAATAGGTACACACATAATTATACTACAAGGCTAAATTATGATGTAGTAGTGACTAAGGAAAAAGTAGATTTGCTTTAATCATAGACTTTCCCAATATTTATTCTGAAGCTTGGCCGGGGAACCTACAAAATTTCCTTTTATAAATATTTCTCATTCTTAGGCAGTCCTTCGGTTATGACTACATTTCATCTTGTAAAAGTGCTCAATTAAGCTTTATAAGGTCCTATTAAGCTGATTACATACTACATATAAATCTAATGTTAGACCCCACTGGATTTCTACATTTCTCCCAGATCAGAAAGAAACCATTCAATTAGGAACCACATAAACCCCTCTCCCTCTCAAATGAGTTTAATTTGTTATTTAAGACAGGAAGGGTTTTTGTCATCTTCCTTCTTAAACTGATAACTTTTCCACTCAATCTGTAACCACGGTTGACAGATCTTCAGATACATTTATCCCGCCAAAATTTCAGCCACCATCATAGCACTTTAAGTTCTATGGGAAAACTCTGTGTCCTTTGGTCCTGTTTTGCTTGTTAGAGTTTATAAACAAGCAGAGTAGGCTAGAAGGTAAGTATGATCTCACTTTGGATAAGCAGGAAATTTTCTGCACAGTGATAAAATAGTAATCACTACCTATTTCTGCAAGAAAATTTCGCTGACTTATTCATTGGTTTAACTCTCAAGTGTTTTTGTAATTAGGAAACTCCATATTCAATATTCAGATTGAAGGGAGCCTAAGTAACTCTTGGATAATTAGTTCTCTATTAACTGAAAATAAGTTGAAAATAACTTTTACTAATAGACACTTCAGTTTTCTCCCTTACTTTCAGGGATCAAGCCCATTATATACCACATACCCTCTGTCCCTTATTTTCTTTACACTTTTGTGATATTCACTGAGTACCTACTATGTTAAGTTGAAATTCCATAGATTCTACCATTCCTGTGGAAAATTGCTTCTTAAAGATGTCTGAACCCATAGGTATTGTTTAGCCGCGAAGCCGTCAGATAGTCTCTGCCTTTGTATGTTTTAGCTGAATAGGACAACTGATGACAGAACTGTAAAACTGTATCACCAAAACCTAGCTAAGCAAGATCTGCTTATTTACTTAATAAATGTTAGTATAAATTGGCACATAGTACACTCTATACAATAATTCTCCAAGAGAAGATACTATTATTATCTCCATCTTAAAGGTAAGAAAACAGAGAAATAAGAGATTAGCTATTTTGCCATTGTAGATCGTAAGGTATATGAAGGAACAAGTATACCAAGGAGCAGAATCTGAACTTCTTTAGAGGTAGGTGTAATACCAAATTCATTATTACTCTAAAAGCCAGTGTACATCTGATGGGGCTTTAGAATTTGATTGCAGAATTCTCTGAAAGGGGACTGTTTGGGATGTAATTAACATGGCAAACGAGGGAAAGACACAAGTTTAGCAAAAAGCTCACTTTGAGTGGATAAATTTCTCTTTTTCCTTTTTTTTTTTTTTTAAATGAGAAAGGCTGGATAAAAGGCACATAAAATAACTGCTGACTGAGTGGAGCTCTTGAGCTAAGGACTTGTGCTGTGAAAATTCTACTTTGTCTAGCAAACACTATCAAAAAGGAACCTTGAAAGAGAAACATTTATTTTTCCCATTTTCTAAAAACAACAACCACCACAACAAAAACCCCAGCTCTGACCCCATGACTTCCCTGCAATGATGAGAGTCACATGCGGTAGGGGGAATAGAGAAGCAGGCTTCCACTCTGTGAACGGGCTGTCTCTCATTCCCAGGAGCTGAGTTTAACCCCAGACTCCAAATGGATGCGTGGACAACACTAACTGAGGCACCTGTGGGTGGCAGTTTCAGATGAATGACTTGACTCCTTTGCATATCAATCAATTCCAAACTCTTCTAATAGTGAAAGCAGGATTTTCATGTCACAGCCTCTCAACATGAAGCCAAATATAACACATGACCATATACCCATCTCATCATTTTTCAATCACAGTTACATTCAAGGAAAAATCCAATAGTTACTAGTGTTAATATAATGTGGAGAAGGTTACATTGCTTCGAAGGGGCTATAGTTCAGTGATAGAGACCATGGTGTAGAACAGGGCTCTGGTGTAGAACAGAACCTTCTTCAAATGGTAATTGCAATCTATTGGCTGTGTAATATCAGGTAATTTTACCTCTCTGAGCAACTGCTTTTACTCTTGTAAACGAAATGTATTCTTATCTCTTGGGATTTGAGGATTAAATGAGACAACAAAGTAGCACATTACTTGGCAAATAGTGGATGATGAAAAAAATGTGAATTTTATTACTGCATTAGTCCAGATCTTCTGTGAAACATGCCAAGATGGGATTCCATGTGCAAGAAATTTATTAGAAGAAACATCTGTGAAAGAAAATGGAGTGAGAGGCAGGAGAGGCTGGGAGAACCGTCAGGTTCCAAGTGAAGGAGAGTGGGAAGGAAGAGATTAAGCAAAAGTATCTTAAATTGCCATGTATTTATTTTGAAGGAAAGTCTGGCAAGGCCATCATGCAGTCCTTCAACCAAATTTGCCCATCGGAGGATCCTGGATCTCCTAGGAATAGGCCTGCCTAATAATGATACCGGGCTCACTCACGGGCTGGAAGCAGCAGGTGGGAAGCACAGACCCACACGGTGTTGGATCGCTAATGCAGCAGTTGAGGCCCTGGGTCAGTTACGTTCCTTGCAGTCACAAAGGCCTGTTCTCATGGTGACCAGTGTTATTCAATGCAAATCCTTGGCAAACTACATATTATTACTTCAATAAAGGTCAAAGGGAGCCAAAAAATAGTACAGTGGTGCACATTTGTTTTAAAAATGGAAATGAAGTCACAGGGATGCAAAAGGATCCTATTTCAAATTCTAAGGTGTTTCTTCCTCTGATTAAAAGCAAGTTGTCAAAGCAAACAACATAAAAAGTTGTTTAATCAATTCTTTCCTACTTAGAGATGACTTTCATGGACATCTAAATCCTGGATTTCCTTAAATTTATTCTTTTTTATTCTTTCCCTTTTCTTCTTTTTTTCTTCAGATTACATGGTTAAGTGTTTTTTAGTTTCTTTCTGATTTTGCACCTCTCTGAGGATATGAGGAGAGCCAGTGATCTCCAGTACTCCTAAAATGCACATACATCCATGCAAAATAAGGGGTATAATTCCAGAGTGTTTGTGGACCCTCTCACATCCATCTATGCAAGGCTCAACACACTGAAACAGTGCTTAAATTGATAAAGTTATTTAAACCTATATAATTTTAAACTATCTTACAATTCTTAGACTACATTCTTTTGTAGATTAAGACAACCAACCGTAATGATGTCTTGCTTTTTGAGTCCAAAGTCTCAGTATACACCAAGGCATCAGTCAACCAAGCTATACTGAATGGAGACACCCTATATGGATATATATTTAAATACATAACAAGGCACTTATCTGGGTGGAGAGTTCTTTCTTATTCTTTTGTTTCCCTATTCAAGATGTCCAGTTTAAGTAAATTCAATTATATTTTAAGGTATTTTTTAAATATGTTTTAATTTACTATTACACTACACTATAAATGTCTGTTATCTCACATTTGGCTTTTTTTTTTCCTTAGTTGAATGTTTGTGTTTAAGACCCCTATCCCCACTCTGGGTAGATAAACATGTTTCCTCTTTCTTTCCTGTATCTCATCAATGCATCAATCTTCCCAGAAGAAATTATAAAATAGATGGACAAAATTGGTGGAAAAAGAAGGAAGACGCTAGTGAAAATTCGGTCACCTTCCAAATTTACTTGAGCCTAAATTCTCAGGCAGAAGCTGTGTGAAATACAACATTCATCACATAACTGGTGTTGGATCCACACAGTACCTGTGCGCAAGGGGGCAAATTAATTATTTTGCAGGGAGCCTACTATTTTTCTAGCAGTGGATGCCTCCAATTACTCAGTCTCCAAAGTGCCTGCCCAGCCTTGCTGCCTTAACTCTTTATTTTCTTTCTTTCAGGGGTTAGAGCCAAGACTTCAACCTGGCGGGGTTTTTTTTTTTTTTTTTTGTTGTTGTTGTTGTTGTTGTTGTTGTTGTTTTTTAACTAAAGAACATGGTAAATGACAGAGGTCTGGAAGAATATATTTCCTCCAAAGCTGGTGACCAATTAGTTGCTTGCCACTGACTGTCATTTCACTGCTATGAGTGCTGTGTTCTTGTAGCTTGGTGATAGACACACTGTTTATTTTCCACTTTACAGTCTTTGCCAATACTCTGAGTCCCACACAGCTGCTTTTAATGCCGCTCTTCTAGATAGCTTGTGACAGAGGAAAAGATAAAAGGTATGTGTGAGTGGCAAAATGGCAACCCTGAGCAAACTTATCTAGGGTGCAAAGTAAAGAGAAGAGTTGTTTTACTCCCTCACCTTTTATATTAATGCTTCTAAATGAAATTGTAGAAAACACCAAGTCCATGAGGTTAACGCTCAAAGACATAAGTAGTGTGGCTAAAGACGTGAGGGTTATTAAGCTGTTGACAATACGAGAATCCGACACATTCGCTACTGGTTCGGTAATTGTCTTTCATCTAGGAGCAACGTCCCCTCTCCCCCACCCAACTTTTATGATTCATCATATTTATTTTTTGTTTCCTCAAGCAACATCTTTTATTAGTTGCACACCCACTGCAGAAATTAAATTTCTGCAAGAGAACAACAAAGCAGTTGATTATTATTATTGAGAATCTGGTACAACATCGAGTGAAATAAAATCTATAAGGCATTAAAATGACAGATTAGGCAAGAGCTGTATTCATTTACAAGTGTTAGAACATCATGCTAATGCCTCACGAGCACAACATAAAATGAAAATCAACTCTTTCATGCTGCTTTACGAACGAACCAATGCTGCGAAGCTCCCAGGAACAGAAGCCAGAGTCTCTGTTAAAGAGGCACTGTCCTTTTGTAGTGTGCTCATAGGTTCATCCTTGACAAAACACAAATAAAAACACTCCTCTTATATGCACAGCCAGAAGCACTCCATGCTTATCCTTTGGTCATCCCAAACTAAACACTGCTAATCCCGTAAGATTTAAAGCATTCATATGCACCTCATTGTTTTTTAATGGAGAGTAACACTTTGCTTATTAGGCAACTTTCACTTTTTATATCCCATCTGGAAGCCAAAGAAAAAGCAGAGAAAAAAGGGCACCTGGAATCAGCAATTCGGGGTTATTATTCCACACAATAAAGCTCCCCAAATTTATACGTACTTAATCACTCAGAGCCTATTGACTCTCATTTTAGACATTATATTTATGCTTTTATATCATGTGTTGTATTTTAAGGCAGATAAAAAGAAGCAAATTACGAGAATGCTAGGGACTATGAGGCAGAAACTTCTTAAACATAGAGTTATCCTGATAAGAGACACAAAAAGTATTATTGACAGAGTGTCTCAAATAATCTTCAAGGCCACCTCACCTGAGGGTATCTTTGTAAAAGAACAGAACAAATAAGTTCTGTTGATAATATTGACACAGCATCCAAAAAAAAAAAAAAAAAAGACTAAATGAGTTTCATCTTTCTCTTTACTTCCTGGGAGGGAAGCCAGTTTATAGGAAATTCCATCAAAACAGTTAAAATATTAAAAAAGGTAAGTGTTTAGGTAAGGAAGTCGAAGTTTCACATATGCAGGATAATTTATTTTCTGATGATATTGAATTTAAAAATGTGTTGCTCATGTAATTTATACAGATGAATTTGTAAATTCAAAAATAAATATATAATGTACAAATGTATTTATAAAAATAAACATATAATGTACTTCACTGTATTTTACTAATTATATGTGATTAATCCCTATGCTGAATAAACAAATAACACGATTTTTTATTAGTAAACTTTTAGATATTTATTTCAGATCGATTTAGTATTTAATTCTCAGGAGGCAACAGCAGATGTCAGAGCTTTCTTTCCTTGAATCAGAGATAAAGAATGTTGAAAAGTCTAAATTCTTGGGTTCTATTATGGGTAGCATTTAAATAATGAGGATCACTAAAGATACCCTGTTTGTAGAGCTTTTCTTAATATAGTAATCAGCAGTGAGTAGCACAGAAGAGGGGTCTCCAACTCTCATCAGTAAGGTCTCAGACACCATTTGTGTGCTGTACCCTTTATTCCAGGTGCACTCATGAAATACTCTGACACTCATGTGCCACACACAACTCCTAGTGCACCTGTGATATTTCCATTCTTTCTCCTATATTCAAAAAAAGCATATTGGAATATAAGTAAGAATGGAAACCTGATTTGCTTTAATTTATGAAAATTTAGAAAAATGAGTTATGGGCATGTTTTGTTATTTTTGTTATTAATAACAAATTCTTCATGGCATAGCTTGGTCATTGAGTTGGGGATAAATGATGAGGAAGGAGAATGTGGCTGGTGGCAGGAGACAAGTAAGTCTTCCGGTCCTAGTTGTGTGATCTTGGGCAACCCTCTTTCACCTCTAGGGACTGTAGGATCCTGAAATGATGGGATTGTGATAGAGTTCCAGCCTTAGACACCACACAAGGTGTTGTGAGAGCTAATTAAGACCGTATGATGTAGGAAGAGCACCCCATATGAAAGTAAGGTTGTATTCATGTCAAATAAAGGGCCACGGTTTTTCATAGTCTTCATATCAGACATCTTCCGTTATGGCCAGGCCTGTAATTTCCAGAACTCTAACAAACTCTCCTCATTTTGAAGAAAAGAACGAAACTGGAAATGCATTGTACCTGTGCATTAAGTATCCTTGGAATTAATTATGCAATGTATCCTACATGGTGAGGCAAGAATGAACTGACCAATGAGTGTTAGATCACAGATTTTTAGAGCCTGAACAGTAGTCTGACCAACACAGACTAAGTGAAATGGCTGGAAATGTGAAGGCATATCAATATGGGATGTACATGTAGATTTCAGGCATATGGTTGAAATGAAAGAATTAATAAAGAATCAGCAATCTCTTGAAGTGGATAGGAGAAAAAATAAAAATTTTAAAAAAAGTGAAAACACACATAAATTTGAGCTCTGGCCTTCTCCCCACTGACTGTCTGCTAATTTCTTGAACTTCACCCAGGCTGTGTATCCAACAGACCACATGGTGATTGCTAAATTGCTCAATGACCACAAGCTACAACCATGAGGAAAATATTCATGAAAATTAACATCCCATTTAATACTTACCACGTTTCCAGCCAACGCTTTGTGTACCAGAAAGTCCTCGAACTGGCTCCAAAACTTTTCAATTCCTGACAAATGCACTGGCCCCTCTCCAAGGAGCTGGGCAGCAATCTGTGCTTTATGCTGGTGCATGGTTTCGGCAGTACTGCTGGTGGGATAGCCAGGGGGTGGAGGCGTTCTTCTCAAGGAAGAAAAATCTGAGGACCAGTGTTCTTGGGGACTCACCCAAGAACCAAAAACTCTCTCAGCACGGCAGAGGGCAGGCTCTTAACTGCTTCCAATTTTATAAAAAAGAATGGTATAAAATAAAAGCTAGAACATTGAAACAGTAACACATACCTAATTAATTTTCTTTTCATCAGAAGAGAATATTCAGGTTTTGTTTTTAGAGTATAAGGGTATCCTTGGGAGTAAAGTTTCTAAAATATGACCCTTTAGGACTTTCTTAAAAGCAAAAGTGAGCAGATTAATAAAATTAGTCTTGTTTTCTTTTTATAAGCTTGTTCATATCCTCTTATTTGTTGCTCTTTCCTACATTCCTCAGACCATGTACGTTTTCCAATAGCTTCAACAAACTGTCTTTATGCCATTAAAGTTACATTGGGGTGACATATATCTGTAGATATAGCCACTAAATGCCCACCTCCTCCTGCCATTCTCATGTACTTGCTTCCCTTAGCTATGCCATGAAAATATAGTTATTTGCATCAAATATTTTTGAAATTTGTTTACATACATGTTCTCATGGAAAAGTTGGTTTTTAGAGAAGGTTGAATATATTCAAGATCCATCTAATCAAAGGCCTGATTTCCTTCAGGCTGCATTATATTCTCTGAAATATTAGTTTTGCATGAATGATTATTTTCAATGATGCCATCGTAAAGTGTGGGCTGGTGTCCTAATGCTCTTCGCTAGTCAGGGGTTTTGTACATACAGTGTATTCACCTCACATATATGATGATGGGGATGATGATGATGATGATGATGATGCAACAACTTGTGCTTTAAATCTTACCTAAGCAGGCATAATAACATCTATTTTTGGAAATAAAAAAAGAGTCTAACCAGTGTCAAAAGTAGACTAGTCTAGCTACCCACTCTCCTTTCCCCTCAAAAAAAGAAAATCCAGCATGACAGAACTATAAGAAGACTCAAGGAGAAGCAGAACTATTTCGTTGCTGCCTCTGGAGTTAAAAATATGACTAAGACTGGCCAAGTTACATCCTCGTGGGCGCTCATGCAACAGACTAAATAATTTCCAAGGTCCCATTCATCACTAAATTCCAAGGTTAAGATAATCTTTTCTTTATCTAAAGAAATAACAACAAAAAAATCTCAGAAATGTCCAGAAATACTGCATATGGACCACTGGCCAGGAAAATACTATGGCTTTGTTCATATGCTACCAACGCGGAAAATATCTAGATGTTGAATGTTAAAACATTTGAATGACTGGCTCAGTTTTCCACTTAAATTTTTTCTTTTTTGGATTTTTGGTGTTTAGATCGGCTCTGAGAATGTCACCATGAGCTTCTTAGTCTTTTTCAGATACTCATACACTCTTTTTTAGAGTGTCTAAAAAATGTTTAGGAAAAAAAGGACTGTTTGAGTGGCCTCTGTGCAATCTCACAGTGACAGCAAACCTCGGAGCGGGAGGCCTTTTGGGAGCCCATCGGTACCATGTACCAACGACTTACCAGGCTTCATGCTAGTAGAGCACCATTTTTAAAGGAGGCACAGGAGAGAAACATGATGTTCAGGTAAGCATGCCTCAAATATTCCAAGTATGTAAGATAAGTAACAAAGAGTGTTCTGAATTGTCTAAACATGCTTTAGAAGCACCACAAAATCAACTCTAAATTCCCACAACAAGTTGTTTTCGACGTTATCCAAATGCGATGTTTGATGTGCTTTGGAAAAATGGATTCATTAGGTGATCTTTAGGGCATGCTGCAAGAACATTCCAGAGAGATACAAAGGGGAGATAAATGAGCAATGGATTGTTATAAGATGTTCCAATGGATCTAGATTATTAAGTGACAATAAGAAGCTGTCCCACCAATGTAAATAATTAAATCAGAGATAAATTTAGCTCTGGTCAAAGAAAATGCTTGAATCTGTGGCACCTCCCTTTCCCTTTAATTGGCTTTAATGGATTCTTGACTTTGTCCATTACTAACTTAAAGCCACGGGGCCCATTGGCTCAGATTATGTGTGAAGCTAGCCCTTTATCCCCTGTGTAAAGAGGCGATACAGAAGCATGGTTAGAAACTTGTACTCTTGAGACAAAAAGACTCAACTTCTGATTCTGTTACTTCTTTCTGTGACTTTGGGCAATTCACAAAAGTCTCAGTACCTCAATTTTTTCACCTGTAAAATGGATTAACAATTTCTATAGCATAATGCTTGATTAAAGCTTAAGTGCTATGTTCTGTTAAACATTGTACTTTGCAGGTAAGAAATGATTAATATGTGGTAGTCATTTAAGTTATTATCACTATACATAGGCTTTATCTTATAGTTGCCTTTCAAATTGTTAAGGCATTGTGGATGGTTAAGTTACAGGTTAATTACATCCAAATCAAGTTTAGTTCTGGATAGAAATAAATGACTTAGACTCATATTCATGTGGCATTTCTGTACATGGTAGCTGAGAATAGAGAAAGCCAAAACAGAGGCCCAGCACTTTGATTTGAAGATTAGCTCTCAGTCTCTAGGGGGAGGAATGATGTCAAGGACCCCTAAACCTGGTTTCTTGAGTCACAAAAATATCAACCAAGTGTGTTGGGGAAGCAGAGAAAGGAAAGGATGTGCTACTAGCTAAACTCAGGCATTTGGTCAAACCCAGATCAGACCACTATGTACAAAAAGTCAGTATTAGAGCAATGTGAGATTTAGAAAAACAGGATAAATAGAATGCCTTCCCCTTTCTAGTAAAGCTCCTGAAATCATTCTGTAGTAGATGGCTCTTTGTTTAAAGTAGCCAGTTAGTGGGTCTTTTTTAGTTATGTAAAAGTAGATACCTGTATGAAGTGTGAAATGGGGAAAAGTAGTGTTCAATTGCTGTGCAGAACAATTGTATAGGAATGTTCAGTTTTCCTCTAGTAGACTGATAGGATAAGAGTGAGGGGGAAGGTTGAAAATCTGAGGGGAGAACAGAAGCAATAAAAAGGTTACAATAGGAAGAACAAGACCCAGTGGAATGGTCCAAAGTTGAGTCCTAGGGAAGACCAGGCCACACTTGCAATGAGGATATTCAAAAACCTATATGAGCAGAAATGTCACATGTTCAATATACAGTTATTTTCTTTCAATGCTATAACCCCTCTCTACTATTGGAAACCATCATAAATGCATATTATGTGTAATAACTCATTTTTTGTGGTACTCGAGGGAATGAAGACAGTACTCATATATGCAGGTGAGCGATGTGGAAAGAGTTCAAAGAAAGCAAGAACTCAGAGTGAACGAAGTCTGGGAGAATATAGCTTTTCCTGTTCACTCTCAAGTTTCCAGAAACTGTGGGAAAATCTATATTATGGGGGTTGGAGTCCTTTATTTTTATTTTAATGAAAAGAGTGACACAGGACTGCTGGAAGATATTTGTGGGTCTCCAAGTAGTCTGTTAGGATGAGGGTAGGAAAAGGTGTCGCAGGAGGACACCTGTCACCCATTGTACAGATTCCTGTGTAGGTGTCCTGATGTCAGGGTGTGTGAGGTCAAAGGTAAGAGGTCTTTGGAAAGGTTCAAGTCCATGGGGAAAAAAAAGACCAATTAAAAAAAAAAGAAAATAAAAAAGAAAAAAGAAAATGATTCCAATCGTGTCCTAAACAAGCCTAGAGCAGATACACAATAGACCTCAATTTTAATATGGATGAGTATCTCAACCATTTCCTGATGGCAAATGCATTCCTTTGCTGAACAGTTGGAATCCACCTACCATACAACGAGGACCCTGCCATGTCAGAAGCTGAGTAACAAAGTAGAGAGGGTGTGGGCTTTTAGAGACGGAAACCTGAATTTGGATTCTGGTTTTGTTACTTCCTGGCTGTATAAATTTGGGGACACACACACACACACACACACACACACACACAGTGGGCCTTGATTTGCCTGAATGTAAAATGGGAAGAATACTCTTCATAATGCAATAATGCAGGGTCCAGTGAGATCCGACACAAAGCATGTGCTTAATACAGAATAGCTGGGATGATTTTTTTCTCCACAAATGCCGTTCTAATCTACCTAGTGAACAGACCCTCGTACTAGCTGCTGTAGAGATGGTCCAAATAAGACATGTGCCCTAGGCCTTTAGTCAGTTTGAGTGAGCTAGCAATCAAAACACATCCACTAACCCCAGGATCTTGGAGGGACAGAAATTAACCATATTTTGTATATGTAGCAGATTTTCATTGCTTATCCTTGCTTTGGATTTTCTTAAAAAAAAAAAAAAGTCATTTATAATTCCAGCAAAAGCTACCAAACAGCACTGTTTGCTATATAATTTTAAAATACAAAAAGAATTATCATATTTATCATATAAAAGAGCTATAAACTTTAGTCTGAAAAAAAAAATAAGCTAAGTACAAAGGGGGAAAAAAGCAGTTAAGGGTACACAACACTTAAAATAAAACTTTAGAAATGGCAGCGTAGGAGGGCTTTTTTAAAACGTCATTTTATTTAGTAATTCCTTGAGAAAATTAATGATCAGAATTTGTAGAAATGTTAGCACTTTTTCTGACACTTTCCCATATACGCTCAGAGAATGTGCGCTGTCAAAGTTGGATGCTACAATGAGAACATGCTGTGAGAAATAATGCGCCAAATGTGCCTGCTGGAGGAAAGCATGTCCCCTCAGGGTCCCGGACTCAGGAACCATCTGATGGCCACTCTGAGGGAAAAGATCAGGGGCCCCAAGGTGGTCTTTGAGCAGGGCAAGGGTCAGCAGGGGAAAGGGTCACACTGGCCACTTGCAACACAATTACAGACGCTGGCGCTGCTCACTGGGCGAGGAGGAGGTGGACACACTGCTAGTCTCATTTGTGTTGCCTTACTGGACTCAGAGTCACTCTTCCCAGTGTGGCGGCAGTGATTGACTAGAGCCAAGGTGAAGGGCCAGAGGTTTGGAGGCAAAAGAGTCACCGCGGTACAGCGAGAACCCTGTGGGCCACAGACCCAGCCTGCACCACAGAGGGACTTGGCAAGCGCTGGCTCTCCAGGGCTGGGAGGGTGTGCTGAGACCCCGAGTGCAGAAGCGAGGCCTGGAGCTGCCATGCACATGCCGTGGAGTACACATAACGGGGCATGAGTACTGCTGTTTCAGTAATCATTAGAGCAACTATTATATTCCATCTGACTAATGGTGCCCAATTTTTGTCTGATGATTTTTGGAGAATTCTTATGTTAAAATATAATAAGCTCAAGCAGGAGCTTTTTACAGTGTAACATGGCTCAGATGATGTTGTCAAACACCATTACTGCACTGATGTGCTCGTTATCTCCACAGGGCATACGATTATTAGGTTGGGCCATATGAAATTGCCATTTCTGTAGATCTCCTATGGTCAAATTTTATATAGCTCATTTAATACTTGTTGGTTTGCTAATGTCTGTCTCCCATTCTAGAACGTAAGCTTTGTGAGAGTAGGGACTTTGCTATGTTCACCGTGGTGTCCCTGGAGCTTAGAACAGTGTTGAAACGTAGTAGGCATTCAAAAATATCCACTGAATGAATGAATAAGTGAATTCCACTGATACTTTATGAAAATCTATTTTGTGCCTGGCACTGTGCTAAGAATGGGAGATATAATTATGAAAAGGGCAGTCTTAAAGAGTTTTGAGTTCTCTTGGGAGAAAGAGACTTAAATCAGGAGTTACAAAATAGCAGATACATGGGTGACAAGGGGAAACACAGGATGCAAGCAGAGCATGTAGGTGGGTAGCCAGCCTAGATTTGGTTGCTGGAGGAGGAGGCAAAAGAGGGCTGAGGTGTGGGTTCCCAGTCAAAAAAAAAAAAAAAAATCTATATTGACATCTGAAGAGTAAATGAGAATTAGGCAGATGAGAAGCAGTCATAGTTGTAAAAACATAACAAGATTTCTAATGTCAGACATGCTCACATATGGCTTCTCAGAAAAGCAGGCATTAGCCATCAACCCATGAAGTTGACTGAATGTGCCAAAGCAAGCCTTTTAGTTCTTATTACCTGAGAGATTATATGGACCTTCAATCTCTGCAAAACCAGAATAAGCCAAAGGCATGGGAAACTGGTACATAGGCAAAATAATTGATATTAAGGCCAACAAGACCGGGAATGCCATCCTAGGAGAAAGCATGTTTTCCCTCTGGCTTCTTGTTTACATTGCATCTATAGGTAATAGAAACTGGTGTTTGACCTATTGTATGTCTGTTTGCTGTCTTTACATCTCGTGACTCTTCTCTGCCTATGTCTGAGTTCAATGAGAAAATCATCATCACTACTGCCAGCATTTGTTCTAGCAAATGTATTAAATAGGTAGAATCCCATCTCTAGGTAGGGGGAAGTTCATAATCTGCCATGGCTCACATAGTTGATATTGTCGAGGAGTCTAGATAGGATTCAGGCTCCATCACTGTAAAGAAAGCACAACCTTGCAGATATTGAGGTGACACAAAAAGGATCTCCTAGAACGTGAAACAAAGGAGAAACTCATAGGAGAATGAAACACTTTGCTCTGTACCCCTCAAATGCAGACTATTTCTCCCCAGAACTCGATTTTTGCTCTTCTCCTCATCCCTCCCCTCTTTCGGACAGTCACGGGGAAAAGACCACATCATCTTTGGTTTCAGGTCCCCAAAGTGTTTCCTCATCTTGGCTATCCCAGCCTGGCAAGAAAAAGAGCTATACCCCACAACCTCACATTGCTACCAAGCCCTTCCTTCCTTGGAATGGCATCTAACATTATAAAAAGCAGCTTCTTCACAGAACAGCTTCAGACCCGACTGAGCCCCTGGGAACAGAACGCTACAAATTGTGGTGCTTCTATTGTATGAGCAATTCAATGGGCATTTCATTTCCAGTCAAAATCCAAACTAGTTAAAGTCAGCCTGTACAAGCTGCCTTGCTGAGAAACAGCAGCTTGCATTAAAATTACAATTATATTGTTTTGCCATGTCAGAAGCAAAGGTTAAAATCATATCTTGGCTGGACATTGTTTCTATAATATTGGCCCTCTGCAAAGCTGTCGTGCGGATGAGCCCAGAAATGATGTGAAATATTTCTAATACAAATTTTATTTTTATGTGAAACTATTCAAATGCTGCTGTACAACATGAACTACCTGAACCAAATCAAATCCTCAGGTCAATTCCTTCTTCCGAGTGCTCCTTAGATAACAAAGTCTTGTTCTGCGAATCTGTTCAATATATTAAAGTTGATTCACTCGGACAGTGTGTAAGATATAATACATTAATCTGGGCCATTTCAATTTCTGAGGCTGGGACTATAAAACTGGTGTGCTGCATATCTAATTTTTTTTGAATACCTGATTTATGCATTCCTCTGATGCCGAGTGTCGATGGTACGGTGGATGCGGCTGCTACATTAACAGCGGGCTGCATCAGCACTCAAATCTTATCTTGTTAAATCAGACAAATGTAGCTCAATGAAAAGGAAGGAATAAATGTCTGGGGTGGTTGAAAGGAGTGAATTTTAATCCTGTTTGTTAGGGGACTTTCATGGTTTGCACTAGATGACTAAGATTGTGCGGGGGGGTCCCCTGAGACTTTGGGTACTATGATTTATATTTATACGTGATGCATATAATGTACATGGAGCACACATATGAAAATATACACCTTGTGCAAATTAGAACACACCCTTATAACAGATAGATTTCTGAAAGATACAATGTCTATATTTTACAGATGCTGTAAAATCTCCATTAGATAGACAATTTGTAAAAATGGGTCCCTTTTTAATATTTCCATTACAAGTATAAAAACTGCTCCTTTGTGCATAATTCTCTATATTTTTTCATCAAAAAGAAGTTACCATGAAGGCTAAATACCAGAAGGATGGAATAGCTTATCACAATCATTATAAATATGTTTTCAGGAACTTTTGTGTTACACTGAATACTACTACCGTTCCATAGACAGACAATATTAATTCTCATTGAAGGAAAATGTTCCCGTGTTTCCACAATCAATAACACCTTTAGAAATTATCTTTGTGCCATACAAGAAAAAAGTTTCATCCAGGCATTTAGCACAAAAGGCCAAGGCATTTAAATAAACAAAATATACATTAGAAATAAATTCATAGAGAGGATCCTGGACTGCTAAACTCTAATTTAAATCTCCTTCTCTTAAAATATCCATGTCGTTCAGCTTCAGAAAACAGAAGTCAATCAAAATCCTTTATTTACCCAAGAAAACATGGGAGCGCCATTGTACAGTTGTGAAAATACATCCCTATTAAAATGCAAGCATCACAAAATAGAACAATTACAAAAGGGGCCAAGTTGGAGCTGGAATTATTAAATTGGCTCAAAGATGAACTTGCCTGCTCAGTGACACTTTGGAAACATATTATTTAAACATAAATCGGTTGTGCTTTCATTGGTTTCTCCCCTTCCTGGGTGTTTAATTATAGAAGGTGTATGCATCAAAGGTGGAAGGGGAGGGAATCTCGTAAACAATAGATATACTCACATCCCCTCTTTCTTGTGTGTTTTAGAACTCCAAGGTCTCAAGTCCCCTATCTGTGACTGAGTTACTATCAGTTACAATGATTAGAGTTGTGATGTGCAAACATTAAGAACTGCAGCTGATTAAAACATACGACCAAATGGACTGGGGCAAAACTTTCACATGGGTTTTAGAAATACGGAATGTTATTGCTTGGAGGGATCAGAGACAGCCTCTTGCCAAATCTAGTCATTTTGTAGATAAAGACATTGAGGCCAAAAATGAAAAATGCCCTGGCCAAATTCAAAGCCAGGACTAGACCCAAGTCATCTGATATTCAGTCCATTGATTTTTGATTGCACCATATAGCCAAAGCTTCCCACACCTCACGCAATCCCCACTCCCAACAATAGCCTCAAGCCAGAGCCCCTTCCTCTTACACAAATCAATATTCCCTAGACTTCTCATTAGCACTAAAATTTGGACTAGATGTTTCTGAAAATGTCATGAAGTCTCAGTTCACGTGAGCCTTATCTTAATAGTAGCAAATTGTAAGTCCTATTTGGGCAAGATTCAGCGATTAAAAATTTGAAATTATTTCGCTCTTAATAAAATAAAATATTTTCATTATCTTCAATAAAGGACTCAAAAATTGGCTTTAATTTGATAAGATTAAACAATTTTTCTAACAGAATCAATAAAAATTTTAATAGCAGGTACTCCAGCAGAATGGGTTCCAGGAGTGTGAGTGGTGGTGATACCTGGTTTAGAGAGAGGACAGCGGAATGATGGGCATCACAGGGCAGAGATAACACACGCTCCTGCTCTGTGCTGGGTGCCAAAAGACCCCTCTTGTGCGTGAACACGTGATAGGGGGCGTAGAACAAGTGAGAAAATGACTTTCAGGATGGAAAACAAAACAGCCTTCAAGCTAGTCATTCAAGTTGTTTCACTGAAAGGCTCTACCTGGATCCCCACATTGCTGAAAATGGAAAGAGGGTCCAACTTTGCAAAGTGATAGATAACTCAGCAAGAAAAGCCTTGGTCCCTGCAACAGCTGTACTCAGGGGACCATTGGTGGCACAACGGGGTGGTACTATGGCTGCAAGTATAGTCTGGAAATATAAGAGACCTCAGCCATTTCTAAAACATTGTCTTTTCTGAGAGATGTTTTGGGTGCTAGAAATGGACAATGCTAGAGGGAAGTATAGATGGGGTGAAGGCAGAATGGACACATTCACTGGGGCATTCCGATTACTAGAAGGAAGGAGAGACCTGAAGCTTGAATTAGGACTTCATTAGTACATGTGGGAAGCTGCAGATGTATTAAGAACAAATAATATGAGATCCAGGCCTCACTAGATGCTTGAATGTATGTCAAAGTAGCTCCATTACATGTGTGTCCCCCAGGGTCAGACTGCATTAGCTGGTTTCCTCATTCCTCATTCCATATATGATGAACCAAAGAGTCAACGGAGTGTACTTCAAAACTGTCTCTATAAAACATATTTTTAGTGTCCAAAGAACTTAGGTTCAGTTTAAATGTGTATGCACACGTGCACATTGCACATGTGTGTGATGTGTGATGAAGAGGGGCGAATAAAACATGAAATGTCTCTAAGGTCACAGAACACTGACCTCATTGGCGGGGCTAATTTGATTGTGCGGGAACAATAGCACTGCACTCCTCTGCCAGCGAAGTGCATGCTAATTATGCGATTTGCCCTTGATAAGACCTTGGTGGGTCATTCAGCAGTTGTGATCTGTCACTGACTTCTAATCATGTATTATCGTCTGGGTGAGTCAGAATGGGACCCTAAGCTTTCTGTCTTTACAGCAATGTGGCACTCTAATTACCTTATGCCAAGTGGATATGCAGCGACTGAATTAAGTGATCAGTGCGATTGCCTTCAAAATCTTCCCTTTCTCCTTTGTGTTGCTTCACGGCAATTTACATTTTAAGATGCCTCGAAGCTTTTGGTGTGACTGAAAATGCCACTCTAAAAATAATTATTTTATTTTTAATTTAAGGAGGATAATATTAAATTCAAGCCATACTAGCATCGTACCTTCTTTCTGTGGCACAAAACCAGACGCTACAATAAGAATCCTGTGAGCAAACTTGTTGAAAGGCATCA
Organism: Eidolon dupreanum; assembly: GCA_028627145.1. Lineage (NCBI taxonomy): Eukaryota > Metazoa > Chordata > Mammalia > Chiroptera > Pteropodidae > Eidolon > Eidolon dupreanum. The sequence continues at coordinate 71,392,898 of CM053515.1, forward strand.
TATTGGGAGCCTGGCTTTTGCTTTCAAAAAATAAACAGAATAAAGCAGAGTAGGAGTGGTTTGGAGTGTGGAGAGACCCTGCAGAGTGAGAGGACTTTGTAAGACCTGTAAGTTTTTACTGTATCAATAATTTGCACTCAATGAGCAGACCTTGACATTAACCGTTATTTTCTGCTTTTAAACAGTGCCTGGAGTCCACCAAAGGGATATCTATGCCACAGAAAAAATAAGAAAAAATTAAAACCCAGGGAATAAAATCTCACCACAAAATATTCATTAACTAGGGTAAAGATAAACTGAGCTTATAAGTATTTTAAGGTCAGTAACAAATATCTGACATATTGATTAACTTGTTTTGTGACAGTGTAAGGGGTCAGTGTAATCTTAATTATAATAATACAGCTTGAATTGTTTTGATACTTTAACATTTTGTTAGAGCTATGATATAATTCTCTATTGTTGCATAGCAACTCTCAAAAACTACAAAGATATCTGTTATGCTAAACCAGTTTTATCAACATCTGTATTTGTCTAGACAATGATCTAATGCTTTTTGCAAAGAAAATGCACTGCAACGTTTATAAAATTTGATAAGATACACTGATGTGGATGATCCTTGAAAATATGAACTCTGAAGTGCTCTTTGAAAGTTGTCATACAACAGACCAAGAGAGAGAGAGAGGAAAAAAAAAGCCAAGCCTAACCATCACCACAACAACATCATAGAGCAAAAGTTACTGTGCTACTAACAGGAAATAGAAAAGGATTTTCAAAGCATTTCTGCCTTGTGTGTCAACATTGCCACAGAATTCTTTTATAGTAACTGAAAAATCAAAACCAAAGAGGACAATTGAGAGAAAAATTGCAAGCCTTATTTTCCTTGAATCACATGATGTGGAAGGAACATTATTTGTTGAATCCTCAGTTTGTTTGGGTGGGAGAGGGAGAAGACAGAGGGGGCTGTGATGGTGAAAGAAATGGGGTGGAGGGAGAAGGAGGGGGCTGAGAGAGCCCAGAGAGAGGGAGGGAAGAAAGAGAAGAGGCGAGGAAGAGAGAAACCTATACTCAGAATATTCTGCATTCCCTGGGTGGCAAAACAAAAGAGTCCAAGGAGGGGGGAAAAAAAAACTGTGGAAAGTTGACACAGTCAAGAATAATGGCTAAATCTATCAAGTTTGATCAGGTCTACTATAATGAAGTGAGGCTTCATATTCTAAGCAGGGACAATGAAGACAGGAGTCAGGCTCTAGAAATGCGTTGCTCACTTTGTGCTTAGAATATGCAGCAGCCAGCAGGGAGCCACCAGATAATTACACAGTATTTGTGCGGTTCCAGGAAGCTTCCTGCGCAGGTTGAATGCCCGTGCTATATTAAAAGGCAGCACAGTGAAATGTTTTTAATGAATATTTTTGTCAGAGAGAGAAAAGGCATTTGAATGATTGTGTGTGTGAGAGAGTGTGCGTGTTTACGCTAGCTCATGGGAAAACCAGAGGTGGAATAACACTGTCAAAATACAGGTACCTTTATTTATTTTTATTCCATTATTTACCATTTCAAGAGTCTGATGTTCTTTCAATAATACGAATCACAACATTTGGTTACTGTTATTTAGGGCTAATTGTACAAATAATCCCTTAACTAATATTTGCTAATAATATCTTTCAGTGAAATAGTACATCAAACAGAGGCTTAAAACAACTTTAAAAAATTCCAGTAGTAAATGAAATGTTTAGACACATTGAATCAGGAAATCTAAAGAAGAAGTAACACAGATGTTGATACTTACTAGTCAGTAGCCTTTGGCAGTGATAGCTCTGAAACATAAGAATACATTTCAGAGCGCTCTTTAATTCTCACCTAACGGATGTGAATAATCCACTGAATTTTAAGCCCACACATTCTATTCATGGTGCCCCTTTGAGTTCATTTTTTCAGGGCAATGAGAGCCACATACACTAAGAGAATTCACTGTAAAAGGTGAGTTTTTTTAAGTCTAGTACCACTAGTCCAATGCCACATATATTTCAGATTTTTAAAAATTTATTTTATGAGAAAATGTAAAGTTTCCTTAAGTACATTTTTCTAGGGTTGTACTACATATGTAAGGGCAGCTTTTTAAAGGCTAAATGACTCTCAACAGTTTGCAATCGACAGTAACTTCCTTTCCCAAATTAAATAAATTCTGCAATTTCTACTCTGCATAATAAAAGCATCTCACAGATATCTCCCCTTGAATCAAATAATTTTCGGATAATATAACAACTTAACTACCAAGGTATTAATTTAGGCCCCCAAACTCCATATTTTAAAAGAGGATATTGTATTTCACATGGCTAAGTACCGATTGTGAACCATTATCACTTTTAACAAGTACATTCTGATGAGGTAACATGGGGCTTTATTTGAAGGAAGAGTTTCTGCCACATTGCATGACACAGATGGTAGGGGTCAACAATTAAGAATAGTGAGAGCCACAGGATTTGTTGGTTGAAAGATGGGGCTGATGAGGCAATTTTCTATCTTATTTTTTTCTCCCAAAGAGTAATTTCAAGTAGATTTTTCAGCCAAGAGGCCTGCCACTCCCTCTAGCAACTGACTAAAATTTAATAGCTCTGACCCTCAAAAAAAAAAAAAAATCACTGAATTCAACAAAAGTAGTGACTGGCCCCAGATTATTGTAAGAGAAAGCAATATCCATTCCAAATTCTCAAGGACTCATTTCAAGGTTCCTGTCATTGAAATGTTTCCTTTTGCAAACTGTATTATTAATAATTACAAATATCTAAATGGAATCATTTAAATGAAAACTGGTTTCTTGTATCACAATGGGGAAAAACTAACCTTTTTAATAAATAGATTTAAAATGAGTATACATAAAATACTTAAAAAGAGATTTCAGTAAGCATATATGGCCATGTATATTTATGGAGAAAGAGAACCGATTACCTTGGCATGTTTAAATCTGATTATCAATCTGTCCTCGAAGACTTCAATACTAAAATATAAACAATAGTAAGATATGTTTCCTTCATTTGAATGATAGCTACTTACACATAACACTCTATTGTCATGCTATGGATTAAAAACGTAAATAATGCAAGATGCTTTTTAATCATCTTTTCTACTTTTAACTTTAAATAAAGCTATTCTACTACTATTTCAAACAGTTTATACCCATTATGAAATGCATAAAGTATATAGATTAAAACGGTTAGGCTATCTTTTTAGAGGTCTATAAACAAAAACTTCATTTCAATGTCATTTGGCCAGAGAGAGAGAAAAAGCTTGGGAGAGTGGGGACAGCCTTTCTCTCTTTTTTGGAATTGTTGGAAATCTACACAGATAAAAGGACAATGTTCAGTCACAGGCAGAAACAAAGGACTCAGGAGAGAGCATCCTTGCATTTTGGTCCTATTGAAATTAGTAAATATTCTCAAATCTTGGGCCAGAATAGAGAATAATAATATTTAAGTTTTGTTCTCCACCTTCCTCCCCTCTAGCTACAGTGAAAACGTCAACTTGCATATCACAGAATTTTAAAAACTGTTTCTTCTACAGATTCTCCAATTTTAGTTTCCATCTTTCTTGTCAGTTGTCTGTACAAATCTTTCTGAATGGGACATTGGGAACCAGGGTTGGACTGAAAGGATTCAGGCAGAACACTCCTGATGGCTTGGGAGGAACTATGGCGGAGACCTGGAGGGAGGCAGTCTTTGCTTAGGATACATGCAAATCTGCTTCTAAAACTCATTGTCACTTTCATATGGCCTGCTCTACTATGGCAGCCACTAAGAACTAAATGAGAGATTGCTTAGTTTTGCATCATTTGCATTGGACTTCCTCATTCTGATTTCAAAATTCTCTTTCGTGAACTAAAGAGTAAGGTTTCCATTAATTCCCTTAAGGTGGGTACTGTTAAACATTTATTTATAAAAATAGATGAAAAGCCAATAATCTTTCCCATGTAACATATAAAACTACTATTTCTCCATAGTTTGGTTTATCTCCATGTACACAAATGCTTGTATAGTCATTAGCAACATCCTCATATTTAAAGGAATGTTATCCCCAATAGTAAGGGGTCCTTGGAAATGCCAACAGCTGCTTTCCAGCCTGTTTGTGTGTAAAGAGCTTTGTGTCATAGAAAAAGGTTCCCCTCTATCTTCTAAGCTTCATTTTATTCAGTCGTCTCTTTTTCACTTTGTAATAACTAGTGAATATAGCAAAGTTGGCTTCAGAAGAGAACCTTAAGCGTTATCATAATGCTTAGAAGAAATGGCTTCACACTGTATAATCTATCAAAGGTGTCAGATTTACAAAATGCAGATTTTCTGTCACATTTGGGCACTCTAAGCACTGTATCTTTTCACTAAGGTGCTGACTGCTGTTTTAATGAGGCCCTTTGGTGGCTGTAAAAAACTGAAAGAAGAGGATTAGAGGGGTTACCCTAGATATTGTCTATTTGTCTTACAAATTTCACACTAACTACCAATTACATCGCCATAAACCTTTTGGCTACTTCAAGCTGTATGCCATATAATACATAAAAAATATGCTATGTTAACCTCTACTATTTTATACGCATAACTACAGCCACTGATGCAAGTAACATATCTAATGAAGCCAATAATGAGGTTCTTTAAAAGTAGTCTTGTTATAGGAATAATATTAGAGCAGTTCAGTTAGAGGCTAAGGTCCATTATGGTATACTTACTATATACTCTGGTCCCAGGTCTGGAAAGATGCTGACACACTAATTCAAGCTCAAGAAGGGCATTAATCTTGCAACCTTCTACTTGTCATGCTTAATGGGACATCCTGCCTAGGTGAAATGAACCTGATGTATTCAGGTAAACATAATTTAATAAGGAAAGATAAAAAGAAATAGACTACTGGCATGACCCCAGGGAGATGAACATATCTGTTGTTTTATTTGAAAACCTAACTCACAAGAAGAATCTACATGGTGCCTGCACAGGGTTGTACATGGTAGGCACTCAATGCTATGTTTCATTGAAAAGTAAATGAAAAAGTCATGGTTAAAGTTTTGAGATATCATTGTTGTTCCCCCACCTTTAAATTTCCTGCAATCTATTTTGTTGGCGGGGATGATAATGCCAGACAGAAAAGGCAACCGTGTTCATCTTGGGGAAGAAGTCACATATTAATGTGGGGTTAAGCATCTGAGTGTGAAATCAAGATCCGCAACAATACAGCATGAGATTTAAAAAGCAGGCATGAATGTCAGTGAGTAAGTGTGCATCCTCTTTCATTTGCAATCACTCTTAAGTCTAATGAGCTTCCAAAAATTGTGTCAAGTTTTCAGATAAGCTTATAAAAGGCAACTGTTGGAGAAAGTGGTAGTCCGTCCTGCCAATTAAGCATACATTGGGCTCATGCACACACAGAGAGACACACACATACACGTACGCACAATGCATAGTGGGGCTCTGGCTCCCTCATTTTACGCCTAGACACCGGTCTCTTACTGCATTGAGAAAAACGCATCTAAAATGGCCCCAGAGAACACCGATTTTCCTTAACATTTAAAGCAGCTAAATGACATCTAGAATCTAGATAGTTAATATTCTGAATAATGAATCAATGCTTCATGTCACTGAATGAAGTTTGTCGTTAGGAAATTTGCCAAGTTCTCTTTCATTCAAAGATAAAATGAACATGGCATTTTTGGTCAAGTTTTAAAAACTGGACAAGTGAGAAATATGATTCAAAAATATCATCTAAAATCACCTGAAAACTATTTTTCCTCCAACCCTTCTTCCATTTATTTTCAGGTAGGTTAAAATATAGTTAAATGGATTAGTCAGGTGATAATTTCATTAAATCTATTGTAAATTTGAATTTATCACATTTCTATATTTAGCTAGCAAGGCACTTGTAAATCTACAGAACTCATTTTTATAGGAAAATCGATGCATTTATCCCCCCTGGATAATATATGTTACTTGTGAAAATGAGTCTTTTACTTACAATTTATTTCTTTCAGGGACAGTGAGAAATGTATATGAATACTCAACTAATAAGGTAAAATTAAAGGATGAAGGGAACCTTTACCAATAACAAATCTGACTGGATAATTCTGAGATGATAAGGCTTCCTTCGTCTTCTCCCTCAGCTGCTGGCATACCTGCAGTATGTCCTACCTAGTCAAGCAACCTCTGCATCATGTTACTAGCATTCATTTCCTAGATAGGAGTAAGCCTTATCAATTCTACTAGGCATGATTACCCAAGATGGTAAAAAAGCTGCCCATGCTAGACATCAGAATAGATGTCAAAGATATCAATAGAAGACAGTCACTCTTCTGGTATAGTCAAGTAGACTGGGCTATATGCAGATAATCAGATACTTGGAGCACCACAGTTAACTTTTTATTCATATTGTTATTTTTGTCCAAATCTCTTAAGTGTCACATCTGCAAAGTGTTGAGAAGAGTTACTTATTCATTAAGCACTTTGCATAATCTTTATAAGGAGCACCATGGAAACCAAAAGTACTGTACTACTTTGTTCTTCTCCCTGGTTGAACTCAAAGAAAAGACTTCCCGTTCCATAGTGACTAAAGGAGAAAGAGACGAACATATGAAACGTGGCTCTTCTAAATGCTTTCTTTGTGATTACAGCCTTGGATTAGTACCTATCCATCTCTGATCCTTACATCAGAATTGGGGATTCATAAGCTGACAGTCTTAGAAGTAACCACAAGGCTCTTCCCAAATCTCCAAGGCAAATCCAATAATTCTCACTGCTCAGAAGCTGCTATAGACATCAACCTAGATGTAGAGCTTATTCCCAGAGTTTTTGCTTTGCTTGTTCATGATCTTGAACTGCAGGCCCTTATTCTTGCCCTTAAATGACACGTAATTCTATCTAGATGTGTACAGTGAGGTACAAAAGAAAGAAAATCTACCGGTAGAGTATACATTTTAAATCTATGAGCCTGATTCCCAGAAAGCTGAATTAAAATGATTTGAAATGAGAAAAAAAGAGTTGATGTTTCTAATCATTCTAATAAAGTTACCTAGCTTCTGTTGAATCATTTTTTATACCAGGAGCTGTACTCTATTCTATATGGAATAGACTGTGCTAAGCTGGATAAAAAATGTCACCTTAGGCACCTGAATTAATAGTTCAGTTATGTACTCGGTTAAGTCTTTACCATAGATCAGCATAAGTGTGCTAGACAGACAATTCTTTAGAGCTAACATTTTTAAAAGGTTCCAAAGCCCCTTTGAGATCTGTGTGAATTATCCAGATTCGGGGGAAAAAAGTTAAATATACAGTGCTTTTATACCCCCCTTCTCTTTCTTAGTTCCACTGAATAAGTAAAATTGCAGCAAAGTTGGCAAGAATAAATACTTCCTTAGTTTTTCTAAAGCTGCAATTAATGATAATGAAGCTGTACCTTATATGGCAAGAAATACAGTACAAATTGGATAAGTAAGAAAAATGATCAGCCATTGTGCGCCTTGGATATAGTACATCAAGGTATCGCCACTGTGAGGCTATCTTTATTTTAAACCGTTAAACAAAACAATATAAATCTGCAGGCAGGTGTTTCTTGTTGCAGAAGTATTGAAAGTTGTAATGCAAACAATCTAATTTTAGCATCTATGTAGAGTGTGAAGTAAATTTACTGATCATTGATGCATTGAGCATGGGAAGAAATAATCAGCAGGAGCTTTCAGTGAGATTATCCTATTAAAGCAGGAAGACTTCATGTGGTTGTTAAGGAAGTAGTCAAAAGCAGGTGATGGAAGTGGGGGTTTGACGACTCGTCAGTGGGCCCAGTGTATATGTTAAGTTGTTGTTTTCTGCTCAGCTAAGCAGCAGAGAATTGATATGTTAGCAATGAAGAGCAATGACAATTAAATTGTAACTGACCTACATGTTACCGTCATTATGCGTTCTCTTTTTTACTGCTTTCCCTCTTATTTAATCACACAGTATGGGGTTTTTATTAGGCTGTAATGTTAAAATCTTCATCCATTTAGCCATAAATGTGTGACTGGATATCTATCAGACTTCCTTGCACTATACAAACAAAGCCATTTTGCTGAATCACTGTTGACTTGTTTGTGGCCTAATTTAATGAGTGTAATAACTTACATTACCATCCAGTTAACATTTAGGAGCCCAGAAAAGACCTGCTAGCACACAGAGAGCTACTGTATACATTCTCTATTCCTATCACTCCCCTTTGCAGTAAATTTTATACAATAATATGCACTGCTTACAAGACAGGTTCGGCTTCCATCAGCTGAGGGTAGCATTCTAGGAAGTTCACTATGCTTAGGCTGAAATGTTTCTCACACACAATAACCAGTCAATATGATTTCTGGATACCATAGCAGCTGTATCTTACTTAACTACTTGAAAAAATAATAAACACAGGTTATAACCTGCAGACAAAGCTAGCTCAGTCCTTCCTCATATTTTTTTTTACTGATATTTAAATCTCTCCCCTACCCCACTCCCCTACCCCACAAACTCAGGAATGAAAACTGGTTACTCAAGGAGAGGAAAAGAAAAATCTGTGTGTGTTAAACAAAATAATGTTCCAGAATAAAAGAAAAAAAGAAAACAAACAAAACGGGTTGTCTCTATTTATATGTATGTGATTAAGCTGTCTGTGATCTTGAATTATGTACCATTTTATTATTTCCCTGTAAGAAAGCTACCCATCCTCCCTCTCAACCCACACACATCTATATGTTGTCTTGGTAAATGTTTTTTTAACACAAACATACTGTAATTTATTTATGTTTCCATTACATTACTTAAAAAAAAGATTTTTAAAAATCTTTGTCACCTTGTCTGCCTTAGCCATTTAACTAACATCTGAAAATTCAGTGGCTCAGTTAAGTCACCAAACAAGTCTCATTATTTTCATACTAATGTTATACATAGATGACAAAGTAAAGCTCTTACTTGCTCAAAATAGCCACTATTTTAAAAGTAACATACACACACATGCACATATATGAAGGTGACAATTTAGAAATAAGTATTTTCACATTGAGAGAGTTAGAGCAGATGGACTTTATTTTTTCTTTTCCCTTTCAGAGCGGTATCATTGCATTGTTTGTGTCAAGATTTAAGTCTTTAATTACTATCTATTAGGCAATACCTCAGACTGACATTATAATCTTAGAAGCCTCTAATAATACTGTGGGAAGAAAATCATAGATGGGAGAGATACTTTTAATTTTATTTCTTTCCGAGAAATAGACAAAGGCAACCTTCAGGCCTCTTATCCCAGGGGAAAATGTATCATTCTGGACAACTGAAAAATTACTCTGTTTCTTTAAATAATGAGTCAAGTAAAATTTTTGAGTATGCTAATTAGAGCTTCTTTATCTGGAATTGTATCTTGACTATCGAAAAAAAGCATTTTATTGACAAGTTTATGTAAAATAAGCTATCAGGTCTGGAAATTAGGGGAGAAAAGTAATAATAACATAATTTCCTTTTTCACTATTGACCTCCCACTAAATTCCAGGCACTAGAAAAAAGGCTATTAAGATAAAAGATCAAAATCCTTGCTCTCATGGGCATATATTCTGGTGAGGGGAGGGAAACAAAACATGAACAAAATAACAATTAAATGGTGTATTAGAAGGTAAAATAAAAACGCTAAGGAGATAAAAAAAAATAAAGCAGGAAAGGAAGAGAAGGAGTGCTGTGGGGAAGATTAAATGTTATTTTGCGTGGCCATTGTGGACCACATTGTGAAGGTACATTTGAACAAAGACTTGAAGGAGACAATTTAGGTACTTATATTAATGTATAATCTAAATATATATTAAATGTAAATTAATGTGTAGCTTTATAGATAACATTATATTAATTTTTAAAAAGTGCCCTATTGAATTGGATTTCAACCAAAAAAAGTTTCAAATTGAGGCTAGCAAAAAAATATAGGCTGGAGGTAGTATGGAGTCTGGCCACCTGGAAGACGTCTTTATATCTCCCTCACGACTTCTCCATTTTGAATCTATAAGCCATTGTTTGTCCTTGGAGTAAACCTGTCACTTGTGGGATCTAGAGTGATAGCAGATTCAAGCCAGCTTGGGTGAAGGTACACCTGTGTTATCTTTGACTCTGCTACTGTGTAACACACGACATAAACACGTGCTACTATGACCACTTTTTAGCCAGGCACTGCTCATTAAACACACTTATGACATAGTTATTGTTATGCCCAACTCAAAGCTGAGTAAAGTGGAATTCTGAGAAAGTAACCAGCATGGCAAAGTTCAATCAACTACTAAGTAGAAAAGTAAATTCTCTGAATCCTGTACCATAGCTCCTTCCATACTTGTTAGGACAAAATAAAAGAGAAAATAAAACCAAACAACGCTATCCGTAGTGTCAATCAAGAATACACAACGTATGGGAGGGTCAACAACAATTTGGCCTAGTGGTTGAAAGAACCATTACATTTGAGGTTAAATACTACTTTATGAAAATTATGCAAATAATGGTTAAGGTGGTGCTCTCTGATATAAAATGTAGAGACTAGATCAAACTTTTAATGGGAACTGCCAATTTATTCATGCTTCCTCTTTTCCTCAGGGTAGCTTCTGCTAACCCATATGGCATTTTTGCATGGGTAGAAAAATGGGTATTTTACTCCAGATGGAGACTGCTCAGTGCTGGGACTAGGCAAGGCGAGTGGACTGCTGGTAAGATTTTTGTCCTTACTGGGTGTCATTGTGCATAGACGACCTGTACCAGCAATTCTTGGCAGCCCTACTTTCTAAATTTAAAAGAGTGCCAACCTAGCTGGTGAAGTAAGTTAGGGAAGCTCCACCCTTATTTGAAGGGCTTATTTTCTTCATACTCTTGTGACTCCATCTTACAACATCATGTTTCTTGATTGTCATTTAAAAAAAATCATACTGGCAACAGTATATTTGAGACTTTAATAATAATCTATAAGAAGAAAGCAATTTATTTTGGCAAGAGGGCAATCTTGGACAAGCAGATCTGGGGCTACTGAGCCTTTTCCATCCACCTACTTTCTGTTCTTTTCCTTTCCAGTCTCTGGAAATGGGCTACTTCAAGCAATAACATCGTGAGACCATAACAGAAATGTGGGTTTTTGAGCCACAAAAAATGTGGCTTCAAAGTTCAGTTCTGCCAATTACAAACTGAATGGTTTTAGCTAAAGTTCTTCATCTTTCTATCTGAACTTGTTTCCTTACTGGTTTAAAAGAAATGAGATAATAGCTCTACTTTTCAAGATATTTTAGGGAAATTAAATTTTTACTTAGACTTGTTTCTCCCTTTACTGCCACCCACCTGATCCATATTCCTTGGTCCAAGGCCCTCCAGGATGTTATTGCAGCTCTACCTTTACAACCTCATCATTGGTTACTGCCATCTTCCATCCTCCACAACCATGCCCTCTATTTCTGTACTTTTTTTATGCTTCCATAACACTGAGATGATCTTAATTCCTCCAAACACACCATAACATTCCATGCCTCTACACCTTTTTCCATACGGTTCCCTCTGCCTGGAATAGTCACACCTCCCCGCAGTCTCTCTGTAAAATTTCTATTCATCCATAACTCTTGAATCCATTTTTACAAAAATTAAATGAAAGAATACAAGTTATGTATTTGCTCAGTACAGTGGACTGGCACAAAGGAAGAACCCAATAAATGTTAGCTCCCTCTTCCCCATGCATACTGCTTTCATAAAATTAAACATGCTTCATCCTCTGTGTAACCCTATCACGTGCAGTCTTTTCATCCATCTGACTTTACTAGAGACAGGAAGTAAGAATGGGATAGTGAAGAAAGCACTGGATTGAGAGTCATTCTGTCCTCATTCTGATCCCAACTCTGGCTCTTTACTATAAACCTTGAGCAGATCATTTAAGCTTCATGGCCTTCATCAAGGGTAGTAATATTTACTTTCTTGGATGGTTATAAGACCTAAAATTAACAACTTCATGGTACATGGTCAATAAAAGTTAGTTACTATTAGTACACTATACAAATCAGCTACTATTACTAGATAGTGATATTACCCCTCCGTATTACTATAAACGGAATCCAAAAAATTTAATCTTAAAAATGCAAGTTGAATTATTACGCGGTTAATTTTTGAGTATAGGTGAGTTTGAAGCCAGGAATGAAATCCGATATTCAGTCATGTTATACCTGAATTCGTTTTAAGCAGACTGCATTATAGAGGAATTGTGACCCAGGACATAATACTTAAACTGCCTCAGTTTTGGTTTCCTCATTCCAAAATGAGAATTAGCGTAACAATAGTGCTTAAGTACAGAAGATCATGAGGCGTAAATGGGCTGATACATGTAACAGAATCTGGCACTTAATAAGTGTCCATTAATGTTAGCAATTATTATCATCACCTTGATATTAACACTATCATAATTATTGTTATTATTGACCTCAGCACCTATCAAAGAGCCTGTTTTTGTATTAGGCAGTCAATAAATCTTAGTTTAAAATTTTTTCAAATCCTTTTAAAATTTGGAAGTTGTCATTTAGAATAACTTCCCAATTATAGGCTCAGTCCTCTTATAGGCATCTCCAGATGGTGGAGTGCGTAAGGATCCCTCTCTAATTGGCCTGAATTCCCTCAAGTCAGCCATTTCTTCAGCACTATACTGAGGCCCAAGGCCCTCTCACCCAGCTACCTCTCCTTCCTTCACCTCCTTCCCATCAGAACTGGCCAGCCTCTGGGCAGTTGGCTTCTGTCTGCCTCTCCCACCAGCCACTGCCAAGGATGCTAGCCAGTCCTTTATTGGAGCCAGGTGGGGTTGGCAAAGCCAGATGTTGTCTGCCTCGTGTTGCCTGGACTTGTGGATGCCAACCTTCCTCCTCCCTGGCTCACGATACATCTTTGGCATCTTTGCTCTTTTTTGCAAACCCCAGGCATAGGGTTCTGATAACTCTGGATTTTCCTTGGGGGAATGGCACTGTTATGAAAGTGATGATCCAGTCATTCATTTACCTACATTCGCTAGTTCATTTCACTGAAAGTAGATCAATGTATAAATATGACATGGCATGCTCGCCATCCAGAAGTCAAAGAAAATGAATACACAAGTTCAATAAAAGGAGGAGGAGGACATATCTAAACATGCGATTTCTGAATCTGGGTGCCCTACCCTGAATCCTCTAACTCTGGGCACCTCTTCTAGGAAGTTTCCATTTGTAATTATGCTGAGCCACAAGCTGATTGATCTCTGTTTAGAGGGGAAGTGGAAAAACAGAACTTAAGTGTTTTCGGCATTCAGCTCTCCTAACTGCGATAGCCACGGCAGGCTTATCTGGCGGGAGCTAGCAGGAAGCCTATAACCGCTTCATCCTAACTCTCCAAATGCTGGCAACAATTAAATGAATTCTTAAGAAGAGAATCAAAAAAGCAGGAGGCAAAATGAATGGCTTATCCAAGTGCTGAGGAAGGAGAGGCTGTGTATTCAAGATGGAAAGAATATAAATACACACGCACACACACACATACACATGCATATTATGTTACATATCTATAAAAATGTGAAATGTTATTTATTTTGAGAATACCCAGTCATTTCCATCTGTAGTAAGAATCCATAATAACATTCTCTGTTTATATAACTCTTTTCACCTCAAGAGATCCCGAATGCATTTCAGACAGCTCTATACACAGACAGAGGCCAGGGGCTCCGCCATCTCTGGAACTGGTGGTGGGAGCCAGGCAGAAAATGCGTGTGCGGCTGCCTGCGTTGTGGAGACCACTGATGGAAGAGGGCCAAGTTGGTCAAGGACAGAAGGGCAACCTCCACATTCTTAAAACAGTGTCAGAGGGGCCTTCAAAGTCTGGGGGACATCTCAAATTTTGATAGCTAATTAAGAAACAAAGCTGAAGAGAACTCCATTTATTTACTTTGGAAGGATGAAGGATGACGCAGGGCAGAGCGAGGTTATCAAAGCGGTGACTCCAGGGAGTGGAAATAAATCTGAGGAATAGATCACAAAGTCTTCCCTTCCAGCTTATACATTATGATTACACCAAATCAACCTAAAATGGGAGGACACATAAAAAAGGTGATATTTGTTGATTCATTTACACCCCTGTCTTCACCCACAATCTAGTTTCCCAGAAAGGACTGACTGGATGACCTAGAATCCTTTCTTTTTCCGTCACCAATTCAGTCCTCAACATAGCTGGTCTGACTTCAAAATAATTCTCATGTAAAAAATGAGACATAAGCTGTCAGCAATAATTTACAGGCATCCCTACCTCAGTAACCAAAGCTTGACAGAAAAGTGTATTTCCACATTGCTTAAGAGTAGGTTCCCAGAGCCACTAAAAGCCAGAAAACAAACTGGAAAATGGCTTGTCCCTGCCCAAAGAAAATATTATTGACCAACTACCCTGTTATCAGCATTGTACATGGGATCCTTAAATCATGCCTGTCTAAGAAAAAAAACTTATTCCTGGGGACAGAAGTGGGAAATGGAGTGAAGTGACATGTCTTAATGTGAAGAAAGGAAAAAAGAGATTCTGGTGTAGAAATGGCCTGCTGACAGCTCTTGGAAACCTTTTTCCACAGCATCCATGGATCCTTCCAGTAACTCTCTAATGCCTTGGTGTCTCCAGAGTGTCACTCTCCTCCCACTGAGGTAACCACACCAGAAAAATCCAATGTCTAAATGCAGCCAGAGGCTCTAGTTCCTGCCATCTCAGACATTAGCTTTTCTAGGTCTTTCCTGTGATCTCAGGACTTCCTACATAAACTGAGCAAAAAGCCTGGGGAGGGACACAGGAATATTGAATTCTTTAGGCGACTCAATTTGAAGCAGGGAGAGAAGTGAAGACTACCTGGTGTGGGAGACCATCCTCACTAATACTATTTAATGTTGTGCCCTGTAAAGGATTATGGAGGGAGAGATAGCAGGGGCAAAAACTAACTGAGGCCACCTCAAAAGTTTTTGGGAAAATCACCCCTTCCTAAAAATATGCCTCTACACTGAATTTAGCACAGTCAGAGCAGTTCACTTTAAAGGAATGTTCCCATGTTGACTTCGACTCACAGATTAAGTCGATAAGGTAGAGTAAAAATCTTACAAGCCAGGAAAGTGGGGCTTAGGCAAGCCAAATGGCCTAACCACCTCCAGAGCTGGAACTAGAACCTTTTTACTGCAGAATTTCAAGTTTTTTTCTATTGTACCTTGCCCAAAGTTATAATCAGTATGTAAGAGGTCAAACTGGTTTTCCTACTGAAATACCTATGATGAGCCCAGTGTTTCATTTTGATTTTTAGAATCTTAGGCCTTCATTTCTCCATTAGCCTAAATGTGGGCCAGGGAGAAGGGAGGGTTTAGAGAAAGAAGCAACAGGTATTTTGTTTCCTCTCTATAGTTGTCCTTTAGCTCCTCTTTGTTACCCTCATACCATCCAATCACACATTCAGGCAGAAACAGAAAAGAAGACACTCAGATAGATAAGTGGATGAATACATGAGCGTAGATTTATTTTTAAAATATAACATATTCTATACTATTTTAATTCTGACGTATTATTAAGAATGTTTTAAAATCCTTATAAATAACCACCCAAATGGAAAAGATAGTCTTTTCTTGGTATGACAGCAAGAGTTCATGAAATCAAAGATTATATAACTTAAGCCTATAAAATTATCAGAGTACTAGAACCTGAGGATGTTTCTGAGTTTTGGAAGGCATTGTTTATGTCCAGCAAAGGGAGTGCCCCTTTGCACACTAGTCAGGAAACCTTAGCGCTCACCACCCCTCCCCCCCAATAAGTTTAGGCTTACAGATAAAAGCTAAATACCCCAGCAAGTTCAAGAACAGTGTGAATAAAATCAAGCACATCAGAAACTCAAAGGGAGGTTTGAAGAGTAACCATTCTTTTTTCCAGCCATGAATGGCAATCGTGTTCTCCATGAAATCTTTCTTGCTACCCCTATTAGAAACAACACAGGGCTAAATGAAATGGCAAACAGGCCCAACATGACATATTCTTAAATAAGGAATGGGTCACATTGTCCTTTTTCTGGCTTCAAGGCAGATTTCACACTGTTCTGGAGTGTTCTGCAGCTATTGGCAGAGTTGACCATAAGAATAATTATCTTAAGAGAGGTTTTCTTATAATTGAATGGGATAGAAAGTTGTCACATATTTAGAAAACAGATAAGCATGTATTAAATGCAATTTTATCCAACAAAACAGAAAATTAGACAAAGTAATGATCTTCAAGATCTGCCAGAACTGCCAAGTGGAAGCAGTGGTCTATCACAGTCAGGAACTGTGCCATGGTTAACGTTAGGAGTTTGAAGGAAGTGACATTTTACCACACGCAGAAGAAGGAGACTGAGAAACATTAGTGAACAATTCTAAGAAATACCAGCAGGATATTTGTTCATTTAACACCAGATGGCTGAGCCATATCATTGAGCAAAGTACAGGGGGCAGGTACCAGGTTAAGATAAGGAAGAGCTTCCATGTGGTAGAATGGTCTGGCTAGGGAAACAGCAAATTCCTTTTCATTGATTTTATTTTGAAAGAAACACCAACTTTCCCTTAAAAATGTTAAAGAAATCCCAGCTGACTATAGGAGCCAGATAGGTAGCATGATGTCTGGAACATCCAGGAAAAAAATCTATGTCAAACATGTGAAAAAAATCTATGATTCCATAAAGACACTTACTGTTTCCCAGGTGTCTTCATAAATGGAGTCTTCCCAATCGACTTTTTGAAGAGGATCTAAAAATAAAGACACATTCATTTACTTCAAAACAAAAACTGTGTGAGAGGATTGATAGACAGTGGCTGACACCCAGTTTCAGCCCAGGAGTGAGCAGAGAGTGGAGGGGACAGAGAACTAGAGAGCATATGCCCCTTGGAAAAGGGAGCATAGCTCAAGGTGATTGTTGCCATGTGGGGATGCAGGCCCCATGTGGCCAGATTTTCCAATTTCACTATTTAAGAAGGGCCAGAAATCTTGATGTGTACATGCAATCTCCCACTTTTTAAATGTTGGTGCAGTTATTTTCAAAAGACACTCTGTGAGCCAAGCAAAACATGACACAGGGTGGATCTGGCCAATGGCCCACGAGTTCATGGCTTCTGCTGCAACGAAAAATGCTGTTATAAGTATGGATGTGGGGGAAAATGCGGAATTGTATGGTCTCTAAGATCCTAATGGGAGCCCAGTAAATAGCACCTGAATTCTGAATTCTGAACCAACTGAAAAATGAGACAGAAGAGTGAGCCGATAGGTGTGTATGTGGGGGGTGTCAATTATAATCTTTCTTACTGAATAAAGCAAGGTTGGGAAAAATGGGCAAGTGAGCTTCCTAGAATTGGAGACACAGGCTTGGGTCAGGCCTCTCTGCTCTCCTCCCCACCTCTTACTCCCACCTGCAGGATATATGTTCTCTGCCAGCGGCTGATTCCCTAAAGAAAGCAGAAGAGGCAGAGCTATCCAGGCTTGGTTTCTCCTTCCAGTTCCACTCATCAGATAATTCACTCCTCCTCCCACCAATGGAGATGGAGGGGAGGCGGTGCGGTGGGCAGGTGAATGAAGGGACTGAAAGAATCCAGGAGAGTTGCAGATACACAATAGCGGTGAAAGAGGCAGGATCTCCCTCAACAGTTATTTCCAGCCAAAGCCACCTCTAGCACACAGTGCATCTTTGTGCAAGTTACAAAAAGGCACTCCACCCTGGCAGATGAACTACAGAAAGGCCTTTCCTCCCAGCTGATGCAGCCCCAGGCTGGGGCGCACAGCTTGGCAAGCAATACCAGGGCTAGATTCCAGCCCACACTTGCCTACTCGGCCTGGTGCCTAAGTACAAAAACCCACAACTGCCCATAGCAGCCCTGTTCAGACTCTAATAATCCTATCAGTTTGATTCCAGATTCTTCAGTCTCCAAAGTAACCACATTGTGAATAGCACCCACTCTCTGTCCACCTCCAACAGTTGGAATTAATACTGGTCCAAGCTGTGTCGAGTTTGTGAATGGGGTGGAGTGGAATAAAGGTTGACTGCCCGGCATAGCCTGTGCCTTTATTATTATTATTATTGTGCTCTCAATTTCCCAGTCCCTAAGTTGGCACAAATTTTCAGAGTGAACAGCCATTTTTTTCCCAGCATGTCAGAATTTTGTGAGGCTATAATCATTTCTTCACAATGTTTTTTAGTAAAGAATATATTAAGGGGGAAATCATTTTAAAAGTTTCCATGTACAACTGTGGCTTGTCCCAAATTCTTTGTTTTCAGATGTCAGACGATAATTGTTGGTTAGCAGCAAGGTTACCAGATGGGTTATAAAATGCATTTCAAATGAAAATCAAAAGGACTTAAGGAAAATACAATTAACAGCTGGTATAGTTGAGGCAGGCTACAGTTTCATTGTAAAACAAAAAAATTAACACAATCTTCATTAGAGTTGAGAACAATTCTGTACCCATGATATAACATCTTCATTTCTAGAACTCAATCCAAAAAGGAAGAAAGACATAGGGCCCTAATTAAACAAAAAACAAAAAGGAGTGAAAATTTCTACTTATTAGAGGTGAGAGACATGCCAATGAAAGAAGAAGTAGAATGAAAAACAAAGAATATTTAGTTCACTCAGATCTCTCTCTAATGTTTCATAACCAGGGAAATGCAATCAACACTGTCTCCAGAGAGACCCACACAGGATGTTAGACTACTAAATTCTTTCATATTTTCTACCCAAGCCAGGTGCTTTAGAAAAAAAAATTAAATGTTTGATACTACTTTTCTGGAAGTGAATTCCTTTCTAACCAACTTGCCAAAAAACAGAATTTCACATTTGACAAGCTATTTCCAGGTCACTTATGTGTTTTAAGAGAAGAAAGCAGACATGGCCGACTGGATAATTTGCAAATGCCACTCTTTGAAAACTCTACTTAATTGAGACCCACCCATTCCTTATTTTCGTTCATTCATTCATTCATTCATTCATTTGTTTATTCAACTAATACTTATCAAGCATCTCTAAACAGGCAAGGTGACAATTGCTTCTGTAGCACCTTTTCCTTTTCTCTATCAGCAGAAAGTACAACCAAAGTTGTTTTCATGTACAGTTTAAAATCCTCACTTTTTTTCTCAATGAGATGAGCAAGTGACACACTTACCCTATAAGAGTAAGTATTTGAGGAGGAAATAAGCAAACAAACCCACTCCATTCCACATATAATTCCATGCGTGTGAAAAATGGAAAAACATGTTTTTATTAAAGAGAACATATTTATCATTTTTCATTTCCACTTTAGTGTACAAAGAGATGTCCTAAATATAAGGATGAGTTTCTTGGAGGAAGCAAGAGCAAATAGCCCCCTGTTGGCAACTGTGGTTACGCTAATCTCAGGGCAGAAGGCTGTGGCTGAGCCTTCTGGGTGCTGCACATGATCTTCTTCATTCATCTTTCTAACTCTCTTTACTTGGAGACTTGTAGGGTGCAAAGGCCCACAGATAAATATCCCTAACGCAAGATGCCCATGACAATGGGCTTGCTTTCTCTTCTTCTTTCTCCCTCACAAAGATAACAAACAGAGGAGGAAAGCGTGGCACATGGGGAAGTGGAGTTAAAATGTACTGCACGTTACTAATCCTAACATAACATTGGCAGCTTGCACCATCCCCCTGCCAAACCCAAATTAACACACTGCCTTACTGGAAGGCAAAGGCTGCAGCTATATTTATAGCTCAATTAACAAGTTTCATAACTAAACCTCCAGAAGTCCTAGGCAAACCTGACAAATGCTATGCATCTTAACACCACAGTGACCCTGCCAGAATGCCACCATCTTCTAACGGGGAACAACTCCTGCTACCACCTTGTAAGAACAATGATGATTGGCACTGGCCCATCTGATAAAGGGAAGCTGGCTGGGAACCTCAGCTCTTGTCAGGGGTATATCTCGTAACAACTCCCAACCAACACACATACGGTTGATTCAAGCAGGTGGCGAATTCTTCTTCGCTTTGCAGATGGATGAAAATGCCTGCTCCTTGGGAGCCAATGGCTGCAGAGAATGACTGCCACCTGATGACTCAGGAGCCTTGATCCTTCCGGGAACCGTGTAAGAGACATGGTATGTCATTTGGCGGGTATTATAACTTCAAAAGAAGCAGAAAACCTCTCTGTAATATCTTCTAAACAGGTTATTTTTGCTTGAGGGAGAAAGATGCCTCAGAGGATCACCAGCGCGCAGGCGGCACTGTTAGGGTGACTAGGGAGGGTGCAGCAGTATTTTCAATATAGCACTTGACGCAGAGCAAACTGCCGTCGGCGTTCGGGTGGGCTTCCTCTCCATTTAAGAATAACAGGCCTACACGTGTGGCTCCTCTGTGGGACTGTGAGCTCTTTGAACTAGGGAAGAGTATTCTGCTACATTCTGCTACGTTCTCCAGGGCACTTAGCTCAGAAGTAATAATAAAGGTTTAGCATTTGTGAATAAATAAATGAATGAATAAATGAAAAATTTAATAGATAATTGGATAAATAAATAATTTAATAGATAAACAGTACTATTCTCCCACACACTATCAGAATTTATAATTCTGCAAGCCTCTTGCTTTAATTTTTAAGTTGGAGTTAAACGCATTTCATGTGCCATCCTCACATACTCCTATCAGCTATAAGCCATCTTCAGTTACCTCTGTCATAGGTCTCTTCCCTATTAAGAGCTGAGTATTTAGGTCACAGAAATTTGAAGAAACACAATGTGCTGGAAGAGCCCTTGATTTTCTGCTATTTGAAAATCTTGGCTACTAACATAAAGGAGAGATAAATGGTCAACTATTAATGCATTTTAATATACTCAAGTGTACAACTTTTGGTACATTACTAATTCCCGAGCTTGAGTCTCCTTGTCTGTAAAGTGAGAGAGTTAATCTAGAATTATCTTTAAGTGTCCTTTCAACTTTAAACTATTATGATGTTATTTTTCTGCCATCTAGCCATCCCTACACATCTTAATGGCATAATTCTTCATGCTCCTACCCCCTAAAAAGGATGATTGCAGAAGTTATTTTTAATACACCAAAATTTCTGAATCTGTGTGAGAGTGCACACACTTTTTTTTTTCTTTTTTCTGGCTCTTTTGCATTCTCATTGTTGGGCCTTTGATTTCCAAACACAAGGGTATTTTTTTCTAAGGAATGTAAATGGACCATTTTCTCAGGATAACTTTGTGGCTGCTTAGAAAATGTCATAAAGCTACAAACACAGGCTAAAGAGGATACAACAGAGTGAGATGCTGTTATCAAAGTAAACTAGAGTAAGACTAAAAAGATTCTGTCGGAGTTTAAGGATCTATTGCATCTGCCTACTTTTTCAAGGAACAGAATCTGGAACTAAGATGTCTCTGCAACAAGGACCACAAAAAGACAGTCAGCTGGCCAAATCTAGCAACAAAATATGTTCAGTAGGCTAGGTTATGTGTAGCTGCTATGATTGATGTCTTAATGTGAGTTTAAATAAATGCCTTTGGGTGGGCCATGGACTTCCCAGTTGATCAGTAGCCCATACCACTCCCTATGTCTTATATTTATTTATTAATCTTTTCATTTATTCATGGTACTGGTCCTCTGCCAAACTCACAGTATCTGTCTTCTCCCACTAGAATAGAATGTTACGGTCCCGTAAGTGTACATATTCCTCCATTCATTCATTATTATGTCCAGTGCCTAGAAGAGTGCCTGGCTCATAGTAGGTATTCTGTAAATATTTGTTATCCTGCCAATTGTTCCTTCTCAGAGCTCCCATCACACTCTGTTCACACCATCACAATAGCCTTAATTCAATACAAATTTATTAAGTACTAGATACTATACCAGGTACTGGAAACACTGAAATGATTGAGAGAGAATGAAGCAGATTTCCTTGTCTCAAAAGCTCATATTTAAGAGAAGAGATCAGGCACATAGACAAATATGACAACACAACACAACAGTTTTGATGAGGGAAATATGTTAAAAGTATTATGAAAAAATTGACAGAAAGCAGGGAACATTTGCAGTATGCCTCAGTGATAGTGGAAGTTCACTACCTGAATAAGGAAGAGAGGGCATTCCACACAGAGAGAAGACTAGGCAAAGTCACAGAGCAGTGAAAGTACACATGCTCGGGGCACAGGTCATTTCAGTGCAGGTGAAGGAGAGATCATGGAGGAGGAGAAGCTAGAGGTGACAATGGGAAAGTAGCACCTTTGCAGGACTGTGAAAATCTTTATGGTCAAACTGAGTAGTTTAGATGCTATGTTACAGAAAAAAATACTATCAAAATATTTCCAACAGAGAATGCCAGGAAGAGAATGGAGTTTTAGAAAGTTATTCTGACATCACTACAGGGTATAGGTTGCCATGAGAATAAGCTGGGAGTTTTTTACAATAGTCCAGAGAAGAGGTGATGGAAGCCTGTAAGTCAAGAAAAGCTACATTTCTTTCAGGAGAAATTTATGCAGGAGACATTTTGGAAACAGAATTAACGAATGAGAGAGAAAGAGGAAGAATCAGGTTTGGCCTGAGGTTTCCAGCTTAGGTAAACTGGATGGATAATGTTACTCTTGAAGGGAGGACAAAAGTGGTAACCAGCAGGGATACAACCACTGAACTGTCAATATCATGATCAATGGTGACCTTTTTCAGGGAAGTTTCAAAAAAATGAGGGGAAATAAGTGCAGCGGATCAAAAAATGAATATGGTGTGAAAAATCAAAGGCTTGAGAAAAAGGTGTCCTCTATTTAACAATTTTGGTGAAGGGGGAGGGAGCAATAAATAGGCGGAGCACAGGAGATTTGTAGAGCTGTGAAACTATGCTGCGTGACATTACAATGGTAGATACATGTCATTTCACATTTGTCAAAACCCATAGAATGTACTATACCAAGAGTGATGCCTAATGTAAATGATGGACTTTAGGTGATAATGCTGTGTCGAAGGAGGTTTGTTGATTTTAACAAATGTACCACAGTGGTAGGGGGCGTTGATAGTTGCGTGTGTGGTGACGGGGCGTTTACGATACTCTCCATACTTTCCGCTCAACTTTGTTGTTGACTTAAAAACGTCCTAAGGAATAAACTTTATTATAAAATAAAAACTTGGTGAAATTTGCAAGTTCATAAAGGGAAATAAGATGGTATCTTGAGAGGAAAGCAAAGTCAGAAAAGATAGTGGTTTTCTTTCTCTCTTTTAGAATGAGAGAGGCTTATACAAGTATGCTTGCACAGAAGTATTTTTAGGCTGTGAAGTGGTCTAAGAGAAAAATATTTGAGAGAGAAAATATAGCTGATGCAAATAAAAGTCCTTGGGAAGTACTTAGAACAGTGCCTGGTGCATAGTAATTGTTCAATAAATGTTAGATCGTTATCACTGCTCTAATACACCATTACTTTCCTTTTTATTGTATAGTAATTTAGGTCACTGCCCCAGCTCACTAACAAGACCATTAGCTCATATAGAGAAAGGCTGAGACTATTGAGAGTTTGTGTTCCTTGTAAGCACTTAGTACAATTCTTCCAAAAGAATCTTCATTGGCTGATTGATTCATTCACACAGGTATTAGACAAATGGTAGAATTTGAATCTTCTCAGGTAGTCATTTTGGTTTCTGCCTTTATTCTTCATATACTCTAAGCATTTTTATCCTTACCTTTGATGTACCATATAGTATGTATCGAACAAAATGCCCTATCCCTCTTAGATTATAAGGCTAAACTTGTCTGTGTCAGTTATGAGACTTTCAGCTGCATGTAACATAATTATAAGCACAGAAGAAGGAGGCTGAGGGCTCTAGCTGGGCAGGATCAGAGACTCCATAATGACATCAAGAACTAGGTTCCTTCTATTTTTCTGCTATGCTGGTCTCAGTGTTGGCTTCATTGAAAGGCTGGCTTCCCTCAATGTCACAATATGGCCACAGTAGTTTCAGGTGTCACATATAGACAGAATGACATCCAGATAATGAGATCGTTTCTTCCTCAGTACCTTTGCTGTGAGGGGGAACTTTTCCAAAAGATCCCCAACAGATTTGTCCTAAATCTCATTGGCCAGAATTGTGTTACAAGCCAGAACTTCAAGGCATCCTCAGGTAGCTTTGTGGAATAGGGCCATTATAATTGCTTTAGACTAATCAGGAGCCATCCCCTTGGGGACAGACGCAACATTTTCAGAAGTACATGATTCTGCAGAAGAGAGGTGACCCTGAAATAAACAGGGTTCTGTTTGTAAGAATAAAGGAATGGGGCAGGGCAAGGAGATTAATGTTGGCTAGACAGTCAACAGCATTTGCTAGGTTTGAATCAAAGCTAATACAGCATAAGAAAAAAAAAACGATATAAAGTGGCACCTCTCTGATATGTGGACATAAACTTTGCTTTTGGAAGTTATTTATTAGCAAATGGATGATACAATAATCAAATGACAAATGAGTAAATCACTACTTCAAGTTTGAGCCAGGTGATATGAGAAGGGCATTATCTAAGCACTTGGAGACTCACCACATATTGCTCTGCTGTCTCAGTACAGTTCCCATCATTCAGGAAGAGAGGTTCTTCATTCACTCCACCAACATTTCAGTGTCTGTTCTGTGTCAGACCTGATAACAAAATATGGAAATAAACATTAATAAATCAGTTTCCCTTCACTGAAAGAATACATGATCTAGAACAGAAGACTAACAAGTAAATAAATAACTACAAGCATGTGTTTTAGTTATGTAATGAGTCTACACGGTACTGTCTAGCATGGAATTAGTAGTGGTCAGTTTTATTTGGGGGCAGGAAGAATTTCATAAAAGAAACTGATGTCTGAACTGGGTCTTGAAAAATAATTAATTGCCTTCCAGATTAAAAAGGGGGCTGGGAAGGGCATTCCAATAATAGAAAGTCAAAGGTGTACAAGTGTGAATTAGTATTCTGCCTCCATTAAACTCCAAGTGGATCAAAATGGCTAGAGAATAGACTTGAAGGAGTATGGATGGAAGTGACCTTGGAGATTTTGACAGGAACCAGCTGATAGAGGGCCTATTCCCACTCCATTCCCTTGTATATAAATTGGGATTTTGTGTAATAAGTAACATGGAGAGCTTAACAAAGAGAATAAGCATTTTAAAATATTAGTGGAAGCTGAGTTATAGGACGGTTGGGGTGAAAGCAAGTCTACAAATGGGGTGTTCAGCTTAGTGGTGGCTTTAATATTAATAGTTGATGCAAAACATGACATTGCTTGAGCCCAGGCAATAACAGAGAGTCTGGAGAAGAGGAAGGAATAAAATGCTTGATGGAACTCAGTGAAAATTTGGATATGGAAAAAGAAATAGAAAAGTTCAGTATGATAATCAAGATAGAGAAGATAAGAGGAGATGTTAAAAGGTAGGTTGATCAACTCATCCGAATTTGCCTAGGACTTTTGCAGTATTTGCAGTTCAAAATATGCATCCTGAAAAACCTCTCAGCCCTAGGCAAACCAGGATAAGTTGGTTATGATATGAGGAAAAGTATATTTTGAGGAAAGTATGACACATTCAATTTGGGAGAAAATAAATTCTAAACTTATTGGGCAGTAGAACATGGAATTTGTATTTATCTAACCCCAGAACGGTTGACCACTTCAGCAAAAATTCAACCAGACAGCATTCACTAACCAGGTACATCCCAAAAAAAGGTAGAGGTCCTTACATAAGTGGTTAATCAGTCTTTCTCCACTGGGGTTGGTGGGCTGCAGATACAATGTAAAGGACGATTGATAAACACCTGATGAGGCATTTGTGTAAATCATTAAAAATTATCCTTAAAAGGAATACATTCTATTAGAATCCATAGTCAATTCTATCAAGGAGACTACCCATCAGCTTTAGCTGCCTACAAAATTATTATTCTTCAGAAAACAGAGTGCCTCCATGCCTTATTAATCTTTATTTCACAGACATACCTATCCTGTACATATACAACCTCTCAACAATTTGTTGCAAAAATTAAATATTTTAATCCCATAAATGTACATATTACACTTACTGCACATTAAATCAAAACATCTTTAATCTCTAAATTTCTTTATCTTTTTAACAGACAAGAATTTGAAAACCATGTACAAGAAGGTTTTAAGTTTGTACAAAGCTCTGAGAAGATTCTAAACATCCAGTTAGCTTAATAAAAACCTAAAAACATCATGATAAGAAGTAAGTTCCATTGCATACATTTATTTGTGCTTGAGACTAATATTGTTCCACCAATAGCATGCTTTGTAAACTGACCTAGTGCCCCGAGAGTCTCCAAATGCCTTATTTAAAACAATGGGGCAGACACTGAGGATGGTGTTCAACTCTTAACTTAGCAATTCCCAGTACTGATTTAAACCAGACCTTTAGTGTTATTTTAACATAGGTTTTGGATTTAATTATCTTAAATGTCTGAAAGAATGCATACAATTCCCAAACTGTTTATCTCTTTTATGGTAAAATCTCTTCCCCTATCCCTAGAAATCTGTTTTAATTATTTAATCAGTTTGGCTGAAACTCACAAAGCATTAAATTGTTAGTTGTTACTTAACATTCCTTATAAATTGCATTTATTAATTTCTGGATAGAGACTTGTCCATTGCTACAGTAATTTAAATTAGTACCACATGGTTACAGACCGCTGCTGAATGATGATTAAATCTTTGGGGCAAATTCAGTCTTTTAAGATATTTAAATGGCACTAGAGATAAGCTAACCAAATTTGGGTCCAAGAAGTTACAATTTATCAAAAATGTAATAAACCATGGCCAGAATATTCATCGTAAGCAGCACATAATGTGGTCCATGAAATGACATTTTAGCATCCCTCTCACTGTGGTCACAGGAAAGTGCTGACGGTGCAGACACAGCAATGCTCCATTGATATTTAACAATTCCCATCTACAAGGTACTTTGCAATATTGTAGTTTTTTATACACTCAAGTCTTCCTGATACTCTATCAGTCATTTTGTTATTCGACACAGTGACATATTCCTTTCTTGGTGCTTTCATTTCACGGGAGCAAACAATCAACATACAACCCTTTGGAATTTTTGAACAGAAGGAGGAACTGTAGGACCTTGGTGGCATTTCAGAATGACAAATCGCTAGAGGAAAGAGCTCTGTAGGGACTACTGACTCTAAACTAATTAGAAACAGATGATGATGAGGAGGCTCTGGAAAAGGTAAAGGATCTCTCCCAGGTCACAAAGGTTGAGAGAGGCTCTAGAACTCAGTTTCCTTACTTGCAATCCAAAAGTGTTTCTTCAATACCTATTACCACCACCAAGTCCATTCAACTGATCCTGGAATTTTAAATTTTCTCAGATCACTGAAAGGACCTGATCATTTCTTCCTAGGAACCGACTGTGGAAATGGAGTGATAAAAAATGAATTTTCCCATTGTTTCCAAATACTTAAAAAATTATAATAATTTACAAAGAGGGTGATAGGCAGGGCATAGGGGAGACCACAGTGTCTCCTAGTGGAAAGACTGAAACACTCAAGTAAAATAACAAAATCAACTCATAAAATAATAGATTCTTCTTTCAGCTAAAGATAAATATTAAATAATCCTAGGTGCTGCAGGTTGAAAATTAATTTCTGTAAGGCAAATAGTGTAGTACGTATATGTGTTTCAATTTCTGTTTGGCAAGGTGCCTATTTTGAGCATCCTGCATAGACCTTTGAAGTACTTGGGCTGCTCTGATAATGCAGATGCTTAAATAAAAATCACTTCCTCGGGGCTCCCAAACACTGCCAGTCAGTCTGTTTTGGATCGTCAGGCTCCCGACTAATTCCAGGTACTCAGTCTAAAAACACAACAATTGTTAATGCATTAATGATACACTGCAGCCCTTTTGAATTGAATTGTGCCAGGAGATGGGAGTGACATTAACTTATTAGCGGAATCACAAAGTGCTGAACCACTGCAATTTGTGTTCCCTAAATTATAGTCAGGTGCAGTTGCCCACATGGAGCAGGTTTAAACAGCATACACAGTGAGAAAAAAAAGCTCTTCAGATAGAGCCTTCTAATGATTAATTTACAATAGAAAGAAAGATAAAGGGCAAATAGTACATTGTATTCTCAATCATGAAACTATAATAGACATCCCGCCTGTCTACTCTTTGACCATCTGAGAGTTAATCCATTTTATCCCCCAGCCCCTGTTGTTTTAACCGTACTTCTTGAATACTAGTGTTTGACAAATCACATAAAATGTCCCCAGGAAGCCAAACACACTCAGGGCCATTTCCCCAGAAACTTTCAGAACTGTTAAAAATAAAAACAACCACCAAAATGACAACAAAAATCTACAATCTAAACTTTGTGATAAGTTCCCTAAAAGCAATAACATTTTTTTTTTTTTAATCATGAACACTTATCCCTGGAAGAATCTTCTGCTATGAGCATGGGGGTTAAAGCATGTGTATTCTGGACCAAACAAACGGCATGAGGGAAGGTGAGTTCTTAGTGGTCACGGAAAGAAGAGGAAAGTCTCTGGGCAGTCCACGAATAGAGTAACCCTCACTCTCACGTCTACTCCAGTTCCTTCTATAGAAGGTTTTACCAGAATACTGGGTCTATATGTGGAACCAGAGAATGGGGTCCTTCACTTTGATATTCTACCAACACTCCATGCCTCTTTCCAGAAGGGACATGCAACTCAGCATACTGACCAAATTCTAACTTGCGTCACTGCATTCTGTCTCCTCTAAATACCTCCTGGAACCTCATCTGGTCTTCATTCCATGTTGTAAACCAATATGAGCTGTTGGAAAATTGCCCTTGAGGTGGCTATACTTCAGCACTGGGCAACATGACTCATGAATATTTTTAACAGTCAAGGCCATATGCTCCTCTTCTCTGAAGAGCAATGAGCCAAACAGAGCTTCTTAAATATCACACAGTGTGGCAGCTACTGCCAGACATACCGGAAAGAGGCTCAGAGTTGGATGTGTCCTCACAATCATAGAAGAGAAAGGTCCCTGACTTTAAGAGAGATTACCAGCTAATAGGGAGCTAAGAGAATACTGGGAGTATAAAGGGCTTGTTTTTGGGCTCTGTTTTCATCTTGGTTTCTGTGCTTGGTTTACTTTACAAATCAGTTATGGGAAATGCTTTTTACTAGGTCAGTTTTCAAGTTAACCTAAGTCTTCTTCCTCTACTCTACTCTCTCCCATCACTTTCATGAGGATACCCAGGAGGTGCTGCCCACAAACCCACCAGTACCCAGAACTGCTGACAATTTCCCGTTTTTCATAATATAATAAAGTTTCAATGTGTAAAGACACCCATGGACTGGAGTAAACTGGGAGTGCTTTTAGAGGGAATAGGGCTTTGTGGCAAGGAAGGGTTATGGGAATAATAAATAGAGACATAGTTGCTTGAAAGAGGGTGGAGACTGAATGGGACCAACGTGGATGAAGAGACACAGAAAGCAGAGACTTGAGAATGCCTGAGATTCATTTGAGTCTTGACAGGCTTAGATTTCTACTTTCTGATGACAATCTGTAAATCTTCAATTTGTTTTGTTTTTGAATAATGGTCTATTTAGAATAATCAGGTTTAGTTGACCAACAGAACTTATCTTGCAAGCTTTCTGGGTAAGTTTAATAACCTGATATTTATTTAAGAGGCCAGCATTGTCGGGCACTGTGTTAGGGATGCAGAATCTGGGTGTGAACAGGATGGACATGGTTCCTGACCTCCCAGATATTATGGGGCCAAATTATGGGAACAACTGTGTGTGGCTAGAGAAGGGGCCCAGAAGAAGTGAAAGCTAAACTAAGACTTTCATGATATAGAGAAACAAGTCTGATTACTTTTGTAAGTCTAATTTCACCATTTGTAGAATTAGGAATCACCTCCTTGACCCTGGCTCACTGGACCAGAAGAAAGCAACTAGTTACACACGTAGGGATAAATAGAGCTTGTTGGAGAGCAGAAAACAGTGTGTCATCAATCCGAGGAGGCCAAGAAGATGGCAGTTGGGGAATTCAGTGATGACCTTGAGTTTCTAAATGACACAAAAGTATGTAGCTGTGTCTTCTGGTCCCAAATTGTTCCCACCCTCACCTCCCTCCTCCCTCTGATGAATAAATAAATTAATTAATTTGTTTTTCTCTTGTCCCTGGCATTGCACTCACCCTGAGCCTTGCTCTATCTGGTGACAAGATTCCCGTGGCCCTGGTTCTATTATCACTACACCATAAACGGCACTTGAGTACAAACGAGGTCTGTCTGGAGTGAAAGAATTTCAAAAACAAATGTCACCGAACTCTTTATTTGACATTTGTTGTTTAGGGTAAATCAACTGCCCAAGTCGACAAGGGTGGGTAAACTTGCTATACAACATGCCAGTTAGAGTTATTATTTTTTACTATCTTTGACCATATTCCCATGATGCAGAATACTTTGAAGTGTAAAAAATGCAATCATCCAAGTGCTTAGACTATCTCATATCAAATATCTGTATGGTTAGGAAAAAAATGCATTGTTGCCCTCCTATAGAAATATCTGGGGGATAGATTGTTCACTTTTTGTTCAGATAGTTTGCTGTCTGTTATACATGGCTTTAATTATTTTCCCTATTTGCTTTCATATGCACTTTCATTCCTGTTGTGGCAGGGTTTTATTATTATTATTATTATTAACCCCAGAAAAAAGGGAAAAGATTCAATACAGGAAAAGAACAAATGCTGTAAAATCTACTGTAATAATGTGTTTCAGTGGGAATCGTGGTCATTGCAGGGTAGAGTTGCACACCTACTCATTCTTTTGTGATGATTGTGTTTTTACTATTTCAAATTTAATACTTTTTCTAATATATTATATGTTACCTCCCATGTATTTAAGCTGTACTTAAAAGCATGCTAAGAACTGGTAATTCTTTAATGGTTGTTCACTTACAAGCGATTGTGGGTCATTACACAATCATTTAAAGGGCATTAATGAGAACCATTTAATGGTTTTAGTAGAATATCATTGTAAGGGACAGGGGAAAAGTTACTGGCTGTAAATTTTTATGACCATTTCTTACAAAACGTATTACTTTAAAGATTTATGTATGTAACAATGAGTACAATAAAAGCCGTGCTAAAAATAATTTGAAATCAAAGTAATGCATATAGATAAGTCTTTGCTCTGCTGCAATTGGCTGGGCCCCCTTTAAAAAAACCTTCCTTTTCTCCTTCCTTTCTCCCCCACCTAGTCTCTGCCTTTCATCCTCTCTCCCTTTCTTCTCTCCCTCTTTCCTGCCTCCCACCCTTCTTTACTACTTCAATTTTCTTTCTTAAAAGACATTTTTAGTATCATTTAAGATTTTATTTTTTATGAAAACCATTACAGATTGAATCCTTAACCAATATATTTTTTAGTTGGTGAGAGCTGAGAACAGAGGGGTAAATATAGCAGGACAGTACACACAATGCCCCATATGAAATGAATATTTGTTTATCGACCTTTTCTCCATACATCATTATTTTAAACATTTTCTCTTTATATCATGGAACTAAAATAGAAATTCCAAGACTTTCTAGGACATCACTCCCTAAGGTAGGACAGGGGACTAAAAAGGAAGAGGAACTAGTCCTGGGTGAAATCTGTAAAATACATACACAAGGGGGCCTCATGCATACCCAGAGCAGCACTCAGCATCCTGTTTCATGCAGCTCACTTCTTGAAAAAGAAATGGGTATTTGAGGAGCTTGGTCTACTGAGGGAGTAACCTTATTAAAGTGCTTTAATAACACAACAGTCATCGTATTATGCCTGGTTTTGTCCACTTGTGATTCTCGTGGAATACATAATGAATAAGACAATGCCCCTTTCCCAGGATTCTTGCATAAGCAGGATGATACTTCTAATTAAAAAGGCAGAGTTAGTGCAGCACATGAAATGAACAGGACCGTATCTCTAGAAATGCCGAGATTTTGCTGTTTGCATTAAGTAATGCTTGTATTTCTGATTCCAGCCCAATACCCATTACCAATAAGATGAAGATTTAAGATAACTTGATCAAAAGATGGTGAATTACAACTTTTAATTAAAATCTAGAAAATAGTTGTTTTAAAGTAAATATGATAATACTTTCATGATCATTAATTTTTTATGGAGAGAACAACAAAAGCAACCTGAATATTTTAGAATGCGACATTATAGTCAGGCAGAAAGTGATGCATGCCCCAGAGAGAACACTGTGCAGTTGCTACTCTCCATTTCTAGCCTCTTGGAAACTCCAGCAGAATGCAACATTTGGATCCACAGGGATTCCTTTACCTATTCAGGTAAAGCAAGTGATGACCTGGACGGTAAGAGGGTAAGGCAAACATCGAGGTTGACACAGCTTATTTCCACCAAAGAGAAATTCAATAAATGATAACAGGAAGAAAAAGAGATAATTTCCTTATGTAATCCATATATCTTGATATGAAAAAAATTTAATAAATCTCGCGTAGAGTGAAAATATTATTGGTGTTACATTCCAGATTAAATGAAGCAATATGATTGAAAGATTGGCAATTGCGCGCGCGCGTGCGTGTGTGTGTGTGTGTGTGTGTGTGTGCACGTGCACGCACTGTGGTTCCCTCTACCATAATTAGTTCATACTGATGCAAACCTAGGTTCACGCCTCCTAACAGTATCTCCAACCCTTCCCCTGAATAAGTGTTCTATTACTATTAAATCTTCTCTGGCTCAATGTGTGTACAGTCTTCTCTCCATCACATTATGCATGCTGATTCCTGCCAGCAAGCATCTTGACTTCTTCCTGCTCATACGCTCTCTGTCTTGATCAGCTCACATCTACCTCCTCCAAGAAGCCTTCCCTGACCACTCTAGCCTAAGACCTGGCTTCAAAAATCTAAATCTAACACCAGGTACTTAGGTGAAACACAGTGAGAGTCATGGGGAAGAGAAACTGTTCACCTCTGGTAGGGCAGGCATTCTTTTGGATCAGTTCTTTCTCTGTCTGTAAAATAAGGAAATAATCACATCTGCCTTATAAGGCTATTGTGATAATGTAATCCAAAACACATTAAGAAAGCATCCGGAATAGCATAGTTTCATCATAAATGTTAGTCAGTCCTTCTGTCTTTCTTTCCCTTCCTTTCAAATTCAGGTGTTTAAACTATTCAGGTGTACTAATTTGTTATATTTACTTTCTCATGACTTTCAATTTTTTTTGTTATGTGGGCTTTCATTCTCCATCATCTCTCCCCATTAGTCTATGATTCCCCCAAAGGAAAAGACCCTTATTTATGTATCATCTTATTCCATGCCTCATCTAGCATAGTTCTATTTGCGCAGTCAGAATCAATAAATATTTATTAGAAGAGTGAATATTCGTCACTTTCTCTAATGTTTGTAAAACAATTAATTTCCACAAAATAAAAGTCCCAAATTAGCAACACAGTATTGTAGCTTTATATCCCCTGGTACATTATATATGACTGAATTTATATACAGTGGAGAGAGAGTGTTAGCCTGATTTCAGGTTATTTCCAATCACCTGAGCTGGATGGCTACATAAAGGAATAGGAGGTACTAATGAAATAAGATCATGCATTTGATTCCAGTGTGGGTATGTTTACAGAACTTCTCTAGGCATAGGGACTGTTATCTTCACACTTCCAAGCAAATATTAAAAATACAAAAATATTGGCCCCAAGGTGGTCTTGAGAAGTGAGCAGAGGGGAATAACACAAACAAGTAAAAATAAAAATTAATTCACAAGCACTACTCGTGGAAAGGTGGCCTGTGGTCTTGGTAGTCAAATGACAATACATTTTGGCATTTAACATTTAAATTACAAGCTTCTTCCACTGATGAAATGTGGCCAGCAGAGCAGTTATGAATTTGGCTTCTGACACCAGATAGTCTGACTGCTCTGTGACCTGCCAAGTTACATAGCCATTCTCTGCCTCAGTTTCCTGACTAGCAAAATAGAATAACGGTGCTTGCCTCATAGCTTGTCACAAGGCATAAAGAAGTAACAGATGTAAAGCACTTCACAATAGGGCCTGGTACAGAGTGAGGGCCATGCAAGGATTCAGTGTTCACTCGGCAGGATCTGAAACACCTCTCAGAGATTCTGCAGTGGTGTTCATTTCCGCTCTTTCAGAAGGAGCGGGCCCAAACAGCATGGGGAGGAATCGTGAGACTCACTGCCCGGCGTTCCTTCCTCTCAGTCGCAGAGTAAGAGAAGAGCCTCAGAAAAAACACCCTGGGCAGCAGTTCCCCAAGTCCTTTCTGCAGTTGCTCTTAAACATTTAAAGGGTGATCAGCAAAGGTGTGTGCTCCATTTCTGTGATGTCCTGTGTTCTGAGGCTTTTGGTGTTGACATCCTTAAGTGGCATGCCTGAATTTAGAAAATTACCAAACTAAAAGCAAAATGAGTGATGCAAAATAAG
The DNA here is from genome assembly GCA_028627145.1 of Eidolon dupreanum. Classification (NCBI taxonomy): domain Eukaryota; kingdom Metazoa; phylum Chordata; class Mammalia; order Chiroptera; family Pteropodidae; genus Eidolon; species Eidolon dupreanum. The sequence goes on from CM053515.1 coordinate 71,427,356, forward strand.
GAAAAAGCTTCCCAAGGGGTGGGAAAACGTAATGAGATAAAAAGAAAAAGGGGGCCCAACTACTTTTAAATATCGTCATCCCAGAAATCCCAACAAATGCAAGAGCCGTTAAATACATTATGACGTCTGAATTGGCAATTTCTAACAAAGTTGAGTTCTTAGAATCACAATGAAATGTTGGTGGTGCCTTCAGACATTATACATCTGACTAGCAGTTGGGGGAAAGTAACGATTTTGTGGATTATCCTGGGAGGTTGCTACATCCTTAAAAGATATGCAGTATTATGTGTCATTTTCTTCTGATGCAATTTCTAGAAAGAGAAAGGTAACTTAAAAATAAAGGTTTCATTTTAATGCATGTTTACTCTTGCCTTTGTCTGAAGTTCAAAAATGACATGTTCTTCCCTTTTACTGCAGCAGCATTATTTTTATATAAAGTTTGAAACCATGTGTGCTGTCAAGGCACCCCTCCAAGAAGGTAAGCCCACTACTCTCATCTATTACAACCCTTCAGACTTTTTTTACTTAAGGGCTTGTCATTTTGGTAGGGAGGAAGATCTACCAAATACCAGCCACGTGGAGTTTTATTTCTTCATGCTGTTTGTGATAAACTTCAGGGGACATATTTAACATTCAGCAAAAAATGAAATTTCTGGGGCCACCCCAGCAGGAGGATAATATCACTGCTCCTGCAGCAGCACCAAGCTTTAAGACACTGCCAAACAGTCCAGGCACAGAATACGACAATATGTATGTTAGGGGTGGGGGGAAGTCTGCAGGCTTCTAAACCACTCAGTATTAATCTACAGCTTATCCACCATGCTATTATTATTATTTTGTTGTTGTTGTTATTGTAATTATTGCTCTTTGTCTTCTTACAAATAGTCTGCTCTGGGAAGACAAAACCATTCACCTTCTGGCAGGGTAGTCATTCTTTTGGATCACAGGGTATTATTTTGCCAGCTTCTCAAAGTTGCTAAATTGCTGAGAAAAGTGTGGGAGTTCAGGCTGCATGCATGAAGGAGGCACATCTGGGGATCAGCTCTGGGTGCATGCGTCCACCATTCTCTTCTGTCCCTTTGGCCCCATTTTTTACAACCTAGAAAAAGGAGCAAAGTTGCCAGAACCCAGCTTTGTTTTCAAATTCACTTCAACCATTATTTCTGAGGGCCTAATAGGACCCAGGTCTGTGCTGGGACTGTCGGAGATAAGAGGTTTCAAGTTTAGGATGAAAGTTAAGGTGGAGACACATTACATTCTCTCTCTCTCTCTCTCTCTCTCTCTCTCTCTCTCTCACACACACACACACACACACACACACACACACACACACTCATCATCATCATCATCATCATCATCATCAGGCCTTAAAGAGCATAGGGTAGATGTGTCCTCAGGCTCTTCTGTCCTTAGAAATGGGTTAGAACGTCCCTAACAAAGCCCTAAGGAAAGTGCATTTGCTGGGACATTAACCAAGATATTTGGAGATCTCACTTTTCTGCTGGAAGTAGGAGAATAGAGACTATGTTAATTGCAAGACAATGAGCAGAGAAGCGAGTTTTAACTTTCATGCTCTAACAGGGCCAGAGAGGGAGATTACAAGGAAAGCACAAAGGCAAATGCACGAGGCGGGCTCCTGCCTCCCAAGGGAGGGAGATGAGCATCGCAGGATTTGCTGTAGAGGCCCACGGCCAGCACAATCTATTAAATAGCTCAAGTTAGTCAATGTGGAAGAAATTTTTAGACACACATGCCCAACCATATGTGCATGGCCAAGATTTAAAATAGAAAAGTGAGAGACTGTTGGATGACTGAGGATTTTTCCCTTGCCAGGAAGTCCTCCTTAAGGATTTCATAGCTTGCAAAAGAGAATTGCTTGCCAGACAAGCCAAGAAAAAGACACAGAAGATTGGGACCTGCTTCCTTAATGATGAAATGTCACACTGCTATGTAAATCAACCCAAAGAAAAGAGGCAGGCATGATTAAGATGGCTTTGCAGAAACGAGAGGTTTCTCGACATCGCCTCCCTAAACTGCTTTATTTCCTCAAACCTGAGGGCTGGAGGCACACACATACAATGCAACCTTACTGATGCCTGCACCGGGCAATACGGGAACCCCTCTGTCATAGGAATTCTGTGTTGCAATGAAAACTTACACTCTGTGGCCCCAATTCATGAGAGGCAAATTTTCTGTTTGTCTAGTTGTCTAGTTCATGTCAACCTCACTGGGTTTCTGTGTGTGTGTGTGTGTGTGTGTGTGTGTGTGTGTGTGTAATGAGAAAATAAAAAAATAAGATGGATTCCATCAGTCACATGACAAGCAGCTTTATTAATTTTCAATCACTCCAAGTAGATGTTTTTAAGTGATATTTTACCACCAAACACCCATCTCAGCAAGTCTGTGCCTCGGTTCCTCTCTCTGATGGCCCATCATTCCATAGCATGGTGTAAGAAACACTGATATAGCCTATGATGGCCAATATTTTGTTATGTCACTCCTCAATACCTATGGTTGAAAACATTCTTGTCATTTTTGGAAAAGGGTGGTTTGGTAACAGCTTGAAAATAAAGTTATTATCTCATACCTTGGAAGTTTGATACTTCGGGGCTCTGACTCCTGTGTCATTTGCTGTAATTTATGTGTTTCAGAAGTGTTATAATCATATCTTATAGAAGTGCCATATCATCCCAGGAAGCTTCCTCCTAGATTGTACCATCATTTTTCACTTCACTTAGATTCCTATAATGTTATGACTAGAGGGGGCTTTAGAATTGATTTCAGCAAATTCTGTCATTTCACAGAATACAAAGGTGAGGCCCTGAAATGTTAAGTGAGTTGTTATATTACAAAGCTACTTGGTAGGTAAGTCAGTACGAGTTTTGCCATCCTTTGCCTTCTAGTCTCGTATATGCGACACTATAATGAACTTCAGGGTCATACTATATAATTAGCTCTTCCATGTTCCTAGGAATAATATGGATCTTTTTACCAAAAATAAGTCTTTCTGTTTAAATTTTAGCCTACTGAAGCAAAGATGATTTCTGATGATCCACTGGAAAAAAAAAATTCCCAGCAGAATAAAATGGGAATATGCAATGCTGCTGATGAAAACCAAACTTGAGTTGTCTGAGTTGCATTAAATATCATAAGCACATTACTAATTCATGCCAGCAACCGTCCTGCATTATGAAGAAAATATTAATATGATGAAAGACTGGCCCATGGACCACCTGGAGAATATCTGTCACCATAAGTGTTTCCACGCAGTAATAGGAATCACTGCTTCATAGGTAGTGATGTAGCTGCCATACTTTTCCATTGGGATCCGCCCAGATAATCACCTCCACCATCATTGATCATTAACTTTGGTGTGTCTTGTATAGACTACACCAACTAAGTGCCAGGAGTTGACAGTCCTCATTTACACTCTAGCTGTGAAGGTGGTAGGAAATGCAGCCCACTCATTATCTTAACAGAGATACAGGAGCTTGACTTCAAGGAGAACAACTTCATGCTAGAAGATGAGGCTGTGGCTATCTAGGGAAAGCCATTCTATAGTCTTCTAATCATGTCCAGTATCTCTAACCCACAGGCTACATTTTGATCTCCATCTTTCCTGTCCACCTCAATTACTCTCTTTTAGAGTGCATTTGGGGAAAGCTTCTAAACCCCTAATAGACTGGGGCTCTATCCCTCTTGATGAATTTCACAACCCAGCCAAACAACCTGCCTTTCCACCCATTATTTTCTATTTCACCTTTCCCAAGTAGTGCAGGCCAATGGAAAGACTATTAAACAGGAAATTCAGACATGTGGATTTAGTTCTGACACCTTAACTAACTACATGACTTCAGGAGAGTCATCTGATCTTTCTGAGTCTTGGTGTCTTTATTTGTAAAATGGCAGCATTAAAGGAAATAAACGCAAACATTTCTGACAGCTTTAGTATTCTGGGAACTGCTTATAGCTCAAGACTATTGCAAGAGAGAGGATGTCAGAGATTATGAAGTCCCTGGAAGATATGCCTTAAAATTCTCTTAATTATGGTGTCTAACAAATTCTGAGTCCCCAACAAATAATCAAATGGTAAGGGCAAGAATCCCAGCACTATTTAATGCCCTGCAAGTTGCTGTGAAATACTAATGCCAAGTACTAGTGATGGTACTTGAATTACTGTACATACTCAGGTAATTACTATATGCAATTCGAAACATGCAACAGCATGTACACTGTAACAATAAGGATGACAATACAGTTGATAAGAATTTAGACTTGCAAAAGACTATTTCACTTAGTTTCAAAGTGTTTCATAAACATTGGCTCATCTATTTTCTGAATACCCAACAACGCAAGGTATAGCTGAAGATGGAGAAAGGGAGGGAGTGAAGTGTATATCTACACTTTGGAGCTGGGTAATTCAGGCCCTGACAAAAGTACTGATTTCCCCTGGGTGACACAAAGCCAGAAACAGACCTGGAAACATGGACCCAGTTTCCGGGTATGCAGCCTGCTGCTCAGAACACAAGCCTACCCCTGCTCTCCAATTTATAGTATGAAGTTTATGACATGGCATTACCCAGGCACTTTAGGGTGTCAATTTCTTTTACAATTTTATAAAATATCATTTGGAAAGAGAAAGAAATTTATGCCTGTGCACTACGAGCTCTCCTGCCTGCCCACCCTCTTGGGATAAGAGTTGGTTTCACCTGAACAGAGTTGCAAATACGAGGCACACATTCAGGGCTGTGAAAGCCGTAGGGTTTGTTTTTAATTTAAAGAACAACTGATTTGGCTACACATTTTAAGCAGGCACTGTATAATATAATTCACTGAATTTACTCAAACAGGAACAAGTTATGCCATCCTAATACTGTCTAGAAACCAGATGCATAGTTACTGTTTTTCTTTCCTTTTTTCCACCTCTTGCTGCACAAAATTAGTTCCTCGGATACTGAGATTCTAGAGGCTCATTGTCTTGCAAAATATTCTGGTGCCTCATGATGATCTACTACAATAAGCCTCCATTGCTACAGCAAAACACAGATAAAAATGTGAAAATGTATGTATGCATGTACACAAAATAAAATATATATGTGATACGTGAAAGAGAATCATAAATACAAAGAGGAGCCAGGTAGGGAAGCGAGAAGATCACTTCCTGTCCCATCATGTGAACTGAGAACTAGAACGGATGCTCATTAAAGTAGTTTACCAGGACTCTGATTTGTTCTGTGATTAAGAAGTATCGGTTGGAGGAGATTGGTGAGGGAAATCAATAAACCTGTCTTCATTCTTAATTCTTCTTTAATGTCTCTGTCTCCACAGGACAGCTGAATCAGAGATGTAGAGTCAATCTTTATCCACCAGGGGCTGCACTTTCGGGAAACAAAACAAAACAAAACAAAACAATGATGGTTTGGGCAACAACAGATAAAACAGGTTAGCACACAGTTCTCTCTGTCCACCAATTCTCAACTTCTGTTCAAGTGTTGCCATGTTTCTGGCCAAAAGATGTGACAGGGAGGAGACATGGAGGGAAGAGGGAGTCATGGAGAAAGTGACTCCTTGATTTTAAAATTAGATGATTGTGGAAAGCATCTAACATGGTCTTTCACAACAAGCACACTATCCATGTTATAGCCACATCTTCATCTTTCTCTACAATTTAAGCTATGAGGAATTCTTACCTAAAGTTCATCAGGGCTATCATCTGAGGCTCATAGTAATGGGGTCCACCTTCCTCCCTTGAGGTCTCCCAGGTTCAACCTTTCTGGTAGTTGCCCTCCAGGACATATATGCAGTGTCAGAAGACGTTTCTGATCGTCATAGCTAGGGGGAGGAGTACTACTGGCATCTAGTGGATAGAGGCTAGGGATGCTGCTAAACCTCTAAATAGTGTACAGGACAACCCCAACAGCAAAAAATTATCCAGCTCAAAATGTGACTAGTGCGGAGACTGAGAAATCCTTCTCTGTAGTGATGGGAATACCTTGACACTGCCACCCAAGTGGCTGGTGACATAGCTCACTGAACTCTGAATTCTTGACCCAGAATTACTTTAACAATCTCAAATGCAGAATGCCTCCTGCTTCACAATGTGTATGTTACTAAGTATAGGGTCATGCTTGCTGTCGATCTTCTCAAAAAGAGTTGGAGGTGGTTGATTCAGAGGACTAGGAAGGGGCTAGGATGGTGGAAAAGAGCTGACTTTTTTGTTGTTGTTCTAAGTCTTCTGTGCCTATAACTTTTTAAGTTGTTTGTATGCCACAGGCTGTTACATGTTCTTTAAAACCTGTTGCTTCTACTTCCTGGACACATAGACTATATTCTCCAACCTCCTTTGCAGCTGGATAACCACATGATTGAGTCCTAGCCAATGGAATGTGAGAGAAAGTGATAGAAGCATTTCCAGGCCTGGCTCATAAAAATTTATCACATGATCTTTTACCCTCTCTTCCCCTGGCTCCTGACCATTCACCAAGGCTTCAGCAACAGAATCCAAGGCTAAAAGGGATGGTGATTCCACCAGGTAGCAGGAGCCTTGGTCCCTAAAAGACCATATTGAGGACAACTTGCTAACCAGCAACATTTGCATTGGACTTTACGTGAATAAGAAATAAAATAAGCCACTGAGAATTTGGGATTGCTATAGCATCTAGTAGAACTTGGCCTAAATTAATATAATATGCATGTGTTATTTTAACAATTGTAACTCAAATATAAATGATTAAAAGTTGTTTTTAAAATGTTTATTTTAGACTTTCTATAAAATGCCACTGAAATTTCTTTTTCTAATGTAAACTGATAAATGTCACTTTCTACTTTAAAGCACTTCAGTGGCTTCCTGTTGCATTTAGTATAAAATTTTATAATTCTTATCATGATTCACATGCCCTGCGCAATGGCAAAAGAACAGTTCTTGAGGTAGATTAACAGGAGGGTGTTGTTAAATGGATGAGCTTTGCCTCCTACTATGGGTGTGAAAGGCTTAGTTACCCCTTTCCATACTGTTAGCAGCTAGAGTATAGGCTCAGACAATCTAACATTCTTACTCAAGATTTTAAATCTTAAGGAAGTAAAGCAAAGAGGGATGGTGAGCAATTTTTCAGGGTGATAGCCTTGAGCATGGGGCTACAGTGACACCAGATGCCCAGGACATAATGGCAGTGGCATGCATTACCTAAACTGTTCCTGCAATAGGACCTCATCTGTGCCGCTCTGCTGCCTAGCCTCCTTTAGATCTTGCTTTTTTCTGAACTTAAACTTGATTGTTAAGCTTCCTATTGATTCTGTGAGCAACTATAAATTCCTTTTCTGCTTAAGTTATTGCTTGCAAGCAAAACCCTTGAGTGATAGATTATCTGCCCTCACTCTGAGGAACGTTAAGCCCCACGAAGGCAGGAACAATGTCTGTTTTGTTCCACATTATATCCCCACCCTGATACATAGTGTCTAGTACATAACAGAAGCTGATTAAAATACTTTTTTTTTTAATGAATGAATGAAGATAGGAGAACATCAGGCAAAATTTACACATCAGCATCAGTCCCCAAGGTACAGACCATTCTTCCACTTCAAAAATCAAGATTTATAAAGTAGGAGGCCAGGCGTATAAGGAAGGTAGAGCTGAAGTGGAGAGAAGCTGACACTTGTGTGATGAGAGGAAGGTACGGGGGAGGGGGACAGTGTTGTTTAAAAGTTATAGGGAAGATGGAAAACCGACTTTAATTCTATTGCCTCCTGCTGGACAGGAAGAGTAGTGCAGTAACTGAAGCTTTCGCTTAACTGACAACTGTTTCTCCTTCCCAAGTTCTCTAGCATGTGACTGCTTCTAAAAATGTAAAAGCATGGTGTTGGAGTCAGAAAATATCCTGAAGGTTCCCATCTTGAAGAGTGTGATTCCACCTCTCTAACTCTCAGCATCCTGGTTCCAACCACTTCAACCCGACAAATTGGTTTTCAGAATCCAATAAAATAATTTATTTTATAACACTTCACACAAATTAATAGAGCATTATATGAATGAATAGAAAGATCATTATAGGCACAATTCACCTTTGGAATGGCAACAGAAATTTCAAAGGAGCACCTCCATCTTCACAGAAAGTGCCATGTCTTTCTAAAAGGTGGGCTGCAAATCCAGTTTATGTTGTAATGATGCTTTCTCTTCCACAGGTAGAAATTAGCTATTCTTGTTAGAACTGCTACGCAAAAACATAAATATGTTGTTTTATGGACGTCTCATTAAGAGAATGGGAGTAGAATCAGTGAGGAAAGAAATTCAAATGAGATTTAGATGGTGAAAATTTTTGTGGAAATCTCAGAGAAGCACTGTGTATACTTGGCGCAGTCTGGTACAGTGGAGCTGACTTCAGGTTTTCTGGAGAACCCCATGCCCACTCCTCTTCATTCCAGAGCATGCCCCTGCATGTTCTCATGAGGCATCATAATCACTGCAGACAGAAGCTACTTCTGATTTAAACTTCTCATGGAAGACAACAGGGACTTTAAGTAGCAAAGCCAAACTTTGTGTCTCCTGCTGCAGAGAGGTCGAGAAGCACCAGGAATGCCAGCCTACACTCTCAGGCAGAGCAGGAAGCCAGCCTATGCTCTGCAGTTCGGTCTCGAGAATGTTGAGATTGCTACTGCTTAGACAAGTGAACAAACTCTCCATCTGATGGCCTATGCCCAAAGCTCATTTATAAGGTTTGATCAATTATATCATTGAACATGAACTTAAATTTTCACTCCCTTCAAAATGTAAAAGCCCCAAGCGTGGAAAATGTTTTGTGCAGGGCAATATGAAAAAAAATGCACAAGAGGGTGACTCAGGGGAATCTTGGTTCTAATTCTGGCTCTGTCACTAAACTAACTTGGTCAAGAACCATAACCACCTGAAAGTCATTTTCCTCAGCTGCAAAATAACAGTGTTGGAATAAAATGGGTGAATGTCAAAGACATTGCACCAGTAAACTTCTTCCTAAGTCAACCTTTAATTCTTCGTGAATATTCAATAGATAAAAATGTGTAAGATGGGAAGTAGCACTCTGCTTGGAGCACAGGGTGGTGATTGGGAACCAGGAAAAGGCTCTCTGTAGAGACACTGTGAAAAGCAAGGGGCAAGCTGATTTCAGCACTAAACTCCAGGGAGCTCTAACACTGAAAACCTGTTTTGTTTATAAAGAGGGCCGGAAGGTATCGAGTGAAGAGAAGAGAAAAGAGGAAAAACACAAGTTTGGGGAAGGCATGATTTATCGCATTCACAACTGAACCTAACGTGGGTTCTGGATGCTACTTAAAAGATAGTGGTTTGGAATCCTGGACATTGAAGGTGGACAAATGTTGACCCATTAGCAGGGATACAGAAAGTGAGCATCCTGCTAACCCCCTGAGGCTGACTGGGCAATCCGATAAGAGATTTCTATGACATTTGCAGTGACTTGTAAGTCTCTGTGTGTCTCATTCAATGACTGCTCTGGCCCAACCTTCTGAATTTGCAGCAGGAGCCCACTGGCTGTAGATCAGTGGCTCTGCTAGTGGAGAGTAAATTCCTCACACTCTACTCTGCAGGCAGAATCGGGGTGGGGGGGCAAGACAGGGAGAACCAAGTTGGATGCAAATGGCCAGAGACTTGCCTCTCGCCATAGACTCCACATAAATCACCATCAAGGAAGCGACTCTCTTCAAAAGTATGGGCATACTTATTAAACCATCACTAAAGGGAAAAAAAAAGAACAAGGCAAAAAAAAAAAAGGAACCTCTACTTCCTGAAACGTGTCGTAAGTTTGGAGACCCAGATTTAAAACCATATCCTTGGACTAAGTTTAAATCTAGCCAAACATGATATTTCCATTCGAAAATTTCAACCTGCTGGAGAAAGAAGTTCTTACTTCAGAAACTCAAATGCACTGATTAAAAGTGAGTGCCACAAACACACACTCCAACATCATCAAGAGCGAGTCAGAAGCCACACCAGAGTTAACAGAAAACTCTGTGGAGGAGAGTCAGAGTCGCCACTGAAACAAAAGCGCTGGTTCTGAATGCCAGCTCAGCAGGCAGCTCTCGCCTTTTCAATGGGACTTGCTCTTTGATGTGTGTTTTTTAACCGCAACTTTCATGTGGTGATGGAAGAAGCTAAGAGCGAGGTGGTAGCATTATGTGAAGACCAATGCTTTCAAATGCCCTTTGCCCTTCAACAGCACCAGGCAGACAAAGAAGAATCACATAGCCGGAGAAGCCTACCTGTTTTTTAAAGAATATCTGTGCTAGCAATATCTAAAAGGGTGAGAAGGAGCATGCTCTTCTATGACAGAAAAAAAAAATTGGTGGGGCCACTTACACAGATAGATATTGCTTAAATAAGAGTCCACTTACAGCTTCACTTGGATCATAACCCAAATTAAAATTATTTGTGTCCAATTAGTTTAAATCAAACATCCTTGTGTGTGGCAAGTCTTTCACACATTTATTTTCAGCAGCAGCAGAACGAAGCAGCAGTAGACCTAACAGGACCTGGAGCCTCGGGAAACTAAACAGGTGTGTCTTGTTTTACATAATACATACATTCCTGGGAAAGCTGAGTGGAAGTGAAACAATATTTTTATATATAAGGGGCATGCTATTTTAAAAGCATGTCACTGAAAACTCTATTTTTTGACGGGTAAACAGAGCTCTTCCTTCTTCTGGGTTTGCCTAATGAGGTTGCTTTAACGTGAAGGTTTGAGCCCGCTGTTTGGGGCTCTCTTAGAGCGGCGAGTTACTATGGGGGTCAGCTTACCCAAAAAGGCCACAAGAAGAAGCCAGAAATGCACCTAATATCATTATGTAGGAATAGGCAACTAGAAAACAGAAACTCTTAGCTGCTCCCTGGAACCGCAGATTACAGGAACTTTCCAGAACTAGGATGGGGGCTGATTGTTCTCAGGAACAGTGATAGAGGGAGGAGGACTGTGTCCACAGAGCAGGATGGGATGTTATCTGGGGCCATGCTTCCTCATAGCCCATGTTCCACTGAAAGCCAAGGCTTCAGAAGGCAGTGGTCAAATGTGGTCACCTTAGCCGGCACGAGGGAAGCAGAGACAGAGCAAAGAGCCTCTCACGTCTTCCAGAGGCACCAAAGCTGGAAACCATCTGGTCAGAGCCTGGCTGGGAGAAATGTTAACTAAGTGGGGAGGAAGTAAGATGAGGGAGAAGAAAAGGAAGGACAGGAGAAGGGGAGATAAAGAAGCAGGATGCTTCAATATACCATGGTAAAGGCTACAGAGACATGACTAAATTCATGATTTTTTAAAGGATTAGTTGAATATGAATTCATTAACAAATTCCAGGATGTTGTTATCAAATGTCTGCTCACATATTCTGCACTATACCCCATCCTTTAAAACTTGATGAACATATTTTCAGAATAAATAAAAGGAAATACTACTTTTTACAGAAAGCAGCAAATTGAGTTGCCAAGAAGTGGCTAAAAGTTGAAAAATATATTTTTAATATTTCCGAATTGTTTAGAATTTCCATTAAGCCATTCTGTTATTTGGGTTTTAAGGGACTTTACAGATGTTTGGAGCACACTTCCATTCCCTTGATGGCAACGGCCTTATACCCTACAAGCCCCGATAATGGCATCAATCTCACTATACTACAGCAGTGTTTACAGGTGTTTACAGGTCTCGCTCATGCAGCACTAAAAACTGGCTTTTGCCCACCCTCCAGGCCTTTACTTGTCTCCACCAGCCCCACAAGGGAAATGACTGAACGGTCCACATTCTGTTGTTACCTCAAACCCACACAGCAGCTGCTTTTTCACCTGGGGTGCGTTTTCTCTCCCTTCGGCCTCTGGCCACTCTGACCTCACCTCTGAAATGCTGCTCAGCTTTCGCCTCTCCTAGGATGCGCTCCCTGACTCCCTCCTCCCAAAGGACTCTCTCCTGTACATCTGCACTCAGCACGCAGAACTTACTTTCACCCAGTACCCATCAAGAGAAGTGACAGCTACCCGTTTACACTTCCATCCCTTTCCAGCCTGTGAGCTCTCTGAGGGAAAGGAGTGGCTCTTTGTCTATGAAGCCCCAGTGCCTGTCACAGGGCCAGGCGCACCCTCACTTGCTATTGCTCGAACACGTTGCCACAGAGGCGCTCCCCCACTGCATCCTTTTGTTTCCCTGCCGGGGGCACTGACTGACCCAAGCTGACATGTTTTATGGCCTCAAAGCATCAGTCCAGCAGTGTGACAGGTTTTCCTGTCTCCTTTGCACATGTCTTAGCGGCTGTGCTCTGAAGGAGGTAGCACTAAGTATGATAGAAAATTACCCCACCGCCTGCATAAATGAAATGTCTGTATGAGCTTTATTTTAAGTAAAGTTACACAAAACTGGAGAGAGGATTTCTTGTGATTGAGTAAGGATGACCTGGGAGAACTTCATTTTATGTTGAGTCTATACTTGTGAAATACTTGTTTAGTGTGTTAGTTTGGGTTCTCTGAGAAGCATATGCCAAAATGGGCTTAAATGAGAAAGAGATTTAAAGGGGAAACGTCTGTGGAAGGAGGACAAAGGGCAGCGAGAGCCTTCAGACCACTGTGCAGGTCTGACCTTGAGAAGGAGAGTGGGAAAGAACAAAGATCATAGAATTTCCACTGCAGCACAGTTCCAATAAAGGTTCAAGCAGGCCAGTGGGGAGTCTGTCTGTCTGTCTCTCTCCCTGCCCCTCCCTGCCCATCTTTCTCTCTGTCTATTACCTTGCATCTGTGTTTAGCATTATAGATTGTTTATGACCTCAGAAAGAGGGTGTTGCTGTTATGAAAGCCATCATTAAGTACAGTGCACCTTGCTTTAAGTCATCGCCAAGGGGAAAGACGCCCATTCTATGGCAAGCCTTGGTCTTGAGCCTTCCTTGGAGCTTGGAGTGGGCTGGCTGAGCGATAAGAAGCACATTTACTGAGTAGTAACAGGTGCCACGTACAGTCCTAAACCCTCTGCGAGTTAACTCATTTTCCTTATGAGAATCCCTTAGGGTAGGTACTGAATAGTCTCCATTTAGAGATGAAGAAATTGAAGCCCAGATTGTTCAAGTTACTTGTTCACGGTCATAAAAGTAGTAAGTGGCAGAAGAGAATTCAAAATTGGTCCATGCTAGTAACTGCATTTGATAGTAACCTAGGCAGAGATGCTGTGTGAGGCAGAGGGACCCAGTACCACTGCAACACGTAAGGCTCAGGAAGCTGGCACAAAAAGGGGAGGCATCAGGAATTGTTCTGTGGCCATGACAGATTGTCAGGACCCATCAAAGTGGGAGAGTCTTTCCCCACAGAGAAGTGGGAGAAAAATAGGAGTCAAAGGAAAAGCCCGTGCGAACTGGGCCCTTGTGGTTGTCATGGGGGGAAAGGCCATAGTTCGATGGGTAGATGGACATCCAGGGACTCACTGGTGTACTGTAGGGTCCTTTCAAACACACATAGTGAAGCTACCAGGAAAAAGTGGATATTCTCTCTCTGTTCAATGACCATCTTCTGGCTAAAGGGCACTAAAACACTGAAAACCCTTGCATTAGCCAAAGTAGTCAACGCTTATGGACAACAGATCTTAAAGATACTGGGCACCTCTGAACATAAGTCTCCCTCAAGCTTCTTTGTGTCTCATCCTCATCCTCCATCCATGGACTTAAAAGAAAGCTCTCCTTAAAGTATTCAGAATGATTGTTAAACACTTTGAAATGACTAGGCCTTTCTGTGCTCCCTGTCCCTATCATAGTTCCTATTCCGACATGGCACCTCCATGGAACCCTGGGGTAGGGTAAGTACAATATGATATGTTTTTTCAGGGGACAAAGGGTGCTAACTATCTAAAAGTACACTGCCTACTCAGGGTACATTGTGCATTCTAAAAACATATAAGTGCTCTTCTGCCTTCATGAAGAAGTTAAAAGCAAGAAAGTGGATTAAATGGACAAACAACAGCCTACTTCAGATTTAGATATTGCATTGTCTTCAGCAAAGTGTTTTTAATGTTCTTGAAGCTTGCAAATAATGAAAAGGGTATCCCCCCATTGAAATCCAAGTAAATATGCTGTAATTGGTTTAGAGTGCCTTTAATACTAGTGTTCTCGGGTTTTAAAACTCTTTTTTCCAAGTTTCAATAACATGTTCTTGAAAGATATACTCTCTAAGTAATTCTTTGTCCTCAGGAAGACACTTAAATCACTTTTCTAAACTGATGGTCTGGCATCCTTCCAAAACTGATTTAGAAGCTATGGCTCACACCCCATGTCTGAGTCTTCTAACCTTGGCACATTCCTAAATCCCATGAATAGGGTTGGCAGTTGGGTAGAATGGCTATAAAAAGAGAGAGAGCTGCATGTATGTAGCTCTGTTTAGCAAATTTTGCTTTTATGAAAATCCTAGAGAGTCAGGAAGACTGTGCCAAGATACCTACAAGATCTCAGTAACCTGTTGGACCACTCCATATGTCATAACACACTCAAAATAACTTGAATGTGTATAGTGCTTTATAGTTTGCAAACACTTTTATATTCATTATCTCATTTGATGAATATAATAATCCTGGGAAATACGCAGAGCAAATATTACTGTCCCCATTTGACGGATAAAGACACTGAGGCACAGAGGGAGTTCCGTCCAAGGTTACCCATCTAATTAGTGCCTGAGCTGAAAAACAAACTCAGGCTCCTGGCAGTGGGTGTGGTTCTCTTTTCATTACAACACGCTGCCTCCTCAGAAGCCTTTGGCTCCAGTCCATCAGTTTCCCATCTGCTTCTGATGATGGTTATACTGCTCCTAGTGCTGGTCATACCAGGCCAAAGTGAAGAGACTGTGAGGAAAGCCACCTCCAAGTAAAAGTCATTGACAGATATATCAGTAGAGGAAAAAGTCTCTTTCTGCACAACAACTTCAAATTCTAGTGCAAGCACTTATCATTTTCACTAATGTGCAATTGCTCTCAGAGCTCTTTGGAGTTAGAGGTTTGCTTTGCCTACTGTGAGGAAGGCATCCACCAAACTAAATTGGGCCCTCAGGCATGCACCCAGCTTTCTCAGAAGCCAATACTGTTTAGATGGAGTCCTCCCATGCACATCTCCCAGGATGGTTTTAGACAGCCTATGAGTATACTTTATTTCCTTTAAAACAAGTAACCTAGAAAATGAAATAACACATATTAGATTAAGCTCTGTCCCATTTGGCTAATTCAGAAGTTAATGGAAGGTCTCTTTCGGTCACTGGTATTGGCAGAGACACATTTAGTGAAACTCTCGAGGGAACCTCACACAGGTACAGTAGCAGCTCTTTCCTGTAAATTAAGAATGGCACTTAGAGGCAGCTTTTTCCATTCTAAGAGGGTGCCATTCAAGTTTCTCTTGTCAAAGTCCCTGTTTACCAAACTCTCCCCAAAATAAAAAATGAGAGAGATTGGGGAGTTGAGGAAAAGAAAAGAAGAAAGAGAACAATAGAAGAAGTGGGCCAGGGAGTGGGGAGACTTTTGAAATGGGTGTGACACAGGGTGAAATGAGAACTGGCCACATCACTAACAAATACCATAGAGACACCCACTGTGCTTAAGGTTTATCATAACTAACAATTAATGTCACCTCTTTGAACCACATGCAGTGCCTAGCACATGGACTGTCTATATTAGAAATTTAATACAGAACACTGATTTATAATTGTTCCTTGAAGTGAATACTAACTTAAA
This sequence comes from Eidolon dupreanum, assembly GCA_028627145.1. NCBI lineage: Eukaryota > Metazoa > Chordata > Mammalia > Chiroptera > Pteropodidae > Eidolon > Eidolon dupreanum. Next base: position 71,443,063 of record CM053515.1, read on the forward strand.
AATAGTATTAGCAATAAAAAAGTAAAACTTGACTATTTCATGACTTTCACCCCAGTCCCTATATTCAAGCAAATATATCCAGAATCAAATCATTTCCTGAAAACACATTCTGTATAATCATTTCTGTGATCTTCTATTCTGTCACAGAATTGATGAAGCTATTCCACCTGCCTCCCACTTTTCTGGGAGTGAGTCTCCTTTTGATAAAGAATAAAAAATGCAATGACCTCTTCACCTCCTTCTCAAATGCATACTGAGCCTGCCCACCATGATGAGAAGACTATTCATGTTATGAACTGTTGAATCTTTTTATTTCATATTTTTGTATCTATATTTATAAGTAGAGGAGGTCTGTAGATTTTTTTATTGTATTATATTTCTATCTCTCTGTTTTTTTTTTTTTTTGTATCAGAGAGATGTTAACATCATAAAATTAGGTAGTGTTTAATATCTTTCTATATTTAGGACCAATTTAAGATTAATTGGCCTTTGAAAGTCCCAGGATTTATTTTAGAACTAATACTTTGAATACTATCATCACTTTTTAAAATCTTCTTTAGTAAGTTATTTACTTGGTTTTATCTTTGGCTATTGCTCTCTTTGTTTATAATTATTCTCAAATAATTTTGGTAATTTATATTTTTCATACATATTGTATATTTTATAATAGCTAAATATGTAATTTATATATTTTCATTTCACTGAGGTTTTCAAACTTATTAGAACATAACTTTGCACAACTCTCATAATTTTAACTGTCCCTGAATCTATTCTATAATTCATGCTCCCATTTATAATTTTATTTGTAATTCTCCACTTTATTAAAACTGACAAGATTTTATCAAACAATAAAATAAATTACAAAATAAATTAACAATTTATTGTTAGATATAAATGTATAATAATATTTAAATATGAATTATAGAATAAATATTATATTATAGTATAGAAATAAAATAATTTTTCCTAATACCTAGAGATTGAGTAATCACTATTTTTAGGTGTCTGATTTTTTTATTGTTATTTTTATCTTTATTATTGAATTCCTCTTGGTGTTATGCTTGTTTAAAAGTTTAATTTCCAGAATCTTAATTCATGTAGTTAGTTAACCTTTATTTCCCCCACAGAAATACAATATTTAAGGCTATTGCTTCACCTTTGAGTATAGCTTTGGCTAACTGTCATGAGTTTTGATATGTAGCATTCTGATATCTATTGCTTACTGAATTATACAGAATTTTATTTTTATATCTGTTGAGCCATAAATTAGGTTAGATTCTCTGAAAATACAAAAATAACCTTTTTAAAACACTATATAATAGGCAGAAGAAAAAATAACCATTTATTCTTAATAACATTGATTCCAACTAAGAGGAGGACACTTTTTGCCATTATCTGTTACTTATTAGCATCTCAGGTTTTAGTCAGGTAGTTTTCAGTTCTTTCTGTATGTACATTGACATATTTTCATACTTTGATTACCTGGGAGTTTGGGACTAAGTTCTACAGTATAGAAACTAAGACTTCAAAGAGAATTTTCAGTGTCTAATGAATTAATTTAAAAACCTAATGAAAACAAAAAATGGAACAACAATTTTCCCACATTCTTGCAATAAGGAAGGGCAAGGTTGTTTTAAATAGATGAATGCAGAAAAGAGCAGCAGAAAAAAAAAGGAAAAGTAAAATGAGAGTCTCTTTTCTCTGTGGGCAATTATGCCCAAGTGATATAACACAACTGCAAAATGGGTTCATAAAAACTATATGGGTTTCTACATGTTTTTTTGTTCTGCCTTCCTTTCTTTCATTTCCTGTTTTCCTTCCCTTTCTTTCCTCCCTCCATTCATTCCTTCTTCAACAGTGTTCACGAACCATTCTTTGGTGAAGATGGTGGACATCATTGACTGGATTTGGGGTCTAATTTATGTAAAAGAATCAGCTGTGTCCACTCACCTTATGCTCACACTCTGCCACTATTTTGGTCCTCAAAAGTAGTGTCTCCATTATTCCTTACACAGAATGGAATCTCCAATAAGTTCTCCTTTTCTCAGCATAAATTCCCTGTCTTAACAGCACACTCACAATCCAACTAGGAAGCAAGTTATCTTTCTTCCACTTCATTTGAAGATGATTGTTATAAAACATCAAAAGTTAGTATAAACTTTCTTTCAAACTTCTGGAGCATAACTTTCTACAATTCTCTTATAATTTTTACTGTCCCTGCATCTGTTCTAAAATTCATGCTCCCATTTCTATGGGAATGGCAGGTTTTTAAAAAATATATTCCTTCCAAGTTTTAAAAATCTTGGAAGGAATATTAACAATAAGCTAGTAACAGGAAATGGCTTAACTACAAAGCCAGGGAGTCAAATGCCTTTCAGGTACCAAAGTGACTATTGAGGAACAGAACTCCAGCGAAAGTAATGCAGAGTGATTGGTAAAAAGCAGGGAACCAATCATACAGCTGCTTCAACCACAGGGCTCTAGAATTGGCTGGCACCTCACAATATTAACATTCATAACTGTAGATAGGTGTGAAGTAGCCTAAGCCTTATGGGAGAGTAATGAACCCAATTTTACAAACAGAGACGATGAACATTAGAGAGATAAAATAAACTTACTCAAATAACAGGGCTGTGATTTGTGTCTAGGTCTTCTGCTCACAAACCACCTTACCACATCACAACTGCACCTGCTGACTTTTAAGAATCTGCTCCACCAGAAAACAGATCATTTTCCCATCCCTCATGCAGATGCATTGCTCTGCCTCTAGACCTTTGGTCTAGCTGCTGCAGACTCTGGAATGTTCTCTCCACACTATGCCATGTGTCTAAATTCCACACATTTTTCAGGGAGGAGGCCCAGTCTCATCTCTGCTACAGATCTTTCCATATAACTTTGAACTCTTCTGCTCTTCCCTCACTATGGTACTTACTTGGCAATGATCCACACATTTGGCATATGATTGCAAGGGGCTTGAGGGCCAGCATTGCAGGCTTCCTACAGAGTGTGGATACAGTGTATCAATGAAGATTTTAGTCATTAAAGAGCAACATGTGAGGAGAAAAGAGGACATTAAAAATAAAATAAACCAAGAAGAAGCCACTGACTACCGCCTGTCAGCTAAGAAAGCCCATCTGGTAGAAATGCTGAGGAGACTGTTCAGGGGCAAATATTCCAAGACACTATCCTCTCTTAAAAATTCACTTCTACTAAATCACTGTATAAAATTCCAACACTTACAGTTATACCCTTATCTCACAATGTATTGCCTATTGCCAATAAAAAACTTCCCTCAATGATTATTTCCAAATATCTAGTAGCTTCCCATCAATTAGTTGGTTTTTGAGGATTTAACGTGAATTTTTTACTAGAATCTGAAACTTCCTTTCAGATGATTTTTTTCATTGTACTCTGAATTTTCCAATTTTATGTACATGTTTCAATCAATATTTTCATACTTTCATAATGTTTTATGAACTACATTATTTTTCTGATTTTTCTCCCATGGGAAAAGGACAGTCTCTCTTGTACTTTTAAACTATCCACAACACACATAAGTAACATGGGGTATTGAGTTTATTTCCTTTTTCTCTGAATAAAAGAAGTAAATGTTCCCCAATTTTCTAAAAATTGCAATTGCCACACAGGCATAGCCAGATATGTTTTTACACACCATTAAGGGAGCCACCTGTCTGTTTTTGCTCCCCAAACCTGTCCCAATTATTATTTTATTATTATATGAAATACATTTATTTTGAGGAATTTCTGACATCTTTCTAGTTCAGATTGTTCTTTTTCCACATCCGGGCCTAGTTAGTAGGCAGGAAATCTAATTCCCTAGGAAGTATATTATCTGAAATTTGTAATCTGTATATGCCACAATGTTTAATTTTTTTCTAAATTTTCCCTTGCCTTCTTTGTCGATACCTATTTTTAAAAGTCATTATTGCCTTCCAGCTGTCTAAATTTTCTTCTCATTTTTCTCTTAAAAACTGACTTTAAAGCAGGAGGTCAATATCACAGCTATCATTAATTTCACACCCTCTTCTTCTCATTTATCCACTGGTCCTTTTTCTCTTGAGGATCACTTTTTTCCTTGATACATTTATAAAAGACCTCCTTACTTCATCTAACCTCCTTTTTACTAGCAATATCTCATTTCCCACTTTTGTGCTCCTTACCTTTTCTTTGCTAACTTTAAGTTGTTCTGTCTTTTTTTATATAGTTCCTGCCTTCTCCAGTTCCAGGGCAATTGTCCTGTTATGCACAGATCTTGAGCAGCCATTGGGGATGGCAGACTGTATTTTTACTAGAATTCCAGAGGCAGAGAGACCCCGCTCAGTTTTCTCACTGTGACGGTGCAACAGAGGCTTTTGCACTTTAATTACATTGTCTTAGGCTACTTCACACCTATCTACAATTATGAATGTTAATACTTACTCCCATGGAATCATACATATTAAATTTCCTCCCAATGTGTTTTTCAACTAGGAATAGTACCTTGTAGTGTTGTTATCAATGATCACATTTCTAAATAGGCAGTGGAGAGAATGGAAATGATTTACTCTATTAGGGTGAGGTCATTTGCATACTGTTAAGTGATTTGCATGCTGGCAGATCATAGAACTGTGTTTCAGAGGCTTCCCCATGCTTCTCCCTTTTATAACAACATCTCACTTATTTTGCTCACTATAAAACTGTCCTTTATCTTTCTCTCTTACACCATCCTCTCCTACTATAGAATAAAACACACTACCACAAGCATGACATTGCAAGACAGTCTCTATCTTCTGGGCTAATGTTCTCTTTGGCATAATTCATCATCCTTTCTAATATTTCAGGGCTAGTGACAATGGTGACTCCCCTAATATCTGAATGAAGTCCTTCGTAAATATTTTGCTGAATGATTGATATCTTCTCTAGTTATTTTTCTCACACCTCTTCCCCTCTGCGTATAACAGATGGGAGTCCATCATCAGAAGCAGATGTTGTGGAAAAGGTATCAGGAGCCCAGAAGCCCTGTTCCAGCTCCAGCTCTCCCATTAACTACCTCTGTGGTCTCCACTAGTCACTTAACCTCTCTGGGCTCCATTTCCATGTCTGTAAATTGAAGATGAAAATGCCTTCTTCAAATGTGTACTGGAGTGTTCAGAAAAGATACATACAAGAGGCTTCCTAATACAAAGTAGTTTGAAAGGTAGATTTTTCATTCCTCTTAGCTAAATCATGTTAACTTTTCAAAATCAGATGAAATACAAATTATTTCCTGCTTCACCTATTTCCTTTATTAGTTTTTCATAATAATAAACAAACACACACACTTCTAGGAAAGTCAGTTACATTTTGAGAAACCGCTCATGGTAAATCATCAGACACTGAACAAAAGGTTAATTTTAACCACTCCCATCTCCATTCCTATCCATGTCTCATTAGCAACCACATTCTCCACCTTTATTTATATAACTGAGGGACCCTGCAGGGAGAAGGAGGGCTCTTGTTTGATTTTTGAGTGAACTTCATTCATTGAAGTAAGGTGTCAGGGCTGCCGGTGGATCTGGAAAGCATTTTGGAAGTAAGAAGCAGACAAATGTAAATCTTTTAAACCCCTATGATAAGCAAACTCTCCTCAGTTCAACATATAAATATAAACACTAAATCAAATCAGATGCTTATACATTTTTTAATCCCATCATAAAACATTTTGTTTTGACAGTTTGGTAATGTAAAGTAAAAACACCGACAGCAAAAAGAATCAGCATCTTTGCCTGCCTACTACCTGAAAGTCTTCCCTGTATATAAATAGCAAAAAAAAAAAAAAAAAAAGTATGTTTATGTAAAGGGAAATACTGATTTAAATTACTAGAACTGATTGCTTCATAGTCTAATTACTTTTCAACTGGCTGTTCCAAATTAAGATGTCATTGATGGCTTTTGGTGATATATTTCATTTTAAGCAAATTTATTCTATAATAGAGTACATCATAATGGAAAGCAGAGTTCCTACTCTTCCCTCCTCTTTGTAGCCTGATATCTTGACAAGTAAATTAAATTTAGCAGTTAAAATGCTTCCATTAGTAATTTTATTAAGTTAATTAAAGAATCTCTCTTTCTGAATTTTAACTACCTTCCTTTCAGAACAATGTTGATTTCTTTTTTCTTTCTTTTAATTTCATGTATTTAGGGACTGTGATATATTCTAGAACCAAACAACAACTCTATTGTTATTATATTTCTGTGGGCAAGAGGATACCAAGCAAATCAAGTAAAAAGAAGAAAGCGCTCAAGAGTCTTTGAAAGAGATGGCCTGTCTCATATCACAGAAGAACTAAGATTGTGATATCTTTTTAAAAAGGAGGAAGTTGAGGAACATAAGAAAGAAAAAGGAAAATATACTCTTTAAGCTATCTGTGTTCTTAGGAAAAGGCAGAACTACTAACTAGTGTTCCACATACATAGAGCATAAATCATAAATAGTTCAAGTAGACCTTAGTTTATAAATGGAAAGAGAACTCCAACTCTTTTTTTCTTACTCAGTAAGTGTACATGTCATGCTGAGCAAGATACTGAAGTTGGTGAAGCACAGGTTAAATGAAATCTTGGGCCCTCTCCAGGGGGTGGCATTTTAAAAGAATCCAAATATTTCTAAGCGATTTAGGGCAAAAAGAATTCTCTCATTGACTATTGCCTGTTTCTTGTGGCTGGTGTTCCTAAACTCAAGAATTATAGAAATTATTTTTAGAAGTCAAAGGGGGAGTAGAGAAAATTTTATTGTATCCTTTCATTTTAAAAATGAAGAAACTGAGGGCCAGGGATAATAGCACCACCAATAATAACAATAACAACTATGAAATCAGTGGCTAATAATTATTGAACTCATCACTGTGAAGTTTCACGTGCATTATCTCATTAAAAATCCCCATGAGGAAGATTCTTCTAATGCCCCAACATTATAGATACAGTAGACTATACCTAACGAAGATTAAGTAACTTGTACAAACTCCGTATGATGCCATAGCCCCGTGTTCATAACTAGGACACATCATTACCTTAGCTGAGTGATGTGGGGTCATGCAACTAGTTAGTGGTTCCCCCAGGACTCAAGCTCACGACACTTGCTTCTCAGATCTGCTGTTTTCAAACTAGAGCATATGAAGAGAACTGAATACCTAGTGCTTGAGTGAGGCTTAGGCATTGAGAAGACCCTATGATTTACTTAAAAAGGAATCCCATTGTCACGGTACCCCATGGAACATTTACTTTATGGATGATATCTTATTAAAGGCTGGACCCCTGAGTTCAGACCCAAAGTTACATTTCATTTGAAATTAGGGTATTCCACCCTTCATTCATTCATTGAAGAAATAAAGGAGATTGAAGAATATGGTCCATGGCAATTACTATTAACACCTCCCACCTTCTTTTATTTTCTAATACCTTGCCCCTCTTGAATAGCTCATTCTGGGAGCTCACATACTTACTGTTTGAGCTCCATCATCCATCTCAAAATCACTCCCACCAACTCCTTGGATCCTCATGCTACGTCCTCACTCAAATATAGTCTCTCACATTCACATCTCAGGTAATACACTTCACCCACTTCTGCCCTTTATCTCTGGGGGACTGAATCCTTTTCCTCACTATGTTCCAAGTCCACTGCTTTTCTCATGAGAATAGGTCACCATAGCTTTTTTGCCTTCCATCCTTTCCTTATTCTGAAGATTCTGTGTCACAAAAGCCCCAAAAAACAAATCTGGCAGCTCACAGATGCTTCCTGACAGGACAAAATGGATGAAGCAATGAAAATATTTAATAGGCCACAAAAGAGAAAAGACAGAGAATTCTCCATATATTCCACCCCCCTTTTTCATATGAGAGAAAGCTAAAATGGCAGATGATGACCCCAAATAATCTTTGTATATTCTAGGGATCCCACCCACTGACTTTTTCTATTTTTAATTCCTCCCCTGCAACATCAAGATAAAAAAGAATTTAGGAGTTTTATTGTATCTTTGCCCATGATTTTATCTCTTGTCATTCTAGAGATGGGTTTTTAAGACAGTGTTCCACAATTTCTGAAGCACAAAAGTTGACAAATGTCCCCACAAGTGTTTATTGTGGAAGTTGTTTCCTTTATAAAGCCTACCCCCACTCCCAAAATGATGTCTTTAGAAAGAATCCAACATTCTGCAATATTTCTATAGTTAATGGCTAGACAGATAGACCCAGGGAAGGAAGAGCCTGGATCATCCAGTATGTTTTGCTAATTAAAAATGATTCTTCCTGCCCTGACCCTCAACTGAGAACGATACTAATTTTAGCCTAGAAGCATATTTTCTATGTACCCAACTGCACAGCAAACATGTTTTCATTAGAAATTTACCTCTTACCTCCTTGATATCCTGCCATTCGCATTCTATCTACTCTTTAGTGAAGATCTTTTTCAATTATTTTGAGGATCTTGTTGTTGTTTTTTTTATGTAGAGTTCAAATCCAGTAGTGAAATCTGTTTCATATTTGTAATCGGTTTTCAGCTCTGGAAGAAGCCCAAATTGGTAAATCCCTGTGAGTGAAAAAGAGAAAGAGAACTTAGTTATGCAACTTGAGCTTATGGAAGATGAGTGAAGATAACTCAAAGGGGAAGAACTTGCAAAAATAAACAATATGTCCTCTCTTCTAACCCCAGAAATTCTAGCGCAGTTTTCAACCTGGAGAGCGATCAGTTAAATGTACAGAACAACAAAATAGCCATAGGGATCATGAAATTATCTGGCAAAAATCTCTATTATTTGTCACATGAAAGGAGGAATGTGTGGTTTTAAAATAAAATACCAGAGAAAGATGTAACAAATTTGATGCAGTAGGTGTAGCCAGTCACAGTTGTGAAAGATTCGATAAGCTTCTTCTTACTTGTCCTTCACCCTGGAGGCTTCTGAAGAGGCATGAATATCTGGCTTAAAGTGAGTGATGCTACTTGAAATGAAAAGCAAGGAGATTGCAAATCACTCTTCTGCACAGGTTTGGAATAAGCTATGGCATGGCTGATGGACAGATTCAGGTATTTAAGTGAGTGTGATTTCCAAGCAACAATCTCTAAACCCTACATTGTCATTGACCTCCATCATACAATTGGACATGTTTATGAAGGCACATGCAGAAGGATGAAATTCACTGGGAAGAATGCTGAAGTCATTTTCTAACACCACGGCAGTATTACTGCAAAATGAAGCCATATTATCCCAATCAGCAATAGAGTCCAGCTTTGCATCCTTTTTCTGCTTAATGGTCTGAGTCCATTCCAGCAGAGAACATTTCTATTTCAGGAATTCAGATATGAGATTGGTTGGAAGAAACCAAATGAGGCAGGTAATCCAACATGTGTGCTCAGGTAAAGATAAGAACCAAGAAAGGACTTGAAGAAATAGTACAGGGCTATACTTTTGTCTTTTCCATTCTTTCCTCTTTCTTTTATTAAAAGAAAAGATATCAGGAAGGTGAAAACTACCCCAAAATATTTTTTTTTCTCTCTGTGATCTGGCCAGAAAGCAAAAGCAAACACTCAATCAGCAGCCTTATAAATCAAACACAATTAGCTATACATGAAATATATGGTCTACAAGTGTATGTCTAATTAAATAACTAAAGGTAATTTGTGAAGGTTGAAAACCTCAATTGCACACTGAAGCTACATCGGTCCGCTCAGATTTCCTGCTTCTTCCTAAGGTCCATGATAGTTACTTCCTCAAAAGTTAAAAGCAGAAATTTGGTAGTTTAGTAGGCACTCCAAAAATGCTTTTTTAATAAATTAAACCAAATGTTTGCATTGAACCTTTCCTTGAACCTTGTCAAAGAGAAAAGCAAAACACTACTAACAAAGCAAAGACTATTTTCCATGATCGCTAGAGCAATGGCTATCTGATCCATCCCCACCTTCTTTCTGTCACCTATCAGAATCATTTCTGGAGACTCCATTTTATCTGTTCATAAGTTATAATCTGTGATATATTTCATACATATATGTAGTTTTATTTAGGCCAGTTGAAGCTCTTTCCATTTGAACCAATGGTGAGAAAACAGTATTAGTATTAGCCATTAGCTAGAGTACAGCTATCTACAATTATAGGCATTCTAATTGCTGGCAACTTAGTGGTGAGATTTTTCATATTCCATTTAATTGTATAATGATTTATCTACACATCTACTAAACTTTAAGATAATCTGAAACAGAGACCACTTATTTATCATTAAATCATTACAGCATCTGCCGTAATATTGGGTATACTGGTCTTAAGTGGTAAAATAACAGAATGAATGGATAAATGAATGAATGAATGAACCAAGTAATTAATATTTAAATACAGACAATAATTATTTGTGTTATAGTCACACTATACTGAAAACTGTCTGGAAGAGTTTTCAGAGAGCAACAGAGAAAGCTTGGCTGACTATTCTCGGAGAACACATTGACTGTTTGTTGGATGGAGACAGTTCACCAAGAAAGCAGATTTTGACCCTTCAGGAACTTGAATGTGATGATGAGTTTATGACAGTTCTAAAAGCCAACATACGGTCGGTGGCCAGATTGTGGTTCTGGACTGAGAGGCTTCCATTTGGAAGGCAGACAAGCATTTGAATTATGGGTCTAATGAAAGTGTCAATAGCAATCCTGTTACTGGAGGAGCTGTAAAACCCTGCTTAATGAACTAAGCAGGGACACAAAAACACAATGGTCTAAAATGTATTGTATGAGAAAATGACAATTAGCCCAGATTTCATGTACAAGATAAAATGCATAGGGATGATATTGCCACTGAGCAATATTATAGCCCTTCAGGGGACTGTTTTGTTAACAGGGTTTGGCTCAGCCTTTTCAATCCTCTTTGTATGAGTGGAGATGTACTACACAATCGTGAGCTGTGAGATGGAGAAAGAATGTCAGATGGTAAAATTCCTGTCATAGATGCTAAAGAATCAAATGACAATAAAAAGGGTTCTGGCCTTATTAAGGGTTCATTCTTATTTAGGAGGCTTTATGCTATATAGGACAGTGAGTCAAATGGCTTCCCACACCAGAGGAATGGGGGTTAAAGAGAAAGTCATTCTTTGAACTTGAAGTCTATTTTCTAGGCCATCAAATGTCAACCAGGAAAGTAAGGCAAAATAAGGCCAGACCTGTAGTAAGTGACTGCTCAAAGCTACTTACTTCTACACTAAGAGTTAGGGAGCTACTAAGACAGCCTTGACTGCAGACAAGAGCAGTGAACTTGGAGTGGGGTGGCTAAGATTCCAGTCAGCTCTGCATTAACTCTGAGTCTGAACTTTCTCATCTCTTAAAAGGAGGGCAGAGGCAGAGATGAATTAGAGTGGCATTTAAGTAACTTTAAGGAGCTTACAAATCATGTGAAAATTCTGTTAAAATACAGATTCTGATTCAGCTGGCCTGAAGTGGGCCTGAGATTTTGCACTCTTCACAAGCTCCCATGTTATGCAAATGCTGCTGGCCCATAGACCTCAGTTTGAGGAACAAGTAACTAGACAGTATTTCTCAACTTGAAAGTCCTGTGAAACTACAAGTCAATAATAATCTGTAGACTATTTGTTACTACAAGTGGGAAGAATCAGACAAGTATTGAACTTTTGGTATTATCAATGCAATGTCGTTTTGTCTTTTTCCTTGTCTTTTAAATCTAAATAAGCTGCTTTATCTTAGTTAGAAAATTATATGAATACTCTGTCCTTTAAAAAGATCTGTTAGTAAGGAATCTTTGGCAATGGACTGCTAATACTGTTTTGCTAGCTAAATATTACTTTTGATTCAACTGTTCTATAACTAAATGGGTTGCATGTGGAAAAATATGGGGGAAACTGGAAATTATGAGTTAAAATGGTGGATCTACATTTAATAAAATAAAAGCAAAGGGGCTCAAAGGATCTAAAGTAAGGCATAGAGACTTGTGTACAAAAATAAGTTAATGTTACAGGATGAATTGTGGGACATGGCTTATACCTTACATAAATGGTATCCTAGGTGTTTAGCCTGTTGAAAGTGATCTAGAAAGCTGTAATCCACTGGGTTTTCTCCATAGATACTTTCTTCTCTCTGTCCAAGCTTAATTATTAAGATGGGATGTGTATATGGGGGAGAAATGGAGGTATATTATATAAATCTATGGCTTGCAAAAGTATTTTAAAAGTTTGCAGACATAGATTTGGGAAGTTAATAACCATTTTCTTGATTGTGTCTAGCACAGTATCAAGCATATAAAAGGAGCTCAATTAATGTTTGTTAAAAAGGATTAAACTGAAAGCAACGAAGCTTTGACAAAGCTGCAAAACTGAAATTAAGTAAAAGTTCACAGGATCTTCAATAGTTTAAGGGGTCATAAATATGGAGGTGGGGGGAGCTGGAGAAATGTGTCCTTAGTTATAAAAAAAAAAACAAAAAACAAAAAAACAGTTCTTTCTCTTCCTCCTCACCTTAAAGAGAAAGCTTTCTCTAGAGAAGAATCAATGAATTAATCTTTGTACAAGAATTTAATGAGCTCTTATTATGTGGTGGTTTATGCTTCACATAAGCTGTCTCTTTTCTCTTTCAACAATCCTATGATTTAATTATTATTATCATCCCCAAGTGCCCCAGATGCGACAACTAGAAAATGGCAGAAATAGGGATTTCATCTAAGTTCCTCTGACTTAGAAGTTGGCATTCTTCAATAATTTGTAATATAGTTAGGATAAGGAAGAGGAAGAACAAGCTATTTTTTAAAGCAAGGAAAAAATATATTTCCTAAAGTGCTAAATTATGGAGACAATAAGTTGGAAAGACATCGAGAAGAGGGCACTCACTCTGGACTAGGGTCAAGGTTGGTTCCATGGAGAAGGACTGGAAGTGGGCTCAGAGGTCCTTCATCTACAACATATTTGTATGGCCCACATAGAAAGAAAGTTGGATAGACAGGAGACAGATGAAGTGAGAAGACAAAGGGTCTTGAAGGATGATGAACATGATCAGTGTTTGTTTTTGAGGATAAAAGCATTAAAAAGACTTTGCAAGGTAGGCCAGGAAAAAAAACAATGTATGGGAAAGCCAAGAAAAAACAATGTAAGGGAAACTGTTTTTCACATTCAGCATATACTGGCCACCCAAAATACATTCTGACAATGGGGTGGGGGAAAAGGGAGCATGTGTTGCTAAGATAACCTAAAGGCACATTGTGAATAAGCTAAAACCTCCAGCCAGACAAAAGCCTATTTGTAAATTACTCCACTTAATTTTCCAGGTCGTGATTGCCCTTCTCTGCAAAGCGGTTTATGACATTCTCAATTAAGAGTTTGCTATAAAAATGAATGAATGAAGTATTTCAAAACTGCTGTGAGATATTAAAGATGAGTCACTTTTAAAAAGTGGTTTTGTTTCCTATGTTCTGGATAATGCATTTCAGAATGTAGTTTCCAGACTCACCCATCACCTCATTGTGAAATCAAATTGAATGACTCTCTGCTCTTAGAACGATCGCTCATTCGACTGCATTCAATAAATAAAGTCCAAACACAATGAGGCACTTTCCATAGAGCATCTCAGAGAGATAGGGCCTGATCTCTCTCACCATATGACAGTGCTGAGGCTGAAGTAAATAAAGCCTTCGCCCATACTGACTGCATCATACACAGTGACTTATTGTTTCTTAAGCTCGTTCATGTGCATTATCTCATTTGGTCCTCACAATGCCCCTAGATGCTGTTGGTTTATTATCCCCATTTAACGGACGATGACTCTAGGGCTCAGAGTTGTTCGTGATTTACCCAAAGTCACACAGCAATCCAAGAGGTACTTTAAATCTTCTCACCCCCTTCCTTCCCCTCTTCACTGAACAGGAAATATGTCTTAAGTACAAACCAATATAATTAATAGGACCATTACCAAGACTGGGCAGAATATTTAATTCATTCAGATGTGCCTCTGGTGATTTTGTAAATACTGAAGAATTCGTTTTCCACCTCCTGCAATTCTGTGAATTCTATCCTGGACAAAAGGTCATCCAAATATGATCCTTGCTCAGAGTTATGGAAATCTATGCAGTCTAAGAGAATATGGGCCAAATGCAGAATAAAAATATCTGTGTAACTCCCAGTGTCATTTACTCTTGCTGCCTTGAATCCTTTTTGAAATTAAGCAGGTTATAAATCATAAAAAATACATATAAAAATGTAAACTCTTGCCTTAAATCCAATTATCATATTTCAGAGGGGGTCATGAGTGCAGTAGGTTGGTGAGCTAGTAAAACAAGACTGAAATAGGTATGGTGGGCAAACCAGAGAGATATATAGACTGAGAAGTTTTTTGAAAAACTTTCCAATTTAGATCCACCAAATATTATCTGAAAATCGATAGAAAGTACAATTTCCCCCAAATCAACATCCTTTCAGCCTCTAGTGCTAATCAGCCAGAATTTGGTTTCAAGAGTAATTAGGAGGCAGGTGATTAACTCCTCTTAAAAGTCAATCTGCAGTCAGAACTGTGCAGAGGAGTATCTGGAAGCCTTGTCCTCCTGGAGGGAAGGGGTTAACAGAATTAGGAGTGCTTCATTTTCTACTATTGCCTTGCAAAGCAATCAGGGCCAGCTCTCTCTTTCTTATTCAGGCCCTCCTTTGCTTCTGTCTTCATTTTGGCTGCGGGATCATCTATGCAGCGCAGATCCGCAGATCCATCCAGAAGCTACAGATTTACTGGCTGGGTTCCCACATCCACATCCGTTGTTGAGAGAACATGGTTCTCACGGCCCTTTTCCGCAAAATTTCTAATTCCTTTCTCTCTTAAGTTATGATGTATCCTATTCACCTGTGTATAACTGTGAATAGTTACAGAGGTTTTGAAAAATCAATGTTTCTTTATTACAGACTCTTCTATATTGTGAGTCATGGAATTGAGGGAGTAATAATTATATCAGTTAATATTTGAGGCACTGCATTCTTCCATGTGCTTCTAATAACTAATCTACATAATCAAATCATCCAAAGACACTAAAGGGTCTTTATTCTTCTCCATTAAAAACAAGAGTCAAAAGTCATGTTTCCAAGGTTTATTCTTCAAAAGGTGAGGTGACTCAGGACCAAGGTTAAATTACCTGGTGTTTTTAGGTATCAGAAAATATAGTTCTACAAAAATCTCTCCACACTTTCAGACTTGATTTAAAAAACAAAAACAATATTGCTCATGACCCAGGCTTTACAACTACTTTGCATTAGAAGCCATGTTGAGGTCTTTAAGTCATTTTAAGTGTTATGACCAGTGGCTTCAGGAATGAGGTTTTGTTTAGATAACACAAGACTTTTTTGTTGATTGAAACCTGGCTTGATGCCTCTATACATCTAAATAATTAGGAAAAAAAATAGACTTAAATGAGAAGCAGATGCTGTTTCCAGATTTCTATTTTCACTGTACAGAATAAATAGAAGCTTTCATCTCTACATTTATCCGTTGGATATGGTGCATACTACATGAATCATTATTTAAAACATAGGGCATTCCTTTCACAAAGGTAAAGGAAATAGAGGTCTGCTGGAGTATTCATTCCTTCGAAACACTTTCTGCTCCAAGAAAACTAAACAGGATTATTCATTCTCCATTACTCCTTCCTATGCTTCCATGCCTGGTACAAAGCCAGTAGATCTAAACAGAATTGGAGGAGGCTGGTGCTGAATGCAGGGATGGCAGGCCCTGCTGGTGATCGGTAGCTTATAATTGGCAACACACAACAAACATACTGTGAATGTTCAATGTTGATCTTATCAGATGCAAAACCAATTAAGAAGAAACTATATTCAGGCATGGAAAAATAAAGGACAGGACATTACAGGATACCTTTGAAAATGGAGAGTCATTTTATTTCGAGCTTTTTTATCTGTTGCTATGTCAACACTTTAGCAGGTAGAATACATTTTCAGTTTCTCTTCTCAGCTAGGAAGTTACACACTGGTTTCTGAGCCAATTTTAAGTGCTTGAGATGTTTGGATGGAGGAGCTTTGTAAACATATGGCAAAGGCCTGCACAACTTCAAAGCAAAGTATGTGTACATGGAATCCACAGATAACAAAAGCTTGGTCTTCTGAGTTAATAGCTACAGTGAGACAAGCCAAATCAACTACCAAGCCCAATGAGAATTAATGGGCAGTGAAACTATAATGTAATTTACTGAAATTGTTTGTTTATTTTCTCTCTCTGACCACCCCCCCGTGCCCCACCATTCATTTTTAAGGCTGTCTCTCTCACTCACTCTTTCCACACTCCAGGTCTAGCACAGAGTCTGGAACCTTTAAGTTATCACTTAATCAATATTTGTGGACTGACACTATGAGTGGATATCATTTAAATGTTTATTTGCTGCCCTGAAATAAAGACCATAGTTTATGAATTGTATGAATACATAAAATAAAAAGCAGTAGTTGCCACTTAAGAATCACTTAGCACTCATCAAGCATTGTGCTGAGTTTCACTTACATTATACTAATTTTGACACTCAAAAGGATATTAGAAAGGATTATTGTCTCCATTTCATATTTAAGAAACAAGGGGCTCAGGTAGGTGAACTGATTTGCCTAAGTTGTAGCCAATATATGGCAAACTTTCTCAATCATTTTGTTCCATAACCCTTACATGTTCTGTAACCACTACATTATGCTGCCTGCAAGTTTCAAAGGTTTTGAAAGCTTGTTCTAATACAATGTGCTACAAACTTAGATTGAATGCAGAAAGAAAGAGTAAAAAGTCCTACCAATTAATTAGCCCTTGGAATATCAGAATCAGGTTGTCCTTGCACATGCAGGGAATAAACTGTTCTTAGAATCTAACCAATAATCCAAATGAACAGTGTGGTCTTTCAACACAGAGAAAGGTCTGCCGTCTAAATTATGTGAAATAAATCAAGGTGAAAAATTCATCCAGAACTTTTGATCTGAACAGACATCAAAGCAATTCTATCTCATATGTGTACATATAGGTCCAAAGGAAAATAATATGATGTTAGAAACAGAGAATATATATATAATATATATATATATAATATATCATACATATAAATATTATATATTTTATATACATAAATATAACATAAATATTATATATAAATATAATATATAGTATATATATACATAAATCTAATATAAATATTATATATATGTATATTGCCGCTGTGGCTATTGCTGTTGCTGCCACCATTATGAATAATAATTATGATTATTTATTATTATAGTTAAGATTTATTGAGATCTTGTTGTATACTACAGAGTCTTTATTTTGCCAATGGAGAGATAAGCAAGGATTAAAATTCAAAGCTATGCGACACCCCTAACCCCAAATTCTCAGTGTTTCCTTTTCTCAAATTAGGAATACTAAAGTTTTTTGCCCTTTTTATAGTCTATTACAAGGACGAGGAGCTTCCTATGAAAACATGTGGAAGTGCTTGCTAATGATGGGTATGCAGTCTATGCTCTTTGTCTGATAGCTGGTATTGGACATGTCTTTGGAGAAATTCTGGTATATTTTCTAAAGTTCTTCTAAACAAACTGTGCATACAATGGAATATTTTTCTGGGAGCATTTTGAGCCCTCAGGTACTGGGTCTGGATGAAACCTGAAAATACAAGGGATTTTCATTCATGGAAAGTGAAATGAAATGGATAAAGCTAAGTGCCCTTTTGAGAACACTGTAAAATTATATTCTGTTTATCGAGTTCATGTCTTGGTCCAAGGTTCAGAATGATATTCATTTTGTATAAATAGGTTTTCTTCTCAAGCCATTGAGAAGAAAAGTATTAATGTATGAAAATAGTGTACAAAAGAAAAAGATTCATTTGGATGTTTAGGGACTGACTACACATGCATTTAGGAACTAGAGGATACAATTCTCCCTTTGGATAGCTGTAAAATTCAGAGAAGTCGTTTACTCTGAGCCTCAGTTTCCTTATCGTAAAATGTAGGGCTGTATCTAGCTTGTCTCAAAATTACTACGGAATTAGAAATCTATGATTCTTTCTACCTTAGATCGAGCACTTACGTGTTCATTTACATTGCAAAGAATCACATAAGAATTGCAGAGAGCCTCTCAATAAATTCCTAGGAAGTAATTTGACAATGTGACCAAATTATAAATAACTCTAGTCGTTTAACACATAAGAAGGTAAAAAGATTTTTCAACTTGGTGCAGCAATAATGATTATCTTAGTCTCTTTAGGTGTTTCTCATTGTCCTGAAACATAGATATCAAGGAAATAAGAAGTAGACATTCTGTGTATTTACTCCTGATGCAGATAACATCTATATTTGACATTCTAGAATAACAACATCTCCAGCAGCAACTAAGATATGCATGTTTCAGAACTGAGAAACTTTTAAAATCCACTTTTAAGCAATGCAGCCACAGAAGACTCTTAATAATTGATTATAATTGATTTTAACCTTGTCCTAACCTGGGCAAAATGGCAAAGCCAATCATCTTTGTCCAGATGGGGTATAAAAAAAGAGCCCCTAGTCCACATCTTTAAAAGCTCCAGACATGAGCAGGAGATAAAATATTTAGTCTGCCAAAGCCTTGACCTCCCAATTCCAGCCAGTTTTGAACTTGAATTGATTTCCGACAAGGCATCTGGGAGATGATTACAACAAAATGCACTAAAGCTGGGCAGCCTTTATTTTAACATCCCAGCAGCTTAACCTGTTAATAACAGCAATTGTTTTAGATACAATACCAATTTCTGTAACTGACGCAAGAAATGGATAACAGCAGCACAGTCTCCCAGGCAGTGCAATAACAGAAAGAAAAAAAAAAAAAAGGAAAAGGAAAAAAGAAAGCACAGCCCATCACAGAGGAGGTACTGACAGTGTTTTTCAAAGAAAACTCAGTTTTCAGGGACCCAGACACCATCAGGGACCCAATTCTACAGTCTAAAAAAAATTCTTAGCTAAAGAAGGTTGCATGTTGAAAGAGAAATCGCTGTAAACTAGGCGATCCGGAATCACATCTGTGGTCTGCTGATGAAAGCTGAGCTATCTTGGGTGAGTCACTTCACATCTCTATGACTAATTTGCTTTGTTTAAAAGAGTGCTGTCCAATAAAATCATAATGCGAGCCACAAATGTGAACCCATATGTAATTTAAAATTTTCTGGTGGCCACATTAAAAAAAGTTTTTAAAAGGCAAATTAATTTTAATGTTTTATTCAATCTATTTAAAATATAATCATTTCAATATGTAATCAAAATAAAATTACTAAGGTGATATTTTACATTTATTTTTGTACTGAGTCTTCAAAATCCAGTGTATAGTTTGTACTAATGACACATTTCAGTTCAGATTAACCACATTCCAAGTGCTCAACAGCCACATGTGGTTACTGGCTACAGTATGAGCACAAGGTTGAAAAATGAGCCGATCGGACTAATCATCTCTAGGGTTTTTTCTCTAATGTGCTGTGTTTTGTTGCTTCTGCTGCTCTTCATTTTAGTTCAGCTATAGGTTGAAAGTGTAGACATGGACTCTTGGTTGGTGAGATCAGGATGTTAGACTGATAGCAACTGTGGCCACAAGTTTGAACTTAACAATCAGTTAGGTCTGTACAGATGCATGGATGTGGCCTTTAATGCCACACAAATTGGTCATAAGTAATATAGGGTGAGTGGACAGAGTGGGTGGCTGCATAAATTTTCATGACATAGCCCAGCACGTTCTATTAAATGAAATGATAAGCAGCATCCTCATCATTTATCTACAACTATTTATGTACCATTTATGTTGCATATACAAAAATTATTTAACCACTGTAATAACCCTTTGAGGTGGGAATTATTAACCATAGTTAGTAGGTGAGGGACTAAGCTATAGAGCCTGATTAGTCTATCCAATGTCTTACACCTAGAAAGTGTGGTTTGTGGATTTGAAATCATCTTCTCCAGATCCCAAGACCTGTCACAATATACTGCACTACAAACAAATAACAGCTTTTGGCCTTCTACTGTACTCCTACTAAGGTTTCCCAAATCTTAGAGATAATAAAAAGGCAAAGAAAGGCTAAAGATGTTGCTTTCACTTTTCAATGACTGAAAAAGTCAGAAAAAGTACAGCAGATGATAACATTTTAATAGACATACACTCTTCTCTCGGTAAAACAACAAAAAAAAAATGGAAAGAAGAAAAATTGTTTAATTAAGTAAAAAATCAAAAAGTAAAAACAATTTTATTTCTTACTGATTCTGTAGATCAACAGTTTAGACTGAACCAACCTAGACAGTTTTCCACTAGTTTTACCAGGGGTCATTCATGCAACTATGGTTATCTGGTGGTTCAACAAGCGCTGGATAATCTAAGATGGCCTCATTCACATGTTTAGAGGCTGGTGCTATCTGTCAGCTGGAGCAACAGTCTCCAGAAGGTTACCACTGCTTCTTATCATGGAAACTGTGTTCCAAGTCCCAATCTGCAAACACTTTTAAAGCCTCTGCAGTAATCACATTTACTGATGTCCCCTTCGCCAAAGCAAGTCTCATGATGAAGCCCAGCATCAAAGGACACTACATAGGAGTATGGGCCCATGACATTCTAACACATAATACACACCTTACATATTTTTCCTTCTATTTCAAAATGGTCAAAACAACTCAATCTCAAACAGAAGACTGAATAAGAGAAGGAAATCCAAATGTCCCACTAGGCCAAGAATATATCAAATTCTAAATTTGGCCTTAAATTTGAGCATCAGATGTAAATGAATACCAAGTCCCATATTTCCACTGAAATATATTTTTTTCATAACATGTTCCAGAAAGATGGCCACCAGTTTTATATTTAAATGAAAAGTAATATTTCATCTGAGGGAAAAATAACATTGAATATTTTTTATAAGACTCCACTAGTTGATGACAATGCTAATGCTGTATTTTTGCCATGGGAACTTTTATCTTACTGAACCACTAAAATTACAATCAGATGTGCTCATCTTCTGTTGAAGTAATGAACAATGGTATGTCTGAGAGAGAAAATCAAAGTGCATCATTTATCTTATCCTATTTTCAATTAGGCCGAATAAAGTATAAAGTTGGTTCCAAACTACATCACAGAAACAGGGTGAGTAAATTTATTATACCACTAGAGTGCTAATCTTAGCAGATGGTAGAAAAAATATTTTTAGCATAAAATATGCTAAAGCAATAAATCTGAACAAGGTGGATCTTATCAACTAATATCTCCCCAATGCGAGGTAAAACTCCTACATGACAACTCAGCATTCTTATGAAGTCTGGTGGATGTAGTCAGACATGGCCCTCAGTGAGAGAGGAGAAAAACAACAGAAATGAAAGTCAAATAAGAGAGAGTCAAATAAGAAAACAAGCTATACACCTAGGACATTGCATTGAATTAAGAGAGAGAGAGAGAGAGAGAGAAAGAGAGAGAGAGAGAGAGAGAGAGAGAGAGAGAAAGGACTGTGCTCTCTATGGGGTCAGTTTTAGAGTAGATGTGAGCACACACGGTTATACATGGCTATAGATACTCTTAGCCAAGGCAAGCATCCAGTGAGAGAGGCTAGGGAGGGTGCTCTCACAAATGGGGCTCCACAGGACTGGGAGCTCTCATTTCAGGTGTCCTGAGCAGATGGAGTAGGTGGCTCTTTCAGATTAGACAGCATATGATGCTCAAGAGTTCTACTTTCAGAGGAATATGTGTAAAATGGAATAGTAAGAAATAATAGATATGTTTGAGAAGTCTGTTTGAGAGGTAGTTAAGCTAGATATTTTTCATGTTGACAATAAACTATGTGTTTTATTTTCACCTTCTAGCTGACTAATGTTCATGTCCCAAAGAAGTGATATGCTAAAATAGATTGGAGTGGTGGTGGGTCTGGAGTCAGAAAACCAAAAATTCCTGCTCAAATCTGCCACTAATCTTTCATGTGGCTTTGAACTCATTGCATGATTTTTCTGGGCTTTAGATTAATTACATACAAAATGAAGGACTTGAACTCTACTGTCACTACATAAAGAATAAATGTGAAAAACAAATGAATCCAAATCATTAGGACAGGTTGCATTTTATTTAGGTGAGCAACAAAGAGCAGGATCCAGTGACTCAGGAGTCTAGGCGTTTCTCTTAATCATGGCAACCCGTCAAATAATTTGAATTATGCTTACTTCATCCATTTGAATCGAAGATAAAGGTAAAACCATTAAGATGCTGAAGAATTTGTCTGAACAAATTATGAGATACCACATTAAGTTTATTATACTTTCCATGGTTATACTTTCCATGGTAATAGAAGTAGATGTTAGAAATTAACGGTTGAGCAAGTTAAAAAGAAAACTACTCTGGTTAGCGAAACGTATATGTGGGGAAAGAGGAGTGGGAGCTATGTAGGCCACCTCTAACTTTTTCTCCACTTCCAGACTCTCTTGCTTGAATTTCTGCTGCTTCTCAGTTAGTGCAACATTTATAGACATAAATAAAACTCTTCTGAGAATGTGGGATTAGGGATGAGGCACCCATGTTGCTGTCCATGGTTCTGATTACCTACTGCTGTTTTGGCTGTTTCTTTTGATCATGGGACCCCACTGATGAACTTTCCCTATTTTATCCAAAATGGAAAAAGGATTTCTTAATTAGTTATGGAACAGACTAGATCAAAAGGTGTAGATAAATACCAAGAGAGAGAAAAACATAGGCACAAGGGAGAAATAAACAAAAATTGATTGTCTATATTAATTTTGAATAATCACAGGTACTATAAATAAACTGCAAATTACCATGGCCAATATGTAGAACTATTGACAGAATACAACATTTGTACCCAAAGTGACATAATCATGGCAAATCCTAATATAAATACACACATTTAGGGGAGGGATACAGAACATAAATCTAGTACCAAAAAACTCATTGATTAAATTACACCAAAGAGCTTACAGCTTTCTTTGGTTTAATATTTTCCCTCTTGATGACATTTAGCAATTTTACACTGTCACAGAATAAATAGAATGGCTATGAATTTCCATTTCACATAGCTAATTACATGTATACTTGGGAGTTCCACCGTGTTTTCCACAGTATCCCTTGAAGAAAAAAGGGGTGCAACTTCCCTATACCCCCTCAGCTGTGTTTGTATATCTCAATAAGGTAAATGGCTTGTGAAAAAGAATGCTACCTGTATCCCAATATCTGTTCTCCCATTTTTCCATTGTAATAGAACATTCATCCAAGACTCTACAGAATTAAGATTACACTTCACAGTATCTCAGTAGTAACTGATAGCCAACTGATATGTTCCAGTTATTGAAATGAAAGTGAAAATGTCCTTCTACCATCTTAAAGAATCCCGTTGAGAGGTGGGAAGGAGGGAGAAATGTCTCTCCTTTGTCATCTTCCTTACCCATTCTTGTCTTGTAGTCTGCATTGCCAATGCCACAGGAAAGCATAAGCTTGAGAACTCTAGTCTAAGGGTGATGGAGTGGGGAGCTGGGATTACCAGAAGGGTGAGGGCACAGAGCTTCCATGCAGCCTTAGACATCATTGCTCTAGAATGTTGTTAGAGAGAAATAAGCAAGTATTTTTCCCCAAAGCCACTGACATTTTTTTCTGTTACTAGCAGCTGAATCTAATCCTAATCAATACACGATTCATCAACATTTGATAAATGCACAACAAATAGTGGCTCATGTATACTCAATCAAGAAGGAATCTAAATACAAGTAACAAACTAACAAGTAAAAAGTTCCATGAGGTCCTTTTATTTGTTCATGAAGCAGGAATTCCCAAATATCTCCAACCATTGAAACTAGAGTTGCTTTTCATCAAAATAAATAAATTAAATAGCCTTTCCAAAATCATTTATTTACAACATGGTATTTCCTAAGAAACAATTTTCTTCCTCTGAACATTCTCCTCACTCTCACTCCTTACCCAGGAGAAATGCTGTGAACTTCACAATAAACCTTTTAAGTGAATGACAATGAAAAGCTTGATGTCACCATCTACAAAAAATGAGTTAGCCATCTTAGATTTCTAGGCTCCCCAAAGAGATTAGGGCTCTCTTTTCCTGGTGAAATAGGTATGCACTTTAAACTGATTTTTGCACAAAACTTAGTATTTTCATGAGCATTAAGAGTGGCTAGAATCCCATTAACTCTGCCCTTTATGGAAATCACTAGGACCCTTATTTCCTGCATTTGGACAAACTGTCAATTGTCTTTGAATGCAAAAGGTGGTGGTGATCTTTTTGTACACAGGCAGGCTGCATTTCAAAATGGACAACCAGTTGAGAACACTTTGCAGAAAGGATCAAAATTCCCCTACAAAGGCCCCTCGCTTCCCTTTTCTTATGGCCTGAAAAAATGCCAGGAAAGTTTAAAATTAATGGCAACCAACTGAAAAAGAAAGGAAAATTAAAGAAACATTTATTCCCTGAGAAGCAGCCCTATTTCTTTCACCTTTATATAAGAGCACAGGCAGCTTCTGTCAGCTCTGGTTTTGTGGAGGAGAAGGGAGTAGAGTAAAGCCCATACACAAGATAGAAAGCATGTTTTCAGGTATAAGCAAAAAAATGTTATGGTTTTAAATCTCATATAAATACTACATAAAGCAGGACTATACATTTCTTTCAAATTCTGTTAATGTTATTGACTTTAAAATCTAGGATCCTTTGGATTAAGATCAAATGGAAAAGACATATGTGGTAGTATTTTATGCACTAACAATAAAGTATTCATAATTCTCCCCTATGAGGCTATAAATACATCAATTCCAATTTACTCGGACACATAACTAATATCAGTAGCCATAAGGACTGCAGCCACTGGAACAGGCATCCATAAGAAGATAAAGGTGCTTGGTGAGTTCACTTCGGAATACTAGCCTAATGAGGCAAAGGTTTTTATCTTTTGGTCCCTACAAAGACCCCTTAGTTGATCTATAGCTATTGCTCTTTATCATCTGTTTAATTTCAGCTGAAATTTGAAATTGGCCACAATGGTGAACTGAGTGAGAACATGTGGGTGACTCAAGGCAAAGACATTCCCATTGTTATAAATATAAGGTACAGCATATGCACTGCTAATCAGAATCACTAATACCATCTTCACTTGCACAGGAGACAGAGACAATTGTTATTGGCCAGATGACTGCTATCTGAGCAGCTAGGTCCTGAGTCAACTCCAAAAGAAGAGATGAGAACTCTTCCATTCTCTTTTTCAGAGGATTTTTTTTTCTTGATGGGTTAGAAACATAAGAAAGTAATGAGAGTATAAAGCAGAAGAGGAAATGACTCTCATGATGTGGTAGATGCATGCATGTAATAGAGCCCAAAGTTAATTCTCTGCTTTTTCCAGGCTGCTTCATCACCTCTGGTGAATCTCACTTTCCTCCCTCTTAATGATGCTTGATCTTACTTCACATAGGATTTCCAAAGAGGAGCCCACTGAAACAGATTTAATGACAAATTTGAGAAATAGCTGTGTGACTTCTCTGTCCTTTTCTCTGCTCCCCAAAAGGGGCTGAAAACTTTGCATGAAAATTGATGGAGATGGTAAGAATTCTGCCACCCCCATTACTGATGTGCCTGAGTACTTGGAAAATCTCCATCCCTACCCCATCTGCATACAAGAAAATGTTAATGTTCTCATAATTAAACTCCACTTTCAAACCCAGGTCATGTTACACTATATCATCCATTTAACTTTATTGTGATTGATCTATGTCAACTTTAACTATACTCACAAGGAAGTCAATAAATAAAGATCAATAGGTTTTTATTTCTTTGGCTTTTTTATTACAAAGAATAAATGGGTTAAATAAAACCAGCAATGGCAGTGGCACAGAGCCTCCCTTAGTAAAAACTATATTAAAACAAATCATATTTAAATTCATGAATAGGATTGCATTGTCATGTGATCTGCCATTAACTCGCCCTTAGCACTTTTAAATGCAAACATTGAAACAAACAGGGCTTGCATATCTGTCCTCTCTGAGATAAATTTTCTTCATAGTATGCCCAATGAATCTCTTATACTCCAAAATTCCTGGCTCTTGCAGCCCTGGTTTGTTGTACTAATAATCTGTCAAGGCTGAATGATCCTTTATGAATGAAGAAGTTTAATGTTCTGATGGACAGTTGAGTAATTTCTTGTTCAAATAATGGAGGAGAATCCTGGACCATGTTTTGTGTGGATTGAAAGGTGTTATGGAAAAGCATCTGTAGATGACCCTGTTATGTATAGACCCTAACAGCTCCAGAGCTACAACAGGGTCCTGGAGGGCTCTACCTTGTCAGATGTTAACACTAGTTACCAGACCTTGAGAGATTCTAAAGAGAGGGAGAGAAGGGGCTGGTAGAGGGGAGAAAGTGGTTCTAATAGGAGAGTTAGGGTTGCCAGGGTGATAGCAAAAGGGCACTTATGGGATATGGGGCAAAAATGATCTAACATCCAATAGGGAAGGATTTCAATATTTTAATAACTAGAGTGACTACATAGTGATGTGTCAGCTGATGAGTATCAACTAGCTCTGGGGAGAACTGAGAAAATTTATGCACACACACATGCGCACACACAGAAACCAGAGGAGAAGTATGATGAACACCAACTTGCCTCACATGAGAAAATAAGGCTTACAAAATCTGTGACCCTTATAACAAAGAATGGTAGGCTGAAACCTTTTGGCCTATTTCTTAACAGTCAATTCCACTTTGGATAGTGTTCCCACATAGAAAACAGTCACTTACCCTATTTTTACCCATGTATAACCTCATTCCAGCCTCAAAATAAAAGTATATGAAATAAATTAAGGAAAATCTATACCTGTATTCTCAGTTCCAACCTTCTCTAAAATCAGAATTGCATGCAGCCATCTCCCTGTTGTACACTGCCACCCAGATATCCTAATGGTGCCTGAAATGGGTCCTGTTCAAGGACGTTGTCTTCACCCCTGAACTGTGTTCTCTTCTTGTTCCTGCTTTTTAGAGAAAGGAATCCTTACACTCCCAGTAACTCAGATGTGAAATATGCTCATTATTTTTAAATACCAGTCCTCTGCCTTGTTCCCTACATTATCTGAATACATTGTGGTATCTCTTTTATTGATCTCCTTAATTCATTTGGATAAAAAATTTAAGTATTAATATAAAAATACTAATGAAGAGACAGATTCTCTGTCTTCAAAATGTTACTATATAGAATGGACAACAAGCAAGTACTTAAAGAACTGTATGTGTTACAATGCATTACATAGAGATACCACATGACAGATATGAATAAAACATGATGGCTGCTCAGGAGTGGAGAAGAACACAGTTGAGAGTCTCAGGAAGACTGAGGTAGGATGCTGAACTTGAAGAACAGTAAGAAATTTATCAGAAAGAAAGGCAGTGGAATGGAAGAAAAATCCAAGTAGAGATAGAATAGCCTTGAGCAGAGTTTAAGGGATAAGAAAAGACAAATTTGGTTTCAGAAACAATGTATCCACCTTGGCTACAATGAAGAGTTACTGTAGGATAGAACAGTAAGAAGGAATAATACTCAAATGTTCAATTGAATTCATATTACAGAGGGTCCTGAATGCCAGGCTGAGGCATCTGCACATAATTGAGAGGACAAGAAAGTGCCTGAAAGTTCACGCTAGGTCAGCGCATGGTGCTGCTGTGGGTGCAGGTAAAAGTGCCCTCTTATGCATTGCTGGTGAATTATGAACTGCTAGGCTTTGGAGGAAAACATGCTGTCAATATTTATTAAAAATAGACAGATGCCTTATCTTTGCAATTGTTCTTCTGGGACTTCGTTCTATAGAAATATCAGTCCGCAAGGATACATAAAGTACAAGCACATTTTTTTTTGGACAATTGTTTTAAACTGGTAAAAAAAAAGTGGATATAATCTGAATGACCATCAGGAGAAAATGAGTAAATCAACTTGTATATCCACACCGAAACGTAGTATGCAATTAAAAATATCCAGGTGCTACTGACCTGAGGGCTGCCAATGACATAATGTTAAAAAGCACATTGTATGCATTGTATGTATATATATAATATATATCACACATAATATGACATCCATCACACACATATATGTTCATATATATATCCTGTTTATGTAAAATCAACAAAAATAAAATACCTATAGGATTTAATAAAAAGTGAATAGATAGATGTCTGAAAAGTGACCCATGAAACAAACTTCTACAGAGGCCAGGAAAAGAAAGAGATGTTAATCACAGATCCAAGATTCTCCTTCCTATAGGGAACTTATGGAAAAACTAAGATGTTTAGTTTACAAGGAAGTATTAAATAATATTCAGTATGTATATTATTAGGAGAAAAAAATCAGATTGCAAAACAGTATGTATATATAAGCCCATCTTTCTATATACATAGTCTAAATAGTCTAAATAGATATGTACCATCATTAAAAAAGTATATATGTGTGCACTTCTTTCTTATTTTTACTTGCACTTTTTTTTTGTTTTCTTTTACTCATTAGATGTATTTTTTGGAGGACCTACTGGATGACAGATACTGTTCTAGGCTCTTTTTTCCTGTTTTGAGTTCCTATTTAAATTTGAGGGCAAGTGGTTCTGTTTTCTCATGTTCATATTGACCACTGTAGCAAATAAGTGTTTTAAATGTGATAGGGAATCAATAAATATCTACTGATTAATTGTATAAATGAATGCATGAACATAAGCAACTTGTTCAAGGCTACTCAGTTAGTATGTAGCAAAGTTTGAATTAGTTACCTTTACTTCCCACTTCGCTTCCTTCTTGATGGATATCATTTGAGTCTTTCTAGTGGGCCTAAAGTAGAAATTTAACAAAGGAACTTGTCCAATATTTTATAGAGAAGGCCTTCCATAAGCATATATAACCCCCAAAATTCTGAGAGAATTATTGGCATGCGTTGTCGCCTCAAAAGGGAGCACAGGTGCTGAGGAAATTAAAATCAAATGTCTATAACTAAAATGTCACCATGGTATTATGTGTTCCAAGTAACATGAATCCTCTTTTTTGCTGTTGACCCTCTCTCTTAGTTTTTGGTTCTCACTTATTAATGAAATATCTTTCTGAAAGAGCTTGGATCTATTTGCCAATGGGTTTATGATTCATGCTTATATAAGTTATAAATCCTTTTCAGGAATTACAAAGATACCTTGCTTTGCTTTTCCTAAGCTGTTTATTTTTGCTATTACTTTACATATTGTTCTGTGTGTCCAAGATACCAGAGACCTGTGCATTCGGCTCAGCAAATGTCCCCTCTACATTTTCTATATTAATGTTGAATACCAGGTTCATAAATTGTAACAAAACCAACATTCCATTCCATGTGGGTTTTCTGACCAACTATGAGTCAAGTATTTAACCCTTAACAAATATCCAAGGTATTACTTTCACAGAGAGAAGTATAAGCTCTTGGAAGATGGAATTTCTAGGTACCTAAATTTGGAGAAAAACATAATTTCCTTAATTTGCTACCTATTTCACAAAACGATTAGAAAAAGTGAAATGAATAATAGGGATGAAAGTGTTTTGTAACTTTCAAACACTGTGCACATATAATGGAGTATTACTTTAACTCATGTTCTTTGCTTTAGTTTGTGTCTCCACAATTGACAACAACAAAAGTTACATATACTACCACCTTTGGGATCTTCACCTCACGTTCATTTAAATGGAGTTCGATTGATAATAGACATATAATCTGATCAGGCTTAGGACAAGTCTCACACATGGGAAATGTGGTGCCATCCTCTGTACATTTGAGAACTTCCAGAAAAGGCAGGATGTCTTACTTTCCTCGTCACTCCCACTTTCTTCCCACTTAAAGTCCTGCCTTCTCAGACTGCTCCTATATTTGATCACTTTATCCATGTGCATCATCTCTGCCCTCTTCACTTAGACTAAGCACTGCCAGCTCAAAGTTATCACATGTGACTAACTTTAATTTATAGTCTGGGTGGACTTAGAAGAGACCATTGCATTGTTCAAAATAGAAACAACCTAAAACTGAAAACTAAATAAAATTAATCTTAAAGTCTCTTGGCCATTCTTGTCCCAGGAAACTTCTCATCGGCCATTTCTTTCCTTAGATAGCCAGGTGGAAGTCTCCTCCCCTTATCTTTTATTGACTGCCATGGTAAAACTCAAATTTTATGTTTTTTAAAATTAGTTTCTCTTAACTTTTTTACAAAATTGTCATTTACCCCCAAATCTCACCATCCTTAGCAACACAAAGTTTGGGGGGTTGTTTTGTGTTTTTTTTTGTTGTTGTTTGTTTTGGTAAACTTCTCAAGTAAGGTAGTAGTGGTCAAAGTATTCTTGTTAAATGTTCATGTCTTTCCTAAAAGAAGGTTTGGAAAGTTTTCAGAATTAGGAGAAGTCTTGCCCTCTATTTAAAAATTCAGCAAAAAGAAAAGAAGTGGGAGACATAGGGAGTTGGAGTACAGGCACCTAAAATATACCACAGTCCCCTGAAATTACATCAAGGGATCACAATACCCACGGCTGCTCTTAGAATCAACCCATTCAAACATATTGTTCTGTCTGTCCAAGATACCAGAGCAATGTCTGCTCACCAAATTATGTGGTTTTATAGAAGGACTATCCAGTGATATAATGAAACCACCTGCCCAGCACAAGTGACTGTCCTTGGTAAGTAACAAAGAGTAGCATTTTAATGTCCACTGATTTATTTGTAATAATGCTAGTTATAATTTTTGGGTGCACACCATTTATTAGATGTGGAATACATTTTACATGTAGTCTCTCTGATCCTCAGAATTGTGCGAGGTACATATTACACATTATCCTTCTTTTCTTCACTTGACTTTTCCCAAGGCCACATATATTGAAAGAGGTATGGCTCCAAAGCCCATTCTCTTCCCTCTACACTATTCTACCTATGTGTTTCTGAGCTGGGATTAGACTGACCACCCACATCTATGTTCCCTTTAGTTCTGTATCCTATTGCTCAAAGAAACTCTATGGAGCAGGGCCCAAGAAGGCGTGACCATCCTCTCTGACATCCACCTTAAAGGTTGACTGTGTCCCACATTTCTTCAGAACCATTCATGAATCTGTCATTCATAAATTTGTCCAAACCCTTTTAAAATCCATTTATATTTCTTGCCAGTATCACCTTTTAGGATAATGAGGTCCTTCGTTTTATTACCCACAGTGTGAATTAGTGTTATCTTTCATTTGTCTTTAACTGACCTCCACCAGGTTTCAGAGGGCATCACCTCTGCATTTGCCTCAAGCTAATGGATCCTTAGATCATCCATCGAAGATGACAGAACATTTAGAACATGACTGCACCCACGAATGACAGCATTCCTTGGCAACCAAATATTAAATGTTGGGCAGTGTTGGAATTGTCAAAGATGCCTCCTTCCACCTGAAATAAGGTGCCCAGTGTTTTAGGAGGCTGCTGACCAGGCAGCAATGGTCTCAATAGTCCCACACCTGCACATCTCCTAAATGAAGCAGCTTGAAGGGCTTTCCACATGAATCTCAGCAAATCCTTAAGTTGTTAGCATCAGATTAAATAAAACTCAGGGAAGGGCTAGAGATTCAGGCAACTATTTAAAGCAAACTAGGATGATGGTTGTAAATAATAATAATAATAATAACAAGACTGCATTTAGGCACAGGAAAAGGTGACAGCCGATCCCTGGAATTTGGGCACCAAGCAGACACAGGACTCAGAGGAACCTTGTTACTGGAAGTGGAGCACAAAGTCAAGCAAAGCTGATTTCCAGGTAAGTAACTTTTCTTAGACTCATGAGAAAATTAATATGTATTTTGGCCTGAAGAAAATATTTTGAGACTGCAGTGAAGGAGAGCAGCAATCTTTTCATTTTATATGTACCGAGTTTTTTGAGAAGTTGCAACTCTTTGTGATGTAAACATAAAACAGTTTAATTTTTTTCTAAAGCTGCCCCCGAACTCTACCATGCTAAATGCCCCTTCCCCTGATAAATGGTTTTCTTAACATCTTGGTGCTTCATAAGTCTCCAATCTCTTTTGGTAGTTAGAATTGTCTCATTTAAGACTCACTTCTATTTAATTTAAGCCATTAATCTCAAAAATGATTCAAGTTTCTCTGTTTCTCAGCCCAGACTAGAGCCATCTGTGGTATCTAATAGCTTGAAGTAAGGATGAGGAGACTAAGGTAGGAACATCTTCCCATTACATAGCTCCTCTTCTCCAGGGCCACTGCACACTGCCATCCTAGTTGAGCACTGCGTGATTCTGCTCACAAGTGCTATGAGGCAGACAGAACCCTCTTCACCACACAAAGATATTCCAATAAAGAGCCCTGTTATTTTAGTGACATTCCTGAAAATTAAGCAGTGCATAACATGTACACCTGTTCATGGGCAACTTTCCAGCTCCTTCTATTTGTTAGAAAAGGGAAGGAAAGAGAAGCTAATGGGTCACTTTCTCCTTAGTTAACTAGGAGAGATTGCATTTGGTGGTCCTGCTTTTCTAATTGGCCTTCTCTGTCTTCAGAGTGAGGAGTGTCCATGTGTGCTACTCACTCTCTCTAACAGGGTACTCATGTGTGCCCTATGGAGACTGGAGTCAGGGGTACATACTGCATGATTTCCTGCCAGAGACTTAGCTCTGGCTCCACTATTTCAAACCTCCCACCCTCATCTTCAGCTTCCTCCAAATAAATTTTCCAATCAAGAGTCAGATCAATATAACAATATTCCTATTACTCACATCTCTACAGCACCCCTCACAGTCACTACTAAAAAAGAAAAAAAAGTTTTTGAGTATAGCTTTCATATTCTCAATAGATTAAAAACATAGTTTTCAATTTTCCTTGAAAACCATCAAAGATCCATCTTCTTACTTTTATTCAGCATTAGACATTGTGCAGTTTATCAATGTAAGATTGAAAAAGTGAAGATTAAGTTGTATGCATTTATGTAGGTCGGTGGAAATGCATATTTTGCAAGCATCTGATCAAGATGCTTGGTTTCCTTCACTTGCTGCCTGTAATGATATACATAGAGCTATGCTCAAGGTTATAAATCTTCTTCACCCAGACTTACTAGAAGTGACTGAAAACTAACTTAACCTGTATTAGATATAGTTACAGATCTGCAGACACATTTAAGCTCTCTTTAAGCAACAAATTGAAGCCATCACTCTAGCGAGAAGTTGAATCTGTTCATTGTCCTTAGTGATTAAAATTTAGAAAAATCTACCTAAAATAAATCATTCATGCAAATTAACCCTCAAGAGGCACTCTCTTTGGAGTGTGGTTGCTATTTATACATAGAACAGTCCGCTACAGCCACTAGTGACATCAAGAAGCATTTGGGATGAACAAGTGCTGAGTCACTTTAAAACTAACCAAGTAATACAGGCAGTTATCACCCAAATACATTATTTATCACTGGGGCCTCCTGATGCCTGTGCTTACCGAGGAACCCTCCTGTGATATTGAAGGCCAAAGCATCTCCTCTCCCTAACAACAGTGTTGTATCTTTGGCAACTCGAGCAGGAACTCAGAAAATCAATACCACTTCATGAGCTAGGTCTTGGTCTTCTCCTTTTACGAGGATTCTGTCAATGCAAGAGGCCATTACTGTACTTTAAAGGCATGATATAAAATTGCTTCGACAAGATATAAGACACACCGTTTGCAAGAACCTGGTGAGAGTATTTTAGTCAAAGTTAAACAGTTTCATCACGTAATTACTTCAATTGGCAAAGATCTAGCTGAATGTGCTCTCGGAGGGGCTGTGCCTTCTATTATGGGTGGGGGATTGTGAGGGGGGCCTGTCGATCGGATTCAGGTTGTTCTAAACAAGGTCAAACTGTTAAAATGGAGGCAGAGCCCAGCATCGATGCCATTGGCAATGACACTGCAACAACAGGGTTGACAAGTTGCTCTCCCTTTTCTTTTCCCTCCAGCTAAGTGGTCCGAAAGTAGCTTAGTTTTATGGCTATAAAATATTTCATGTTGATTTGCAGTCTGGTAATTCATTTTCTAAGGACTGTTTAGAATTTATTCAGGGGGAAAAGGAAACTCTGTTGGTTTCTCTAACCAATTCCCATTATGTGACAAAATTTAACTTGTGTATTTTATGGTGTTTTATGTGTTCCACTAAAACCATTAGCTGGTTGTCTCCTCATGATAAAATTTAATCACTTATATAATACCTTAAAAGCCAATGATAGTTTTGCATGTATTTATGTTTTCTTTTATTTAAAATGTGTGAATATCATAAAGATAGCTCTGATTGGGGAAAGAGTCTGGCACTAAAAACAGAAAATCTGTAAGTATTGAGTCTTTATGTATCACACAATAAGAATGAAACATCATAGCCTACAAACTGTGTGAAATTTGAGAAAAAGTGGATGCTAATCCATGACCAGCATTCATGTTTCAATGATTACCTGACTGCACCCAAGCTCCGCATTTAGCATTATTCTCGTATAAAGCTACTTGACTGCTATGAGATTTTGGCAATTTAACAAAAATTTTAATAATAACAATGAGAAATAGACTCAAAGGACGTACACATACACCTTGTAAAAATGTCTCTCAGAAACTAATCACATTAGCCTGCCCTTTGTAATCAGAGATGCTCTCACAATTTCACTTCTAAGTAACAC
Source organism: Eidolon dupreanum (assembly GCA_028627145.1). Taxonomy (NCBI): domain Eukaryota; kingdom Metazoa; phylum Chordata; class Mammalia; order Chiroptera; family Pteropodidae; genus Eidolon; species Eidolon dupreanum. The sequence continues at coordinate 71,477,718 of CM053515.1, forward strand.
AACCCAAATCTGGGTGGTTAATAAAAACTAGAAGAAAAGTGATTTTCTCTCTTTGTTATCCCACTTCCACCTACAGAGTTCTAATTATGGTATCTCTTAATCACCACGCATATTTATTTTAGAGTTATTCAAATGCATTAGGTATGTATATATCTATTATTAGATTTATTGGTGCTAATAATTTGGATTTAAATAGCACTTTTCTTCCTGAGGCTATAACAGTTTTTCATGAATGACCTAATTCATTCTCTCTGCATGCTTCAAATGGGAGGTGAGAAAGGGGCAAAGGTCATTCAACCTACTTGGCTCAGGACAACCTTAGCCCACAGAGTTAGAGAAAGAATTAACTAAGGCTCTATATATTCTGATTGTAATAGATTAAGAAATTGACTAAATTTCTGCAGACACTACATATACATTGTTCATTGTGATATCTCCAGAAATTAGAATAGTATCAGACACAAGAAATACTTGTTAGATAAATGAATTTAAAAAAACATGAAAACGTATACCAGTTTAAAGTACTTTAATCAAAAATTACACTTAATGACTTATCTTCATAACTCACTGGCTAGAACTAATATGTGCATCAAACAGTACCAATGGAAGCTGGGAAAACTTCCTGTGTGCTCAAGAAGAAGAGGACTGAATGTAGCAAGGACCATTAATCTCTACCCCAAAAAGTAACACTCTGATTTTGTTTCACACCAAAATGTGCTTAAAATGAACAGGTAAGGTGCAAGAGCATTAAAATGTACGGCCACTAGAGTGGAAAAGCAGAACTCATTGTAAGAATGCCAATCTTGGAATAAAGTCAGATTTTGAGCACTCTAAAACTCATCTGGAGAAATTCAGTAATAACGGGAAGGATTGAGAGACCAAGACCTGGTGTTAGTAGGACTCATCAACTGCTTAGAAGGATTCCAAGATATTTGGATGCAGTAGTCCTACACAAAAGACTCATATTTCTTATGATGAAAAGCTCAAAATTCCTCAATGTTTTTCCCTTGTTTAAAGAGCAACAGCCAAACTCATTAGCACTTAAAGTCCAGTTTTCCTGTCTCTTGTACTTCCCACTCCACTTCCAAAAACCCCAGCCACACTGAACAACTCATTGTTTCTTAAGCACACTGTCTGTTTTTTGACTACACACTCTATCCTCTCCATCGAATGCTCTCTTTTCCTTCTCATCTGCATCTGATGAGCTCATTCTTTAAGTCAAAGTTCAAATATCATCTCCCATGGGAAGGTAGCCTTCCTTATCAGTCCTAGCTAAAATAAACAGGTTCTCCCATTTTGTTCTATTTCTCTCCACTTTTATTTTAATTATTTCCTGTTTAAAGATACAATTTCTTTCCTGTTAGACCATAAACCTCATCTGTGAAGGAAACTAGGGCTTTATCCCTAGCACTTAGTTTAGCCGCTTGTAGATGGTCAGAATTTAATAAATTATTGTTTCATGAACAAATAAATGAATGACTAGGGAGGAAGCATAGTGACTAAAGGGGATATTAGGATTTTCAAATGAGGCTAAGATATAGGCGATCCTAAAGTTAGAAAGGAAGCAGGACTAACCCCTTTTTTTTTGCTAGGGCATATACTGCTCATTCAGGGACTTGTGTCCACATGTCTATGCAGCAGCAAGTGCTATAATTTTCAAAGTGCTATTTAGTGCAGGTGTTTCCATAATTGGAATGAAGTGAGAAAATTCCATGCTCACTGGCCCTCAAAGTCACCCTTCCACCTGGATAACGCAATGGTCCAAGCTCTAAAAGATGTATGAATTGCCTTTCCCCAGAGGAACCAAGCACAGAGGGGATGTACTTTCTAACATTGCACAGTTATTGACCTTCCATTGTAGCAAATGTGAAAATGTCAAAGCAATGAGTGTTTCTAAGGAGAAAGCTACTGTTTAAAAACAGATGTTTAAAACATAGGACTCTGAGAGCCGCCGTCTCTCTAGACACACTTACTAACAATTCTGAGAAGTACAGAATAAAAACATGAATCATTCCCCCTCTTTCCTCTTCAAAACTAAAGAAAGGATGTTGAATGAGTTTTTGTCTTTGTTTATCCACCTTGAGACAGAAGAGTGAATTCCTGAGGTCCAGGTGAATCCCAGGACAAGAGAAGGTTAAATGGCACCATGACACGACATGTGTGTGTATTAAAGCCATAGATTTGCATGGTGCCTCTGATTCTGCAAAGCTCTTCATCATCAATGTAACTATGATCAAGTAACATACTACTCTGGGTGCATGGATGACGTGAAAGAGGCTTTCCCCAGCTGAGAGTGTATCTCTGAATTATTTATTCATTTTACAGGCCACTTTGAATATCACCCACATTTCAGCATTGTGCTAAGGATAAGACATAGAATTAAGTAATGACCTAGCTATGAGTGAGCTAACAGAAACAAATGAGTGATTACAAAATGATGGAGAAGTTCAATGATGCTGAGTTACCACAGAATCATGGGGAAAAAAAAAGAAAGGTCAACTATACATTCCTGAGGGAAGCAGAGAAAGCCTCCTAGAGGAGATAGCCCTTGAACAGAGGATGCAGAGAAATTAACCATATGAATAGGAAAAGGACACACTTACTAGGCAAAAGAGACCCATGAACATAGGCAGAGCAGTAGAAATAAAACATATGTACAATAAAAATCATTTGGGTGGATAGACTATTAAAGGCATAAAATGTAAAAAAATGTTGAACATCAAGAAATCCTGCAGTCCAGTTGTCCACCTCAGGAAATGAAATTTTCCTCAGGGGTCTAAAGGAGGACTGATGACTGGTTTGGTTAAGAACTAATATTTAGACATCTGTGAAGTTGACCTTTCTCCTTCAAACTCGTAGCAATACCAAAATCAGATTTTATGCGCTAGGGTAAAGGCCACAGGCCCAGCATGAAGGCCACAGTAAGAAACTACTGCTACAAATCAAGAAACTTTCTCTTTTCTTGTCTGAGTAGCCTTTAGCAGAAGAAGATGTCCATGCAAGGGACCTGCCCCACACTGAGACAGGAGAGTGCCTAGAATTCCCTGTCCTTGTAACAAAATTAGCTCTCCCTTTGCTTGTGGTACAGCAAATGTATTTCACAGAGGAGGTTTTTTAATCCCATGACAAAAGAGAATTAGTAAAATGCACATGCCCTCAGAGGAGGAATCAAGTAACTATGGTGTAAATGACTAATAGCAGAGGCATCTCTAAGAGCCACTCTGCAAAGAAGAAGGAGCAGAGGCAGGGTGGGGGTGGAAGGGTGACAAAAAGGGAATGAGGGGCTGTCCTATTGTCCACAGCTGACCACATCTGCACCTCACACCTTGGCCACAGTTGATAACAGAATTAGGAGGACCACCTCAGGGCAGGAGTCAGCCCTGCTGAGTTCCAACATTTTTGGAAAGGTCTAGGTAATAAATCTTTTATTTAGGCTTTACAGACCATCATGTCTCTGTTGGTACTCCTCAACTTTACTGCTGTATTGAGAAAGCAGCCATAGACAGTATGTATATCATGAGCATAATTGTGTCCCAATAAAACTCTTCTTTACAAAAACAGATGGAGTAGCCAAGTGTGATAGGCCAGAGTTTGCTGACCTCTGTCTTCAAGCAATGGTTCTCAAAGTGTGGTTCCTGGACCAGCAGCATCGGCATCACCAGGATAAATTCTCAGCCTCAACCCAGACTTTCTGAATCAGTAACTCAGGTTCTAAGGTCCTGCAGTCTGTGTTTTATTGAAAGTGAAAGAATCAACCTCACTTCAAGTGGAGACTCTTGAAGTTAACAGCTTATTAAAGATGAGGTTTGAAGCCATACCATGGGTATTTATGATCAAAAGGAAATCTTTACTGTTAAAGAGTATTCTTGTGACTAATAGAAAGTGGCATGTGTTGTAAAACCCAAAAGATCCTCTGCACGTTTCCTCATTCATCTAATAGGCAATTTTTATGACTCATCAGCTAAAACTAATATGGCAGCAATACATCCTGCCTGGGTTTGAATTGATCATAGAATTCCAGAAACCCTAAGAGCAGCTCTGGTTAAAGAGAAATTTGTAGATGACAGGCTTGGTTTCCTTAATGGAAAACCAACATGGCTTTCTTTAGCAAATGGTGAACTGAATATTAAAAAAGCATTAAGCTGCTGCCTTTGTGATGTCAAGTATGCATTCAAATTCAAAACAGCATTTAAAATATTAAAACATCTAGCAATTTTATTGCTAGATCATTTAAAATGGAGACCATGAAAAATTTAGCTTAAGCTACCCAATAATGGCTCATGAGACACAAAAATACACACAGATAACTGAATTTTTAAAGTAAATTCCTTATTAACTTCTTTCCCCTCATCTATTACCATTGCTATTTTCCAGCTGTATAAACAGTCTGGAGAGTATGCCCTGAATGAATTCACCGTTCAGAAAACAACATAATTACAGCCATTCCAGCAAACCGAGTGCCAAAAAAGTTACAAATTAATTGAAGGTTAGCATTGAAAATTAAATCCTAGTCAGCTTGAAGTCATCTTTTAGGCTACTTTCTATAGAATTAAATAGAGAACTCACTCCACATCAGTTTGGTTGACAGGGTTTTAAAGTTCAGGTGGACAAATGGCCTTCTCCCCAACTACCACTTTCCTGTGATCTGATATCACTAATCCCAAGTGACGCCTGCCAATAGTACCTTAGAACATGCTTATGATTTATGCATGATCCAGGACCGCTTCCTCTTCTCATAAATACCCAGACCTTAGAAAAATACCAATTTATCTTGCCCTATTCTATTTTGTTAGAAACCACTAACAAAATATAACAAAATATAATAAAAAACATTTTTCTCTTTTGTTTTTATTATTTCATTTTTTAAACATAAAAACCATTTGTAAAAATAGTACAAAGAATCCCCTATATATAACCTTCATTCAGATTCTCCAAATGTTAACATATTTACAGTACTAATTAATGTTAATAGCCACAGTTCAATTATCAAAATCAGGAAAATAACATTAAAATTCAAAACCATTATCTAATCAACAGACCTTTTTTGAATTTCACCAGTTGTCCCTCTAATGCCCTTTTACTGCTCCAGGATTCAATCCAGGATCACTTGTGGTATTTATTAGTCATGTTTCCTTAATTTCTGATCATCAAGAAATGTTTAAATTCAACAAGCATTCATCGAGCACCTAAACTGTGCCAAAATTGTTATAAGCTCTAAAGATTCAAAGATGGCTCTGGCCTTTGAAACATGTGAAAATCAACACTAAATCAAAGGCTAGACACACAAAAAATACTGAAGTATTGCTTCTTTTAAGAAAAAAGTGAAAGAATATTATTTAGATTTGAAAAAAAATGGATATCATTAATGAAGATAACCTTGACCCAAAGGGTTCTTGATCTTTGCACCCCAAAAAATGATCGCTCACAGCTAAAAGCAACATCAAGAGAAATTATATGCACCTCTAAGCTACTAGATTGTCTTTGTGACCAATGTTTTTATTTCTCTCACCTAAACAAGGCTTGGCAAACAGAAAAGGATCAGTAAAAGTCAAATAAAGTGGGGATTTGGGGTCATCTCTGAAGCCTAACAGAGGATTTGGAACATGCAGGCTATCTCTAGGTCAGTCTAAAAGCCCCTCTTGACAGTAAAGAAACTCATTCAAACTCCAAATTAAATAAAAGTTCAGAGGCAATTACCATCTGAGGGCCTTTTTCTTTTTGTACTGCTTTGAAATAGGGTTTGTGGAAATGTACTATGAAATGCTTGGCAGAAAACCAGAGGTTTGGGCTCAAAGATTTTTGCATGCCAACTGTTCTTTCCATTTTCTCAATTTCTTTAACATCAAATTTCATCTGCATGGCTCATTCGAAGCTGCATTTTATGAGATTTCTAGGTTCTTGGCATTAAAAGAACATTAGAGGTTGGTAGCCCAGCACCTTAACTGGTTCATAAGGTCTTTATAATATCTCTAACAAGAGATTGGCAACTCTCCACTCAAGGAGCCCAGTTAACTTTAGGAGGGTCTGCCTATTGTTACAAGACCTCTAACACTCTCTAACTCTCATCTCCCACCCCATATTTTACAAACACTGTCCTAAATTTTGCCTACTTTAGTTACACACAATAATTCTTGATATATATAAGTTCATCAGTGCTTTTTAAAAATATGAGTCCAAAATGAAGCAAAATGGTCCACGTCTGGCCCAACTAGCACAGGGCACAGTGAGTCTGTCATCTTACTGGTACTGATACTGCTTAAATGTCCATGGCTCACACAGCTTTTCTAGTAGTTGCATCACAGTGTTGACATAGGTCGGTTTTCAGAATCAATTGATCACTGAGTCCTTATAAAATGTGCTACCAGCTTTGTCTTTTTGTACTATTTAAGAAAGTAGAGAGACTTGAAGATCCTACATGAATAACTTTATTTCTTAATTAAATATAACTATCAATTCTGGATTTTACATCATTATATTTGACCTATGGTTGCAGTCTTTTGAGCCTATTGATCATGAAACAAATAAATGAGTTACCCTGCCTTTTTCCCATCAGACAGGTAAGCTGTCTACTTTATCACCAAAGCATTGCTAAAACTATGGAACAAAATAAGACCATTAACAGAGCACAAGCCTAGTTAACTCCCTAAAGATAAAATCTACTTCATTAAGTAGCACTCTTTGTCATGTGATTAAGTGGTTACAAATGTAGTTATCTATTATTCTACCCATATTTTACTACTTTTTTTTTTTCACAAAGATAACCACAGATTTTATCAAATGTGCTAAAATACAGGTTCAACAGATCTTCCCCTAGTTTATCACAAAACGAAAATGGGTTAGCTTGACAAAACTTGGCAGTAAGACATGAGATGAAATGTAGGGTAAGGCAACAACATTTCACAAACTCTGCTCAGAGACAAATGAGACCTGCATGATAGTCAGGTCCCTGACTTGCACCATCACCAAAGTCAACTTGCTTCTTATCCAGTTGTGTTATCTATACCTGAAATACAACATCCATGTTCTCCACTGATACTATATTTATTTCTCTCTTTTTTTTACTTTAAACAGAACACTCTACATCACCAGTTTCACCGATTTCCTAGCACATTCTCTTGGCATTGTGCCTCCCTTTCTAATGTAATTCATCTCTTTAAACATTGGAATAGCTTTTCGGCTACCAGGAACTTGAATCTCGAGTTTCACTCTGCTAATCCTGAGGAGTTGTGTATACCTCTTTGGGTTAAAGTCTCAAATTTGCTTTGAAATGTTCACACTCAACATAATCAACAATATCTATACGATGCCACATGTATTATTTCTCATTTCTTGCCCTGATATTGTCTTCTTCAACATACCAAATACCTATTTCATGTTTCTTTTTTCTTTCTATCTTGCAACTTTTGCCTACTTTAGGATATTTTATAGTTTCTGGTGAAACCAAACTTAGAATATAGTGTGGTTGTGGTGCAAATGCACAGACTCTTTGGAAAGAAAGTATACCATTTGAATAAGCACCCAAATGACAAGAATAAGAAATGCTTTTGCTAATTAGCATCATGAGGCTCAACTGAACCAAGGATCTTAGGTTAATTCTAATGAGCTGTGAGCTAATATTGGTAAGATGCTTTTAGATTTTTAATTTAAAAGCACTTTGCCAATGAAAGTATGAAGATTGCAAATTTCCTAAGACATCTAGTCCCCTACATTAAGTAGTAGTTTCAAAAAGTTTAGATGCATGAATGGATAGGTAGATAAAGAGGGAATTTATTCTTCTTCTACTATTTGTAAAGATAAATTTCTCTCTTCACAGAGATCTATTTAAATAGATGATATTCCACTCACAGATCTGACTATTGCAAGCGAAAAGTAAAAACAAATACTATATACAAATATATAATCTACACTGTTAAAAATATTCACAATGATAAGTTCTGGAGATCTAATGTACAGCATAGTGATTATAGTTAATAATACTATATTATATACTTGAAAGTTGCTAAAAGAGTGGATCTTAAATGTTCTCACCACAGAAAAGAAATGGTAATTATGCGACATAATGGAGGTGTTGGCTATGGTAGTAATCATTTTTACAGTGTATAAATGTATCAAATCAACACATACATCTTAAACTTACACAATGTTATATGTCAATTATACTCAATACATCTGAAAAAATACATATTCATAATGAGAGCTGAACTGGTCCCTTCATCACTGACAGGCCACCTCCTAAAAGACTCCAAGATCAGGGTTAGTCATAATGATGACTTCTATTTTTTACTTATTATAGTAAACTATTTTACATTTATTAATGTATTTAATTTTCAGAGTAGTCACATAAGACAAGTACTAATATCAACTCCACTTTAAAAAAAGTGAAAACTGAGGCTTAAAGAGGTTAAATCTTCCTTGATGTTTTGAATATGGCCATGTTGCAGGATTGGTACTTAGCAGCCCTATTCTATATGTCCTGCTCTCCACTCCTATATTACACTATAGGACTTAATAGAAAATGAGGTAAAATTTGGACAATGCCTCAAAGATAGGAGGTATAAAAATATATTAATTGCTTTTGTTGCATCACCCCACTTAACCTTCTCAACCTTCCTATGTGAGTACTGATATTATCACCCTCGCTTTGCAGACAATCAGTAAAAGGTAAGTACATATGTTCTGAGACTGAGGAAACTACTTAGTGTCAGGGTACTTGTTTTCATTGTATTACATAACATTTTTGCTTGTTTACTGTATTTAAGTTAAAAAATGCTATTCCTGGTTCTCTCAGAAAGAAATGATTATACATTAATAACATAATATCCAATCCTTCGACTCTCTGTACTCCTCTTTGTACAAGAGAGAATGTTGAAGTCTGTGGTTCTTCAGCTACTCTCAAGAGTATAATTTTTAAAATAATAATAAGAAGAAATTATCCCAATCATTTACAGTAGCCAAAAAGTCCATGGAAATTAGTGAAAGAAAATTCATCCCTAAGGGTGTTTGGTGGGGGGAGGGGAGAGAGAAGATGGATTTTTTTCTCTATCTTTAAGCAAATTCTCTGATCTGACATGACAAACTCACAATTTTCTCTAAAAAAAAAAGTATTTTCTGACCAATTTTGTCATCTTTTCAGACCTTACTAGCAAATAAATTCTCTAAAAGATCTGAGAAGTATCACTCTCCCTGACCAGCACCTCTTCCCCTGTTTAGGAAAAAAATGTCATAGAAGTAACAATAATTCAGCTCCCCAGATGACTTTGCTCCCTGATGACTGATCTCATTGGTGGGGAAGAACAACATTATCTTTCACCTCAGATGCTTCCTTTAATACAGCATTGGCTCTGCCATCGGCCTTTGGTAGTTTGAATGTGGAGATTCAAAGACTGGAGTATAGGGGCTTGAAGTACTAAAAACATATTCCACTAAAGCATGGCCCTATCTGAATTATCATTCATCCTTCCCCAGCATGGCCCTTGTTTTTTTCTAAAACATGAAGGATGTGTAAAGGACACATAAAACTTTAGTCAATAGGTCCATTATTATGATTGGCTGAAAACCATAAAATGCATCCATCAAGCTATTGTGTTGCATCTTGTGCTAAATTATGGTGATAAATAGTCCTTTATCCATGACGTCACCTACTAATCTATTCCAAAAACTATTCACCACTGCCATTATGCATCACTCATGCTTCTGCCAGCTCTCTGAAAAAAATCCTCTACATGATAAAGCCACACACAACACTGCGCTTGACTCTGCAGACACAAATATTGTCTGTTATTTTCATGTCATACTGTGAAACGATTGCTTCTCCAGTTCCCAAAGTTATCTTAAGTATGTAGTAATGTCCCCAGCTCTCCGCTCTGGGCATTGTAACTCATGTACCTTTAATTGTTTATAATTTACATCAGAACAGGATGAAGTCCATTTGCACTCATGCTGCTTTATAACTACTGGATGACATATTTTTGCCACCTTGCTCTGGGTCGAATTTAATCCTGTTGGCAAGCCTTTAACATAAAAATTTGGTGTGGAATGCCTTAATATTCTCCGGATCTGTGTAAAAGGATGTGTGGCAGTTTCTATCAGTATGTCTGGGATTTGGATTTGATTTTATAGAAAACATTCTCATAAAATAAGACTTTTTTTTAGTTCTCAGAAAATACTATTTATTAAAATAAAACCAAATCCAAGAAGCAAAGTGTAAATATATTTTAAATTCCTGTCTCAAATGAAATAATCTATGTAAACACACACACAATAGTGTGTAGCTTTTCTCAACTTCACCTTGATGGCATATTAGGAGGTCTTCCACTTAAAAGGAAAAAAAGTGTCCCTACTTTTCGAACCTACTCAAGCAAGAGGAGATGAAATACAGAGTGAGACAGACAACTCACTGGAATTTCATTCCCCAAAATGGAGCCTGGTGTGTTTAATTTACTTTTAGTTATAATTCAAAGAATCTGGGGAATTGCTTCTTGCTAAGCAACACAATACAGGTGTCATAGCTCCTCCTTATTTTTTTAATCATAAATGAGGTTATTGGCTCACAGTGGAGAAATAAACAAGTATAATGCTCAAGTTTAAATGGGGTACATCCCATATCCATCTGCTATGCTTATTTATGTGTTTTATTTTTTAATTGCTTCTTCCATGGCTGCATAGAAAAGGATTGGCTAATGTATCTATTAGAAAGAGAAATAAAACCAGATTTTCTTCCCTTCACTGTTCTTAAATGCCCAATAGAACTGGTAGCAAAATGCCATTTACCTGAAAGTTGCTATCTAATTTATATTCTATCCATCAGTCATGGAAAACAATAAAAAAGTCAAATCACTTCAAAAACAACGGTTTTCCCTCTTGACTGACCTCCTCTCAATTATCTTCACTTATAGACTACAAAGGAGTCACATGTTGCAGAAAAGAAAGTTCTAAAAACTGAACAATCTTCGGCTTGTCTTGACAGAAGTCTGGCTTCAACTCAACACTCAAAGTAAAACATGTCCCGTCCTCTCCCACTCTGGTGTTCACACTCATGTGTGGTATCTGGACAGAGAGGCTCTTCCTTCCAACAGCAGTAGAAGGACCTCATCTGGAGGCCATTATTCCAGTTTTCTTTATTTTTTAAATAAATGTTCTCCCTTCTACTGCTTTCTCCTATTGCTAAAACTACACTTATTGTTGAATACAGTCATATTTTAAGTATTTTGAAACATTAAAGTTAGCCTCTCCTTACTGCTGTAAACACACACACACACACACACACACACACACACACACACACACGCGTGCACGCATGCGCGCGTGCGCTTGAACCATTCTTTCTCACTCTTGCCTCACACCAATATTCTGACAAATCCCTGAATCCTCAGCATTGTATAGTAACTGCTGTTCTTGCCACCTTTTTGCTTCCTGGTGGGTCTGTAATTGTCATCTCATCCCTGGAGCAACATTAGGATCACTCAATAAATTGATTGTCAGGGGATATTTGAAGAACAGAACAGCTTGAGCTCTAGAAGCCAAGTGCCTTATGGCCTCCAGCCCAGAAAAAGGAAGCAATGAGAATGAACAAACCTCATCCCATTCGACTCCTCCAAGACATTAATGAGAATTAAGCAAGTGAATTTCATTCCTTATTTCTACTTAGAGAGAGCAAACAACAACACAAAGAAGATTAAAGAATTAAATAAAACCATCCATGGCATTTCTTTTCATTTAGGATGAACTGGGAAAAAGATATCTGACTCCTGGACTTGAAAAAGTTCTTTAGTCATTCCTCATGTACATGCAATTTGCCTTTTTTTTTTCTTTGCACTTACAGTATCCAGATATGATGCTATGAAAGGAATTCTTCTATTGCCTTTCATTTGAAATAGTGTTTAAGTTTCATATACTCAAGCTTCCAAATCTAAGATTCCAGTATGTACTCTTTTTAGAATCCTGCTATGAAGGTGATGATATATGATGATAGCCTCTATTGAAAGTATGTTATACACTTTGCTAGGAAAAAACCTAAGTGGAGACAAAATCTATATTTCAAGATGTCCTCTGAGCAGCCAACTCTTATGAGGAAAGATCAAGATCATGAGGAACTTCTGAACTTATACAAACTGTTTTTTTCTGTTAGAAGATCATTGCATCAGTCATTACAGGGGGGTGGGGCAGGGATGGGAGAGTAAGATGTATTGGCTCAGTGCCTACTCTGTGATTTAGCCATTAAAACTCATCAAATCATGCAAAATTTGGCCTGTTAACCCCATTTTACAGACATGAAAATAGATATTCAAAGAAATTTTAAAAATTAAGTCACACAATTTGACTCCAAATTTCATGTTTTCTTCATCTCATCATACTGCTTTTCAGACATGATAAATCCTTAAATTGAGGAAGTATTGGTGAGAACAATGAGAAGGAAATAAGAGTAACATTCCAGAAATGAGAAGAAAAAAATTGAACATGTTAATCTATATCTATTATCTATTAGAGAAAATATACAATTGCTCCTTTACTTTAATAATAAATAAACAAACATTTACTAAAAATGCCAGGTACTGGACCCATGCTGGAATCACAAAAACCTGTAAGATACTATCATAACCCTGGAGGAGCTTATAACCTAATGAGGAAGTTACCTAAAAGGTTTATTTCTAGGTTGTAAGTGCAGTGTCTTAAGTTTGCAGTACAAGTTCCCTAAAAAAAAAAAAAAAATTAAAAGATAGCACCAAAATTGAGTCTTAAAGGATAATTAAGTCAGGGAGAAACAGGCGAGGTGAAAGTATGTCAAGTAGAGGGAGTATAAGGCACAGTATCACTGAGAAGGACTTCTCCTAAGGTAGAATTCTAAGGCAACATAACCACACACTGGCCGTTTCTCCACTATTCAAATATAGCAAAATAAAAACAAAAGCATAATTAGATAAAATCCAAAAGGCATAACTGTGCTCAAATACAAATTAGACATTTCTGCAGCCTAAAAGCAAATAAGTGATATAAATCTTTCAGGTCTGGCCTTGAATCTATGGAGTTGCTATTCTCAGGCTGTGGGTACCAGTAGAGGAGGCTAGGAATTCCTATTTCTGTGAGTAAACAGAGATTAAGAATGCCTCACACAACACTCATGGTCAGAGCCAGGCTTGGAGCTTACCAGTGAAAAAGGCTACAATCAACTGCTGGATTGCACGAAAGCCCAGAAGATAGCATCCCTTTTCCTCTTCGAGTTCAGAACTAACAGAGAGAGGGGAAGGAAGGGAAAAGGAAGAGAGGCAGGGAGGGGAGTCAAGATAGAGATCAAAATGTATGTTTTATTACAGATAAAAGCTAGATTGGAGAGTGTAGCTTAAATGCATAGCCAGTTGGACTGGGTAACAGTCCGCTGAATTAGACAGATTTACCTACTCAATAACAGGTAGTAATGCAAAACTGCCAGCTCCTCTGCAAAAGCAGAGTGAAAATTATATTTTGGCTAAGAGGGCAGACCGAATTCTCTCATCCCTGCTTGCAGGCAGTTCCAAAAAAAAAAAAAAAAAAAACCAAACCAAACCAAAGAAGCCCAGAAGGGCCTAATGCATACATACTCATTCCATCTCAGAAACTCTCTGAGCAAATCAGTCACTCTTTCTCCACTAGAGAAAAGTGAGTGATGGGGTGGGGAAGCAGCCAGAAGTATTACTTCAGCGGAGTTCCCAGCCACAGTCCTTTACCTCCCAAGAGTATCCTCTATCTAGAGCTATCATTTACATAAAATTTGGTACCTAAGAGGCTGGAAGCGGCAGGCACTGCCTCACAGCCCTGACAGACTCACCTATTTTATTTATTTATCTTCATTTTCATCATGAGACAAAAGTGTGACACTGCCATCAAAGATCTAGTTGTGAACAGAAGAATCTGAGTAACTGGATAGAGATAGCCTCAAAGACCCAAAGAAGGAAGGTTGAGTACAGAGGATGAAAATAAAACAAAACAAATCCCCTCAACACCAGCCTGAAGACTCCAATTCCAAAATGTATGACAAAAAGAAGCTAGAAGAGCAAATCAATAAATTGAATAATTGGGAGAACACACCCTGAACAAAATAAAAATAATTTATAGTGGCTTTAAAATAATTATAGTTAATAATCTCAAAGTGACGAAGATATAAATAACACCCAGAAAGTAAGAAGGAAATAAGAAATAAAAAAGATAAATTAAATAGAAATGAGAATGGCTATCTGAAAAAAGACTTAGAGGAATCAACTATAACATAGTACCTAAAGATAAAAATTGAAAGGGCAGCTCTGAGACATACAGGATGAGAACCTTCAGTACACACTCATGGGCATCCAAACAGAAGAGAATTAAGGGAATGGGAGATAAGCAATGTTGGAAAAGATGATAATTAAGAATTTCCCTAAGTTGAATAAAGACCATGTCTTCTCAAATTGAAAGTGCACATCAAGAGCCAAGCAAAAAAATGGAAAACAAAATCCCCACTGAGGAATATCACAAAGTCACCAAGGAGAGAGCCAGCATGATGATATGGTGAACTCTGAGGATTATGGTGCTCTTAGAGCATAGAGTGAGGCACTGATTCGCAAGATAGGAAAGCAGAACCAGGGATCATATCATGAAGAGTCACAATATGGACTATGTGCTTTATCGCTTACATGAAGGGAATCCAAGAAAACCACACTGAAGGACACAAGTCTGAAATAAATAATACCAATTGAGCTCAAAAACAGATAATAAAGCCTGAACCAGCATGGTAGAAGGGATTGCAGAGAGGACAGCATGATTTGGATGTAGGGAACGGGTGAGGGAAATGAAGAAGTTAAGAATTACTCTCAGGCATCTAACTAGGGTTATACCATTGGAGAGAGTAAAAATAGAAAATGGAAGAGGTTTACAGATGACTAGCTCAATACTGCACATGTTTACTGTGGGAAATCTGGAAAGAAATCATTGACAAGATGTGGCCATCATCAACATAGAGATCTCCCCATTATCTACAAAGGTCACCAAAATTCTAAATTTACCAAAAGGATCTTATCAGTGGCAGCTCACTAGGTAGATGAGGAGCCATTTCCAAGAGAAGCAGGGATAAGGTTTTGACTAAGTAGGCTTTGCAAGTGATAGGAAACTCAGACAGTAAGAGACAAGGGGACCTGATGACACTGGACATTAGCAACAGAACCGCCAGCTAGACAGCAGGGCAATGCTTGCAGCAAAAATCAGGGAGGCAAAAGGCTGAGAAACCAAGGTGCCATAGCTGCAATAAGGCATCAAGGCTGAAATAAAAAATGGCAGTTGAAGAACAAGAGGGTGTGAAGATGCTTAAAGGATAAGGTTGTAAAAATTAGAAAAGCAGGAAAAAACTATTGCTTGCATATGGTGCAGGCAATTGTAAATACCTGGTTAAGATGAATTTTGCTTTGGCAAGAGAACACCAATAGTTGTTAATTTTAAAAAAAAATTGTTAAAGATAGGTTCCTAGGTTAATTTTGACCACAACTTAAACCTCTGAGTGAGGACCAGATAGATATTCTCTGCAGTCTTCAAATAAGAACTACATTTACCCACAGAATGGAAGTGTATTGCTATTGATTTTGCTCCACTATGACAATACATGAATGAATAATGAAATGAAAGTTAGGATTTTTGAAAGCTAACTGGAATAAATCTTTACTTTCCCAGGATGAATGGCTAAGTGGCTCTTTTCAAGACTTAGATAATGGTTTCTAAATGAAGGAATGAATATCAAGAGCTTAGAGTGTTAACTCAAGCTAAGACTTTGAGGAGACCTCTGGAAATATTTAAAAAGATAGATTAGTGAAACGGTGAGGCAGAGATTAAGTGAACATGCTTTCAGATCTGTCATGTGGCATTGCATCTGCCAGGTTATTTATTTTTCAGTGCCTACCCTACGATGAATCAAAACCACCTTTAGGAGAATCCTTATTGAATAACATTGAAAAAAGTCAGAGATACTCGTTCCCAATGTGATTTTATTCTCTGGGGAAAAAAATATATTTTAAATATTTCTTCATAATTATAACTGTACAATTACTATTTGATATAGTTTTACGGTAATTCTTTATTAATAATTTTTTAGTAAATGACATTCTTCATGTATATAACAAGTTCTTTTTCCTATTCTGCTTATTTTAGAATTTAAAACTAAGAGATATAGAACTCTCTTACAATATACTTTTTCCCTACAATAATTTGGGTGCCTGGGGCCCTAGGTTTGTTTTCTTCTCTTCTGTTACACTATGTCTTAGACAGCAAATGCTGTATAGGAAGAGAGTTTGGTATAAACCTTAAATCTTAGAGCAAACACATAGGGGTGTAAAAATCAATTTTAATGGTATGGTAGCTTTAGTTGGAATGTCAGATGGACCAGAGACTAAGTCTTGGCTCTGCTATTTGGCTCTGTAAATTTAGGCATACTATTGTAATTCTTTGAGGCCATCTCCTCATCTGTAGAATAGGAATGATAATAATAAACTTTTCTTAATAGGATTGCTGAGAGGGTAAAATGTGATTGTGCAGTAGTTTTCATAGTTCTTTCCTCAGAGTAAGCATGGATAAAATATTAGTTCATCATCATCATCTATAGAACCTGTATGTGACCAATTTTTGTGTTCTTTTCATTTGTTCATTTATTCAATGAATTTATAGTAAGATCCCATTAGAGGCAAGCCACTTGCAGTAAAGAGTATGAATGCAAATCAGACAGAAATGTACCTGTTTGAATGAGATCTTTAACAAGAACCATCAGATATCATAACTCTAGATCATTGTAACTAAATGGCCACAGAACTGGGAAGGAATAAATCACTTAAGATTGAGATTAACAATACAGGGAGTTATTTGAAAGATGGGCTTTGAAAGATGGAGTAAGTTTTAACATGGAAGACCTGGAAAAAGAAACAGGTATTCTAAACACAGAAAAGAAATATAAAAGCATAGATCACTATCATTTCTTCAATCTTTAGAATAATAATATTCTATCATGTATTCAGGCCCTAAAATTTCTAACCCAAAGGTTTTTAAATGTGTCCTGTTTCCACGTATACTGTCATTAGTGAGCCCTTTATGGCAGATACAATTTTCCCAAGACTATGGTTTGATAGGCTTCACTGTATAGTGGTTGAGGGGTTTAGTGAGGCACCATGGCACCACACAGACTGGATATTTCCCAGCTCTGGCATATGATAGCAGTGCAATCTTAGCAGAGTCACTTATCTCTGAAACTTAGTGACTTCATCTATAAAATGAATATAATGACATCTATTCAAAAACGAGAAATCTAGAGAGCTTTAGCATAGTGCTGGCTCTCACTAAGCTAAGTGTTCAATAAAAGGTAGCCATCGTTATCATTTTATTTCTTCAAAACTTTAGTTATGAAAACCACATATAAATATATAAAATCTCTAAATATCAAATGCTTATAGTTTTGAAATTTTTATTGTAGGCATTTTCAATTCCTTAAAATACATACATACATACATACATACATACATACATACATACATACATAAACTGTGTTTCTCTTTTTCTCGCTCTAGACAACAGAAAAGGTACTATGGTTTCAATACTATCACATCACATGGTCTTTGTTGAATGAAATAGTTAATGTATTATCTTTTCAAGAACTGCATTTACTCTCCTCTCTGTGTGACCTGCTTGAAAATTGGGATAGTTTGTGAGTGAAGACAGTTTGGGCTTCACATTCTCTCTTGTCCTCATTTTGGTCACTCCCTCATTCTGCCTATGTCTGTATAGACTCAAAGTACAAGCACGTTAATAGGCGAGAGGAGATGTAGTGTGAGTGTCAAAAATCCTTTTTACTCTAATAAATACAATGCCTAATAATATTCGATTTTGAGTATAAGCACAGAAAAATTTCTGAAAGGTAAATGGATTTTTTATTTTTCATTCTCTTTTTACTAAGCATGAAATTCTGTCTTCAGGGAAAAAAAGAAAGGCTCCAATAGAAAGAATGTGTACAGCTGAGTTCTGTGAAAAGTAACATGGAATCAAAGGAGTTGACGTCAACGACTGACAAGAAAACCAAAGTCCTCAAAAGCTGATGTATGATACAGTCCAATGGAGTAAAGCAGAGCTTGGCAAGGGGTGAAAAGTTGAATGGAATTGCATAAAATGAAGCAGAACATCACAGAGAAGTTAATTTCCCATCAAATCTGATGTTCCAGGTTTGATACCCCCAAAGCCTTTTTACTGTACTCCGCATCATCCCAAATAGCAATAGCCACTCTTCATTTGGCAGTTCCTAAAACTCATATCTTAAATGACTCTATTAAAATGAGAAGTTTTTTCTTTAGCTGAAGAAAAGAATTTCATACTTTAATAATATTTTGAATTATAACACTTGAAAACAAAAAAAAAAAGAAAGGAAGGAAGAAAGTTAAATCTATTTTTAATTAATTTAGTCCAACAGAAAGGAAGATTTAGGAACCAAAAATAATTTAACTTTGTTATTTGTAGTCATATTAACCAAATACTATTTTCTTTCTATTGTTATGATTTAAAAAATAGCATTCGTGTTTCTAATAGCTGTACTCCAAAAAGTAAAGAACTGAAAGTCAGGAATCCTGGGGCTGGGTCTGTGCTGCTGAGTTTATTTCAAGGAAGCTCACTGGGTCAGCTTCTGTCAATGTGAGGTAACTGAATTGGGCTACTACTGCATGCCCTAGAAATCCAACATTTAATGAGGAGCTCTTCATCTGGATTTATGTTATCTACCCCTACCCTTATTTTTTCTGTTAAGACTAATGGCATATGACAATTAAACGGACAAAAATAAGAAACTGTTTTTTATCAATGGTTCTCAAAGTGGGGGTCATAGATGATAGGCCTTAAAGAGGGTTTCTTTGAATATGTTATAATCCTAATATTATAGTATATAAATACATGTTTTATTGAGATACAACTGACATATAACATTATATTAGTTTCAGGAATATAACATAATGATTCGATATATGTATACGTCGCAAAACGATCAGCATTATAGGTCTAGTTAGCGTCACCACACAGTTGCAATTTTTTTCTTGTGAAAAATAAAAAAAATTTACATTTACTTATATTATTCATATTCATATAATTATATAAATACATAATATAATCAAACAAAAGCATTTTAAGTTTTTTATTTTAATACTACATGATAAATATATATGACATAATAATATATGATAATTAAAATGAAAACATACATATTTTTTAAAACTCTCTTGTTGACCTACCATCTTTGGCCCATATATATATATATATATATATATATATATATATATATATATAATACACAGTATAAACTATTAACTTTATAGATAAATGCCCTTTATTATTATTTGGGTGACCATTATATAGCCAAGTACGGTCACTTGTAATTGTGTCTTTGTTACACCGTTAGGAACAGTTACTACCTAAAGATTCAGCAAATTCTTTCCATTTTGTTGCTAAATATGAATGGCTGCCCTAAAACTTAAAATGTCCTAAATGTAAAAAATGACAACTACTCTATATATGTCTTTATGTGGATTCTTTTAAGCAGTTACATAAGCCAAACTCGTAAATTTCAGATTTGAAAGTTCTTATCACACCACTAATTTAATTGATTGCTTGTGAACTTGGAGATCACATTCATGTGTTTGAGAAACACTGGTCTACAATATCTGATATACCATCCGAACAACAAAACTATATTATAAATGTAATAGTTCTTCCTAAGTAGGTTTTTTTTCCTAAAGTATTATTTTTTAAATAATTGAGGAAAAAATAGTTTCTGTCCTAAACAACTGTCAAGATTCAAAAAACCAAAAACTCTAAGAACCAGAATATATATTTAACATGAGATATACACTGAAAAGTAAACAGAAAATTAGAAAAGAAAGTAATACGCTGCTTCTGAAAATAGGGGAAAACTACAAATTTTCCTTCAGTTATGAAAGTCATGGTATTTCCCCATAAATCAAAGTTAATTCTATCTTCTTTGTTTTGAGTAATTCCATATTGTTTTCTTGGGTCTTATTAACAATGTACCTTCCTGTTCTCCAGAATAACCATTGCTTTTGTATATATCATATTCATTTATGCGATGTCCATATAACAATATAACAATCAAATATTCTTTCTTATAGTTCCCTGACTTCTCTATTCCTTTCAGGTGTTCCAAAATCTGAATTGCATTGCAGAAATTATCTAATAAACCTGATTTTCTTCCAAATATCCCACAGGCTGCCCTTTTCCCATAATGCCATCCAGATGGCCTTCAACCCACATGAAGCTATTAGAAACACAATAATATTCCAAAAGTCCTTGTCCCATCAACTCCCTTTTCTTATGTTTAGTTTATTTCTTCTGATCTCACTTGCTGAATTTATGTGAGATATGAAAAAAACTTCATAAAAATCACAGGTTTAAAGAGGACCTCTATTATCCTCGTGTTTGTGCGTTTCTCTCTCAGAAATAATAAAGAATAAAAAGCTGAGTTGAACTATAAAACATTGCTCACAAATGAGGAAAAGCTAAAAGTGCTTGGCATAACTTAAAGCAAACAAATGGCTTTAAGTCTACCAATCAAATGCCCAGTATCACTGCATAGTTAAGTGAGTGCCTAGGAAGGTCACCTCCAGATATTTCCTCCCATATAAGAAAAGTATTCTCCCAAGGCCTACAGGGGTTCTTCATCTTGAAAAGGCAGACAAGAAAAAATAAGCCATAGCATAGTGAAGATGGAGCAATGGGAGCTATCAGCCACTGGAATGAGAAAAAAGTGTTTGGGTCAACTGCTTTGGACCTCAGGTTAGCCCTGTCTAAAATGAGTATAGGCTCAAAATTTCTTCCAGAAATAAATTTCTCTAAGTAAATGACTGTGTCTGATTAAGCAAATTTATTAAAGTTCAGTGCTTACTGAGTCATACTTACTAGCAGCTAGAAGTCTCTAAGGCTATTATTTCTTCACCCCAGGAGTGCTCAAGATGGAGAAAGTTCACCTTGACATTCCTAGATATTACCTTTGTCCTTCTTCCTCTAATCCTGCATTCACACCCATTAGTGACAAGTGCAGGTAAATTCTGGGAAGGTGAATGTAAGCAAATGTCTAAATACACACGATTATGTAGTACTGCAAGGAAAGTCAATGGAGGCAGGTGCAAAAGCAGGTCAAAAACTTCCTTACAATTCTGATAACTAAAAATGAAACTGGATCCAAAACCATCATCACGCAGATGGGCTGGCTTTTGTCATTTGTTGTTTTTAAAAATGTTCCTGAGCATAAAAACCAGCAATCAACAATTTCTTACTTTGGCCTAAGTACTGCGGGTGTTCTTCCAGTCCATTTGTTGACATAGAGTTTCCATGTTAATAATAGCTAATTATTTGGCAAAAACAACTAACAACCTATTTTCCCTTGATCTCACATATTCAAGTGGCTTAGAAAAGATAATTCTCACACAGCAGTGGTTACTTTTTTCTCTAAAGAATTACATAAATTCAGAACAAGACTATTTGATCAAAATCTGAGGACATTCTTTTATAGCATTTTATTCTTCAAATGTTTTAAGAAAGATACATAACCTGTTTTCTATTTTTCCTTCAAATATCAAAACAGATACGGACTTACAAATTGGCACTTTGGAAGGTTACTTTATTTTATCTTTAGCATTTAGGATTTGTTTGCAATTTGCCCTGGTAAATGACTTCAGTTTCATTTTTTTTTTTTTTTTTTTTTTT
>CM053515.1:71499552-71629552 GCA_028627145.1 Eidolon dupreanum
CATGACCCCCTTATGACCTGGCACCAGCCTTTTGACTCTGCTTTACCAAATGCCCTCAGTGTCCACTCTCCCCTTTCCTAATCATGGTTAATGACTTTTTTGCCATTCCAGGATGACAAGCTTTCCCAGAAAACTATGAGCCTGGGCAAAGATGAGTACATGGTTATACTCACGAGTGCTGCCATCCTTCTCCTAAGAGCCAACATTCCCTCCCTGGGTTTCCAAACTTTAGCAATTCTTATCTTTCTGTCCTGGCTTATGACATGTCTGTATTATGACCTATGCTATTATTTACTCTGTGTTGTCTCTTCTAATGATTTTACTTTTAAAGGAAACTATATCATGTTAAACATGGAAAACCAATGTTTATCTAATATAGTAGTTTTTAAATTTTTTAGTTCATATATCCCATAAGTAAAAATTTTGAGTATGTACATTATTTATAACAATTTACATATATTACTACACAAATATATCACATTAAAACAAACAAGAAAACGTAATGGATCAGTTAAGAAAGAAATACAAATAAAAGTTCAACTATTCTTGTACCAAAATAGATCATCTCATATAATTCCTAGAGTATGCATGTCAAACTATGGTGACTACTTTTCTAATACAGATTAAAATAAAAACATAATATTGTTTTAAATCTATATATTACCTAAAATCATTTAGAGTACTGCCAGTTGCAGGAATATCTCACTTCTCTATTTGCAGAGGAAATCATCAGCATAACAAAGAGAAAGATTTTCCTTGTTCTCAAAGAATACATTCATCTTTTCACTTTCAAACTCTTAGCTTATGGGATGGCTCTTTTCAACTTTTCAAATCAGGAGAAGAGTGGCCCTCACAAAGTTAGAGTGTTCATCCTATTCTTGCATCTTCCAAATAGCTCATGCTGACAGTCACAGCCAGATGTGATCACCATTATGCCAGGCAGATACAGGTCTATTTTCAATAATTGGATAAAGCAAGGATACCATTCTCCAAAATAATATAATTTCTAGTGCTTCAACAACCAAAAAAGAAGATACAGATGCTGAGATCCAGAGAAGAGACTACCAATTAAAGTCTTTTTCAGTTTATAGAATTGAGAAATTTGGCTTGGGTTTTTGGTTTTTTTGTTCGTTTGTTTGTTATTTATTTGCTTTTTTGCTTTTTGAAAATCATGACAGGGAACACCAGAAATATCTAGGAAATATTATCGACTACTAATCCAAGCACCTAGGTTTTTTTGTTTTTGCTTTTTTCCAGGTGAGAAAACTAAGGGTCAAATTGGCTGTGATTGATCTAAAATCACATGCTGGAGCCAGGATTCAAAAACCAAGTTTGTTTATATTCAAAGCCACAGGCTCTACTCAAGTCCATAGTGGTGCTTCTTTGCTTATTCCAAAATAATGCTACAGAGCTTTTACACTCTCTCTCTCTCTCTCTCTCTCTCTCTCTCTCTCTCTCTCTCTCTCTCTCTCTCTCCCTCCCTCCCTCTCTCTCCCTCTCCTTCTCTCTTTCTCCTCCTTTTTCTAATTTAAGAGAAGTAAAAATAAAAGCATTATTTCATTTAAAGCATTTCTCCTTTACCAAGAAGGATGAACAATATTCTATTTATATACTTACTAATGTTTCTTATTTGTGAATTGCGGCTTTATGTCATTTTCCCATTCATCATTTGATGGGATCAGGCCTTCCTTACTGAGCTCATCTGTGATGTGTTTGTTAAGGTTTATCACTCACAAACCTGTGATTATCGGCAAGTTATTTCGGCTTCCTGTTACTTGTTTCCTAATCTATAAAATGAGAATAATCATCTCAGAAAGTTGTTGAGAATATTAAATGAATCAATACATACCAAAATCATAGAACATTTTCTGGCACAAAGTAAATCCTCAATAAATATATATTTTGTCTAAAATATTCAACATATTATTTGCTTATAAAGGCATCTCTTCAGTCTTTGTTTGATTCTCTATTGATTTACCTTTCTGTACATTTATCAATTTATTAATTAACCAGACTGCATAATTTTGTTCGTGCTTAATTCTTGTTAGAAATATTCTGATTTGATAGACTACTTTAAAGATTGATGAGGAACTTCAGGACTGTAGAATTTTAGGTCTAATAACAAGCTGTCAGCATTGTATGGAGAGACCTCAGAGCTCTACAGAGTTGGTCATCCATCCATAATGTCAACTAGGGCACTGAAGGTTATGGACCAAGTTAAAGATGTGGGTTCTATGTAAGAGTTATCCTAGAGGGCCCCACACAGGCCATGGAAAGAATGATTAAATGCCATTCTATAAAACATTTCTTAAATATTCTCTATGTATACATTAATGAGCTAAGAAGAAAAAAAGGATGGATTCTCTATTTTTATCGCTTCTCGAATTCATTCAATAAATACTTCCTGAATGTTGTGTTTCATATACATCTACCTTCACAATGAGAAATATAGAAGTTGTGCAGGTTTAGAGTATGGGGATGTGAAAATTCTGAATTCAATTTTGGATATCTGAGACTGAGGGCCTGAAAGACATATTGAGTAAGCAGTTGAAAAGACTGGCCTGGAGATTGGGAGAGGAGCATGGGCTAGACACAGATAGCAGCAAAGTCACAAGAATGAATGAGACTAAGCGGGACGGAGCAGGGGGGATGTGTAGAGGGAAAAAAGAAGACCTAGAATGGAACTCAGGGAAGACAGATGCATAAAAGAGGTGTATGCAAAAGAGACCAGAAGGGAGTCGAGGTAAATGGGAAAGCAGTGACCGAATAGTCACAGATTTCAAGGGAAAAGAGAGCATTTTATGAAAGAAAAATGGCTAACAGCATCGAATCACTGAGCGAGGTCAAAAATCATTGGGATTACAAGTGGCCTTTCGATTCATAAAAAGCAAAGAGAATTTGTGGCCATGACAAGAACATTTTCAGCAGAGTAGTGAAAAATTGTAGTAGGTTGAAGAACAAGAAGCAGTTAAGCAAATAGCAGATACAGGCAACTCATTTTAGAATTTTTGTTTTGAAGGTTGATAGATATATGGAATAGTAGCTGAAGTAGGCATGGAATGGAAGGAGGGTTTTCTGCCTGGTTTCTGCATGTATATATGGTGGTGGGGGGTATTTATAAAATCTCTCAATATGTAACAAACATCTATATCTATATTTATAAAGACATTAACATCATCTGGTTTTGAAAGGCTCAAAAAGCTAGAACAAAGTAAAAAATGTTAGATAAAAACATATAAGAGTCTGATAATCAAAACAGATTTTACAAACTCATGCAATAAAGTTTCTGGGCACCAATATGTTAAAAGAAAGAAAAGAAAAGAAATTTATTGTCAAATGTACCTGTAGTCCAATCCTGTTACCACCTATGTGATTTTGGATGATTAACTTAAACCTGGTCAGATTCAATTTATTCATCGCTATAAAAGGGATAATACAATTTTCCCAGTAGATGTTTGTGCTAAACAAATAATAATACTAACCACTTACTGTTCACAGAGCAGCAGCCAGCTCTGTGCATTCGCTGACATTAGTTATTGGAAATACTACAGATATTGTTGGAGAGTTGCATATAAATGACAAAGGCATAGAGTTTGAATGGGTATTGATCCTAGTAGTGGTCCTGGAACTTACTTGTTTGAAATATCCCCAATGCCATCTTACTTTTTGATCATGGTCCCTGTGCCTAAGTTGGAATGCAGCAAGTGCAGCAAAGTGAGTCCAGTCAAAATTTTCCTGGGCTAATCTTTCCAACTCATAAGAAGATATTCATTTTATCTTTTATAATTTGCACAAAGTTTTATAACCTTTTTGTCTTTTGCCTTTCATGAGAAGAAAATCTGAATCCATAACATGTAATGGCTTATGAGATAGACCTGGATATGATATACTTTAATACAAATTGTTACTTAGAAATATTATGGCTTAGCATCACACAATGGCATCTTCTGCCTTCAAAAGTTATAGTAGAAAGCTATAAAGAGTAATTAGCCAAGACTTCCACAAAATGCACAATAGAGATGCCCTGTGCTTTCTTCTTTAGTTTCCTGTGGGTGGATTCTGTTTACTCTGATAGTACAATATGGTTCTAATTTTTGTTATCTTCATCCCTGCATCACATCTGCAAATATTATCCTCACCGTGGACTTTAATAACTACAACCACTTTAGACAGCCATTATACTTTCATGCTTTTGTTCTGTTCTCTCTTCTCTTTCTCCTTTCTACTATTTACTTTTATCTCCATCACATTTATCAGTTAAGGCAGGAAATGGTTAATCTTCTATAAGCACCTCTCTGCTTACATGGAGTTTTTCTGGAGTTACTAGTGTTCCAAAAATGGTCTGAGTGAGCTGGGATTCTACTATAATAACAAAGATAATAGCTATTGAGCACTTGCCATGTGCTCAGTATTATTCCCCCTCATATATATATACATACATATATATATATGTATGTATATATATATGTGTGTATATATATGTGTGTGTGTGTATGTATGTGTATCTATATGTATGTGTATACACACACACACACACACACACACCAAAACCCTATGAGTTACATGCCATAATTATCTCATTTTATCAATGAGGCCACTGAAGTATATAGACTGGTTAATTTGATTAGTTAATTTTCTCTGAGTCACCCAGCTAATAAGTAGTTGAATAGTGTTAAGCAGTTCTCATGTGCTTTATGATTTTTCTGCCTCTGATGTATAATCATTTATTTGCAGTCTGCAATAGTCACTCTCCTAGCTAAGCAATCCTCATTATTATCATCTTAACGATTGCTCTTATTAAGTTGGGTGGATTTCTTTAAATGCACATGTCATGAGTTCAGAAAACCACCGCTGAACCTGCCCTTGATGGCATCCTCAGTCATTCTCCTGAAATCTACCACCCTCTGCACATATTGGAGTACATTGCACATAGTGGATGATTCTAATGGTATTTGTTAATTGATTGATGGCTCTAGTGCTGCTTTTTAAATAACAAAGTTGGTCTCATACAAAGAATTTGTTATAATGTCTCTGAATTAATTTGACAACACACATAATGAGTCAATAAAAAGCCATTAAACCTTTTTAAACCACACAAAACGAGGGGCCTTGA
Source organism: Eidolon dupreanum (assembly GCA_028627145.1). Classification (NCBI taxonomy): domain Eukaryota; kingdom Metazoa; phylum Chordata; class Mammalia; order Chiroptera; family Pteropodidae; genus Eidolon; species Eidolon dupreanum. The sequence goes on from CM053515.1 coordinate 71,504,666, forward strand.
TAGAAAAGGTCAAAAGAATTCCAGCAAATAATATAGTACAATTGAGGAACAAGATAGTCAAGATCACTAGATCTCTTTTTAAATATTTACTATTTCTCCACTGAAAATTAAAACAAAATGGCAATTTTAGGACATTTGGTAATGAAAAAAACCTCAAAACCTAAAAATCTTCTCACATCACATTTGTGCCTATATCTCAAGGTTATGTTCGAGGATTAAGTTAAACGACACATATAAAGTAGCTAACATTGTAAGCATTGGTAAAGTTTCCTTGTTGTTGTCACTTAAATTTGTATTCCTTCATTAGTAGTATTCAAAAATTTCTTTGTTTCAAGTCATTGTCCTTTGCCCATTTTTCTATAAATGGATTTATATTTTGCTTATTTATTTTGGAATGCATAAATACGATTGCATGATTCAAACATCAAAATTTATAAAAATGTATTCAGTGAAGAATATCATTCCCACCTCTATCCCGCATAAGATGAGTGCCCATATCCTTAGTAGTTTCTCACTCTTCTTTGTTTCTTATTTATATTGCCAGAGGACAATACTATGCACATGCAAGCCAAATACGTCCGCGCGCGCGCGCACACACACACACACACACACACACACACACGTACGTGTATATATTTGTATGGATTTTTTCTCCTTTTCTTCTACACAAATCAAAGCATACAATATACGTGTCTCTATATCTGTCTAATTCATCCTCATTGATTTTCTTTTTCAAAAATTTCCTGGATATTCTTGTTGATTTTCATATGAATTATACAATCAACTTGTCTAGTTTAGGGGAAAAAACGGCTTGGTATTTTTATCAGGATCATGTTAAATTTATAAGTAAACTCAGGGGAGGATTAGCATCTTAATGATGTTCAGACTTTCTATCCAAGAACATGCTATGCCTTTCCATTTGTTCATACAATCTTTTGTGGTCTTCAAAAGTATTTTAAAATTTTCTTCATATAAGTCATATTTCTTGTTAAGCTCATACCTATGAATTTTATTTTTTATTATTTTTATAAAACAGATATGTTTCTCATTATACCTTCTAATTTGTTGCTTATGAATGTAAAATCTATTGAAATCTGTATATTAATTTAGTATCCTGACACCTAGATGATCTTATGGTTGTAGTAATTTTAGTGATTTTATTCATTTTCAAAGTAATTATATTATTTGCAAAGTAATACTTTTATCTTCCCATTTCCAATTTTGGTTCTTTTTATTTCTTTTTCATCTATTTGCTTTGGCTAGTTCACCTAGTACAATAATAAGCATTTATGGTAGACATCTTTTTCTTATTTCTAACAAAAGTAGAAATGCTTCTAATTTGTTCCCATAAAGCATGATGATGAGTTTTGGTTTCAGATGAATATAACCTTTTATTGAATTTTTTAACAATTTAGAATGAATATTAAATTTTGTAATGTGTCTTTTTAGTGTCTGTGAAAATGTTTATATAATTTTTCTTCTCTTAATATATTATTAGATATCCTAATATTGAACCATCCTGGCCATATGGTACTATTCTTTTAATATGCTGCTGGATTCCAAATGCTAATCTTTATTTAGGATTTTCGTACTGATAGTCTAGAGAGACATTGATTTAGGATAGTGATTATCCAATCTGACTACATATTGCAAAATAAGGAGCTTTAACAACAAAAAAATAACAAGAAACCAGTACTGATCCATTATCACCATGTACCAACCCATTACAACAGAGTCTATGGAGGTGCATCCTGGGTCTCTGGAGAAGCCTGGAAACACTGTTCTATCGTTTCCTTTTTGTGTACATTCAAACTTTGTTGTTGCTGTTTTAATATCAGTGTCATGCTCACTTCTTAAAAGTATTTTGAAATTTTTCTTTTTTATCTATGATCTAAACTAGTTTAAGCAAGCACTGGAATTACCTATTTTTTAGAAATTTGGTAGCAATTGCCTTGTGAAACCATCAGAATGTGGTTGGTTGGTTTTGTTGTTGTTGTTGTTGTTGTTGTTGTTTTTTGATTGGGGGTGATGGATGAAGAGGGAGGTATGGATGATTGAAAATGTTCTCCATTTCTACAGACAAATATTTGTTTACACTTATTATACTTTTTAGAGTCAATTTAAGCAAATTATTGTACTAAATTTTAAAATTTGTTTGCAAAATATTGAGTAGTCAAGTAGCCACCTCTGATATTATATTTTCCTCAATTTTGTAATTATTCTACTTTACATCTTTTCTGTAATGCATTTTAACCTTTTTTATCTTTAATAATTTAGCTAGCAGCTTAAGTACATTATTTTGTTCCCTGTCTATTTTTCTAATTCATTAACTTCTGCTGTAATTACAATTATTACATTTGTTTTGTTGTTCCTTCTTGCATCATATAATTAAATTTTGTAGTCTTTATTATTTACATAAGAATTTAAGGCTATGAATTTTCTTTGAACATTGCTTTAGCTATATCATATCAGCTGTGATAGGTACTGTAGTGTAGTTATTTTATTTTCATATACTGAAATTTCATTTTAGTTTATATTTCTTCTTTGACCTCAGAGTAAAAAGATTTTCCTCCAGGAGTAGAAAATTTCATTTTCAGATCTTGTTCCCAATGTTAGTTTTGTTGCTTTGTAATCAGAAAATATTTGCTTTGCTATTTATACATCTGGAGACAACTGTGGTTTCCTTGGTTGCTTAGGACATGCTCAGGGCAAGGGTTCACGATTACTAAAAATAATGTTTACCCTCTATTTTTATGAAATAAAACTTAATTTACAATACATAAATCTACATTTTTATTTTTGTCTTCTGTATACCAATTTTTTTCCACTCCATCTAATCATGAACTAAAAGAAGTGAACTATTATTGTATTTCTATTTTTTTTCCATGTTGTATATTTTTTACATTGATGCTATGGGATTGGTGCACAGAATATTATAACAATTATAACTTCATTGCAAATTTCATCTTTCAGCATTACCAAAAGCCTTTCTTCATCTTATTCATATAATGCTTTTGGCCTGAATACCTTTTTGTTTGATATCCATATCATGTCATCATCTACCTTTTCTGTTTGCATTTACATTGTAGATCTTTGCCTACCCTTTAAATTTTTCTAAATCATTTTGATATATGCATTCTTTCCTTCTTTCTACCATAAGTAAGAATGCTTCTAATGATTTCTCAGAAAGCATGATTATGGGCTGTATGTAACAGTGGTTCTCAATCAGGGGTGAATTTGCCATCCATGGGAGATCTGGCTATGTCTAGGGACAATTTTGGTCGTCATAACCTAAGGTGCTACTGGCATCTAGTGGGAATAATCCAGGGATGTTGCTACATCCTACAATGCACAGGACAGTCTCCAACCCACACACCCACACAAAGAATAATCCAACCCAAAATGTAGACAGTGATGAAGTCGATAGATCCTGATATACAGTATGGGTTTACTCTAAGATCCAAATTAAAATTAGTTTTTTCATAGTTGATTTTAGATAATTTACATGATTTCTATGAAAAATACATTTAGTCTTAGTTCTGTCATATTATTTTATGTTTCTTTGTAATTACTATTTTTTAAGTCTTTTACTACATGGTGTTTTCTTTTGCCATGTTTATAGTTCCATTATTTAAGAACATGTTTTTTAATTTGTTTTAATGATTATCTTTATAGCTATATCTTTATGTAATATCTTTCATCCTCTAATTTGGGGGGCAATATCAAATCGTTTCCTACTATAAACAATGAAAATATATCATGTTTTCTTTTTCTTGGCATCCTATCCTATTCTTCCCCCACTTGATTTTGGCCAATAATATTATATTTCTTAACATTTATACTACCAAGCAGTTATATTTCTATAAGTTGTTTTATCAATGATAGATGATATTTGTTAATCCACTGCTATTATAGATGAACAAATAATCACACATTTTATTTTCTATCTGCTTTCCCCTCCTAATCTTATTGGTTGTATAATTTTTGCAATGACAACCTTGATACTTAAAGCAGCATCTACATCGGCTCAGAGCTGGTTAGAAAGACAAAATCTCAGGCCTTGCCCAAACCTAATTTTTCAGAATTTGCATTTTAGTAAGGTTGCTAGGTGATTTTTATGTCCTTTAACATTTGAAAATCACTAGCCTATAAAATTTACCTTCAGTCTGTCACTCTATTTTCCGTCAATTTTAGTCCTCGTTCTATTAAATATATGGAATGTTCACTGCCAATCCTTCTGCTGTTTCTCCAAGTTATCTCTTATTCTGTTGAAGTTCAGTTTCTAGCAATTTCCTCTAAAAGAGCTCACTGTAAGAATGTACGTTGACTTCTTTTATGTTCAAACAGTTGGTTTATAGTTCTTGTACTATAAAAAAAGTGTGACTAGCTATAAAATACTTCACTCATAGTTTCTTTCCTCAAGTATCTTGCAGATTTAATTGTATTAGCTTTGAGAATTAAAGATTGCCGTGGGGAACTTTAAGGCCAGCTTGATTTTAAATCCCTTAAAAGTGATTCAATATTTTTGGCCTAGCAATCCCAAGCCTTACACTTCGCTAGAATGTTCTTGATGTTGACAGAAATGGGTCAATTTTCCTAGCACTGGTGTCCATTCAATAGATAAATTCATTCTTTCCTTTCAGAAAAATTTTCTCAAATTGTATCCCTAAATAATTGTTTCATTTCATTAGTATTATCTTTTCTTCAATAAAGAATCCAAACAAACACATGGAAAGGTCTCCTTTTATGTCTTCCATTTCTACCATCTTCTTTCTGATGCTTTTTATTTCTTTCTTTATACATATTTTATTAAATTCACTTGTCTTATTTCTACCCTCTGTGTCTTTATCATCACCTCCACAGTGTCTCAGCCTTACAATGCTTTCCATTTCACCTTTGTATCTTTATTTCATTATTTTTCTTCCAGTAATTTTCCTGAGTTATTCCAGTTCACTCTTCATTCTTTCTGCCACCTCATCAACTTTTCTGAATTTTTGCATTTCTGTGTTATGGATTTTTTTAGAGAATATTTTTAAAAAATTAATGGCATCCCATTTATTCACAATTTTCTTCTGTCCCAGAAACATTGTTCTGATGGATATTTTTGTCAATAGAGAATGATGTTCTTTTTTTCCTTTTAAAACTTCATCTTTTATAGATGCTGTATCCATTTTGCATGTATGTTTTTTGTTTGTTTGTTCTTTTGTTTGTTTGTTTGTTTTAGGCGAGGCAATCCCTGGTCGACCTCACAGATTGCAAGGACCGTGGCAGCTTACAATCCCTTATTTTTTTATTTTTTACACCTACAGCACCTGATATTCCTAGGTGGTCTCCCATCTAAATACTAACCAGGCCCAACCTCGCTTAGTTTCCGAGATCAGACAGGGTCGGGCTTGTTCAGGGTAGAATGGCCATAGACCATTTTGTGTTTTTATGTTTATACCTGTGTTGCATGAGTTGGGGTTTTCTGGAAGAGCTGTTTGTGAGAGGGTGCTGTAAGTGAAGAGGAATCAGGTATGCCCTAGGCTGGCTAATTTTCACAAGAATATCTTCTCAGATAAAGCCTGGCTCCTTTCTGCCAATGTGCCTTGTGTGCCTAATTCTTCATAACATTCCTGCATCTTTAGGCTATTCTGAACATGGCTAGCTCTCAGGGAGGAGGGGGTGGTCTGTTGCCTCTCCATTCAACCCCAGCTTTGAACCCCTTTGCAGATGTGGAATCCAGTCACAGTCCCTTAGGGTAAGTTCTTGACTATAGGAAGCATATTTGCATTGGAGTGTTATGAAATCTAGTGCTGTTCATTGTCTCTCCTCCATATTTTCAAAAATGGTTCCTATCCAAACATGTTTTCTATCAGCAGTCCTTGCAAACATTGTAGAGTCTGTATTTCAGTTCAACAAAGAAAATCAGCTAGTTATTTTTGCTTTCCTTCTCCATGTTATTTTTTGAAGGTTTCCAAGAAGACAAAGAAAGAATGTTGAGTTTATAGACACCTGTTCTTGGCAGAATTATTCTCTTACTGATTTTTAAAAAATCTTTTTTTAAATTTTAATACTATTTTTTGTTAATGTTCCAAATATTTACCTGAGTTTTTTGCCTTTTAATTTTTTGCATGGATATAAATTTAATTTTCATATCAATAAACCTAGTTAATTTTTCTCTGTCTCCTGTCCTTGTTTTTATGCTAAAATGGCTTTCCATACACTGAGATTTAAATTAGTAACATATCTTGTATCTAGTTATTTCTTCTGAATTTATTTTTTACACATAGGTTTTTAATTGACCATCAATGATGTGCATATATTGTGTAGGTAGAGTCCTAAATTTTTTCCCAAATAATTAAATTTTCAACTTTTGAATTATTTACCCTTTCTCCATTGACCTGAAATGTCACTTTTAACTATATAAAATATTTCTACTGTTTAATTTCTATACTTACATTCTGTTACATTGAAATGTCTATTTCATCTTATGATAGCATCATTGTCATTTTAATTATTGCAGTTTTATAACATATTTAGTGCATCCTTGCCATTTCACTTTTTTTTTTCAAAATTAATTATCTTTATATGTTTAGGTGTATTTCTGAAAAATAATTGCCAGTTTGGAGATATTCATGCTCTCTATATATAGATATAGGTAATGTCTTCTAATTAATTAATTATTTAACAAATAATAATTACTTCCAAGGAAATACAGTTAGCTGGAAAAAAATCAGGTTACATTCAGAAAAACACAATTAGGTTTAGTGATTCAAATGTATGGGAATTAAAAATAAAATCAAGATGGCGAATGGTTTAGAACTATTTCTTCCTTTACCTTTCTCTCCATTGTCCTTCATCCAAATCTCATAACTTTACTCCTTTTTCATTAATAATTATGAGTTGGAGAGAAATAATTATGCCTCCTTAAATCTAAAGTAGGTATAATTTTGAATCTCAGTATATTCTCAACCAGTTACTTGAGTTTTTTTAAAATAACTCTTTCTGATAATTTAAATGCCCCCAAAATAGAGAGAAAAAAATAGCTTAAAGGAGAAGTGAGTAGACAATAAAGAGAGAACTGTGTGAAACAAAAATTAAAATGTTAGGTAATATTTAATGCCACGTAAGGGATTGCTGCCAAAATAAACAGTAACAACAATCATACACTAGTAATAATTAGTAGTAGTATGGTTTCATTGGCTACCATTTATTGAGTGCTAGCTTGCCTAGCATTGTGCAGGGTTCATGGAGCATTTCACTTAATTCTTCACAAACACCCAGGGGCAGGTACCTTTATTAGCTCAGTTCCATAAATAGGAAAAGTGGAGCGTAGCAAGGCTAAGAACATGCCTTGGCTTAGCCTGGCATGGAGGTGGGGAGGTGGGAGGGTCAAACCCAGGTCTGCCTGATCCCAAAGCTTATTCACTTAACCACATGCTTACTTGACGGCATTGACAGGGAAGTGAGTATCTCAGGAAAAAGCCTACTTGGAGAAGCTGGCTTCAATGTACAAACGGAGTAGTAGACCTTAACTGAATTTTCCTGCTGTTCTCAGTTTACTGCAGGCATACAGTTGTCACCAGTCCCATAACAGGCACTGGAAATCTTCCCCTCTTCTTTCCTAGCATAGTGAACTCTCTACAGAAAGCATAACCACAATGGCCACTAAGTGTGCTGTCATAAGGGTACACAAGGTGGGAGTAGTAAAGTCATGAGATTAGGAAAGAGCAGAAGGAGGTGGGCAAGTTAGATGATCAGTCATTTATTTCACATTCAGGAGATATTTATTAAGAGCCTGCCCTGTGCCAGGCACTCAGAGAGTTTCAGATTCATCGACAAACAAAACAAAGATCTCTGCCGTCTTAGAGCTTGCATCCAAGTGGAGAGATAAAAACAAAACAAAACAAAAACAGTAAACAGCAAATTCAGTAGTAGATTAGAATGTAATAAAAGCTATGAAGAAAGAACAAGATAGGGGAGGTGGGAGCGTGGGGGTGGGAGGCAAGCAGCAAGTGTTAGGGGAAATCCTATCAAAACAGCTTCCACTGTGGAAAACTCACACCGATGCCGAGTGGTTCAGAAGTGGGAGAAACCCTTGCTCCATTCTAACCTCTTTCCCTGTGGTAATTGCTAAAATCCTTATTGGCATCAATGTTATCATGATCATCATCATCAAGATATTATTATTATTATTATTATTAACGGTCATTTATTAAGCAATTATGATATGTCAGACACTACGATGCAAACCATTTTAAATATATGATTTTACTTAGTTAGCGTTCATTTTATATTGTCTTTTTTATTTGCCTGTAACTGGCACTTTCACATAATCCTGTTTGGCCCATGACAGTGGGCCATAGTAGGTCCCGTGATCAGTCCCTTCACATTCCTTCTGGGAGTCTGCACAACTCCAGGCCCTACAGCACAGCGAACACAGAGCATAGACACTCGGAACATATTTTCTGACAACTGAAAAGCAAATGCAGATTCATAGAAAAACAGTGTTAGGATCAAAAATGTGGATGGAGAAATCAAATGGCAGGGGCCTTGTGCACAATCCCAGGAAAGCTGTGGGAAGAAGGGCAGCTAGTGCCTAGCAGAAAACAAAAGCAGAAGCATCGCTGACCACCACTTCTTTGCACTCCCACTTTCCTCCTGTTGCCATCATCTTTTCTTTTCCTTCTATTTCCCCTGCCACCCCCTGAGACATTTTACTTGCCAGGGATGCTGTTTGAACTGCTCCCGAGCAGTCTGTGCTCTCTCATAATTGATAAATGGAGGTGTTTTCCAATAACTTTATAAATCACAGCATGCAAATGGTTACAGTCGGGATGGGGAAGAATGAATCTACTGGGTTATAGAAGCCATAAGTACCTTGAAAATAAAGAATAACCCTTGCAAAATGACAAAGATAATTTCTTTTAGTATAATTGCCTGGCTAGGTATTAGCCATGAAATTATAGAAGAAAAAAAAAACCAAACACCAATAACAGATATTCTTATTTTATGAGAACAAAAAGGCATGATGTATTCCAAAACAGTTTGTGTTCATTAAATTACATAACCTGTTATGTTTTATCCCTAAATGGCTTATTTTTCACTGTGTTTTATCCTGTTTGCTGCCTGAAGTAGGTGGAATAGGAATCTTAAATTATTTTTTATTACATAAGTGAAAAAAAAATCAGATGCCAAAACCAAGAGGTCAAAATATAAAATTGTTTGGCTGTTCATCACTCTGAGATATAAGGAGTTAATGTTAACTTTTTCAAATATATGACTCCTACAATTGTTGAATCATTATTTTTGATTCAGCACTTCACATTCTTAAGAGGGGCTTCTTTAATTTTGGGGGAAGCTTTGCTGAGTATTAATATTTCCAAGATTGTTTATAGCCAAGAATTACAGATTTTTGTATATAGAGTGCTATTGTTATGATCTAACCTAAAGAAAGCCAAATTAAAACTGATTTACTAAATAGGTTAAGGATAGCACTCTTATTCACGAGTTCAACCCTATTTCATGCTTAGACAGGCAGATCTTAATTATACACAAAAGACTACAAATGTTATTAGCATGATAATAATTATTTAGAAGATGTCCTCTTTAAAAAAAATTTAAACAGTATTGTCATTCGTGCAGCTACATTTTTCAACAGAATGACAGCTTTGCTAGTCATAGATATGTTCAAAGTACATATACAATTTTCAAAGCTGTACAGCAGACATGTTATCTGCATGAGCTCGGATATGCAGTGCCAGCGACGCACTGCACACTAATCATTATGTCTTACCCACGGTACTACATGCAAATACAATCCTTTGTGACATTTTGTCAAATATTTTGAGGATTCTATACTCCTTATCACACCTCCATCCCCGTGTCCTCATCAACAATCAAGCCCCCAGAAATCAGTTCCACGGATGGTACGGACTCTAGCTAGTCACAAGCATAACACCATGCTAAATCAGTGAAAAGAAAATTAAAGATTTACATATAAGTGGCTAACAGGCAGGGCACAGGCAAGGCAAACTCAAGTTTACATTTACCGCCTTGCGAGCTGTGTGTGGCAGAGGTAGCCCTGGGAAAAGCAACTTCACCTTGTGTTTGTGGAGCAAGAGATGTAAACATTACATATAGTATCCAGCACATGACAAATCAATTTAAAGGTCCTGCATTTGGAAAACCTACACCATGGGTCAATACCTATTGTCAATGAATCTATATACAATCGAATTGAGAAAAATGTAGAAATGTCTCAGGACTAGAGAGTTGGCTACAGTACAAGCAATGCATTTTTGAATATTGATTTGCCAGAGTGTATCTGTTGTCTGTTGCTCCAGGCTGGCATTTTTAATTATTTCTGGGACAAATGGATCAGTGATACACAGAAAATCTGTAGGGCTTCTTGTCAAATTAATAAAATAATAATGAAAGTAGTCATCTCAGACTGCAAACTGTCAAAAATCCTTGAGAGATCTATAGTAATCTACATGGTTAAACAAACTAAAATGCTCCTGCATGTTATTTTAAATCTTAAGTGCGGTGACATAAAATAGATTGTGTAGTGTCCATTCTATACAATGACACCTACTGTGACAAAACCCGACAATGTTTAATGACCTTTTTAAATCTTATACCTAGAGTCCATAAAAGCATTGTAATTCAGTTGTAAAACACACTTTAATAATCAAAATGCAGCTGTTAAAATAGCATTGCTCATAATTCTAACTTGAGGCAATTTTTTTTGTTGTTTTTAATGCAGAAGAGCAGACCACAGTTTAAAATTCCTATGAGGTCACTATTGGCCATTACAGTGTTTTTTTGCAACTTAATAATAGATGTTTTAAAGTTTAAGTGCAGCCTCAGGCACTCATAAGCATTTATTACAAATCGCTGGTTGCCTCCCTTATGCAGAAAGGAATAACATTTACATACAGTAGCACGGATTAATAAGATAAAAAATTTGAAAAAGCCGTCAGTCAGGGAGCGAAACTGGTGCTAATAAAGCCCACTATATTCTTCGGAAATATCAAGCCGTCTGTTCCAATATTTTGCCATTCCCCATGAGGTATACAAATCCAAATCAGATAAGTCTCAAGCAATGCCAAAGACATGCTGCTCGGCTCTCCAGTGGCACCCGGCTGAATCTTTTATTTATCTTCAGAGCAATTGTACATTCTAGTATACTAAAGACTGAAATAAACTGAACATCACTCATCAGAAAGTTTCATAAAACGGGGCCCTCTCCTTCCTTGTTTGCTAAACCATGATTAGTGAGAAAAATGCACTGCAAAGTATGTATCATGGTAAGGAAATATAATAGTAGGCATGGGACCTCTGTAAGCAAGGGCTAGTTAAATAGAACCACATCTTGCTAGAGTTTAAAATGATGTTCACGTGAAATTAGATCTAGAAAAGAGAAAATTGCTTTAGGAAAGGGAGTCTACGAGCCTTGCCTGTCTTCTGTTTTGGAGTGGCTCAAACCCAAAGGTGCAGGGGAAAGTGAAAGCAAAATAGCACACATAATTTCACACGATGATTAAACTGCAAAGATCCTTGTTATAACAAATCACTGTGTCACTCTCCCAAACTGCAGCATAACAAAACTGCTCATAAAATCATTTCTGCCCCTCGGAACGCTGCTAATTAAAAAGTACAACCGTTAGTGTTCTGATTGGGGATGAGGCTGCCCGTTATTTCCAGCCCAAGTGAACATTGATAAAAGAAATTTATTTATTTATACATAATTATTGTTGTTACCCTACTGAACAGTGCTGGGGATTTAGAGAAATGAGACACCACGGTTCTAATTTTTCTTCAAGAAGTCTGCCATATTAACTCCATTGAATAATTACTGAAAAGTAATACACTCGTGTAATATTACCTTATGCAAAATTGCATTAATCAAAAAGTGAGCCTGCTGCAATCAAGTAATTTGGGGGTGGGGAAGGCATACATGCATAGCATATTTTTCTCAGGACTTATTTTCCTTACAGCAGGGTATTAACTAATAGTTTTGTAGCAGTGATCCCATGGAAAAAAGAAAGTAAATCAGAAGAGGAAAAAAATACAGCCCTGCTCTTACATAGAGAGGGCCACATAAATGGCAAAGGAATGGCCAGTTACTATCTCTTGACAGCCTGTTCCATTGCTCTGACTCTGTACACAATAAAATAAATCCTGCTTGACCTCTCCAAGGAGCCAGACCATTGTTCCCCACACGAAGAAGTAAATGTAGACGCTTAATTACACCCAGGCAGCTTTATGAAACATGGGACTTATGATACAAAATGAACAGTTTCCTGTTGTGGTAGGCTTTCTTTGGAAATTACGGAAAAGGAAAAAAAAAAAAAAAAAAAAACCATGTACGTGGGACAGATCATTCCAGGTGTGCATGTAACATGGCAAATTAGTAAAGGTTCTTGTGCATACATAATGTCTCATAAATACCAGAGTTCTATCAGCACTAATTCAAGTGCAATCATTTTTATAGCCTTTTGTCTTGTAAGTTTTATAGGGAAGTGTGGAAGGTGCCTCTCAGATTAGAATCTAGCTCTATATGATCACAGAGGACAAAATAGCATTCATCAGAAATATGCATTTCATTTCTTTATTTTTAAAAGGTCCGGTGGCAGGTTGGCCGGCTGGGCTGCTGGTTATTTTGTTATGGTATGGGTTGTTGTTTTTGTTGTGTTCTTCTCAGGGGCTGTGGCTGTGAAGTGTGGTTTCTTCCACCAGTCTCTCCCAGGCTAGCTGTGAATAGTGCCCATTTTGAGATTAGGAGATTAGGTTATTCATCACTTGAGATGCTCCCTGCTGTGCCGCTACTATCAGAGCGCAGCCAAATCAAAACATCTCTGGAAGGCATTTCAGAATAATTGAATGCATCATAATTTCCCTATTAATACATATCTCATATTACAGATTATGCATGAAATGTTCACATTATCTGTTACTTTTTGTTAACGTCTTGCTCCTTGCCAGTAAATTTAATACACAGAGTGAATCAGCATGCTATGATGAAGGGATAGGTTACTGATAGCCATTTTTTTTCAGGATTCAGTAGAAAATTAAAGTAAATCGATCATTTTATAGCCCCACTGGAATGGCTACAAGGGCATGTTGCTAAGCAAATGGTAATTTAAATGTACTGTGTAATTTTTCTACGCAATTTACTGAAAGCAGATTTTATTTCTCAGTTAATATCAGATGCTCTTTATCTGTTAGTGCATGATGTATCTGTGATAGACAAATTATTAATCTATGTTTTAATCAAATGCTGCAGCTTGACAATGGGTCATGCAGGCACTACAGGAGTTAAATCCTGTACCCCGGAAGAATATTACTATTATTACTACCTGAAAAAAGATGATTAAGTCAATATTCACTTGTATAAAAAGCATGCACTAAAATTCTAACAAAAAGTAATCAAAGTAAATCCTAATGAAATAGAATAAAAGTGTCCACATCTCATAACATAAAGTTATATTTAGTTATTTTCAAACTGATTGTACATTTGCACTTCATGAAAGTTATCTGGCCACAAAAGATGCTTTTTAAAAATATTTTATGCTTTTGACAATATTTTAAATGTGATATAGAAGCATATAACTGGAAATATAATAAACATTTTAAGACAATTATATGTTATCCATGCTGAAAACTTGTCTTCTTGGGCATATTCAAATAGCAAAAGATTATTTTTTTCTTTAAAAGAAAAGCACTTACCATGTGTATTGGGGAAGTTTCATATTTTAAGACAAATAAGAATACTTAAAAGAATCTCTGTTTGATGACACCCATCATTTTTATGAAATTAAAAAAGGAAAAGAAGGAAGGCCCCATTTACCCTTCAGGTTGCTAAAGTAAAGGCGAGATCCTCCTGCTGCTGGTGTATAAAATGTATTATCATCATTAATGAAAAAGTTAATGGGCCATTTTCTTATATATCAATTTACATTTTACAATTTGAGTATACAAATGATATGTACAGCAGAGAGCTGATTATTTTTGCTCAAGGAAATAGTTTTAATGTGTTTTTATGGACATCAAATGTTGTGAATAATGATGCATCCACAGAATGCAAATAGGATGACAGCTCTTGGGCTGTGATCAACAGTCCTTGGATAAAAGGTCTGCTGGGACAATAATGTTCTGTGGAGGGCCTGAACAGTAAAAAATGGGAAACAAGGAGGACGCCGGAACATTTGAAAGGTAGACCAGCAGATGGGATTTGGAGTATGTCACTCACATACGGACATCGGATAATATTCCCAGTATTAAGAGAAAAATATATTTAAAAGAGAATGTGTCTGGGTAGCAGTGAACTGCAGACAGAAAGTTATTGCTGATTCTGGTTGATAAAATCAATTTCTGAAATTAGATATGGCTCACCATATAAAAAATGCATTTTAATAACACATTTATATTACAGTCTCAAATCACCTTTGGTTTACTTTACTATGTTTCGTGATCACTTTTTCTCACCACTTAAAGGCAGACACTGTCACAGGCAAATAGGAATGTATCCAGGAATACTACACAGCAGAGTTCTTTGGAGGAGATGAAAAGAAGAATTTGAATTGACACAAATCAAGTCCCTTCTCCAAGAGGCATGGGATATTGTCAGATCTGTTGTGAGACTACAAATACAGTCCCTGAAGAGCAGCCACTCCTTGTATAGGTCATTGAAATTTGTGGGCAGGTGCCATCAGCACCGTAGAGTCATACATCCCATCTCAAAACACAGAGGTGTTTTATCTGTAAGGATAACTGCATATCTGACTGGCTGAAACCACACCCACCCGCCCACCCACTGTCCCAGAACTGACCTAACCAATTTCTACCTGGAACATAGGCGTATAGACACACACATACAGAGAGAGAGAGAAAGAGAGAGAGAGAGAGAGAGAGAGCACACAGTCAGGCTATGATAGAATGCCAAGATAACTGGATGGAAGTGAAAAGTTTAGTCAGTCATTCATTTCCCCTTTTCATCTTCATATTTGAGAAAGGTGACTCATTGTTCTTCCATCAATGAGAATTCTCATTAAAAAAAATTTTTAAATGAGAAAAGATAGAAGTGAATCTGAGTTACCTACTTAGAAAAAACTTTCTAGGCAGCTAAATATGAGTTAATTTGAGAGAAATGCTAGGACCAAGTAAATATAAAACATTTTCGAAACAATTTCTTAACCTGTTTCTTATGATTTTGAATGAGAAAGGAGCCACAAACAGAAGTGAGCATGACTTGAACATAGTATCCATGATGTTTCATAGGGAAAATTTAAATTAAATGAATAAAAAATTATGCAACAGTTATATTTTTATTAAAGCATAGGGATTTCCCAAACCATTAACAACGCAGCAAGACAAGAAGAGTATAATATGCCTTCAGTATATAATAAGAGACAGCTGAATATAAAGAAACACCTACCCATACATGAATATAAATAAGAAACATAATGGAGATGGACAAATTGCTCCTCAGGATGAAATACAGTGATGGAAGCAGAAATGTATTGCTCTAGGAATCCAGGATTATCAAATCTTTATTTTTCATTTTTTTAACAACACAAGAATTGACAAATTGGCAAAGCCTTTGTTCCAAGATTACTTCCTCAGATATTTCTTTCACCACCTCCTACTCTGCCACCCAAAGGCTCACCTTTAAGTGTTGCTTTTTTAGCCTGTGACAGGCAAAGCATCCTTGGCAGCTTTCATCAACACTGTCTTGAAAAGTGCACAATGAAAACAACCACAACCACCACAAAAATAAACCCCACCTTTGAAACTTCCTTCCCCCCAACAAGGACAGTTATAAGCTGCAGGAAATAGGGACCCATGTGCCTGTATTGAAACCTAGATAACTGAAATTATTTGAAATTTGAAACACTGAGCCCAAAAATAATGAAATTTGGAAAAGCTCCTAGAAAATGATTTAAGCTCCCAACATTACTTCAAAGAGAGAGTCCTTCCCACCCACCTCTATCCAAAACAAAGTTACTTCTTTAACTTCTTCCTCTGGTCTGGAATTCAACATGCCTACATCCTCTTATTTGAATTTATTTTCTCTGCCAAAATCCAGCATCAGTGCCTTTAGGCACACATAGGAAATGAAGTGGGTTGGATATGCTATCTTTAGCCATCCTTCTATGCATGACTAAAAGCTGAAGAGAGTTAACTGACCTCATATGTATCGGAACTAAGTGTACAATAAAACTGATTTCTTCTAAGAAACTATGTACATCGATTTTTTTCCTTTAGATATATGCATATATATGTTTTTATTTTTTAATCCTGACACTGTAAGCATAAGGGTGTTTTTTTAAATGTATTTCATTGCAACAGGTCATTCAGTTAATGGAATTTTACTATATAACTTAAACTATATCATTTTTACTATAGTTAAGTATATTATTTTTTAATATAATTTAGAATTTATCAAGTTTATTTCCTCCACTTGATTATCTAAGAAATCAAAAGTGCCAGTGGACACTGAGTAATTATTCAAAACTGGAACAATAGAGTACGTAATTTAAAATTCAGCAAAAGTTGCATTTCATCTTTCCAGTCTAGATCTAAAAAATCTTACTCATTCTCTATAAAGAGAGTGGAAGTGGTCATCTCCAGCAAAATCAGGTATCATTTGAAGAAAAATCCAACCCTCAAAAGATTTTGACTCAGAAAGTCAGAAAATGAGATTTAACTGGTTCCAGTCACCTAAAGGAGTCTCCATTTTACAAAAGTATCCAAGGCTTCCCCCTCAACCCCATAAACAATGTTATAAAATTAACAGAATCAAAAAAAAATTAAGGTCACCTATTGTCCTAACCCTACAAAATAACATATATCATTTATTCTATAATATCTTTCAGTTCCTAAACATACATACATTTTACATACTATAGCTAGCGTGGGCATTCTACTTTTCCACTTAACCCGACATACAGATCAGGCATTCTTCTTGCTTATCATACTGAATGGTCTGTAAGGAAACTATCTTTTTGATAAATGAATATTTTTTTCGATCAGAAGCAGTACCGTCATTTTCTTTTAAAGAGGAAGTTTTTACCCTTTAATAGAAAATAAAGAAATCAAGGCCAAAAGGATCAGTACCCGTGATCAACCAGCCTTCTTACTTAACAATGAACTGAGGGTCCTAGCTTGCAAGCCAAAACTTTTATTCACTCAGACTCTCAAACTTTTAAGATAACTTAACCAGTCACAATCATTGAAAAGTATAAAGGTTGCAGTTACGCCTGTCCACATCGAAGGAACAGAACTTGCCTCAACAAAAGGCTTCCCAAATAAAAGAATCATTTGCAAATTTCAAACTCTCTTTTTAGAGCTATTCTCCAAGACATTGAAGTACAGCAGCTAGGACAGTTTGTGAGTACATTTTGTAGCCAAATGAAAAATACATAGAAAACATCTCACAAAAATGGACTAAATCAATAAAATAAATAAATGCTTCTCTTCAGCACTCAGCAGGTACAGCCTTATTTTCCCACCATTCTACAGTAAATCAGCAATCTATCTTGAAAAATAAAAAGAATATTTTACCACAAATTGACTGCATTTAATAAAATGCAAGCTCTCCTGACCAGACAGAGAAAATCTGAAATCAATAGTCAAATTCCCCATCTTCTTTTAAGTGAGAGAAACTAGCATAACTTTATTGTTGCCCAATGGATTAGCCCATGGTCTTTCATGTCGTGGCAAGAACCCTGCCAGTTCTTCACTTTTCAGGTAAAGAGAAAGACAAAGCACAGGAAATAAATCAACAAATTACTGCCTCCTTTGACAGACAAATTAGAAAGAAAAATTATTTCCTTGTTAAGAACACATTCAGGACACCAATACTCGAAACGTATTGTTAGAAAGTGACTATCATTTTTTAAATTGAGTGTTTCCTCTCAAATGGATTTTTGTAGCACTTTCTCAACACCTCAAGTGCTGAATTAGTTAAAAGGGGGGGGGAAAGGAAGAAGTTTAATATGGTGCTTCAACCACCATTGCAGAATACTTTAAAACTGGCACCAAGATGGACACTTGGGCAAACAAACTGTGGGCAACGTTTTATGATTCCAGCCACCATGGTAATGCCTCTGCCAAGGAAGCTTGGGAAGAAGAATGTTCCTGAAGGGCCAGAGTTTCCTGGCCTTCTGTATTGATGAGAATTTGCATGTGAAGAAAGGTCCCAGGGCAAAATCTGTGGCACTTCGGTGCCCCCTTGTGTCCGATTTGGCACCAGCATGAACTACACTGGGGTCTGCGTAGAAAGTAGAGCAGTAATTTCTTAAATCCCACAAGAGTGCAGAGTAGGATGAGGAAGAATTAAAATTTTCTACCTCTGTGTCTGTGAAAAAGTCAGTCGCTGGTGCAATAAGAGATTTCCACGCCACTGCTTTCACACGACACTTCAGATGCCCTCCACCTGAACCCCTGGGCTGAATTTCATCTGGAGATAAACCAGAACAGTTTTGCATCCCTGGCTCTTGGACCCCCCAAAACAAGGGAAATCTTTTAGACTGAAAAATGTTATGTTCTCATTACCAAGATATAGAAAAATTGGAGATAATTTTTAAAGTTTCTTCGATAGAGTCTTGCCTCAAATCTCTCCCAAATTTTTAGTCTTGCCAGATTATACATTTTCATGACAGCAACTATTTCATTTCCCATCAATATTCTTTTTTTCTACATGCAAAATGACTAGAAAATTGGGTCACCAATGGATGCAAAAATGTAACTACATTTATCAGCTCCATTCTCACTCACCTACACACACCTCTAAGCATTAAAAACAAATTCTGCATGTAATAAAGCTTGGAAATTTTTTAAATTCAATATTAGGTTGAGGACAAAGGACAATTTCCACCACAAATACAAATTTACTTGTGATGTTTATCTCTGTAGATGGTTTGACACAGACCCAGAATTGTATTGCAGTTCTGTCTGCAAGAATTACCTGGGAAACATCTACCCCTTCTCAACACATTTATTCACACAGCTCCAAAGACATCTCAAAGTGGAGGTTATATGCTTTCTTCACAACCACTGTTGGAGGCTTCAAACTTCATATTGTATCACAGGATGGAAAGATTAGGGAACACATGATAAATCCGAAAGACAAAAGGCAGAGAAAATAAAGTGGTGAGAAGGGAAGCACATAAGTGAGAGGGCGGGTGGGGGAGAAAGTGGATCAGGACACAGAATTTGGTGAGAATGCTTTTCTGTCTCAAATGGAAACAGAGTACAATTATGACTCTCTTTTTGCTCTTTTTGTGGAAATTATTAGAAATTCATGTGGGAATTATAAGAGGGCACTTAATGGCTGTCTTTAAACTTTTGGTAACACAGTAGGTCTCATGGATGATGGACATTCCACTGTGCACCTTCCAAGGTAGGTAGACCCTAGGTGTCCCTCCACCACTGCTGTTCAGCCAATCCCTTCTATGACTTCCCCGTGCATTTCCGACAGGATGAAGAAGAAAACCCTTCAGTGATTCTTCAGGATAGTAAATTACTGTTAAATAGTACTTCCGTTGAAAATTTTCATCAAAAAGGAATGGCTATGGATTGAGGAAAGAGCAATAATATTTCTTCTCCAATCTCAGTCACAGCCTCCTTCACATCTTGTGCCCCATACCCCATCCAACTAATGAAATTTATTTAAGAAGACTTACTCTAGGGAGGATTGTGAGTCCCTGAGGGAACAAGAACTGCCACAAATAGGGATTGAATCCATCACCCTGATTGACCTCCATTGTGGTACTTTTCAAGCCAGACTTTTGCCACATTGTCTTGACACAGTGCTATGCCTAGAATCCTTGCAAGGTCACGTCAAAAATAATATGTTCTACTATTAGTAAAGTACAAACATTTGTGACTGATTTTCTTGACTGCATACATAAAATGAGGGTAGCTTTAAGGTTATCTATGAAGTAGAAACACTGTAAATTATATAACAAATATTTGTTTGGGAAGATGAGAGAGAAAGATGTAGAATTATAGTCGGTGCTAGGACTCAATTCCTAATCCCTTGACCAGGAGACATGCTCAGGAATAACCACCAGGTAGAATATTTACCAGAAGAGCTTAAACTGTCTTTTTTTACAAAAGGGCCTTCGGCATGAAGTTGACCTGAGAAAAGGAGAGGGCTCCTTGTTGAGCTACAGCTCAGATGGAGAAGACAAGAAACACTCCAACTGTCGAAGTTTAAATATTCTAAGTAGAACCTAACAATGGTATCACCCACATTCTGCCTAGGAACATCTTCCACCAGATTTTTTCATAGCCTATTCCATTACTTCATTCAGGTTTCCACTCAAATGCTGCCTCTTTAGAGATGCCTTTCCTGATTGCCTTATCCAAAGAATAATCCAAATCAGACACTCTCGATCCCTATATTCTACTTTATTTTTCTCTATAGCACTTATTACCACACATTATACTGTACTTGCTTACTGGCTACCTCCCCGAGTGACACTTAAACTCCATGATGGTTTTGTCCACTGTTGTATCTCCAATGCACAGCAGAGTGTCTGCACAGTAAGTGCTCAGTAAATACTTGTGGAATGGGCAATTAAGTGAATTCTGGGTGTATCTAAGTAAGTAGTCCCACATGTAAATACACCTTAAAAAATAAAGGCGAATCTCTGCTGCAATCAACTACCTTGTTTCTCCAATTTGGAAATGATATACCTGTGAGTACCCACATCAGAAATACTCCGAGCCCCAGGGTTAACATAGCAAAGTATTTTGATTTATGGCTCTCAAACGTTATTGTGCACGTGAATCACCTAGAAAGTCTGTTCAAAATCAGATAGCTATCCTCCATCTCCAATGTTTCTGATTCAGTAAATAGGTGCCTGAGAATCTGAATTCCTAACAAGTTCCCAGATAACATCGAAAACTGCTGATTTGGGGACCACACTTAAACATCACTTATTCTCTAAAATTCAGCAGTCATGACAGCAGGGGTTGGTTAAGTACTTTAAGAAATTATAACACAGACATATCATGGAATACAATGTAAATGTTCCCTGCATTTTGGAAATAAAAAGGAGACTGTTAAGAAATGGCTTGCTTGCTTTAGCTTGATTTGGCATCAACTAATAGTTTAACTCCCTTCCATCATTAAGGGTACTTGAATGCAAATAATTGAGATCTGATACAAGTGATGTCAAAGTCAAGATCAAAGTTTCATGAGTACAACCAGTTCTTGAATGTAGTGAGTCTCTCAAGAGTTGATTCTGAGGAAACTATCAGAGCCTGGTCTATGGGTGTGTAGAACGGGGAAGCCCTCTCTCCATTAGGCTAACAACAACTTTGGAGTGGTCACAGGAAGCACAGTTTAGCCTGGCAGTTAGTGGCGGGCGGCCAGGGTGCTCAGGGTTGCCAGAGCTCACCACACAGAGTATGACTGTACTGTCATGCCATCAGTTATCTGGGCAGCCATCTGTGGGGCTTGTTGCTTTTAAATGGTCCTCTAGAGCCTTTGGTTTTCATTTTTCTCTTCCACCAGGGAAAGGAAAGAATCGAATGTAATTTAATGTCTCATAAAAAGGCAGATCCTATGTTGCTCACGTGTCCATTGCTCACATTTCAATTCATGGCTATTGTGATGGATGCTTATCAAGACCGATACAGGGCAAACTGCAACTAAAATCCAAGGCTACGTGTCCTCTTCCAATTTGACTGTCAAGGAAATAAAACCCAGCCTTTCTGCATCAATTTACACTGAATACATTTCCCAAATGTACAGTGGGCACATAAACTGGATAAAAGTAGCAGGTGAGCAGGGGAAAGAATTTTTCAAAGCTTTTGATAGGTGTTGGGGTTGTTTTTTTTTTAAATCAACTTATAGGATTAATCCACTCTGCACACATAAAATAAAAGTATTGGCTCTGTATATGATTATAAATCTTTCAAAGGCCAAAGATCCTTTTCTTTACCATTAATGTCTTCTTAGGAGCCAATCCAGAAAACAGTGTTAGGGATCAGTTTGATTCTTAGAACAACAGGACCTCTCCTTCACGAGACTTCTTAGGCTGGTCTTTCATATCTGTGGTTACCTACTCTCCACCTCCACCTCTCTAACATTCTTTCTGTACTCTCCCCCAAAATAAAAGCAAGGGACGTCTTTCATAGAGAGAGACACTCACCTGTCTCTCTCTTCCACCCTAAAAGCATTCCTTAGATTTAGTCAAGGTTTGGTTAGATTGAAAGCTGTTCTCATGCATATGCTATTTTCTACCCCAAATCCTTCTAGCAGCAAACCCTCCTCACATTCTGAAATTTTATTTATTTCTGTTATTCCAGATGTATGTGCCAATCAGTTTAGCTCCTGCCAATTCTTGTTTATTAATAATGCTAACGAAAGAATTGAAATACTACCAGATTTCAATCTCTTTTTTCGTGCCTCAATAATGAGACCTAAAAGATAAATTCTGATATTGTCTCTGCAACTCAAAGGACTAGGTACAATCAGAAATTTGACTGGCTTTTGCCTACCTTCCACAAACTCAGGAGGGCTATTCGTACTGCTGCCACTGTATATGTGCAGATAATTTGCATTTTCATTGTTCTTTATTTTATGTTATTAGTTATTCATGAGATGAATATCACATTTAACAACTAATCTATAAAGCTTTTGCTTTAAATAACAATGTGCCGTTTTTGTTGTAGGAGGTAGAATGGAGGATGGACGTTCCATTTAGAAATCTTGTACAAAGAATTGAAAAATGAATGACATGTGTGCTCTTTCTTGCCATATGTAAAATGAGGCATTAGAGTTGGAATTAGAGTGTGGCATTAGAGTTGGAAGAAACAGACTGTACTACATAGGTTTGTACATATAAAGGCCATATTAGCCAGCTGGACCTACTGAGAAAGGTCCCTCGCCAGCCAGCCAAAGAGAAGAGAAGGTCAGGTTTAACCATACTATGTAATGAACCTGTAAATGACTAATTATTCCTCTCACCAAACAGCACAATCTGCATGTGAGGCAAAAACCAACACAGAAAGCATCTGAACTCATTTTTTTTTCATTTGGATATAATCCAAGTTTTATACACATTGCTTTCTACTTTTCCCAATAAAGACTAGGGTCTATATTAACACAAATTGAAAATTTTTTAAATGCAAAGATTTCACTCTCCTTCTTGGTTTCAGGAAAGAGTACATTAATTTTGTAAAAAGCATTCAAATTTGAATGTGAGGTCCCCACTGTCAGTGTGTGTGGGGGGAGGGGAGACGGATTCTGTAAATGTGTGCAGACACTGTGAATGTACATCTAGCTGAGCATCCTTACCTATCTTGATATGGATGTTGATATAGATAACCCCTAGATAAGTTAGTTTTAAAAGCAGATCAATGATTTCATTTACCAAGAGGGGAGCATGGGGCCTTTACTATACTCAAAGGATTTTGCTAGAATCCCACTGTGGTTATCTAGGTAGGGGCTGCTTCACCTTGGAGGCAGTGAATTGCTAGGTCTTGACTTGCTTAGGAAGGAGGTAACTATCTCTCCTAGGGAATAAAAAAAATCCATAGGAAGAACTCCATTTTTTTTTCAATAATACAACTTTAAAACTCAGAAATTCTGATGGAAAGATACTGGTGACAGTAGTAATACAACCTAATACATTGGATAAAATAGAGAAAAATAGCAATCTAAGATCTAAGATATTTGAAGAAGGGAAATATATCTTTTTTATCCTTTCATCTCCCATAGTATATGATATTTGGTAAACATTGAAGAATAATGATAATGACAGCTAGCATTTATAGAACTTACTATGTGCCAAGCAAGGTTCTAAGTACTTCACAGGTTTCAATTCATGTAATCTTCAGAAAAAAAATTCTATCAGTGATCTACTATCATCATCCCCATTTTATAGATGAGGAAACTGAGGCACAGAGAGTTTATGAAACTTAGTCAAAATCACACGGCTAACAAATAGCAGAATGGGATTTAGATTCAGTGGGTCTGGCTCCAGAGCTCAACTTTATAACTGCCTCTTGCTATACTATATAAAAATTGATGAACAGAATTGTCAAATTCTATTGAGGAGTTTAATTCTACTGTCTCAGAATGGAAATGTGAGCTCAAATCAATCAAAATTGAAAAGTGACACCTAAACTCTAAAAATATCAAAAAATTACACACATATGTATGCACACACTGGAATTTATGGTAATCATATATATATGATTACCATATATATATATATATATATATATATATTTATATAATATTATGTGGCTATCTTATAACAGCAATTAGTTTAAAATGACTTATATTCTCTGAGAAAATTTAACGCTCCAAAACTTTAGAATCTATTTGGCCAATAAATCATTTGGCCACATTTCTAGACATTTCTCAACTGCAAATAAGAAACCGGTTGAGGATAAAGGTTGTAGAAATGTGGTGTTCGTTTTTTCCACTCTTCTGCTCTTCCCACACCCAGTTGTCTCATTCTAGCTTGCATTCTATTAGAAGCACCTTTATTCTGTAATTCTATCATACAAAAAACTTACATATCATGTATCCCATTCCCTAAACACTCTGAAATTTTCTAGGTGATCTTTTAGCTCTGAAGACCGTTTTTTAAATGTTATTTAATTGGATGCCGCAAACCTCAAATCTATGAATAGAAGTACAGAGGGCTTAGTGCTTCTTTGCTGTGCCCTTTCCCCACCACTAGCCCACAAAGTGTCTGAGAACCTGAACAGGTCCTACGCTACTGTTTAAACCCAAACAAATGCCCAGTTTGGTAGTGGAGATTTAACCATGGCACCTGCACAGGTGTATGAGGTGTGCTCCAAGAAAGAGCCTGCATGAGGTCAGTTCTAACTTGGGAAATTCAGTCCTCCCTTAGCCCTATTCTCCTGGATCCTCAGCTGAGCTTTTTGTTTTGATAAGCAGGGTACCCACTAAGGGAGCAAAATGAGGACAATCAGGGACTCTCTGCCCCTCAGAAGGAGGGTATCTTTCTTCTCTCTCTCACTTCTTTGAGTTTAGCCTCTAAGCTTCCTTTCTGTTATTCCTGCTGCTCCTAAAGCTGTTTGAGCTCCACCTTGTGAGAAGCCACCCAAAATTTGGCTGTCACATTTCTTTTCCAAAGGCCACACTCCCATTTAAAAAAAGGGTGTGACTCCTATACAGGTTCCACTGCATGAGCAACAGTGAATGTTCCAAGCCTGACCCCCAGTCAAGCCTACTCCTCCCTGTGCTCTGTTGAGGAGGAAACCAGAAGGTCCTGACCCCAGTAACAGGAGAAGAAAATCATTGTTTAGAAGGAACACTCATTCTTTGCTTGGGAACAAACCTCTTGAAAATTCGTTGATGCTATTTGAATGCTTCAAAAGTTCTAAACTACTCCTCAATTATGTACTTTAGCTAAAATAAAAAAAAAAAAAGAATTACACAATTAAGTATGTTCTTTGTAAGAAAAAATAGAAAATACAAGTGAATAACAAGAAAAAAAATGAGCTATAATCCCTCTAGATATTTTTCTACAGACATATGCTTATAAAGTGGGATAACAGTGTTTCATAGATTTTAATTTTATCGTAATCATCTTTTGATGTCCATTATATACATCTACAGTATTATTTGTACAGTTTGTAAAAAAAAAATTCTGAACAAATCCCCTACTGCCGAGCTTTTAGATTGCTTCCAAGCTTTCTCTGCTTTAAGCATCACTGCAATGACTGAGCAATGAGCAGATTGGTGGAGAGAAAGAGCTCTAGGTTCAGACGTGGGTCCAAATCCTAAATAGTCATGTAACTTGGACACTTGGACATATTTTACAAAATCCTCCCATGCCTCATTTCACCATCTGTTTCAGGAGAGAGTAATTGTAAGAACACAGCTAGTCAGAGTGTTCTGAGCTTTAAGCAAAAAAATATATGTAAAGTACTAAGCACTGTGCTTGGCTCATTTTGAGCAGCCAATAAAAATTGGCTGTAATTAAATAACTCATCACATGATTACTTCTTAAGAATATATTCCTAGAAAGGAAATCAAAGGGTCACAGGGCCTAATATTCTTCAGGATTTTTATCCATAATGCTAATTGTCTTCCAACTTCCTTTCCTACCAGTGAGTAAAAATGGAAGTGAGAGCCTGCCTCCCCACATTCTCCCTCACTTTGGGACTTCATCCTTTTTTACAGAAGGCAGCATGGGAGAACGGAAAGGATCTGGAGCTTGAAGACAAAGTTCTGAGGTCTAGTTCCAGCTTTCCTACTTATTCAGTAACCATATGACATTGAACTCTCAGTTCTCTGACCCTTGATGTCTTCATCTATTAAGAAAAAAAAGACAGGGAAAGCAGATAGCAGTATTCACCCTAAAACACTATTTAGTAGAGTAAATAAAAGAAATTATGAAAGTACTTTATCAGCTATATCTTGTCACTCACAGGTGAGATACTTTAGCTCACTTGGAATTTGGCTCAAGCTATCCCTAGAATCTTTGGAAAGCAGACCTCTAATTCAGTTAAAACAATTCAATTCAATTCAACATTATTTAACATCTATTTTGAGCAAAACACTGAAGACAGAAACACAAGAAATAGGTACCATGTAAAAATGTAGGTGAGAAGGAATCTTTAGGAGGGCAGGGGAGACTACAGATAATACAATCTAAATAAAATTAGAACAAATTTGAAAACTTAGTTTTACACTTTTAATTACCATTAAAGTTTTTTATTGAAGCTGCTGAACTATCACTCCAAACTTATCTGCAGTCAAGAAATTGAGGGATAGGGAAATATTCCTGAACAATCACAACATCCATTACAAAAAGAAAAAAGAGGGAAAAAATAAACAAAAGAAGCAAACATAAGAATCTCTGCTTTGTTCTATACTTCAGAGAGTATGCCTCTGAGATATTCACAGCCACATACCTGATGGTGGCATCTGCCCATGAGTGTCTGGGGCTCTGGCCAGAGAGAAGAGCCAGTGGAAAGGAAAGATACACTGTGGGCCCTGAAGCATACATCCCCTTCTCCATCAGCCAGAAGGGACCAGCCTCACCCCACTAACTCCCACCTTATTCTTATCCTCAGCCCTCACAAGCTCCTTTTCTATCTCGATCAGCTCTGATCTGCTTTTAGCAGACAATAATAGGAATAAAAAGCAGCATAGGTTTTGGCATGTGGAAGCTTTTTTCCCTCCTTAATCTTCTATCAAAAAAGAAAAAAGCCATCTCTCTTTTACAGGCTTCTATTGTTTTTAGAAAAGAAAAAAATGGAGGCAGTTAGAAATGTGACCATAACAGACGACATCTCCTTATAGCAAAGCTACATATTTCATTATCGGCAAGACTGATCTTAATTCATAATCAACATTTCTGGTTCTATATTTTATGTTGAAATAACGAAACTGCTTTCTTCTGAAAGTTGTAATGAAAAACATAAATAGTATATCTTTTCATGATCAACACTAATTCTACTGATGCTGAGTAGCATGTGCTGAAGAGATGGATTATCTCCGAAACATAATTTTACTAAGCACTGCTATGTAATTTGTTAAGCATTTAGTAATAAGTATGTCTAATAAAATATGAAAAAAATATTTAGAAAATGAACCATAATTTTAATATAATTTTAATTAATGGGAGTGCAATTGCAGTGGTTTAAATTACATTCCCAGTGGTAAGAAGCCTTTCAAACCTAATTTGTAAGCCAAGATGGTGGCTCTAATGACTGGCAGCAAAGTTTCTTCAACAGATTTCATGGGGCATGATCCAAAGATAATAGGTTCTCAGCCCAATGACAATCCAATTACAATGCCAATCAAAGCCAACTTCATGCACTCTAATTATCAGATTTAGCTGTCAGCTCAAATACAAACATAACACTTTTATTTAAATAAAAATTTAATTTAGGAAAAAAAAAGACGACTTCATGTGTGATTTATTGAGACTGCCAGAGCAATCTAACTTATTTCCCTCGTAATATAATAAAATCAGTCTTGTATTAAAAAAAAAAAAAAGTGAAAACTTTTTTCTCCCCCACTCATTCTTCTGTAGCTGCTATGGTATATTATTTAAGAGCTAATTTGAGCAAAAAAAGCATAACCTAACATGGCAATAGATATTTGCCAAACTAGAACTAGGTTGAATAGAGTAGCAAGGTTTCAGTGAGACAAAATTCCAAGTGTATAAATGACAAAACCTAATTAATTTTTACTAGTCATCAGGAAAAATTGTGTTTCGACTAAAATCCACTTACATAAGCTGAGGATACTGGCATTATCTTATCTCTGCACTGAATCATAGTAGAAACTGGGGCAGAATAGAAAGAAAGGTAAGGCAAACAAGATCCATATTAAATTGATTTTAAGACATTTGATATTCGAATTATAAATAGCAATAAGCTACGACATCAGTAATGGGTAGCAATCGCTCCTGAACACAGCACCAATAAAATACTCTTAGCTTTTCTATAGGTTTCTCTTTAGGTTTAAGAGTAAAAAGTATCTCTTGGAGCAGCACTGTCCAATGGAAATATTATGTGAGCCATAAATACGAGTCGCATATGTAATTTTAAATTTTCCAGTAGCCAAATTTAAAAAACAGTAAGAAGAAACTGAAAATTAATTTTAATAATATATTTTACTTAATCCAAACATATCCAAAACATTATTTTAATATCTAATCGATTATTTTAATTATTAATGAGAAACCATATACTCTTTTTCTCATAGGAAACCTTCATAATTGGTGTGTATTTTACATTGACAGCATAACTTAATTCAGCCACATTTTATGTGTCCACTAGCCACATGTGGTGAGTGGCTACTGCATCAGGTAATGCAGTCTTAAGAGTTTGGCCCCAAAAGCCAAAGAAGTATATATATAGGCATTTACTTGTTTTCCAAAGAACCTAAAATCCCCTATAGTATTTTATTTTCTTAAGGCTAAATGAATATGCTGCCAAAGGGGGAGTAAAAAAAAAACATAGAGAGTTTGGGAGATTTCTTTCTTTTCCAAAATGTGTCTAGTGAACATGTAATAATATAAAGATATGTGATCCTTTTACAATATAGATTTGCATAAAATTAAGACATGTCTGAGGATCATTGAAAGGAAGGCAGGGTATAACATGAGGAAAGCAATAACAGCAAGGTGTAGGGGACCGAGGATAAGCTTTGCCTCTGCTAGCTCTAAATCCCTGATTACAGATGGAATTCTCTCAAAACCTTCCTCTGGGATCTCCTTTGTCCATTCAAGGGTGCTCTGTAAGCCCACACTTGGGGACATATTTGTGTATACTGATACTCTCCCAGACCTTTTGTGGCTTCCCATCATTACCCCTGAGGCCAAGATGGTACCCCAAATCTCCACTTCCATACTTCCTAAATTCTTCTCCAATTTAAAAGGGACTTTAAAAGTCCAAAT
Organism: Eidolon dupreanum; assembly: GCA_028627145.1. Taxonomy (NCBI): domain Eukaryota; kingdom Metazoa; phylum Chordata; class Mammalia; order Chiroptera; family Pteropodidae; genus Eidolon; species Eidolon dupreanum. Next base: position 71,534,071 of record CM053515.1, read on the forward strand.
CTACTACACAGTGTTAAACAATAATCACAGCAGGTTAAAATAAAGAGTTAATTTGTTTCATCATATATACTTGGAGTTGGGAGTCACTTGAATTGCACATGCAAATAGATGCAAACATATGCAAATCAGGGTTTCTCCAGATAACTTGACTGGGAAAAAAGCCTCATAGTATTAGTAATATTCAGGGATTTTGTGGTGTTTAAAAGGAAATTATTTCCTTTCTCCAATTCTAAATGTAAGTAGCTTTCTCAGTTCTGACTGAATGAAACCAAAACTTACCAGACTTTAAGGAACAATAATTTTTAAAAAGATTGAACCAGACATTAGTCAGATTGAGATCATACTATATTTAAGCTTTAATCATTACATCTTAAATGCAACTCTCCCAGGGAAAACAAAAAATTCCTTACTAAAGGACAAAGAAGTTCTCCAAATAAATCTTTGCTTTGGGTCTGACAATAACGTAACTACAAATGCTTCTAAGAACAGAAAGAGCAGTAATACACCTCAGGAATGTAAAAGTGACAGACAGCAGAATACACAGAGCTATGGTTATTACTTTCAATAATAGTGACATACATTATGGTATTTTTGCATGTATTATCTCATGGTACTTCCAGAATTAATCCATAGCCCTGTGGTGATTGATTTTGTTCTCATGACAATGCTATGAGGTAATACAACTGGTATTATTATTCCCTATTTGGATATGACTTATTGAGTTCTACCTCCTGATCCTGTCTTTCCTCACATTAAAATAAAATCTAGCTGCCTCCTGGACAACGGCACCTGGATAGACCAAAGACACTTCACCCTCACATGTCCAAAATCAAGCACAATCATTTCCCATACAACCTGTCCTTCAGGAATCTCCTCTCTCAGTCCATAGCACCTCTGTCTAATTTGGCAAATAGAAAAATCACATCATACTCAAAGCTTCTCTTTCCCAGTTTCGCCCTCAGACTTAAACAGGCACCAAGTTATATGCAGACTACATGCAGATGGTCTTCTTCTAGCCTGGCTGAGATCCTTCCTATGAAGTTCACTTCTCTACACAAGGACCTCGATTTCCCAAATGTCTGTTAGGGAGACCACCCCAGTCGGCTACACTCATAGAGGTCCAAGATTTTCTCACAGCCTCAAAAGAACTCAACAATCAAAATCAAACTCAATACATCTAAGGCACATTAAGTGTACACAGACAGTGGCAGGAGGCTGTCATCCTCTAAGTCCAGTATTTTTAAAACGTCTCTCAACTCTGTCCTCTTCTCTTTACTGGCACTCCAAAGTCCTTTAAGTCAGTCATTTCTATTTCCTTTCTTAAAAAGTCCTACGAGTTTTTTTTTAATGATAAATGTAATTCATGTTCATTTTAAGAAAGATGTAAAATAATCAGAAATTTGGAGAAAAACAGAAAAACAAGTCACCCACAATCCTATATCTCCACCATCTCTTATCAGAATGCATGCAGTAGCTCACAATTCTAGATTACAGCCTCTCCTCACTATAACATAGCCACAATATTGGTCCCGCATTACATCCAGTTCACATGGATTAAACATAATTTCATTCAGCAAGAACTTTTACTGATTAGCTTCAAGGTGTTAGAGACTATGGAACATAGTGAAAAAATTCAGACCCTGTCTTCAAAGAAATCACAGTCACGTTACTGCTCGGAAACCTATGGTTCCCCCACTGCTTTTAGAATACAGTACAAATACCTCTAAAATCTTTGCTCCTTTTCAAAAGATGTTGCTGGATTAATTGCCCACACCACCATGGCTTCACGCATCCATACATCTTGTGCTCTGGCCTCAGTGTGCCCACTGCAATTCCTCTAGGCAAGCCTCTGCTTCTGTAAACATTTCCTCTACCTGGATCTCCAGCCCCTACATATACATACACAGTTATCACCACAGCCACCACCACCTTGGGAAGATAGTGAGCACTCAAAGAAACATATGTTAAATAAAATAAATAAAATATTTCATTGTACTGGGTTAATCTGAAATCAAGAAATTTAAATGTGTTCCAAGCATTGAAAATTAAAATCACCTTTTGATGAGGATAAGGTTATATTCACAAAGACTCTTTTAACATCATGTACAATAAAAGGCGAAGTGTTATGATTGCAACATCCTCACCTCATAGACTGTGCTATTCATTTCCAAGATGGTTAGTAAATATCATTGCATGGACAAAATCTAACCCACAGAAGTGACATTAGTTCTATCTCCAATGTGTCTACTGTAAGCCCTTGAAACTGGGGATTATCAGGCTTAGGCCTCGCCTAACTCATGGCTGAACAACTTGTATGAATAGTTTCTGAATAGTACATCAATTTTCCAAGAGGTCAATGGATTCCTCATACACTAACTAGCTTTTACTAACCTCTTCCCCTTGGGAACTAAACTATATACTACATGTCTATGGCCACTGAATCCTTCAAAACAATTATTTGAAACCACAAGCATCTCCACTACCAAGTGTTCAGCATACTTCTTTTGCCATGGCAGATTCATTTTAATTCCGTATTTGGCCCATTCATGGCAGACTTACAGCCAAGTTAGTTCCTTTCCACTAGCCCATGTCCACTCTGGCCTTGGCTTCCACCTTCCTGAGGGCCTCAATCTATTGCTGGGGCCCAAGAATACTTTCAACAATAATCCTATCTGAACTGTGCCATGTACAACCTATCACAATGCATTTTCTTTCCAAAGCGAATTATTCTGCTGTCCCTGTCTCTCCTTATGAGATCTGGCTCAAAATGGAGCCGACTTCCCATTCCTTTCCCTCCATATTTCCAATCTGTTGGGAAGTTCACAGACTCTATCATTACATTCATCCATTCTCTTCCTCCAACCTCATTTTCCCTAGTGGAAATGAAGTCCTTACAACCTTTTAGACTATTGCTCTAGATCCTTCCTGGATGCCACCCACACCAATTACAACATTTCCCTGTTCCACTGTTAATCTTTTTAAAGTATAGCTCCCATCATATCTCCCACATTCGATAACTTTTAGTGATAGCCTATTCCCACCAATTTAGAAGCAAATTCATTTGCCTGGCATTCAAAGTTCTACCTAAATTGAAGTTACTCTGTAGTTCCATTTCTCACCACTCCAAATATATTGTATTCTCTACCTATATAATGCTGCTAACCATTTCTCCAACAGGCCTCACTCTCCCATCTCTGTGTCATTGTTTGTACTGGTATCTCGACCTGGAGCACCTTTTCCTAATCTCCATAAATAAAAATACTACCTACCCCTCAAGGTCCTTTTCTTAAAACTTCTCTAGATTTTCCTAAGCAAAAGTGGTTCTTCCTCTTTTAAATCCCTATAACATCTGGTTTATCCCTCTCCTGTGCCTCTTATAATTATTTTTGTGTCCTATCTCTTTACATCCTTGTTTTTCCATCATAAAGGATTTTATCCTCCTTCTAGCAGGTATGGTAGGCAAATTTATAAGACAGACCTCCAAGATTCCTGGCTCCTAGTGTACACACCTTCTCTGAGTTATTCAATCAAACATTAATCTAAGTACTGCTGTGAAAAGATTTTGTAAATGGAATTAAGGTCCCAAAACAGTTGACATTAAAATAGAAAGATTATTTGGGTGGGCCTGACCTAATAATCATAACAGTCCTTTAAAGCAGGAAGTTTTCTCCATCAGAAAGGGGAGTTAGAGAATCAAAGTACAAGGAGGGATCTGAGGCATGAGAAGTTCTCATTGCTAGTTTGAAGACAGAGAGGGCCAACTGGCAGGGAATGTAGGCAGTTTCAAGGGATTGTAAGCAGCCTCCGGCAAGAAGGCCATCAAAAACTGGTGACCTCAGTTCTGCAACCACAAAGGACTGAATTCTTCCAAGAATGACCTTGGAAGTAGACTCTTTCCTAGAGCCTCCAGACAAAAACATAACCCAACTGACACCTTGATTTTATCCTAATGAAACCCTGAGCAGAGAACTCAGCCACATCTAGCTGAACTTGTGACCTATAGAAGCTAATAAATGGGTGTTGTTTTAAGTTGCTTGATTTATGCTAATTTATAAAACAACAATAAAAACCTAATACAGATGGGATAATATCTTACTCATATTGTTATTCTCAGCAAAGCTAATTTGAGTGGCTTGAACATACATCTATATCAATAAATATTATATTTCTAATAGCATAAAATTTATCTGAGATATCAATAAGAACAAATAGGCAAAATAAAAGGCAAACCTGATGAAGTCTTTATGTCTTTAATTAGAGAGAATTTGGGAAACTCTTAATTTATTAACTCTAATAAGGCTACATTCTAGCATATCTTGTAAGTCCCTAGAACAAACTCAGTTCTGAAAATTTATTTTGCTTTTGAAGAAACTTATTTCAAGAAACATACAATTGTGACCATTTACTGGAAAATATTCTTGGCGACATTACTTAACTGGCACCTAGTTATATACCTGTGGTTGCAATGAAGACCCCTGCCATCTGTATTTCCAAACCCAAAACTTGAGCTCTTAAATAAAATTACTGACTTCTTCCCTTTAACGCTACCACTTTCTTCCTATTAATTTCTGAAAACAATTTTTCTCTCTTCTGGTCTCAAAATGTGACCAAACTTGAATATTGCTGACATTTAAAGACCAGATTAGTCCACTCTTTCTTCAAGCTAAATGTTAAACCTAACCCTCCTCGCTCTACACCTGCCATAAAGAGTTTATGGAGAAGAAAGCAGCTGCCCAGATGACAAAGGAAGATCCACCTTTAAGGACAAGTTCCCCATTCAAAGAGTTCCAAATCCCACACGAGTCACTTAATGCACTGAGATTCATCTTTCTCATTGGCTAAACAAGCTTCCAACACTGACTTCTCAGAGCTGTTCTCACATTCTAATAAAAAATGAAAACCAAAAGACCTTGAAAACCCCAGAAGACCCAGCATTATAATTATCCAAAGGGAATCCCTGACCCTCCCATTGAACTCCACACTCTGGTAATTGTTTTCAATGAAACTTTGGAAGGATATTTAGGCTGCTAACACATGCATCGAGCTGTCCATAACTTTTGCTTTGGTACAGACTATTATTTACTCAATAAAACATAACCGCGTGGAGGCCCAATAATTCAGCATCTGAGAGGGATTTGCTGCGGAAAAAGTTATTATAGTCCATCAGATCAAAAATTCACTTTCAAAGAAGTGTCCAAATACAGATGTACACAATGGGCTCAAATCATTACAGACTATTTTGTCAAATAATACACATTTTCAAAATTACTATAGCGCCTATCATAGACCTCACTGTGTACTTTTCCCACACATAGAAGAGGCTTTAGTCTTTTTGAAAAATGAGAGACAGAAAATAAAAGGGAAAAAAAGAATGTATAAGCTACCATTTCAAAACATAAAGATGATATTACAAATGTAGAGAAGCCCAAAAATCTAAGAGGCAAAGACACATATTTTCTTTCTAATTCACATTGTGCAGGTTGTTTTTATTATTATTATTATTTTTTTTTTATCTCAAGTTCTGTCAGCTGAAAAGACACCGTCAGCCTTCACTTCAAATGTTTTGCATGTTGTTGTCTGTTTGTGTTATTTTAAAAGGTCTGAACAAAGAGCTTGCCATATTGCAAGCAATTTGGAAAACCACCGAAGTTACAATAGATGGTGGATATCTGCTTATTTCGGTTTTGCTCCACAGAAAGAAATCAAGGCATCTGTCTTTGATGTCTATTTTGTTTTGTTTTTGTAATCACCTGTGCCCATGGTGCACACATACAGAATGATAGAGCCTCAGGTTCATGAGAGTAATGATAAAATCAAAAGACTTAAAATTCTTAATGTTAAAAGGCTTGATTAGGATAAATACCTCAAATTTTACACACAAATGTAAACAGCTGAGACTTATCAAAAGTTTATTTGTATTATTTAATGCTTTCCACTTAAGGATATGAGAGTATGCACTAAAAATAAAAGCATCATTCTACAGTCACCAAGAGAGTTCTGGAAATGTTCATATGATGATTTTGTTTGTGTTTGTTTTTTTCTTTTCTACACCCCACCACCACATTGCATGTTTGTGTGTGTATGTGTGTATGTTCTCTCTTTTCTTCCTCTCTACCTCTCCTGTCCATCCTTATCTCTCTCTCTCTCTCTCTCGCTCTCTCTCTCTCAATCTGTCTCTCAATCATTCCCTCTCTTTTTCTCAGAGAAAATATCAGATTAATTATACTGCCTTAACTTTAGTTTGTTTTGACTCAAGAGACTGAAAGGCATTTTATAGCCTATCTTCTTCTACTGGTCCATTTGAATATTTTTAAAGGAATTGGTTAAAATATTTGCTTACTAGTCTATGAAAGCTTAAAAAATTAGAACCTGCTTTTTCACTCTTTCTTTCTCCTTTTATCAAGATCAGATTTTTTTTTTCTCTGCCTAAAAATGATCCCTTCAAAAAGTCAGCAAAATATTTTGGCTGTCTTCAGCAGCACTTTGGGCTTCTCTGTTACAAATTGTATAAACATGTTCCAGACAGGGGAATTTGAAGGGTTTAAATTATTTTTTAAATGATGTCTGTATTCTAGTATATTCACATTTGCAAGAGAAAGATGGAGGCAAGGAAAGCTACCACAGAACATAATGTGTCTGGAATCAGGGGACTATTGAGCTCTATGCAAATCTGGGAAGGGAAAATATCTTCCTCATACATTATCTACAGCAAGGATTCTGAGTTTCCCAGGCTGATGAAACAAATGCTTTCGTTGGATGTAGTCTGTCATTCATATTGAGCTCACATATTTTACTTCCTGAAATCAAACAAATACTGATAAACTACTTCAGTGAGCCTTTAATCAAAATTTCGGCAGTATGCAGTTGGCGACAGAAAGATCAGTGTGTGGAGTCTGAAACCCTTTCATCATCAAATATACAGAAATAATAATTGTATTTATCTGTTTGGTTCAGGCTGCACACTGAGACTTGCCCTAAGGACATGGGAATAGTCAGGCATTGTCAACTGTAAGTAAAAAGGAATCCTTTATAACTTAGAGGTTAAAGGGCTCTCAATAGTTGTGGGGTCTGAAGAAAAGGAAATAGAAATAATACATTATTGGTAGCATATTATAATGCTATATAATGCTATATAATAAGCTGTATTCTATACTAACCAATTAACACTTCTGATAATAACTCTGAAAGTCCTAGTAAGCATCTAGCCTGATCAATAAAAATATGTTTGAGGTGGGGAAAAGACTGTCCCATCATTGTTTTCCTTCTTTTTAGGAGCTGTGTATCTGTGTGAACATATTTAAATCCAACTTATTCCCCAAACAGTAGAAAATTAGATAAAATGAACACAGAAGTTGAATTTGAAAAACATTTTATGGTGGAAATAGTGTATTTTAATTTGAATTCCTACAAAAGCAAAAACTGAGACAAGGGAGTGGTGAACTGAAGTTATTTGGATGTGAGTCCAGGGAGGTGGATTAAAGAAGCAGGGAGAGTGAGTCAGGGAAGGGGAAGGCAAGTAAGAATTAGTTCTTAGCTGGTTATCACTGTAGACACCTGAGGCTTATTCCCTCTGGGGTTCCTCAAGGCCTGAGAAGCAATGAACCTCAGAAATGTTTCAATGCAGAATTAGAAAGCTAGGACATTTATCCTCTGATCCAGGCCACAGTTAAGAGTGCCCCAACCCTGAGAGCCTTGAGTCCCCATTCTTCAAGGCTGCACTTAATCAGGGTTAAACCAGCTAAAGCTTAAAAGGAAGCCCTGAAGTAAAGAAGCTGGGAGAAGCTTGAGGTGAGAAGCCATCAGTATGCAGAGAGATCACTCACTAGGGCTGAGAGGGGAAAGGGGATGTGGGTGGGGCACTGATATTATCTACTATGTATTTCTTGCTCTAGAATATCTGGAAATTATTTTATGTTCCTCTTAAAAAGTAAGTATAAGCTATCAAGCCATAAAAAAGAAGAAACCTTAAATGCATATCACTAAGAGAAAGAAGCCAATTTGAAAATGCTCCATACTGTATAATCCCAACTATATGACTTTTGGGAAAAGGCAAAACTATGGAAACAGTAAAAAGATCAGTGGTTGCCAGGGGTTGGGGGAGGTAGTGTTGTGGGCGACAAATAGAGAAAGCACAGAGGGTTTTTAGGGTAATAAAAATACGTTGTATGATACTGTAATGATGGATATACGTCATTATATATTTGTCTGAACCCATAGAATGTACAACACCTAGAGTGAACTATAATGTAAACTATGGACTTTGGCTAATGATATATTGATGTTGGTTCATCAGTTGTAACAAATATACCGCTCTGGTGGTGGGTTTTCATAATAGGGGAGGCTATGCGTGTGTGGGGGCAGAGGGTGTACAGAAAATTTCTGTACTTTCCTCTCAATTTTCCCACAAACCTAAAACTGCTCTAAAAAATTAATATTAATTTTTTTAAAAAGTAAATATAAAAGCACTGTATATAGCAATTAATACTGCATATTATTTATGTGGAATTACTTTGGAAAAACACATATGTATTCAGAGGAAGGTCTTTATTATCTCCTCCCCCATTTGCCTCAAGACAAATGCCACCACTCTTCCCCCCTGGTTCTCCTTTCCGGGTCCTCTGTCACCTTTTCCTTCTTATCTTCTCACCCACCTCAACAAGTCTTTCGTCCTCCTCAGTTGTCTTTAGTTTCCACAATTTTTAAGAATTGTAGGACATGCTCTTTACCCAATTAATACAAAAAAAGTAGCCCCCAAACTGCCATTAAAAAATTGGGGGCCTTTTGATTATCAGAATACTAGCTATTAAAATAGTAAGAACTGTCTTACTTGTGATATCAAATATTGGAAAAATATGTAAATTAAAATTCTGCTTTGGTTTATTTATAGAGAAGGAGGAAGGGGTGGGAGGAAGGAAAGGGGAGAAAAGAGATTGAGAGAGAAGGAGGGAGAGAAGGAGGAGGAAGAAGAAGCGGAAAAGGAGACAGGGGGAGAAAAGACAGAAAGACTGAAGGAAGGAAAGAAGGAAGAAAGGCAGGGAAGTGTGTATCTTCGTGATTTCATTTAAAACCTCTCCTGGAACAGTTAGGATGTATCCTCGAAGCCCATCACTTTGGGATGTATTTGCACATTTTGACACTCCCTGGCCAAACACTTCCACCCGCTTCATACTAATTACTGAATCTAGGGGGTCATTTGGGTCTCCTGTCAGAACTTACGAGAATGTCTACAGTTGCCACATCTCTAATTTAAGAGGACACACACCTGCTTTAATTACAGGGCTCTTGAGAGATAACAAGATATAAGTAACATGACCAGATGAGAGTCAATTGCTGAAATTGTTTCCTGATAAAATGTGTTTGGCTCCAGAGACTAAAGCTCACTAACTCTTTCCTATAAGGCATCAAGGTGTCAACAGGAACACAGCTACCGGCACTAACTGAAATGCCTCTCTTCAGTGAGAAACTACCCATACAGTAAACAAAGCCCACGTGACATGCAGCAAATGTTAGGATCATTTCCAGTTGGTTCTGTTATTGGAAGAGAACCTGGACATGAGAAAATGGCAGTGGGATATATCAGTGCAGACATTACCCAACATTTATCTCGCCCTTCAGTGAACGTACTCTTAATGTACCAAACGCCCATTCTTGGGGTTTAATCTTCAGTTTGTTTGCTAGCTATTATTTATTTATTTATCTATTTATTTATTTATTTATTTATTTGTAATCTTGAAAAAACTAACAAAAATGCATTTTTTTGGGTTTTCAACCTGCAGCCCATTATTAATGGATGAGAGGTTGAATGGAATGACATTACATGACTGGGAACTATAGAGAGAGTAGCCAAGGCATTTCTCAACTCTAAGCCTACCTCATCTCATCCCTAGAATAATATTCCTGCTACTTAGTGGGTCTTATTAGTCAGGATAGGATCCAGTGGTTTAAGCCAAAAGAGTTTATTTCATGCTTACGGTCTGCTGCAGTTCCAAGAACCTCTGCAAAGCAGTTTTGAGCATGAAATAACTCAGAGATACAAGCTGTTTCCATCTTAGGGCTCTGCTGTCTCAACCAAAGACTTCTGTGGTTGCCACAACAGGGGAAAAGAGCACTGGGGGGTCATGCTCTGACTCCTACATGCATTACCAGAAAGTGAAACATGCCTGTTCATAGCCCCAGAACCAGAACCAATAACACAGTATTGCTGGTTGGGAAAAGCCCAGGATATATGGAGGAGCACTCAGATATCTCAGATATTCAGAAGCAGTAAATCTCTTTGCCACACTTCTCGATAATGTGCTCTTCACACCCACAGCAAACTAATAACCCTTGAATACTATTTTAATCCTGTTTCTGCCTCAGTTAAAAGCTTAGGAATATTTTCCCAGTACCTGACATTTTTATGTGACAATATTTAGTCATTTCTTCCCATATATTTAAAGAGGCCATAACTAAGAGAATATTTTTGATTTGATAATACTGGGATCATGATAAGGATTGTGGAGGTTTGGCACAAGGACAGGGTTCTGGGGAAAAGATCATGAGAACAGAGAGGGTAGAGCCTATATCTTTCTTCTTCACCATTGACTCATCACTATCACCTATTACAATATCAGGAAATATTTTTAAAATTTAATTGAACTGCATAATTCTTCCTGTGGCTAGTTCTACCTCCTAAAGCAAGTCTAATCTCCCTTCCAGTAGCAAAGGCCTTCTTAGGTCTCCTCTTAGGCTTCTTTCCAACACTGCCTCCTACATACATAGTCACAAGTGTCATAGTGATGAACATGGTAATAAAACTTGGATTTACAACTCACAAGGCATTTTAATAAGTACCATTTTTGAACCATCCACTCCTCTGTAAGATAAGCAAAGTAGGTATAACTATTCTATTATATAGATGAAGAAGCAGAATTTCAGAAACATTAAATATTTCCTACTTCCGACTTTTAGTTCAGGGTTCTTTTCTCCATTCCCATATCCATGGTAATCATGCCTACATAGTTTTCCTTATGCTATTCATAACCCCACTCCATTCATCTGCTCCTTTCTATCCTTCCTTGCATTATTTCCTCCCTACTCTTCTTCCTCAACCTGGTTTACATTCTCCCTCTTCCAGAATATCTTTTTTACTATTTTACACAAAAATGTTCTTCCTCCTCCTAATTATGTTTGGATATATGATCTATAAGAGGATCATCATTCACATGTGATCTGAGTCTTCTCTCTAAACAGACTGGGCACTCTTGTGGGGAGAAATTGTATCTTCCATCCATTTTCTATGCCGCTATGTATCTAGCAATGTGCTTGGTGCATAATTGCTGACCATTTCCATTATACTTGGAAGCAAGAAGAAGAGAAAATCTGAGTAGCATTCATGCTTACTGAAGAACCCAAACTCTAAATGGTACCTGGCTGACTTTGTTTATGGACTCCCATATTGATATTTTATAGCCATTACAGAGTTTAAATCCACCCTAATTTTAGATAGACCTAAAAATGTTTTGTTTATGAATTCAAAGATTCTTAAGAAGAATTAAACACTTATTTTTACTCTATGGAACATTTTGTAAAGATAGCATAAATGGACAAGAATTATCAGCAAATTTTTTAATAACTAACTGAAAATAAAAAAAAATAAACTACAAGACTTAACCACTGTCAATTTAGTTTGGTACCCTTTTTCTCACAATAAAACTAGGGGAGGGAGGGCAGAGAGATATTTTTATATAATGGAGTAGTGGTCCTCAATGGCATCACTTCAAATTGATGAGTATAATTATATCTATTTTGAAGTTATTTTTCTTCTACTTTGGGTACAGTATTCTATATAATAACTACATATTGTGTAAAGTAGCAATTACGTTTATTTGTACAAAGGCTGCCTATAGTCCAAGTATCCTAAATATTGTTAAAGAAGTTATCTCACCTATATTTTAAGCAATCTCTTAACAACCCCTGTTATCCAGACTCTGACTTAATCCTCTTCTGTGTTAGTAGGATTACAAAAATATTACAATAATTCTGAAGTGAGTTTTTTTCCCAAAGTATGTAAGCTAAATATTTTTAAAAATTAAATTGCCTCATATATTGAACATACTTGTTCTATTGTAACATATTGCTACACTAAAATACATATCCAAACAAAATACTATTCCTCTAACTTGCCAGTGGGATTTTGTGGGTGGTGAGGAAAGCACATGACATTCTAGTTAAAGAGGGTAGTTGTAATTCTCTATGCTTACTATCAATATCTTCAAATCACACACTTCCGCAGCCTAGCATTCTCTTGGCTTACACTCATAATTCTCTTTAACTTTACAGTATGGGGAAGCTAGTGAATGGGCAAGGAGATAAAGATGTGGGTAAGGTTTCTAAGGGTTGAATCAGATATGTATTTAGATATGCAGAAACAGAATTTCGCATTAGGCTAAAGAAAAGGGTAACATACTGGCGTATTTTCCCCCTAAAAAGAAAGCTGGAAATGCTGAGACAAAGTAGTCTACAGCAAAGTTTAAAGTTAGATGTTTTCAAATTATTCAGGGTATTTATGCTAATTGTACTGACAAAGAGTCTGATTATTTTGGTTCCCTCACTAAGAATATTAAAAGATCTGAGCTGACATAAAGGGGTATGTAAAAGCAAAGTTTTATTACAGATGTCAAATTTGTTAAAGAATGATTTATGATAGATTACTTTACTGGAGCAAGTAATAAGTTTAATTACAAATCTTTTCAAATCTTTTTTTCCCCTTAACTCAATAAAGAAGAGGAAGAAAGTTATGGTTTATCTTCAAATGAGGAAGCAAGACTTATTCATGGGAACAATATGGCAAAAACTAATTTAATTCCTAGAAGTTTAAAATTTAAAAGAAAAGGGGAGAGAAAGAGGAAAGGATCAGCAAAATATGGCTGGAGCTGGCAGTGTATGATTACACCAAGCACTTTTTGTTGAGACAGGAAAAAGATTTATGTTCCACAGTACAAGAATGTGTGTAGTCTGAATGATACAGAAAGGTAACTGAACAGAAGCTGATGTGGAAGATAAGGGAGCAAATGTTCACAGAGTCATGTATTGGGTCAGAAACATGTGAAGGAAAGAATGTTAAATGCCTTTGCACAGGCACATAGAATGATCACAGATGATTTTTTATACATATACTCTTCACTTTTCCACTCTACACAGCTGTTAGCTTTTTTAAAATTAAAACACATGTACTTCCAAATCTATATACAAATATCCTTGCATTACAAGATTTAAAGAAATATGCAGGGTGAGGGGAATCCCATGTCATTAGGGGCCATTAGAATAAGTACCTGGATTCCAACTGGGACATAAGGAATGCCCTACTAATGCACCCAAGGCTGAGGCACTCCCCTCCATTTCCAGATGAATGTGGTGCAGTTTTTCAGTTGCATTTGATGGTGAAGCAGTTGGACTAGAGATGGATAAAATTAATAGTGCCAACTGTAATGGAAACCATGTCATTCATCCTTTCTAATTTTCCAAACCAGATGTATCTTTCCCAACTTCTGGATGGCCTGTGTTTCTATTTCTCAAGTTCATTATAGTAGTTATTTTGCACTCATTTTTTTTTCTGCATCAGAACTTTTTCCTCATTTGGGGGTTTCCTTATGTCTCCATATGCGGTGTCTTTCAAAAATGAATTAAGCAATTGTTAAATTAAGTTGTTCCCCTCTTCTCATGGTGGTTTATAATAAATGAGTTGGCAATTAAAAGAAGTATGTACTGGCTGTATATTGTGTTCCTAGCTCTATGGGAAATATAGGAGGAAAAGCTGCCTTACCTTCAACGTGCATGCCAGTTGGACAATCGAGACAAAGAAGAAGGACTAACCAAGATTTGATTATGGATGTCAGCCAAGTATAATGAAGGGTTATTTGTGGAGCACAGGAAAATATGTGCAGAAGTAATTAGAGAAGAAATAATAGAATTCATCAGAGAAGGCTTTCAGGAGGAGACAGAGTTAAAGTTAGGCTTGAAATATGATACATGTGCAGATGGACAGAAACTAAAAGGTGAAGTAAGTTACTATTCATTGAGAACCTATTATGGGCCAAGCTGCACTAAGTCAATGTGATTATACTCACTGAATAGTTGAGAGATATGAGACTGGGAGAGATTTAGAGAGATTTAGTGATAAGTTTCCCAGAGAGAAATCTCAATTAAACAGTATATTTTGGATTTGAATCCAGGTCTGTCTAACCTCAAAGTTTGAACACTCTTCAATATAAGGAAAAGGGAATAATAGGAGTAATAAGAAAGATGGGTGGTGGAGACAGTTAGATGACCTGACTGGCAAGGCAAAGCATCCTGGACATCATTTATACCAAGTCCTTTGTTTTACAGAGTCTATCATCCGAAGAGCGTAGACAATAAGGTTAGATCAGCAGAATCTTGCAAACAGAGCAAAAATTTACACTCAAGCTTTGGAGATGGGTGTGGAGTATATTTTAGATAATTTGTACGCCACAAGCTGAGCATTCTTCTGTGATACAGGGCTCTTTGAATCCAGTGCACACATAATCTTCCCCTCCCAAAGGAACTCTAAATGTTTGGTGTCTCTCGGTTTAAGGGGCCACCAGAAATTCTGAGCAAGGAAGAAGAGGCCAACTGAAGATGAGCTGCAAATAAAGATGTTTTAGTAGCCCTGAGGCTGTGAAATGTAAAGGACACGTGAATAGTTGGTAACTAACATTCTCTGAGGTGTTACATCCTAATCTAATCCCTGAACAGGTGAGGAGACTAATGGACTACTGAGACCTCACTGTTTGGCCCTACATATGGCAAATGGATATTTCTCTAACAAAATGTACTGAATTAAAACATTTTCATAACTATATTCTGGGATACAGAAAAGGTCTTCAATAAAGACCTTTAGTAAAGGAGCTCAACCACTTCCTAACAGATATTAAGAGAGAAAAAAAAAGAGAGAATTTTATAAAGAACCTAATAAAAAATTGGAAGTGTTTATTTTGTAAATGCAAAATGTTATTGTAAGAGAGCAAACACTGAAACAATTTTTTAAGAACTGTATTCCTGCCTATCCCAGTTAGAGAAAGATCTTTTCTATAACATTAATTGCATTAAGAGTGCCTCCTCAACTAAAAATTTGAATGACAGAGCAGAGTTTATCTTCACCCAGATGCCTATCATAACCTGTTGGTCAGCCATTTCCACCTAAACAAGCTAAGAATGTTTCTTTAACCAAGAACTCTGGATTCAAGGAATTCATTAAAAAATAATTTAACTTTTTTTTGTCCAAAGAAGACTTTATTGACTTTAGTTTTCACCCCCCCCAAAGGTTCTATCAACTAAAAAAGTTGTATTAAATCATGATCATTTTTAAATATTTTATAAATCAAACGTATGTTTGTGTGTGTACATGTGCGTGTGTTAAAACTCTCTTAATGGGCCACAAACCAATGAGACATAAGAGCAAAATAAAGAATTACTATGTCTCTGAAAGTACATTCAGTGTTTTGGAAAAGTAGATGAAGGTGAATTACTCCCACACCACCACGATCACAATGGAATATTAATTTTGGGAAAGGCCACTATCGATGGAAAAAGTAGCTTTTTTAAAAAAAATGGAAGGGTTCTGTTTTCATATTTCTTCAGAAGCATCTATAATTTTTCTTTCTACTTTAAAGAAGCTGGAATTGAAAACCATAAGGCTATATCATTGGCATACTTCATGCAAGAAAAACTATATGAAATCTCAATCATTGAACCCACATTCAAAGTTTTAAGTTAAAATAAAATGCTTTCTATGTATAGATATTATTCTTATGACTCTTGATTTTATCAACATTTCTAATAATTTGAACAACCACCAGTCCCGAATGAGTCAGGTAAGAAGACATTTACTAAACATATATGCATAGATATTTCTGTCTTTGGTGCAGAACATCATGAGTAAATCAAGAGTACCATGTTAAGCTGATTCATTTCAATCAAAAGCAAGAAAGTTGTCATTTAAGTCAGCGTAGGCAGCCTTGTCACAGGTAAACCTACAGTTTCAATTAAGTTCCTGGAAATATTGTAAATAGTTCAAGACCCTCCATTACTATCTTTGAGGCTCTATAGAATTCTACAGGATGGTAGTAAGGGATTTCTCAGCTACATCTACGGATTTAGCATTTTACAATATGGGTAAATCTTATATAGTTTTATGCAATAAACAAAGATATGTTTGTATGTAAACATTACATTACATATAATACACACAGGTACACATACATATACAAATATAGTTGGCTATTGAACAATGTGGGAGGTTAGAGGTGCCAAATCCCTGCATAGTTGAAAATCCATGTATAATTTCTGACTACCCCCAAATTCAGTGGTCCCCAGGTATCTGAGTGGGACTAGTTCCAAGACCCCTCACAAATACCAAATCCCTTATGTAAAATGGCAGATAACTGCACACAGTTGGCCTTCACACTGGTGAATGCCTAACCATGGACTGAAAACACTGTTTTCAATCTGCAGTTAGTTGACTCTGTGGATACAAAACCCAGAGATATGGAAGGCTGACTACATATTTATTGAAAAAAATCCATGTATAAGTGGACCTGTGTAGTTCAAATCCATGTTGTTCAAAGGGTCAGCTGTACATGTAGGTATACCTTTTCCCAGTCTATTGCTCTACTGATCACCTCTCTTTTAAGGGATAAGTAAGATCTTCCATCTACAGCTGAATACTGGCAGAATATAAATTCTGAGTGAGCCACAGTTCCTCTTAGGTTTCCATGTATTTCACAGGACTACACTTCCTGGTGAAGCACTGGGCCTTAAAGTTAATGTTTGAGATGCCCTGGGCCTAAAACAGGGTACTCAATTCCTTGGAGAAGTATTTCTTGTTGTTTATTTGTTTGTGTCTCAACTACAAGCTTGCAGGCTTACTCATTATATATAAAGTGATTCTCTAAGAGTAGGTTCTAGCTTCATACTTTTTTAAAGATCCAGGTTCTTTTCTACTGTCAGATTCTAAAGGCTGGCACTGACAGTTCCAAGAACACTATCTTAGCCCAATGTCTTCCCTGCAATCTTGCTTTCTTTCTAGGCTCACTCACCATGAAGATTACACTGACTAGGCATACATTCTGCATATAAAGCAGAATAAGACACAGATCCTATTTTTGATAAATTCAAGTAATATTTATAGACAAACGTACGTCTAATATAGCATGACTAGTCAAGTAATAAAGGTAGGTATATAATGTTACAAGGTAGAACACAAGCCCAGGAAATCTTCACAGAGGCAGTGTTATTAGTTTTGTGTTTGGTCTCAAAGAAAAACAAGAAATTTTCTTAGATGAGAAGTAGAGGAAAAAAGCTGAGAGCAAAAAAGAGTAAGAGGATTTTAAGGCGAAGAAATGACATGAAGGACGAGGTGAGAGTCAGGCTGCAGAGTGTGGCCTCCCAACTGATACCAGCTTCCTCGCTTCTCAGCTGGGGCTTCATAAGCTCCCCTCACTCCTAGGTCTCATTGATCTTGCCCTCCTCCCTTCCCCTTCAGCCTTAAGGAGCATTCTGTTCTCTACCCTCTACTCTCCTCAGTAGCACTCTCAGAGAGGCTAAGTCCCCTGACCCAAAAGATTTTGGGGGAAAATTTACATTTTGAGAACAAATATCAGTAGGAAATGAAAATTGTCTAATAAGGACCAAAAGATTCCATTCTCTTGGATGTTTTCCTAGTTTCCTCTTTTAAAGAAAAATTTACCCTTATGCCATAGCTGTAGGACAAGTAACAAAATCAACTGTATTTAATATTCAAAAGCTGTGGCTTGCATTAAAACTGCAGTAATTTCAGCAATAAAGAACTTTACAGGAAATTCTAATTAATGGATATATTCATTTTATGAAAAATTATTGAACAACTACTACATCCCTTAACAATTTCTTGCCTCTTGAATGTATTAAATAATTATGTTAATTATAGATTAACTGTTGGAGTAGGGGGCACATAGTGATATAGTTTCCCATACTAATTTGAATGATTTTTTAATAGAGCATCTCAATGTACTGATATTCCATGGAACACACTTCCATGGAAAATGCTGATCAAGTCTGGACTTACATCATTCATCTAATCATGCAGCCTCTAGTTAAATACTCCCAAGTATAAGTCACATCATCAGACACAACTTACTTCTTGGTCTGAAAGCACTGATCATTACTGTTGGAAAGCTGCTGTTATGAATAGTGTTGGTTGTAGTAGTAATAATAATTATTATTATTATTATTATTATTATTATTATTACCCCAAATCTGTCACCTGAATCACCTTTTCCTTTTTTCTAGTTCTGCTTCCTACAGAACCTTGATAAATTAGTAAAAAGTAATATTTTGTATTATGGAGGTGGTGCCTTAAATTAGACAGTCTGAAACAGTGAAGAAACCAGATATTTTACATTCAAACTGAAAAATCAATGCATTGTTTCCCTTTACATTATGACACTCAAAACTGACTTATTTTAAAATGCATCACATATGGCTGTTTAGCAGTGTTCTGTGCAAGCGTGGCTGATCAAGGAGCTGGCCACTTCTGCCTGAAAATTCTGAACCTGTTTTCCATAAGTTAAGGGTGAGTGGTCTCCATCTAACCATAAAGATTGATCTCTAAGAATCTAAGAGACATCTTCAAATTATGTTTCCTGCGAAGAAATAATGGTTTCACATTTGGTCAAAAAACAGACCCTTCCAACAAATATAATAACATCATTAGAATAAAGCACAAACTGATAACTTTCCTTGGAAACCTGAATTGAGTTATAGTCATAGAGCTTGTACTAGCAGTCTGAGAAATGAAACTTGCAGCTTCCAGTCATTGCTGGTCAAATGGAATTTAATGTACACTTGATGAGCATCCCAAGGAAAGAAAGAAGTACCCTCATTTTGCAGCTTTCATAAGCATTTGCTCCTGATCACCCCAGTTTATTCCTCCTTAATAATCAAATAATTCTTTAGCCTTTCATGATTTTGCTGTATATATCTTTTTGGATATCTAATTAACACTGTGATTTTTGTTCTGCATATGTTGTGTAATAACTGATTCTGCCCTATCCTTACAAACATACTAAGCTTAATAAATATATTTATGAGAATTACTTTGTATAGTCCTTATGCAATCAGCCATGCTGGGTATGATGGCCTAAGACAATGAAAACCCATTGACTTTTTGTAGCAAATTAGTCTACCACCTAATCGGTGAACCCTGCTAAGCTTTTGAATTATGACGAGAACCAGCAGCTCAGTTAGAACACTCAAATGAATTATATCAATTCATAAACTTGTTCATGTCCAGATTTCATTAGCCACACATTAACAGCATTTTATGTTTATTACTGCTCTGACATAATCTATAAATAACTGAAATGCTAATCATAGTGTTCTGCCGGGCATCATCATTTAATCATAAAGAGATACATTATTATAAACTATAATAGATAATAACAAGTCTGGGTCAATGGCCGCATATTAAAAGATCACAATTATATCCTATAAGGGTATGTACCTCATACATTTGGTGACACATAGGTCCATATCTAATCACTTGCAAATGTTTCCCCTCTGACATACTTAGAGTACAAGGTGACACAATTAAGAAAATATGCTTGTAAAACAGTACAATTCTTGAACATCAAAGTAAACAGAGAATGAGCAATAGTAGGAGAAAACATCTTGCCAATGCCAATTCAGTTAACTCTTTATTAGTAGGTTTGTTTTTCAGCAGAAAGGGAATTCATGTTCCTAATATATGAGAGAAGAAAAAAAATGTGCAGCTTATCAAAATGTAACTAGAAAAGCTATTAAATAAGAGCTAAATTCAGTTACAATTGAGTTAAAATTGTAAAACAAAGCCTAACTACTGATTAGATCTTCTCCAAGTCCTATTAATGGTTTATTGCAAACTATAACACAGTAATCTTATATTACATTATAAAATAATTTCATGTAAGAATATTTACACTTCCTTGAAAGAAGTAATAACTTTCAAACTCAGCAAAGCTACCAATTTCAAATGGCTCTGCTATTATTCCTCATGCCATGATGCTGTCATCACTGTCATGTTTTGACTAGTTGATGACGGAGCTCTGATCAAGTTTGGATATTGATTTAACAAGATGATGGGGTCATTACCTTTGCAGCTTATGAGATTCCATGTTTTTGCTTCAAGAAAATATCCTGATAAAATACCAGCTGCTACACAAATAATTTCTAAAATAGATTATCAGCAGAAAGAGTTTTGAATGAGAAACGAGGCTGACCCAGAGTCCAAGAATTAATGACAGATTATTAAACTAAAGTATTTTATGCTGAGAATTAGCCACTAATTTAAAGCCTTAGTTGAACAGGACGCTGAAATAGAGTCTGTCATTGCAAGCACTTGCACCTCGGAGCTCAGGGTGAATCGAGGGAGATAAAGAAAGGAATGTAAAACACTATGGAAACCAACCTCTGGAGACTTAATATTCTGATCAGCTCACCTCCGAACATCTGGCTCTTAAATGTTCAAGCACAAAAACAAGAGAGCTAATGAAAGCAGCACATATTATCTCTCCCATCAATGTACCTCACAAACACCTGCTAAAATTAAAACAAATTGAATCTTGATTGCTGATTAAGTACCCCTTCTTTAGCTAGATATTCTGTCATTATTTGCCCTGGCGCACAATGCATAAACTGATGAATGGTGAGTGGTGGGCTACAGCAGCAAAGGTGGATAAAAGGCGATTCAAAGTAGATGAATATAAATGGTAGCAGATTAACTTTGTGTACTCTAACCCGCAAAAAAAAAAAAAAGTGAGTCTTCACCCCCTCCCCAAGAATTAAAGTGATAAAACTGCATTTAAAATAGAAAGGTAAGTCTGTGCTTTATAATCCACCTCCTCCCTTCCGGCAAAGTTCGTTGTCAGGCAGTCGTTGGTGCATTTAATTTACTCACCACAGCCTGGTGACTGAGCTTAAGAAGTACTCTTGACCTGTATTACTGACTGCTTTTATTCAGTTTCTTAGCAGCTGCAAATGCTTTATTTTTTATTTTGTTATTTTTTTGCTTTTTATTTTATTTATTTATTTATTTTGGGGGGTGGGATTTGCAAACCTTTCCAGACGCAGGCTGGTAATACCAAAAACAGACCCTTTCAAGACACATTTGGTTTGTCCATATCTGAAACAGATACTTGGACTGTGGTTAAAAAAAAAAGTTATACAATTTACTGCCAATAAACCAAGACTATTCAGCGTGCACATTTCAGTTAGAATAAAAATACCCATTCAAGTTTTCATCACACATATATAAATACCTTCCTATGTGAACACTGATGACAGATGTGTGGCTAATCTACCATGTTAACTTCATTTGAGAAATTGTGGTTTTGTTCAAACTTTATTAGCTAAACTCAAATTGATCCTGATAAGTTTTAACTCAATATTTTACCTGGTTCAAGTATATTTCCAGAATTCATACAACTCAACAGCTCCCCTGTATTTGTAGTACATTCACATAAATTTCCTGTTAAAATAATCAACTTGTATTTTTTTCAATGTCTTTTGATTAAAACAAACAAAAAAAGAGTGGGGTGAGAAAGAAATAACAGTGTGTAAATCCTTCTTAACACCACAACCTACACAACCTGTTTTTTTAAATTAATTTATTTGACTAACACAATAAGGTCACAACAGCACATGTGTTTGGTATATGCATTTCATCCTTGATAATTATGCTCTATCCAAAAAGTAGTTTCAGAATGATAGGTTATTCCAAGATCTCCTATCGGTCATTAAAATTAAAGGAAAGAAATGTCCATGAACCACTTATTGTTCCTAGACTTTTTTTCTTATTGCATTCTAAATTATTTAAATATACTATTAGGCATCATATTGGAAAAAACAGATGTTTTCTAATTATGAACTGATTTTACAGTGTGATGGTGTCACATATTTAAATTACAAATACACATTTTTAGCATTCCAGCTGTGCTTTACAAGAGTTTAATTTGCTTCTTCTGATATGTCACATTGCACCTGCCTTTTTAAAACTCCTATAAATGTAAAACATTACTCAAACACAATTATTAAGACATGTTGAAGAATTCTAAAGATTCTGAACAGCTTATAGAAGATGAATTTTATATAAAGATTCAATAATGAATCTACCAAATGTGTATTTGGAGTAACATTTACAAATATTTTTAGAGGAATATAAATTTAGACTGATGATTTGTGTGCATATATATGGATGTACAGTCGTACATAGAATTCGATTTTATTTTAAAGCACCTTTCCTATTAACTATATCTTCAAGCACAATTATACAAACTTGAGTTTAAAATACCTGCTGTGTATTAAGAACATGAAAATAAAAATTCAGCATCTATTAAGAACTTAAAAAGGACTTTTATTGGATAAGAAGTAAAAAGATACTGTGTCCAGAGATCAAGCATTAGTTATATTACCATTCCATCACTTTTTAAGGACAATTCTATGACATAATCAGATTGATCAAACATTTCAGAAAAATAAAAAAATTGATCATTTAATTTCAGTTGTCCTACAAAATTAATGGTCAAAGAGTTAATAGTGACGTAACCATTTTTGCTAGATCTTCTTTATCTCATTTGAGGTAGGGTTTCTTAGAAGTGCTTGAGTTTTGTGGGAAACATTTGACCCATATAAAGTTCAATGACATCTCAGGGTTTAAACTGTCATTCAGTGAGTTTAACACAAATAAATTCATATAAGAAGATACAACCATGGGCAAAAGCAGTTAGAACTAAATAGGTTTTAACATAAGGTGTCATTTAAAAATAAGTGGAAATGGCTATGTGCTTTATTTCTGGAACCCACAAGAATACTTTAACCTATAAAATAAATAAATAAATTCAGAGAAATCTATATCTGAAATCTATATGTAAAATCTATATAAAAGAAATATTTCTTTTATACTTATTAAACATATTTAAGAGGTATCTATTTCTTGGTATATTCCCTAGAAATAATAATTATTATTTCAGAAATGTATATTCATACTATAAATGACTATGAGGGAATAGTTCAAGAGGAAATAAGCCAGATATGTTATTCACCAAATCCTCTTGTTTCAAATTAATAAGAAGTTTTTCTTCAACACTATTTTTAAAAATTGACATGTTTAAATGATAGTGTGAAGTGTTTTTCCCCTTGTTCTATCTTCACAAGAATGGCTGAAAATAAACCATTTATAACCTTTCAAAATTTTAATATGGCTAAATGATTTATTTCTGTAAAAACTGACTTCACTATCCTCAGAATATAAGATTCAAGACAAAGCCAATAAGAATGTATACACTGTGAAACTGGACCCCTTACCTCACTGTGAGTAGCTAACATAATGGTAAATTGACTTTTTTAAAAGAGAAGTCTGAAGATCAAATGAGGATGGTAAAAGTATTACGGTAATAAATTTTACTAGCAAACAAATAAAATCATGTTGTAAAACCTTTCTAAAAAAGAGGCTTTAACTGCAAAGCATAATCATATATAAAAACCTAAAATGGAAATTTTTATCCATTAAAGTGCGAACAAGCTAATTCAGAATAAATGGGAGGGCATTTGGAACGATAAAGTGTTCAGCCAGCAATCTTACAGAACAAAGACCTTATTTTAATCATAAGGTTATTGACTGCAAAGCAAAGTGTTTCTGCCAAATACAGAACTTTCAGAATGACTCATCCATAAGTCTTATTTTCCATAGGCTTTAATGATCTGTCACAGCCTAAGACTTACTGTGCAGACCAGTTTTCTTTTCTTGAGTTTCTTGTACCATCTGTCCTGCTCTCTGGGTGAGTCCATTATAGCCCCTAGTAGTCTTCAATCTTAACTCAACTCTTGAGGTCAAGGGAGCCACCTGTGCGAGTAGGGCAGGTAAACTGGGAGTGATGTAACCCTTGGTTCTATGGTTCTGATGACCAATCATTATCTACAGACCACTCCTCAAATCTTTCTCCTGGTTCGAGATTTGGTTTCACATTTCCCACCATATGAGTGTGGCCATCTCAAGGTTGAAAGATTTCTACCAAGCAGGGAGTCCAAGGAATAAGAACAGAGAGACTCAGAGCAGGGCCCCCTATAGTGCTTTGAAAAGGAGCCCTAGACTAAAGACATACGACTGTAGGCAATATTTAATTCTTTATGAAATGGACAACTAACACAACATGCAGTCTGCCATAACACAACAATTACAGGCTTCAATCTAAGTAGGAAAGTCTCCTGTAGCTGCAGAAGCAGCTGCTATATTCTGAACAGGGACAAGAATGTGAATTCAAAGGCTGCATGCATGAATGAGAGATATCTTTAAAAATGGCTCCCTTGGGATGCTCAAAACTTGAGAATCTAAAGACAGTTTTCCTGGAATGCTATTCTCAACACAGCCAAGATCTCTATGAACAGATTATTTAATGGAGGGAATAAGCAGGTTAATAAAGAGAATTGGAAAGATCTTCTAAACATCATCAGCTGACCCAAACTCCCAAATCTTTGGCTTCTCAATTCTCCCTGCCGATTCTCCTTTATACATTTTTTTATTCATTATGTAGAATGAGTCCTCTAGATTTTCTAATATGAATACAATAATTGTATCCAATATTCTCACATAAATGATGCTGAGGTCACATACCCTTGAGTCCTCAGAGAAGCCTTGGTTCTGGTCCTCTATTAACTACTTCATACTTAAGGTGAACCTGTTGCTCACTGTTTTATCTTCAGCCTGTGGAGCACTTCTCTATATGGATCATACTGTGCATGCTACTGTGTTAAGAGAGGGGTTATTCACAGGCATTTTACTCATGCTTCTCTTCACACCCTTGAATCAAAGGTGGGAAAAAAAGATAATTGCAAAAGCAGTGGAAGTTAGATATATGAATAAATAACCTGACATACTCCAGGAAAATTTTCATGTAATCAAAGAGTAGATGGAGCTCTGAGATAAGACAGGGAGGTCAGAGGAAAAAAAGTTGGGGGTTTCCAGTCACCTCCACTGTGTACCTCTTTACAGCAACATAGTGGCCCTACCGACCCTAGAACCAGGAAAAGCTGCTTTATGAGATAACCAGACCTAATCTGCCTTCACTGAGACACCCCATTCTCAACCCCTGCCAGGCCCTCCTTGTTCTTTCACAGGCTACAATTTAAATAAAGCATCATATGAAGGGGTGCAAGAAGCAGTGACATATTGAATCTGAGACAAAAGTGTCTAAATCAAGAAGAGCCCTGGAAGAGATGCTATTTGGACATTACAGATTTTATGTATTACTTCTGGAATGAGAAAATATGAATGACATTTAAAATGATTCAAATTGAGATGACCAAAATAGAATAGAAAATTCTTCCCCAGTTCAAAAGAATGCCACACAATAGATGATTATTTGACACTGGACATTTCGCCATATGCTTAAGGTTAGAGAAGGATTCTGATAACAAGGAAAACAGAGATATTCCAAAAAGAATCCACCGGCCTAGCATGGTATGTTCACAGAACCTGGCCTGGATAGATGACACCTCATTAACTAACTAACCAAAAATATTTTAGCAAATGATTCTCCAATATAAAATCAAAGGACAACAGCATTCAAAAAGCAGAGAAAAGGCACAAGATAAAGATCTTTTTCTTAACTAAAGGAGAAAAAAGCATCTCCTTAGTGTTCTTACTAAGATTTAAGAAAACTTGCCCTTAAAAGCAAAAGATCAATGATAAAATGATCAGGAAAAAGTCTGGTTTGAAAAGAGAGTTCATTGAGATTCATGTGTAGGTGCTAAAGAAGTTGAATGAATTAAGAAAAGATAGAAAGAGATCCAGAATTCTGTTACTATAAATGAATCTGCATTAAAGAAAAAATGTACAGACTATCGTGGAGAAACTTTAATCACTGACATTAAAGCCAATACAAGGTTCATTTCTAGAGGGTAAAGAATAAAGACAACAATAAAAAAACAATGAGTCACATGAGAAAGGCTAGAGAAGATAGAGAATAAAAAGCCCATATATAGACAATTGTAAAAAAAAAAAAAAAAAAGGAGGGGACACGTATAAAATATAACAATAAATTATTTGTTTTCAAATAAATTATTTGAAAAGAAATATAGGTTACTTACAAAGTTAAAAAGTCAAGCTGGTCTTACATTTCTGCTGGACTTCATTAAATACTAGATGAAAATGAAACAATGTGTAGAAAAAAAGTGTGACCCAGTAATTCTTTATACAAACAGTTGCGGTACATCTATAAAGGCAATAAAAAGGTATTCTCAAATACACAAGGGGTTAGAAAGTATATAATCCATATGCCTTAAAAAAATTACTCGAATGCATATTTAAGCTGAGAGAACACTCAAAAACTTTTAAATGGAAAATAGCAAAATATTGATATGAAATAAATATGATATTTAATCTAAAAATTTCAAAATGTAATTATTAAGATAAATTAGTATTTTTTAAAATTGTTCTTGTGAAAAAAGCATAGTGTTTTTAAAACGTTATTATTTAACATTTACATTTCCTATTCAGATCTGACACCATTGATAATATTAACACAAACTTTAAGTGATTTAAGAAAGAGAAAGTAGTAAAAGAAGGCAATTTCTTTATCTTATATAGTAGCTAATCAAAAGCAGCTTTTCTACATGTTGGTAATTAAAGAAATATAGGCTGAAGAAGTTTTGTTTTAATGTAAAAATAGTTACTAGTGTTAAAATCAAATATATACCTTATAAATAACTGTAAGTAGAAAAGAAAACAGAAAGAAGGAAGAATGGAAGGAAAGGAAAAAAAGAAACAATCTACAGAACAACAGAGAAGAAAGAAGCAGAAGCACAAAAAAGTTTCAAACAAATGTAAGATATTTCAAATATAAGAATCATAACACAAATTATTAACATGTAGAACTAGTTTTAAAAGCAAACAAAACATGTGATGTGGGTAAATCATTTTGGACATATGCTGCTAATAGAAACACAGCTAACACAGAAGAACAAAATAATTAAAAAGAAAAAGATATCCTTCAATGTCAAACAATCACAGTAAAAATAAAAGGGTCACAATATAATATTAGACACAGAAGAAATAGAATTAAAAACATAAATGGAACAAAGGAATTATAATATAATAGGTAATATCTGCCATGTAGCCATAACAATAATAATAATAATACCAACAATAAAGTTTTATGCTCTGAATAATATAGTATCTAAGTTTATGAAGAAAACATATTAATAATAGTGGGATACAGGCTTAATTGAAATAAAGCAATAAATAACTTATAAAATTTAAGAAAATGGTAATAATTTATCATTTATGGAATGCTTATTGAATGCCAGACACTGTGCTAAGCTCTTTAATATATAGCTCATTAGATCTTAACAATTCAATAAGGTGGGTTGATGGTCCTTCTCACACATTGAGAAACTGAGGACAAGACTTGCATAACTCGCTCAACTTCACACTATTTGTAGTGCTAAAGACACGCTTTGAAGGTACGTCTGTCTCTTACAGGCACGGAAGAGAGTTCTAGAAAATGGCCAAATATAAACTAAATATACAAAAATGAATCATTTTTTTTCTATATCTGTAATAACAGAATAGGAAAAAAAGACATGTTTCTCAAAGTGCAATAAAAACATGAAGTTCTTCCCAGGGAAAACTGTAATAAAAAAAGCACTCAGGAACAGATGAAGAATGCTACAGATTTTCACTGACAATAATAAAAGAATACATAAATAGACCTTTTGTGCCTCAGATATAGAAGATTGAATTTTATAAGAATATTGATGCTTCTCTACATCATAGATTTAGAGTTATTGTAATTAAAATTACACTGCATTTTTTTTAACTTGCGAAAGTGACTTTAGAGTTCAGTTTAAGAAGAAATGTAAAAACTTCTCTAGACATATGCTGTATGTCTAAGGAAGATAGAGAATAGATTTATCTTGCTCAGCTTCTCTAGCCCAGAGGAGAACTCCATAAATATTTATTGAATGAAAATAGCTAAGAAAAATTTTAAAATATTCTAATTAATGTTTCTAACTAAATGAAAGTAATATTTCTAACATTCTAACTAATAACTAAAAACTTGCCTCGATAAAGTTTAATATATTTGATACAGAAAAAAATAATCCAAATTGATAGGAAGAATATAAAAATTCTTTGATGTTTCCAAAAAAAGAATTATAAATAAAAGTAATTTGTCTATGGGAATATTCATCAGGGGTTATTACTTATAATAAAAAAATTGTCCCTACCTAATGATAATAGAGCAGTAAAATTAATTATTTCATGTCCGTATAAAGAATAATATAATATTTTAATGTACAATTGAATATTTAATGACTTTATTTAGTTTATCTGTCTACAAATGCTCATAATGTAATGGCAAAAGAAAAAGCAAGATGCAAGCATATAAACAAACAAGGTCTGATTTTAAAAATATAGAGAGAGATTTGAGAAGCATTGAAAAAATACAGGAAAGAAATCTATTAAATACCAAGAATATATCTGGGTGGTGGAATTACTCATTATATTTTATTTTCTTATTTACACACTTTTCAATTTTCCATATTTTCTATAATGAGTTTATTTAACTCTTAGAATGAAAAAAAAATAATCCTCTAAAGACTAGTTTATTCAAGGTAATAGAGCCAGATTACTAAAAGTGAAAATAAATCTGGCTTTACTTTCTATTTTGGTGTCTCCAAATTTCAGGGGATGTCAATTTCCATATGCTATAAAATCCTTGAAAAAAATCTGATTTTCAATCTGTGGAACCAAAATAGGAACTTTCTCCAAAAGTAATGTTTTCTACAGTCTCTCTTACACTCCACCTGAAACTCAAACACCAAATTGAAAATATTTGCTTTTTTTTAAAAATGAGAATTTAAGATAATTTTTTAAAAATACATTTTCTCTCAGTACTTGTGCAGTAGATATAAGAAAGTTTTCATTGAGCTAAAAAGGAGAGAAAATGACCATGAAGCACATAGAGACATTAAGAGACATCAGAAAAATAGTAATCAAACAACTTCTGAACAACAGCATTATCAAAATGATGAAAACACTAATTAGCAATACAATGCTTGGAAAAGATAGTATATTTTTAATGCTATTGATGCTCCATGATATTAAAAATAAAAACAAAAACAAAGATATCCAAGAATTACAGCAAAGGCTTCTCATTGGTGATTATTAACTAGGACATCAAACCTGGCCACTGAGAATTGAACTAAAGATCATTTCACTGTTTAAATTGATTCATCTTTGGAAAATCTTAGTGTTTGAGAAGAGAAACTAATAAAGTAAGTTTCCACCTGTTTCTGGAATTTTTAGCAAGAGAATAAAGATTTGGGTTGTATATTCTAAATTCTTAGGAGAAAAGAGAACCATGTGCAAATAGTCCAAATAAAAGATTGGTAACCTTTTAATAAGATTTCGTTCATCTATGTATAACTATATCCTCATTTCAACACTTGTAGACAAGTCTTAATGCAGATGAGTTCATTTTAGGAATATATAACTTAACAAGTTGTCAGGTTTAAAATAGCAACATGCATCTTACTCATGAGTCTTTCGTTTTTAATGGATAAGAGATGTAGTGGCTTTTCAAACTTCCAGACAAGTAATTCTGGACCAATGCTTTTAGAGACTGACCCTTGGTATGCACTCACATGCACAGTAATTACCCTAGCAACCACCCTTATGAAGTGGCCTACAATGGGAAATCTAATTTTTACTTAGAAGAGCTCTGCAGATATGGAAACCAATATTAACAATGCCTTTTTAAAATTATGAAGTTATTTGATGCACTCATAGTTTGCCATTACATGATTTGATGTGATTCGCACAACAGCTCTGAGACATAAGAAGTAAAAGCATCACATTTTTTCTATTTTGCATCTGAGGTCACCAGAGTTCGGAGGAATCAGCGATTTATAAGATCCTTATGCTCAGACCATGGGTGGGACTAGAACCCATGTCTTGGGAGACCTTTTCTAGTATTCTTTCCACTAAGTCATGTGGGTTTTCAAGGAAACAAGTTTCCAAATAAGGCCCTGCCTACTCTCCCTTGGGTAACTTTAATAAACTCAGTGTAAAACAAACAACAAATTGGCTGTTCCCAAGCAGATGGTGCTGCTCAGCTGCAGTTAAGCAAGGAGGCCTCCAACACGCCAAACTTTCACAGACATTACTTACTTCCTATTTTATCATGCTGGTGAAGGCAGACAACTCACGTTTGGTATCATTATCATAGCACGGTCCACAGGCCTGCTAATTGCCCTGATGGATAGGGCCAGCTCACGTGTGGAAGAAGAAGGAGTGGAACATGGCTAGGGACATGGCACTGCTAGCAAGTCCTGCCCCAGGCAATCTCCCAAATTCAGACAGAATGGAAAAAGGCAATGGGAGGTCAACACCCACTGGTTATGGCAAATAAGTTACAGCTATGCCATAAGGTCATAATGGTTATAAAATTTTGTAGAAATACAACAGTCTTATTTGGAACTTTATGAAAATTCAATATTTAATGTTTTCCCCAATACTTGGTTTTCTTTTTCTTACTAGAAATAAAAACAAAGAAAAGAAATGTAATTATTTTCTTTTTCACCAAGCACCATATAGACTTCTCCAAATCCCTTCCAATATACCCTGATACCATGCAAATATTATTATATTTTCTATGTTCTAAGGTGAAAAACTTTGGAAAACCTTGGCCTGGAGGCTGTCCATCAGTCTTTATGATGGTGGAGCAATTCAGAGGACGAACCAGGGGGATCTGCAACATTCATTCATTTATTAAATGATTAAATACATAATTTTGGAGCATCCACTAGATGCTGAGATATAACAAAGAACCAAACAATGTTTAATCTCATGGAGCTTACCTTACTGAGTAAGGGAAATAGGGCAGTGAAAACATACACAAGTAATGCAGGGTGGCGATAAGTACCAAGAATGAAAATACAGCAGAGTAAAAAGTGAGGGAGTGATCTCCAGGGGTGTTATCTGAGACAGGGTCAATGGGGAAAGACTCTGAGCTAGCCTGGCAGGGAGTGAGCATGCTCAGGCAGCTGCAGCAGAAAGTACATAGTCCCTGAGGGCACCTTTTCTTGGTAGTTTAAAGAAGCAAGGAGGCCAGGGTAGCTGGGGCTAAGAGAACAAGGGAGAATGTGTAGAGGATAAAATCAGACTATAGGGCATCCATGTAGACAGTCAGCATCAGAAAAAGTTGTAATAAGGCCCTAAGGAGAAAGCCAAGCCAGATACTTCTGATACAGTTCCAGGAGTCCTAGTGGCATGTGAGCATCCTTGCACCCTGTCTTAGACAGGCTCTCCAATTGTGCCAGTGTTTCCCAATTAGTTCTTCTGAATCCATCCGTCATCCATACAATCTCATCATCCACAGTGGCTCCCCAGAGATGTGTACCTACAGGCCCACCGCAATAGGAAGCTGTCTCATGCTCTGAGCCTTTTCTGCTCTATTCTTATGCATGTTGAACTCTAAAGACACTAGTTTATTTGAAATTTCCAATCAGGCTATGCCCTCTCAAAACTTCAGACACACAGTTCCCTCTGCTGTGAGGCCCTCTCTCTCCACCTACCCTGAGTCTTGCTCATAGCTGTCTGCCAAATTCCTACTCATTCTTCAAGACCCACTTACGTACAACTCCTCTGGGAATCCTCCACCCACCATGTCTGAAAAATTAGTCCCTCTTACCACAGCACTTACCTACTCACCTACTTCTATTTTCTTCATTTAACCTTTATAGATGGCCAAGTCCGTGCCAGAGTCCTAGGACTAAAGCATGAAGATGAATAAAATATAGTCGTGTTCTAGAAGGATTTGTACTCTAGTCAGAGACAGATCAAAATAACTGTATGCTACATTGGTATCACATAAAATGCTATTACATGGAGTGTTTCTGGGAAAACTAACTTCTTCTTTTCTGCTAGGGAGGAGCAGGTTGTCAGGAAAAGCAACACAGGAGGCACACCATTTGAGTTGGATCCTGAGGACAAGCATGGAGATGTGAAAGTGCCTGGCATCTGGGGAAAGACTGTGCAGTACAGGATGGCTGAGCTCTGGCAAGAGGCAGTGCCAGAGGAAAAAGGAAAGGGAGGTGGCAACAGGTTCTGAAGGGCCAAGAGTTCTTTAACAGGTAATGACAGTTGTAAGAGGTTTGAAAATAGGAAGTGACACCATTAGATGAGGATTTTATGAAAAAAATAACTTTGTTGGCAAAATATGTGGAATGAGGTGAAGGAAAAGGAGTGCTACTGGAGCACTTACTGAAATTAAGCTTTTAAAGCTTTTCGTTTTTTTTTTTTTCTCTTGATCTGGTAAAATTCTCAAGAGCCATGATAGTGCTTCTGTGTACATAACGGTCACTCAATGCTGGTTAAATAAAATGAGTGAATGAATGAAAATATATATATATATTATAGGGAACTTTTTTTTTACTTAGAGGAAAGTCTGATCCAGAAGTGCAGATTCCTAAAACTGTGATGTCAGGATTATGTTGAAAGAATTTGTCTTGCCTCATTGTGGAATTAGGTGTTCCATATAACTAGTTACTAGTTTTTCAGAGAGCTTAAGTATTCATTTCCTAACATCAAAAAATATATGTTTTAAATTTCAGTGAAATTCTTCAACATATTACTTTTTTGCTTCCTTAAATAGAAGTCATAGAACTTAATTTAATTTTTTCTTGAAAACTGAAGTTCATGGACATTCACTACAGCACATTGAGGTATCACGATAAAACAAAATGACATCATCGTTTTGGCAGTGAAGTAGATTAGGGGGAAATCTAAGCTGTAGTGGTTTTGATAGTTTACAATCTCAGCTTAAATTTGCTCATCTATAAATGGGAACATTGATACATAAATTCTAGAATTAAGTTAGATGATCTATAGAAAAGCACCTGACACATAGTACATGCTCCAGAGACTATATTAATCTATACTAATGCAGTTATACATTTTTCGGTTTTATATATTCCCAAAATATCAGGCTATCTGTCATTTATCTGCACCTCACAGATCCTTCTTTCCTCAGTCTTCTCTCAAATAAGCTATTTCTAATTATCTTTAGTTATTACCAGATAATATATGCTCCTAAACAAGCATGGATAAAGCAACAAGTGTCTGAATAAAGGGAGGCTCAAGATGGTGATATTTTGGGTAAAAAAAAAAAAAAAAAAAAAATCTTATGAAAGCCACTGGAATGCTCTGAAGTCTAGTTTAGCTTGTTCACTTTCCAATTCCAAATAGTGTCCTAAATTCTTAATAGCACCAGAAGCCTGTCTTCCTCAAAATACCTGAGATGTGATTACGTAGAAAGTAGAAAGACACAAAACTAGATTCTTTGGAGCAAATTGTTTGTTGATAAAAACACAAAGAGTTTGAGGCAAAAAAAATTCATTAACAATTTAAAATGAAAACTAAAATTTGAGGTGAGAAAAATGACATGAGAAACTAGAGGGAAGAACAAAGCCCCTAGACTATGATAAAAGACTTTAGTCACTGGGTAGGTAAAGGAAAAATAGAGTTTATTGGAAGTAATTTAGTGACTACTTAAGGAATTACAATAAAGGTGACAAAAATCCCAGAATTTGTAAGGCAAATGTAAATATAAATATAAATCAATTACTGGCTTATTATTTCATTAAATTGAAGATGGAAAGGACCAATTCTTGAGTCACAGTGTTTGCCTCCTGGGGTCCTAGATAGCTTTCCTTGTCAAATTAAAATAAAAAAGATAAATAAACATGAGAAATTAAGAATGTCGAAGTATATGAAGGGAAAAGGGAAGAAGGGGGGAAATGATGTTTCACAATTATTATCCAGGCTAAGAGAAACAAAATTACTTGATCATAAATTCAAGATAATCTGGTTTTCTTTATGAGTTCCCATTTTATTAATGAAAGGAAGGTAACACCTTATTGTACCCGGGTGAATTAAAATGCCTATTTGAAGAAGCAATCCTCCATAGGGGTCTCTAATAGAATCTGTGAATGGTTCTAGAGCCAGATAATTTAGCTGTAAAAAGGCAATATTAATATTAACCTCTCCATGTGCACAGACCTACCTTGAGGGGCACAGAGACAGGGAAATGTTAACAGAATGAAGCAGGCACATGATTACTTTTTTAAAAAATCTGAACTAATTCAGGGGCAAAAATTGGATAAACCTACAAAATTGCTTGCAACGTGCACTGTTATCCTTTTATGCCTCTTGCTCCTTACAACACTGACCAGCAATTCAGCACTTTCAGTGCTGCTCATGTTCTTTTCTGACTTTGTATGCAGGGCGTATGACTTGTAAGAAGTCTAATAGCAAAGCATTTAATTGAAATAAATAGAATAGAAAAAGGAATTTCCAAATGCAAAACAGTCTTGACAGAAGCCATGACAACACTTTTCCAAATTAGAGACAGGTGCTCAGTAGAGCCCCCGTAGACTATGACTCATTAAAATAAAAACAGATAATTTGAGGGAAGAGGCAAATATACTTTAATTGGGCAACTGGTCAGATTGTGAGAAATATAGATATGATAGCAAATCATTGTTCTCTTTGTTCCAGACTTGCAGTTATTTTTTAAATAGAAAAACCAATACACTGCACACTCTCTCTTTATAACCCCATCACCAATCTAATCACTGCGCTCATTGTCATCTTCTAGATTTTTGCAAACCTCTTGATTTCGCTGCCTCCAAACCCTTTCAGTCCACCCCAGGTAGCCCAGTCAGGTTCTTCTTCCTGATGCCCCACTCTGCCCATGTCACTTTCCTACTCAAACACCTTCAACTGTTCACCACCACTTACCGAACTTCCACTAGCTGCCTTACATGATCTTTCATGATAAAGACTCAATGTACATCTCCATTTTCCAGCCTTCTTATTCATTAATCCTCA
Organism: Eidolon dupreanum; assembly: GCA_028627145.1. Taxonomy (NCBI): domain Eukaryota; kingdom Metazoa; phylum Chordata; class Mammalia; order Chiroptera; family Pteropodidae; genus Eidolon; species Eidolon dupreanum. The sequence continues at coordinate 71,569,034 of CM053515.1, forward strand.
AACATGGATTCATCTAAATTGTATGATTGTCTATGCTCTTCCTGCTCCAATTACATTTTCCCAACATCTAGATTTTCTTCTTATCCCCATCTCCACGTTTAATATCCTACTAGCTCTTCTAGTCCTAATTCAAATGCCATCACTTCCATGATGCTTTCCCCTAATTATGCCACAAAGAAGCAGGAGCTCCTATAACTTTTTATGATACTTATCAAATTCCCCTTTATACTATAATTATTTATATATGTGTCTTATTTCCTTCCCCCCACTCCACTAAGACAAGCTCTTGGAAGGAGTGTAGCCTAGTAGGGGGAAAAGGCTTTTCAGTCCAATAAAGCAACTAGCTGGACAAACTGAAGCCAGGATCTGCTTTCCTAAATTGTTTGCTCAATTATAAAATGGGTGATAATTATGCCTGTCTTAATTCATGGTATAAGGATGAATAACATTGTATGTAGTATTAGCACAATGCCAGGCATATACTAAGTGCTCCATAAATGATAACTATTATTACTATAGAAAGTGGACACTGCTTATTATCAATCTTTGTGCTGGATAGAACAAATCATAGTAGCATGCCTTGTATACACTAGGTATTCGACAAATGTGTGTTAAATGAAAGAATTAATGAGCAGGTAAATGACTCAAAGATTGTTTCTGAACCCACTGAACACTCTCAAGAGTTATTAGATGTTTAGAAGCCTGACTATAGGTGAAATGTGGTCAGCATATTCCTTTCCCTTAAAAACACCATATTTAACCCTAGAGAAGTAGAAGAGAAATCAGCAGTTAGAATATCCAGTCCAATGGAGTAATATTGAGATACCAAATAATCCAGTCCAATCCATTCAAAAACATTTAAATTTAATATTGCAATGTAGTTTTGATATTTTTATTTAATGTGGGGAAATTTCATGATATTAGATATATTTTACAACTTCTCAATTTTGTGGAGAAGGTAATTGGGGTAGATTGCATTTTCCAAAAGTGAACCACAGCAATATATGAAGTCCTACACACCTTCTCATTCCCTATACACTCCTCATGAAAAGGCAGATCCTATTTCCCTTTTCCTTGAATTTGTTAGGCTTTTGACTGCTCAAACCAAGAGTGAGTGGAACCGATGTTATATGATTGTCCAACTCAAAAGGATACAGCTACTGCCCAGGTCTTTCTCAGCATGTTAAAAGGAAGTCAAGACCATATGAAGAAGTCACATGTAGGTTTTCTGGGCAATAGCTCCAGATAAGTTTCAGCCTACAGTCAGTATCAACTGCCAGAAATACGAGTGCGCAAACTTCAAACGATTCCAGTTCCCAGCTTTCAGGTCTTCCAGCTGTAGCCCCAGACATTGTGAAGTAGAGAAAAGCTGTCACCGCTGTGCCCTGACTAAACTTCTGACCCACAGAATCAATAAGCTAAAATACGTTTTCATGCCAGTGAATTTTGGATATTTGTTAGGCAGCCATAATAAGTGGAACAGTATTAGGTATCTTCTTGTTTTTTAAGTGTTCAGCTAGACTGTTTTTCATGAGTATGGGAGAAACAAAAGGAAACAACAGATGAATTAAACAAGTTATTTTAAACCCTCACTAGGATTAATCAGCACGTCAAAATGTGGCAAGTACATCCTTGGATAGTTAAAAGTTAACTGAAATAACTGGAGAAATGAATGAGATTTTGCCCTACATACTCTTTACCAAGAAGCCAGAAAGAGACAAATGGACAACAGTAACCAACCCAGTAAACTAGCAACATGCAGAGTTAATCCAGCACCCACAATAATTTAGCAACTGTTCAAAAAAGTCTTTTTTACCTTTCTAAGAGTTTTGAAATACTTTTTGAAGTAAAGATGGATAACCATTAGGACTTTTCCCATTTTCCTCTTTTTCATTGTCTGGCATGAAGACTCACTTTACTAGCATATGAGAAATACTGACTCTTGGCTAAAATCTGAGAATATTATTGGTACATGCCCATCATGAAAACTGTACATACATCTGAAAGAAACATTGAGGCCTTATCTTTTCCCAGATTCTATTTTCTGGCTCATAGAATATTATTCCCATTACATAGATCAGACAAGTGAAGGCCAGAAGAATTCAGCATCTTACCAGTTTTTATGGTTACTAGGAGCAGAAGACTGAAATCCAAGGCCATTTTCTTTTATTGTTAGCTTTTTCTCTAATGACACTACCTCTCAACGGAAGGATGAATGATAGTGATACTACGTAAATAAAAATGTGAACTTTCCTCTTTTTCTAATATGAAATCAAATAAAATTGGTCAGTGTGAACTATTTTCTCTTCTCAAGATACATGGACTGTTAGTTCCATCTCACCACTTTGCAGCCAAGAAGGCAAAGGAAGGACACTGTTGCTTTACAAAAAGGCTGAGAGAAGCTAATCTTTTCTTCACATGGAAAACATGGAGAAGGTTTGTAGAGTGGGGTTAAAATAAGTGGGGATTTTGTTTGTTTGTTTGTGTTTGTTTTTGTTTGTTATCTGTCTACCTTTGTTAGTCTTGTCTGTCTGCCTTATTTCTTTGATTAGTTAAACCTGAATCTTCTATTTAGGCTTTGATATAGCTAATATTTTATCTGGTTTCTTGTATTCAAAAAAGAGAAGAGGAGAGGAAGGAAGGGAAGGGGAGGAAAAAGAAGGGGAGGGAAGGGAAGGAAAGGGAAGGGAAGGGAACAGAAAGGAAGGGAAGGGAAGAGGTCATCTGTAGTCCCTTGTTTTCTCTAGGCTTCATGAAATTCATTAAGCCCCACTGACGTTTTCATTTACTTTTAGATAATATTTCTCTTTGCCTGGGAAGGGGAATACTTGCTGGCTTACTACAGGTTGAATATATACATAAAACCTGTAAATCACAAAGGATCTAAATACTTGCTACAGTTTTTCAATGCTCTTGACTTGAATAGAAAAAAATGCTTTAATGGAAAGAGGAAAAAGAAACCATCATTTCAAGTAAATTAAAAGCAACCTCCAGGCAAAGGACTATACCTGCAAAATAACTTTCCTCTAGTATGAAATTTAGAATAGAGGAACAGAAGGAGCCCATTTCTAAAAGCAGCAGCTTCCAATCCATTCATTTACCACTCACTAAAATTCAAAAGTCAGTTCATTATCGAATCCAGTCATTACGCCATAATATCGTGCTTTAACAAATTGAGATTTCTTTTATGTATTTGTTCCTCTATGCTGGATAAAATAGCACTGGATGGAAAAGCCACTCAGAAACTTAGAGGTAGACAGAATTGCCCAGGCATATAAGCTTAGGTTCTGATGATGCAAATGCGTTTCAAGAAACTTTGCTTTAAGAACAAAATTTATTTAACAATTCCTTAACAATTGTGCAATTACTGAAGTCCCGATACTCTTTCAAAGTGCACCTAGTAAATGAAAGTTGATTAAGCTGAAATTTGTGGCAGGTCTCCTGGTATGAAGAGAGGAGGGCCTAATGCCCTTATTAATTTGATGATCTACTGTGGAAAGGAAAAATATGGTGCCAAAGCTTTGTGCTAAGTTTACAACTCTTATTGTTAAACCACTGCACACCCCTCATACCCAATTAATACACAGGGAGGCTAAGCGAGAACTCTCTGCTCTTGAATCCCCCTCACCTTGCCATTCAGCCTGAAGGTTCATTTTAAAACTTCAAAAGTCCACAAAACTCTTTTGAGGCCATGAGTGGAATACTGGGTGTGGATGCAGCTAACCAGTAATCATAGAGCTGTGTGGTCTCTAAACAGCTCACCCTGCTATAGCTTCTTTTAGATTTTGACAGGAACACTTTCAAAATTCCCCAAAGTGTGCAAAAAGCACACTGAAGAGGTAAGAGACATTCTTCCTGCTTCTTTAGACGGGGTTGAAACAACCTGAAAACGTTCAGATGGTGATTTGGAATGTGCTGTGAAAACTTTTTCCTACTAGTCGGATAACCTGTCAGGGATAATATTAACACAGGCATTGTTTGCCAGCTGATTAACTCACTTCCTGGAAGGCCTTGACCAGATTTTCTTTTCTTCTTAACCAAATAAATGGGTTAAGTGATTTAAATCATCTGACCAGCAAATAACAAGATTATGTAATACCTTTGGTTAAAGAATATCACTCTATGAATTCAACAGCTTTGCTTTTATTCTAAAGGAAGGAGACTTTGGGGGAAGGCTGAGAGGAGGGGCACCCCCAAGAATATATGTCAAGAAAATATTTCTAGGAACATATTCTCTGAAGTCTTGGGCTAAAAGAATCTTCCTGTGGTAGAAAGGAGTCAGTGTTGAGGTTCTCTCCTGCTTACAGGTTCCCACCATGAAGACAGGGACTTGATAGGTACAAAGCTCTCCAAGGGAGGCCTTGACATCCTGCTGAGTGGAGAGCATGACAGGAAGTGTGTGGCCATCTGCTTTTTCTAAGTAGTAGAATATAAATCCAATCTCTTTGGGTGGCAAGATAGTTTTCTTATGAAAATAACCCTCTCCATAAATTTATTATAGTGAATTAAAATCAAGTTAAAATGACATGTGAACTACTCAATACTTTTTTGCTAACAACCCTAGTGATAATAGCAATAGTACATTTCTCAGTTTGTAGATGAGGAAGTGAGGAAGTAAAAGATCAGTGCCTTACAAGAATTACATGACTAAATGGCTGGTATAGAAATTTATTACCCCTTGGTTCCTGATTTAATCCTTTTTTAATAGATAATTTGGCATATTTTCTACTTCCAGATTCTTTGTTTTTTAATAACCCCTCCAGCAATCATAAAAGAGACTCATTGTAATGTTAGCAGGTCATTAAAACTTGGTAGGAGAAAGGGTCTAAATAAACATTAAAGCAATGGTTAGTGCATTCTGTCTGAATTCCATTTATCAGTATCCTTCATTAATATATATGATAGAATTGTAGAAAGTTGGCTATAGTAGTTCTTCATTGATTTAATCTAATTTGACTAACAAAGGTTGTGTGTTCCAAGAGCCTTATAGCTCAATAAAATAGGAATACATCATCCACCATATCCTACTGTAATATAGCTATTTTTGATAAGTAATTCAAGCATTAAAATAAAAAAGCAGCAAGCCCCCAGCTGGAAATTATGAGTGAACATTATTCATGTGGAAGCCAAGAGAAATACAAAATCAAAAACCACAAAAACTTCATCTCTGTTTGTTTTGAGCATGCATCCTAAATACCCTAGTAAGTACCAGTTAAACATTTTTGGTGGACCTAGTTGACAGAAGCCAAGTCACTCAGCCACTCCTCTGTGCTCCATCTTCACCTAACATATGCTGCACTCATCTCTACTTAAATGCTACCTCTTCCTCAGAGTTTTCCTTGACCATTCTGGCTAGAAGAGACTCATTCCCTATTTTCCACTTCTGAAGCAGGAATTGTCACTAACACTCATGTAACATTCATTTCAGTGCATCTAGTGTGGTATTTATGTGTGCATGTTTACCTGTTTTATCACCTAAAGTAGAAAAACAAAACAAAACATGGATCTTGGAGTTAGATATTCCAAACCTTAAGGGTGGTCTGCCATTGCATGTCCTTAAGCAGCTTGCCTAACCTCTCCTTGACTCAGTTTCCTCACCTGAATAATAAGGATATTACTCTCTCCAGTGTATATACAGATTCCACAAGGTAGAAATACATCAAGTGCTGGCAGGGACACTGACACAGAGGAGACTGTCACTGAGTGTTGGTTTCTCTCCCTTTCTCGTAACAAGATTATAAACTCCCAGGCTGGGATCACATCTTACATGTCAGCACAGCCTTGAAAGAGGCAGACACTTCAAATATTTGTGGAATTCATATTTTGAATAATAATGAGAGAAGCATAAAGAGATAGAAAGCCAAAATAACAAGTGCCACTGAAAGAAACTGATATTTGGACATATGATAGTCTTGTTTATTTCAGAAAATATGAGTACATGATTCCCAGTGGCTACTGAAGGAGAAGAGGGAAATGATAGCTCCATGTGCATGGGGATTATAGTGCAAGCATTTGACATGAAGGTTGATGAAGTGGAAGGATGAGAGAGATAGAATGGCAGGAGAATCATGCATGGAGAAAGAATGGGTGAAGTGGCAATGAATGCTAGCATTTGAAAGTAATAAAAAGTTAAAATAACCCATATCTATTGTGTTTCCTTTGAAGAGATAATCATTTGTTATAAAAAATTTTAAACAGCATCTAGTACAAAAAAATCATGAAAAAGTTTTTCATAACTATCAATTTCATGACCAGATGACATTTTCCCAACTGAAACTGCAAAGAGTTTTATTCAACCCCCTAATTTGGCTAGGGAGGTCTTAAATCACTGAAAATTAAAATATACTATTCATACTATATTTTCTCTAGCAGATTAGTGATACTGGATTAAGAATTCTTCCCAGCTCAAAGGAAAAACAAATAAAAAACTTGAAAGATGCATCCTCTTGTAATCCTTTTTAAATTTGGAAAAGGGAAGAAGAGCCAAAGAGCTTGGAGAGACTTAAACTCATGAAATGTGTCAGTGACAAAACCAAATAAAAACTATTACCTCATATCTGGACTCCACCTTAGAAATGCACTATTGAAACATTTCAATATTTCACTGTACTCTTCCACAATGACACTCTTCATAGATCATGTTTTGCCTCACCACCTCCCTTGTTTAAAAAAAAAAAATCACACAGATAAGCATACACTCAACTCACTCCTAAGCATCCCGCATGTTAATTTCTCAACAACACAAATTTAATTCGTCTCCACATTATTCTCCTGTGGTGCATACCCCTCCATATAAACAAAATGGGGATTCGTCACCATGGCAACAGAATGTGACTTTGATCAGCTTCAACGATCATTGGCAGCCACATGCCTTTGATAGATACCAAATTGTGAGTAAGGTTTGATTATTTAATTTTTCAATCTCTAATTCTACAAGAGGCTACTCCCATTTGCCAGAAGGAGTTGAGGGGAAAAAAACAAAACAAAACGAAACAAAAAAAACTATAAGATACCTGCACTTTTGAGACAACAGACTAAAGTGCTTGGTGAATGTAAAATCAATGAGGTATAGTGAGGACTCTGAGAATGACTTTTGTTCACCTTCTGCATAATTTGCATGTGCCCTGCCCAGCCACCAGGAAGAAGAGGCTGTTTCCTTTATCCTTTCATGGCAGATGTAGGTGATATTTAAGGTTGTGTGTGCAGGTGTTTTGGGGGTTGATTTGTGTGGGAAGAGGAGAGGTGGTAGCCTGTAGCTTGACAGAAGAGGAGGAAAAAAAAATTTGAACAATGTGTTGAAAAGACTACAGTCTGAGCTACACAGGACCAGCTGTTTTTGCTAATTAGAATAACAAAAATAGCACATGCTAAAATGTTTTTCTTTTTTCTCTCAAAAGCAATGAATGCTCTAGGAACTATAAGGAATGAGCTTTAAAATCCATTTAAATGGAGGAACATTTTAGGAACCATATGGGGAAAGAACTGAAAAGGAGAAGAAGAGTAGGGAAATAACATTTGATTTTTAGTTGAATTTTTTTTTGAAGGATGATAAATTGGGACTATTTTTCCTTTTTCTTAACATTTAATAGGAAATGTTTGCATCATATCTAGGTTTCACAAAAATGCCACTGCTTCTGTATTTTACAGGAATGCGGTACGTAAGCACCATGCTCACTCCAAACCAAGGGAGGGCAGGCACTGAAAAGAGCTGCATATGCTCTATCATACATATTGCATGTCTCATCTACTTCCTCGCGTTTTCGCTAAAGCAGTAAAGAGTAATTCAAAACTTTGAATATAGGAATAACATTTGTGACAACGACAACATTCTGGACATCTGCACTGTTAGAGTACTTATAATAAAGTCACATGGCCATAGGGAAATTTCACAGAATTACAATCACAGTAATTTGCCAAGGTGTATAACTAGTTTGTTTTCAGCTGTTCTTTTCATGAATAATTATCAAGCAGGAATATCCTAAAGCTAGCACAAGCTGTCACTTAACCAAAATATTCAATATTTAACATTGACTTTAGAATTTCATAAATGAAAATAATTACTGTAAAAGCAAAATAATATACAGTGTGTATATTTGCATGCTTAAATGCACACAACTACATGTTAAAATTCAGATTCCAAAGCATCCTTATCAAATGAAAGCACATCTTGAAAGTTGAGGAGGAATAGAAGAGATCTAAGCACAAGTAAATCTCAGCCATTTTCAAGTGCGGCATGGTCTTCAGTACTTTAAGGGCTGCCTCTCAATGCAAAGTGGAAAATGAAAACCAGCCTCTGCATATTGATGGTAACTGATTACAATTGTGTTATAATCTTTATTAGAGTTTTTAAATGTTTGAAAACAAATACTATATAATGGGTAATGAGTTATGTTTTTAAATTAATACAAGTGCATCACTAAACATTTTAGCATTAATTTCTGGAATGAATATCACAGTTCAACATTATTTTCTAAAAATCTTTACCTCTCTAGTGAGAATGTGAGAGGAATGTCATTTCTTGTAATGCACATCACCACATTATTAAACCTAGTTTTATATATATATATATATATATATATATATATATATATATATATATATTTCATTTCTAGTACCTCTCTAAAAATTATTTGACTAAAGCAAATGGAGATTTCTTTCTCCATTTCAGAAAACTATAAATGTATCGTGAGTTTATAAAATGGGTACTTTAAGTCATTCAAGCAAGTCTAGTGCATATTAAGGATTTTTGTTTTACTGTTTACTTTCCCATTAGTAGAAAACTTCTCAGTAATACAACTTAAGAATTTTTTTCACTTGAATAAAAGATAAATGATACTGGGGAAGAAACTCAAACATGAGAAGCAAATCTATCTAACTGAATTGCGGTTAATAGAAGTTCCTTTGGGGATAAATAATATTTTCACTTGGATAATACAATTTAGTTCTCTGAATAGAATATTAGTTTCCCCAAAACTTTAGGGAAAGAATTCTACTTGTCTTCTTTATGATTTATTTTAATCATACCTATATGAAATAGATAAAAGAAATATTCACTGGAACTAAGGCTAACTGCAAGTATAATAAGGATAAATGGCTTCTATTTTTAACTTCTAAATCGTCATCTTTTCAGATACTTATATGACTTTTCTTGAGCATAAAAGTAAATAATTCTAGTGAAAAGAGTATCTGCTTGGAAATCAAAAATAGTATTAGTTACCCCACTAGGCTTATCAGGGTTTCCTCAAGATTAATGCCAATTCCAATTTTATGCTTTAGTTTTCCCATAACTAAAAATATTACTATTTGGCACAATAAGATGTTAGTATCATTGCAAAAAAGAGTGTGTTAAAATACGTAGATTTATTTGATCACAACCCAAACACATCATAACCTAACACAGGCAAAAGGTTAAGGCTGCAAATAGTGAAAACAGAAATGGTTCATTTTTACATATCAATGACTTTGACCGCTGTATCACATAGGTACCCATACCTGATTGGCTCACTGGAAGAACCAGTCTTCAAACTCTGCATGCCTCCTCCCTCATCCTCTATCCCCTCCATCCCTGTGGCTGCTGTTTGACATCTACCTCCCATTTCACTTGCCTAACTGATAGTAATTCCTCTAATATTGATCTTCCTATCATCCATCTTTCCCCATTTCAATCCACCATCTGCACAAAAAGGGCCTCATAAACCTCTTCAGTTCATCACCTGCAGCCTATCATCATGATCTCATGCTACATTCTCTTATGTCACTGTGCTTTTCCTTCAGCCTAGGATGCCCCAACCTCTTTACTCAGGCTCTGTATATCTACTTATACCCCAAGATTCACTTCTATGCATCCATCTTCTCTGTATAACCTTTCCTATTTCCAAAGGAAAAATGTAGTTTTGACTCTGGTATACCAAAGACTCTTCAATTTGACTCTGTTATAGTTCTAATCATAATACTCTGGAGCAAAAGCCATTTCTTATTCTACTAAGTACTGGGCATATTTTTTTTAAATGCACATAGTAGGCACTGAATTTAATTGATCCCTAAGAAACCTGGTTCCAGGGTTTTTGGGAATGAGTCAGCAAAAGTATTTCCAACAAATGTATTCATTATTTATAATGGCTAAATGTAGATAATAGATGACTTCTGGTATAAAATGGCATCTGGTCACCATCCCTTGGCACTGCCTTTCCCAATTGTCAATAACATACATACAAAAATGAAAAACTCTAACAAAGGAAACTAAAATTGACAGGAAACTCAGTGCCAAAAATCTGGAAAAAATTTAGAATGATTATAAAGTTAATGCATCAAGAGTGAGGAAACAGTAGGTAGACTATCCAAGTATTACCTCATAAAACAGAAAAGTCCACCTCTTCAAAAGAGCAGTAAGTGTTGTGGGTTTTTTGTTTGTTTGTTTGTTTGTTTTGCTCCCAATATCTGCTGCACAACTCATCTCAGAGATTTGGACCCTCTAATAAATAGGAAACTGAGCAGCCTTTCTGTTCAAAATGGGTATTGCTTTTCAGACAGATAGAATATTATACTTCCTGTTCGTTCACATATCTATACCATTCAGGTAGAAAAACTCTCAGGGAATAACGATTGAAAAATAGAGAGGTGAGAGGGTAATTATAGTACATTGCATCTTGAGAGAGATTGAACCCATAAATGAAGTACGGAAAGAAGAAAGACCATTGCTATCAATGAATCCCAAAGGTTAGATTTTCAATTAATTTCATTATTTTTGGTGGATGGAAGTAGTAGAAGATTCCACCTCAGCAGAGCAATTTCACATTATGTGAATGTCTACTGGTCACTGAAAATTAGGAAGAAAAATGAACACATTAATCTATCCAAAAGTATGTAGAGAAAGGTGCAAGAAGTAAAAATGGAAGACAATGAATACAGAAAAGAGCTCTCATGTAAGTGAATGTGAGGAAAATAAAACAACAAGGAGTCTGAGGTTAAATATAGAAGAAAAAAAAGTCTAGAAAATACTATTCAGAAGTTTTAGATATTTCTTGCTCTTCTAGAAACCAGAAAAAAAAATTAGAAAATTGATCTACATCCTCCATATAGTATAAAAAAGAACAGTCTTAAGTAAAAAGAAAATAAGTTGAAATGAAAAGACTACTAAAACTTGAATTAAAATTTAAAACATCATGAATAAATCGGAATATAAAACAAAGTAACAAGCCCTAAAATAATTAGATAAAATTGTTAGCCATAACAGTTATTGCAAATACATTTTCAATTTTGAATGCATGTAAAAATAATTCTCATAAAGGAATAAATCTGAAATAAAAAATAAATTAATATCAATGTAAGTCCAACACCCTTTTTGACATGAAGAAGTGAGAGGAGAGTGATGGAGACGGGAATATAAAAGCATTCCTTGTAAACAAACAAAATATACTATTTCTTTCTTTACTTTAATATTCAGAAGAATAGAAGTTAAATATTTTCGAAAATGAGTAGAATAAGTGATAAGATGTCTACTTTCCTAATCATTAGAGAAGATAAAAGCATAGTCCATTAAAACAACTTCAACCAAAACAAAAGTAACAAAAATTTATAGAAATGCAAAAATTGAAGGAAATGAAAGAAAATATAGAAAGGGAGATAGCCATAAAAAAGGGATAAGACCAAATTTATCTGTTTTTTAAAAGTTGAAAATATCTGGAAAACTATTATGTTGAGTCAAAGATACTTTATGTGCTGCTACTATGACATCTCTAATTTGGAAGTATATCACATGTTAAAAATAAAAGAATGAGTAGAGATTTCTCAAGCAAATACAAATTAAATGAAAGTAGAGGTGGCAATGCTAATTTTGGAAAATTTAGGTTTTAAGGTAGAAAGCATATAATGAGATAAAAGAAAGCTGTTTTATATTGATAAAAGTTATGAAAATGTAGCTACTATGAATCTTTATGTGTCAAATAATACAACATTCAAATATATTATGATAGAGCTGTCAGGTAAATATAAAATGAAAAATGAACAGGAATTTGTTATGATAGACTTTAAAACAATTCAGACAAATCATGAAGAATTTGAGAACATGGAGAATTGGATTATTAGAATTAAAATAATGGTAACATGGAGAATGGATTAGTATAGTTAATAATAAGATGTGTATTTAGCTGTCTACTCTAAAAAGTTTATTTAGTTTTAAGAATCCATTGATGAGATATTTAAAACCATAATAATCTAGAAGAAAATCTATATGAATATTTAACTTATTTCATGGTAGATTAGTACTATCTAAACATTAAAGCAATGAAAGGAATTAAAAAATAAAAAGTTTGATGGATCTATTTAATAATCAATGTACTATAAATAGAAAATATCAAAAATGAAATTAAAATTCATATGACAAATATGAGGGCCTGAATTAGATAGTAACAGTAAGGATTAAGAGGAAAGAAATTCAAGAGACACCTTAAAATAGATAAAAATCGGGGGAACAGTTTATTATTATTATTTGAAGACAGGACGATAATGATACCACAAGTAAGGGAGAAGAGTATAGAAAGAAGGTGACAAATTCAAATTCAGACTTGTTGATTTCAAGGGTCATCTAAATATCCATTGGATTTATAAGACTGAAGCTCAGGGAAAAATTCTGGAGATAGTAAGATACCATGGGAAGGCATCAACACATAGGTGATAGCTGTGAGCATGAAAGTCAATAAAAGCATCTAGGAAGAGAGGATAAAACAAGAAGACTAGAGGTGGACATTTTAAAATTGGAGAAAACTATCTCCTAAAGTCAGAACCATAGAAGTGAAGTTCATGAAGGAAACCAAAAACAAGAACTGAAGAAGGACAAGGAGAAAGGAGAAATAAGTTTTAGAGAAGCCAAAAGAGTTGAAGAACAAATGGAAGGTCAGGAAGCAGGCTAGGAAGAGAATGACATTTGATGGTCCCAGATGTCGGGACCTCATTTAGTGTCAAATACAGTATATTCTGAAATTGGCTGCCCAGCACACATTTACCCCAGCCTCAAGAGATGAATAATAGACTTATAATAATAGACTAGCCAACAGAATCAGAATTTTGGGACAACCAGCAATTCTGTCTTTTCGAATTACAAAAAGTTCACTGTGGATACCCAGTGATTTCATACTGCCCTACTACAAATTTCTAGGCTTGTTACTCATCTTCTGATCTGCTTGAGGGTTGTTTAAATGTGCATTGGGGCTCATCTGTGAGATAATGATATGATGGCCTGCAAGTGGCATTAGGTGTCCCATGAAATCACAATGCCATCTACTGACCATGGTAGAATAAAGGGATGATCACTTATACCCAAAGGACTGGATTCTCTCCAGTCTGATACCTATTTTCCTTTACCCGAATAAGTCTCCAAAGGGAGTAGTTCTTTGCATAAATTTAGGGCCAGTCAAAAGATTAGGATTTATACTAAATAGTTCAAGATATTGTTCAGCAGTGGGCAGAGTAATATAGGGTATGCCCGCTCGTTAGAAAATAAGGTCATGTCAAAGAAATTAATTAACAAGTTTCAAGCTTACTGCTTACTGAAGTAAGAGGTATTTCAACAAATTCTGAAAGCTAAAATTCAGGGATGAAATGAAGTTTGAAAAGTGTATAGTTTACTCAATACTCAATAAAATGAATGCGGCGGTGGTCACTTTAACAACCACCTTCCTATAACAATGGCTACTCTTATTATACCATCTATGCAGAATAATAACAGTAGTAAGAAGTAATCATAATAAAAACCAAGATATATTGAAGATTTACTATGTCCCAGGCACTAGTCTTAACCAGTAAAATAAGGAGCCAGAATTCAAATCAGGTGGTCTGGCTACAGAGACATGTTCAGCCCTAAGGTTCCACTGTCTCCCAAACACTCCTATACTGAAGACCTCAGATAAGAGTTTAAATCTTTCTGAACCTTTGTTTATCATGCAAGCCAGAGATTATACCTAGCAGCAAGGTGGTGGTAAAAACTGGATGAAATTATATATATATATGTAAAGGATTTAACAGATAGTAAGACCTGCACAAAGGGTAACTAACTACAAGATGTTGTTGATGATGATAATGATGATGATGATAAGGAGGAGGAGGTAGTAGGGGAAAAGGATAATTATCGACCTAATTACTATTATAACTATTTCTTTGTTTTTAGGTTGGAACTGTATTCGTTTTCTACTGGTGTTGTGACAAATTACCACAAACTTAATGGCTTTAAAACAATGGAAAGTTATCATCTTACAATTACGTGGGTCAGAAGTCTAGTTCAGGTTTTACTGGGCTAAAATGGAGGTGCCCAGAGGGCTACGTCCTTTTCTGGAGCTTCTAGAGGAGAATCTGTTTTCTTGCCTTTTCTGCCTTCTTAAGATAGCCCACATTCTTTGACTTGTGACCCATTTTTGTCTTCCAAACCAGCAATGGTGAATTGAGTCCTTCTCACATTGTTATCACTCCAACCTCCTCTTGTCTCCCTCTCCCACTTTTAAGGACTCCTGTAATTACATTGGGCTCACCCAGAAAATCCAGAATAATCTCCATTTTCAGATCAACTGACCAGCAACCTTAATCCCATCTTCTATTTTAATCCCCTTTTGTCACATAACCCAATACATTAACAGGTTCTGGGAATTAGAACATGGACATCTTTGGGAAGACATTGTTATTGTTATTGTTATTGTTATTGTTATTGTTATTCTACCTACCACAGGAACATTGTCCAGAAAGGCATTAACTTTGTCAGGCCTACATGGGGCTGTACCGAGTTAACTAATCTCCTATTAACACCATCTATACTATAGAAAAAATAAGGTATTCTATCACCACCGTAATGTACAACTACCTGTAGGCTTTATTTATTTTCAAAATAATCTGCACATGGAAGGTGACAGTCATCCTATGGATTGGTGCTGTTGAAAAAGTGAACTGTGGAAAAGAGATTATGATTTTTTTCACTGCTTATTTCTGGCCAATCCAACAGGGAAGGAAAAGTTTCAAAATAAAAATAACAAAAATATTTTATTCTGTGATATTTGTAAATCAAAGTACACCTGAGAAATGAAAGATTATCAGTTCAATTAAAGGACATCAACACATATTTACTTCATTTTATGTTATTTTCACAAAAATAAAATTTTCTGTATAATCTTAATCTATAATGCCATTTCATTCATATCACTTTCTTTTTTAATTTAAAATTATAAATTTATTGGGAAAGTGTGAAAAATCAAAAAATATATTGTGACTTGTTATCCTCTAAAACATGGCATATGTTGGGGGAGAGAGGAGGTAGATAAAAGTAAAGGGGGTCAAACATATAATGATGAAATCATATTACTTTCTTAATCAAAAGTTACCCACACTCTCCTTAGACACAAAAAATAGCTAAACAGTCTTAGTTCATCATTTAATGTTCTCAACAGTCTTATCCTGATATAAGGCCACCCATCTCTAGGCAAAATTCTAATCACTATGTCCCCAAAAGAAAAAGCTTTGGGCCATACCACTCCTGTCCAGAATGCCCCTCCCCACTACTACCTAATTATCTGAATTCGTCTTATTCCTCAATACTACATTTAAATATAATTCTGTGATGCTTTTCCTGATAAATCCACTTACTCAGTGCTCCTCATTCCTCTAAAATTTTAATAACAAGAATTGCTGGTACCTTTCTTTGCAATTTGTCATAGACAAATATCTATGGACAAGATCTTGGTGAGTGGTCACATATGCACACACTTTCAAAATCTTTAAATTATTGGCTGATTCATGCATTTGACTTTGGAATTTAGAACATCCCACAATATTGTTTCTGTAAAATTTTCTAAACCAATATTTGAGGTTTTCCCCGATACGTACTCTGAAAGTGTGTTTCTAAAAAGTATTGTGCAATTTCATAGACCCAAATAAACATTTAAAATGGGATAAATTACAATAAAATAGTGCAGTACTTTCCTGCCACCAGATCGCAGGAATACTATTATACTAATAAATAAAAATGGATATGATAAACTGTTTTCAATTATGCACTATTTGGAACTATATTAAGTATTCTAATAAGAGGAGAAAATGGCAATATAAAAATGCTTATGGAGAAATGCAACAAAATAAACAGTTAATGAAAGGTTCAGAGGGGAGAAATGTATTCTCTTCTATTCTTTTTCTGAGAAACAAAGCTTCTCAATACAAGAAACCAATTCGAATGCAGAATGGGGAGGTAGAAAGAATGGACAAAGAAAGTCAGTTGCTGAGGAGGCGGGAGATTCTGGTCAAGTCAGACGGCATCTCTATGCCTCCATTCACACATCTACAAAAGAGGGACAATCGGATTATGTGGTTTCCAAGACTAACTCATCCTCCGAAAGTCTAGGATATTTTGATATAATAAATCATCATCTAAGTAAATGCCATAGTTTATAATTCATTTTAAATAATCTGTCTTTTTATCAAAACGTCATTATAATATATGTAAACATTATTCAAAATTAAAACATTATCTTTATGCTCATTAAAATTAAATCATAATAAAATTTTAATTTTTACCTAAAGGAACAAAATATAGATAGCAGTTAGCAGTTGTTCTTAAAAATACAACAGAACCCTAATTTTAAATATATTTTCCAAATTTATTTTATCATATTAAATATCATTGAAACGCTCCATTTTAATTCCTCTGTGGCTATTTTATACTGCTGGATAGAACTCTGCTTTATAAAAAAAATACACTTCCATGTAATTTTCCCCATGTGATCTTTCTATTCATGCCATAGTTATTGAATAAAAACACTTGATAATGAGCATGAGCATTTCAGCTGCTTTTCCTATTTATTGAAATAGGTTTGTCAACTACATATTACTCAAAAGATTTGTCAACCACATATTATACACATGCTAAAGAATCTTTTTTTTTTTTTTTTTTTTTTTGCACCACAAGGTGGCATCTTCTTATTTTGGTATAAACCTCTGAATATTAACATAATTCGAATAATTCCATAAACTTGAACTATTTTTTTTTAAATTTTATGACAACCATTTAACAGCTGTGCAAATATACGGCAATTTGGTTAGCTAATGCAGGTAGTACTTGTGGATATTTATGTTCCTGGAATATTCAGAATATTGAGCCTTTAATAGAATGATGAGCTGTTCACACTGAAAAGTCAATAAACATTGTCCTCTAAATGTTAAGCTCATAGAGATTAGTAATAACAAAGCATACATTGTAAAACATGTATTTAAATGGAAGCTTCCTTAGAAATAACCACAAATGTGAACTGACCAAGTATATATTAGATTACTAATCATTTTTAGTACCCAGATTAAATAAGTAATACACATTGATGCAATGTGTACTCTGTAGTTGCCACTGTACTAGGCACTTTTATATATCTCTTATGACAAATATCTAATTCTAAAGCCAGAAACAGTAGTATAGTGCTTCTGAAACTTTCAATGTCTATATAAATCATCTGGGAAGCTTGAAAAAACATAAAATTCCAAGCCCCATCCTAGAAGCTTCAAGTCTAAAACAGTACAATATATGAGAAAAACCTACCAATATTAATGAAGAATTCCATTACATTAGGAATAAATGGTAAGATAACTCTGAAAAAAAATCTCAAAAGGATACGACTAATCTAAAATAAACTGGTGAACATAAATATATTGAAGAAGTACTAACCTTGCTTCTGAAAATCATGATTCTTAATACGGCTAAATTGATATTTCATATTGTTATTTTCTGTCTCACATCTGGTGATAAAAAATTGAGGATGAGATTGATGAGAATTTTTAAGATGGGGAAAAAAGGTGACTATCTAGGGTAAGATTTATCTCAGTCACTACAGTGTTTTGTAGACAGGTTACCCAATAACTTAAAATTTTGTAAAGAATAAATTGAAAATACTTCCTATGGGGACTCAAAAATTCAGTGACAATTACAGTAAGGCCACAAAAAGCACTATGCTAGGAAGTGGTTTTATAAACTTTCTGCCTCAATTTACTGACTGGTTACAAGATTTGGTCATTGGTAGCCTCTTGTCTGTGGACATAGTCTGCCCTGGCACAGAAATACCCCTGCAGTTAAAACTCTGTAGATCAGAACTCTTTGAGATAGTCTGATACTTGGCTAAAGACACAGGAATTGTCGATGAAGAAAAATTTCCAAATCTATGAAAATGTGGCTAATGAGATTATAGAGCTGCATCAGAAATGGTTTCCAGAACCATACTGTCATCCCACAGGCATGTTCCCTTGCGTGTCTTTATACATTCACATTCACATACATGAAAGTCCCGCGCTGTTGCTGTTACATTTAACTCAGCTTTTCAACTGAAAACCAAATAATGCTTCAGAATCACTGTGACCTATATTGGGTCTACCAGATATGAAACATATAAGTTGTTCCTTTCTAATCTGTTCATCTTTTGCATGTCATCTCCCCCAGATTTACAAAGAGACAGAAAGTTGTATTTTAAACAAAACTGTAAAGTGAAAAATAATCCCTAACTCACACCATACATCAAATTTAGTTCTAAAGCTTAAAAAAATGAAAGAAAACAAGCAGACAAACAATAATGGCACAAAAGACATACAAAGCCAGAGTAGAAAAACTATAATAAATGGAACCAAAAGCATGGCATAACAGAAAATATTGATGGATTTGATTACTCAAAAATAAAAACCAGTATATATTTCCTTATAAAACATTATAAACAAAATTGAAAGGCAAATAATAAATTAGAGGAAACATTTGAAAACTATATGATAACCAAAGTGATTATATATGTTGTATACAGTTTTTACAGAAAAAACCAACAAGCATCTTAATGGAAATTGGGCAAAGTGAATAATTCACAAGGAACTACAAATATCAGTAAACAAGACACTCATTCATCATCACTAGAAATCAAGAAATTCAAATTGCAACAACAATGAAAGGTCTTTTTTATCTTTCAGATTTAAATTTTTTTATTCTAACACCGAATATTGAAATGGAGAAGAAAAATAGGCCTCTGGAATATTGTCATCAAAAATGTAAATCGGTACAACATTTCTGGAAGGCAATTTTGCAATGCAAACAAAAAGTTTTAAAACATACATGTTTTTAACTAGCAAATGTATGTATAGTAATATATTCAAAGGATAAGTGTGAAAAGATATAATGTCCTTCTAAAATTGAAAACCTAAGGGTCCAACAATTCCTTCAATTGGTTTATATTACAGCTATTAAATATGAGTTGCAGAAGAATTTAATGAAGTGAGAAGGTGTTTATACTCTTAAGAGAATAATGAGTTATGAGATAAAATCAACACTATATTTTCAAGAATTTGCAAAAAGAATATATATAAACAGAAGAGGAAGACTCTAAAGATATACATTGAAATTGTAGCAGAGATCATTTGCTTGATAACAACTGCTTCTTTAACATCCATTTTCAGTTTATATTTATTTTCTAAAATTTTCTTGAAAAGTGTAATGATTTTTATTTGTCAACTTAGGTAGGCTACGGTGCCCAACTGTTTGGTCAAACACCAGTCTAGATGTGCCATGAAGTCATTTTTTAGATGTGATTCACATTTACAATCAGTAGACTTTATGTAAAGCAGATTATTCTCCATAATGTGATGGGCCTCATCCAATCAGTTGAAGATTTTAACAGTAAAGACCAAGGTTTCCCATAGAAGAAAGAATTCTGCTTCAAGTCTGCAACATAGAAACACTGCCTGAGTTTTCCATTTGATTGTCTTGCCCTGCAGATTTTAGACTCAAGACTGCAACATCAACTCCCATCTGAGTTTCCAGCCTACCAGCCTAAGCTACAAGTTTCAGAACTGCCAGCCACAATCATGTGAGCCACATCCGTAAAATAAATCTCTATTTCTCACTGCATATGTATATATACACATAGTATACATGTATATATATGTATTAGACATAGTCAGCCCTCCACATACACAGTTTCCATATCCACGGATGCAAACAACCTCAGATCAAAGATATTCCAAAGAAAAAGTTACAGTGTTTCCATCACTTACTGTGTAACAACCGTAAGGCCTGTGATGGCTGCATCTACGCTAAACAAGTACAGACTTTTATCTTGTCATTATTCCCTAAACAATACAGTATAACAACTATTTACATAGCATGTATATTGTATTAAGTATTGTAAGTAATTTAGAGATGATTTAAAGTATACAGGAAGATGTGTGTAGGTTATATGAAATATTACATCATTTTTATATAAGAGACTTGAGCATCCTCAGATTTTTGTATCTGGAAGCAGGGAGATGTTCTAGAACCAACTTTTTTTCCTCTGGAGAACACTAACTAATACAATGTACATGTACTTGTTCTTTGGCATATAAAAAAGTGAGTAGGTGTATCTTTAAAAATTAAACAATAAATTGGAAATAATAAAACACCAAATTCTTTTCAAGAGAAAGCAATATAACTGAGAAAAAAGATCCATTTCTCTACCTTATTTAAGGGTCATTGTCTATCATGCATGGAATGGACAAAATGTGAGGAAAAAATGTTATATGTAGCCCTGCATAATCACATCTCTATCATCTATTATGTGAGATAATGAAATTTGTCACTTGTCTGCTATTTACAGGTGAAATTTTAATAATTTATACCATATAACCATTTGCTGATAAGATAAACTGCAGTCCTGAAGGTGTTTCACTTGAAAAATAAGAAACATTTTCCATTTTGTTGCCTTTTCATATTAATATCTGCTAGTCTATCATGCTAATTAATAAATGTAGCAGGCATTGTTAAGTCTCAAGGTTTTTTTCTAATTTTGTTTAATTTATCAAATGGAAAATAATCTAGCAAAGAGTCATTAATTTAATTTCTTCTGAGAGGGAATCATTACGTGATATGTTAAATTTTCAACAATGTAGCTTCAAAACAGCTGTAGCCATGGAAAATTTTTATAGTTTTAATTGAACATCTGTGCATTTTAATTGATTAATTTGAAGAAAGTGTAGGAAAAAAGAAAGAACAGTAGGTAATATGAATTTAACAAACTACTTTTTTGTTTTCTCTGCTTCTTAGTTAATGATTTTTCAGCATAAACAAAACAAGGGATTATCAAACAACATAAAATAATTCCCACGGCTATAAATACATTCATACTGATTTAGAAGAGCAGACAAGTATTTCAGGATAGGATTGTTTTCAATCAAAAACATATATGTGAACATATACAGTGTTTATTAAGGTCCCTATCTTTATGACAAATATTGCGGCAAGTCACTTAAGGCAACATCTAAATAGTGTAAAAATTCTCCAACACCCGAACCAGAATCACTGCCACTACCAGGCACATAAGGATGAACAGAACCAAAGATAATGCAGTAATTTTTCCAACACCCAAAAGATCACTCTTCCCTTTTTTTCCTTTCCTTTTTTCCTTTCCTTTTTTAAATGTATAGCTCTCTCTTATCAACTCACATTTTCTTATTACTTCATCCCTTTCATAATCAAAACTTAATTGTCACGGGCATGGCAGTAGCCCCGATTTCTCAGTTTTTGTCAGTATTGGGAGAAAAGGTGGCTCCAGAACAAAAGAAAAGTCTGAAAAACCTACCGAGGCACAGCACTAACATAGCCACAATTCTCACAGACACTGAGTCGTGTAAAAAACTGGGTAGAGTAGTTCCCAGTTATCATGGCTTTTAAGTGGCACGGACATTCTATTTTTAAGTATGATCTAAAGATATTTTTATCAACACCAGTCAAAAAACAAGGGAAAAGATGGATGAAGAAAATGGAAGCATGAAGAGAGGAATGAAAGGCATCATTAAGTGATGAAACAAAAGTAAATGCCTCTTTTAGTTTAATGGAAAAAGATCTAGTAATCTGTACAACCCTGAATAAAAAATAATCATCATAATAGTAAGATTTAATAATGTATTTATAGTAATTCAGTAAGTAGTCTGATTTAAACTTTAGGTAAAATGTTAGTCTTTGTTTTTTCTGAGTTAGAAGAATTTGTAGAGAGAAATATACCTATTTGAGAAATGGATGTGTTTCCTAAGCAATTTTAAAACCGCATGAGCAGCCATGCTGGGCAGCACAGTATTTGACTTACAGTAGATGCTCATTTAGTTTTTTCAAGTACTTTGGGGTCTTTCCGTATAGAAGGAGAATGTGCTAATGACAAATTGGTCTAATATATCCATTAAGGAAGGTAATAAAGGACAGATATCTGGCAACATGTTTTTAGCTACTGATTCCCTACTTACATGAATATAATTACAAGAGATTTACTTCACAATAGTTTATCATTACCTAAACTGCAAGCAAGTTATTTTATTTCGTCAAGCTGGTATCCGTGCTATGATTACGCTTATGCAAAATCTCCCCATCCTGGATAACAATTCACATTCCCAGCATTTTTATAATTTAAATATATTACCAACTCTTACCACAAATTTGTAAGACATTCAAATGAGCAGGCCTTTCATTTCAAATTGCTAGTGTTGTTCGGTTTATATGTAGACATTTAATATATATATTTTAAAGATAACTATCATCTCTGATGAGAGAAAAAACATTCACCAGAATTTCTTTAGGGTCAGCACCATCTTTGTAACTCTCATTGATAAAATTAGAATAAACTAGAGACAGAATTGCCATTGAGTGTGAATGAGAGTTTTCTTAATGAAACCTGCCTCTACCTCAAGTGAATGGACAGAATATTAGAGAATAGAAAAAAAAAATTGTCCAAAGACCCTAAAGGTTACACTTCCCCTCTATCACTCCTGTCTTCTCCACAGCACACATACACACACATCATAAACTAATAAAACACTTGAAGCTGATGGATTTTGTGTGTGTTTGTGTGTGTAAAAACCAATGAAGCACTGGGTTTTGGGTCTCAGTTGTCCTCTGCTACATGAGACAGCAACTTAGACTCAGAAAAAGTGGGGCAAAGTTGGAATAAGGTCATTTATCATCCCAGGAAGTGTAACTAGTTTCCAAGGGTGAAGAGACCTTACAACACTGGGTTACATAGCTATAGTACAAGAGCTGGACTCCAGACTTGAAGAGTACTTGGCAGGAATACTGCCAAGAAGGAATTTAACTTTCAAAAAAGGAGTTCACCTTTTAGACCTTTCCAAAGAGTAAAACCTATGTTTCTATTACTATATCAATAGTTGAGAGAAATGCTTAGCAAATTAGCCTTCTAATTATACTTCCATACTATAAACTAATTGCTAAGTAAATCCAGATGCTTAGGCCAAGACTGATTTTACATAAAAGTACTCCATTATTTCGCCTCCTGGTTCTAGAACAAAATCTTATAAAACACAAACACCTTCTATCTGTGCTTCGTAGATGTGACTATTAGAATGTGGTGCAATTACAAAATATAAACTTATTAAGCTCTAGAAATAGAGGGATTCACATCCCAGTAAAATTTTGGCAATAAGATCCTCTAGCTCATGTTTTTGATCCAGAAAGCATAATAAAGTGAATCCAAACATTTACATAATCAAAGACTATTTTTATTTCACTTTTCCCAGTGGTTCCATGTTTATTTTTTATCAAATGTGAACTTTTAGCAATTTATCAGGAGGTTGTAACATGACAAAATGTGTGTGTACCTATTAACAGAGCTTCAAAATACCTAAAACAAATACTGACAGAAATAGAGAGAAATGTGCACGGTCTTAGTTGCAGATTTTGATACTCTTATCTCAATAATGACTAACAAGTAGATGAAATTCAATAAGGATATAGAATACTTCCACAGTTGACTTAATGGACATTTATGGAATAGTACACCCAACAATTGCAGAATACCATTCTTTCTATGTATACAGCAGACCATAAATAAATCTAAATAAATTTAAAAGTACTGAAATCTTACAGAGCATGTTTCTCTATGAAAATGGAATGAAAACCTGGAAACAAAAATAAGATAGCTAAAAAATCCCCCAAATATTTGAAAATTAAGTAACATACTAATTTGACCTGTGGATCAAAGAAGAAATTACAAAGAGGAAATTAAAGGATATTCAAACTGAATACTAATGACAATCCAACATATCAATAGTTGTGTAATATAGTTTAGGTAGTGGTTAAAAATGAATGTATACTATTATATTTATATTAGAAAAGGATAAAGATATAAAATCAGTGATCTAAGATTCTGTCTTAAGACAGAAAAAGAAGAGAACTAGATTAAACCCAACTAGAAAGAAACTAAAAAAGAGAAAAGCAGCAACCAATAAAATAGAAAATAAGTAATAGAAAATGGTGACAATGCTAAATTTGATTTTTAAAAGATTAATAACATTGATAAACTTATAACAAAACTGATTTTAAAAAGAGAGAACACAAAATATCAATATCAGAAATGAAAGTGGGGGTATCAAATACAGAGCCTACAGATTATAAAATGTTACTAAGAAAATATGTATGAATTTACGCTCATAAATTCTATAATTTAGAAGAAATGGGTAAATGTCTTATAAAATACAATTTGCCAAAAGTGACACAGAAGAAATAGAAAATCTGCATAGCCTGATAGCAACTAAATAAATTTAAATTTTTGTTAAAACTTTTCCCACAAGAAAACTCCAGACCCAGTTGATCTCCCTGGTGAATTCTATCAAATATTTAAAAAAGAAATTGTAACTATCTCACACAAACTCTTTCTAAATACAGGGGAAGAGAGCTCATTTCCAACTCATTTTATGAGCCAACATAAACATAACTCTGATATCAAAACCTGGTAAGGATATTCTCAGTATAATAAAAACAAAAATGAAAAAACTGCAGACTAAGACTTCTCATGAATAAACACACAAGAATCCTTTATAAAATATTATCAAATTGAATCTAACAATACATACAAAATGATACATCATAATCAAGAGGTTATGATAATCTATCATAACTAATACATCAAAGGCTGGTTTCGTGTTTGAAAATAAATCAATGAAATTTATCATATTAACAGAATTTAAAAAATCCATATGACCTTCCTAATAAATGACAAAATGTATTATACATTCATGATAAAAAAAAAAAAACTCGCAGAAAACTAGTAAGAGAAGGGAACTGCCTCGATCTGATAGAGAGTGTCAGTTAAAAACCCATAACAAACAACATATTTCATAGGATGTTTTGAACACTTTCTCTCCAAGATTGGAACAAAGGCAAAGCTTTCTGCTCTCACCACTGCATTTTGCTGCAGGTCCCACATAGTGCAATAAGACAAGAGAAAGAAATAAAAATCATAAAATTGGAAAGGAATAGGTAAAATGGTCTTTTTTTCAGACAATTTAACTGTATGCATAGGAGATGCTACCAAAAAAAAGCTACTAAGCTTAACAAGGTCTTAGGTTACAATTTTAAAAATCAATTGTAGTTTTATATACATGCAGCAAACAGTGAAAAAAAAAAAATCAATTTCAAAAAAATAATGCAGTTAACAATAGCAATACAAGTGATCTTCCTGGGATTACTTCCCAAAAAAAACCACCTTCCATAAGCCTTTGTTTCAGGTTAATACAGATAGCTAATACTAGGCAAAATAAATAACAGAGAAGTCTGGGAGTGCAAATATTTATATAAAAAAATCAGGAATTACAGATTATTTTTATTTTTTAATTTTGCTCAACCATACTTTATAATTTTTCCAAATAATAACACATATAAAAAAATATTTATCAATCTTCAAAATTTTATTAATAAAAAAAGCCAGATGATTTTACAATTTAAGATGAGTGAGGTAATTTGCCAATATTATTGACTAATGTATCAAGATTTACTAGATCCAATTTAGAAACAACTATTTTTAATAGGTCATTGGGTTAAACATTATAAATAAATATTCTAATGAGTTAAAAAATTTGTTATAATTTTCATACATTAACATTAAAATAGATAATATTAAAAAGCATCAATAAGACATGAAGATATCATATATATCTGTTCATGTGTTATTCAACACTTATTAAATATCAACTATATGAAAGTATTATTCTAAGTGAAGAGGAAAATAGATAAAAACTATTGAGTGCCAGACCTGTCATAAATATTTCACATGTATTGTATCCTTTATTCCCCACAATAACAGTATGAGCAGATGCTACATAGTCTCCATTTTCACTTGGGAAAACTGAGCCACGCAAAACAAAGCAACTGGTGTGAAATCATACAAGAGTAGTGGATGTCAGTGGCAGCATCCAAACCTAGTATATCTAATCCCAGAGTCTATAGTCTTAACCAATATTCTGAACATCATGGTCAAAGGTGCAAGATAAAAACGTTTGTGTTCTCATGAACCTTACATGTTAGTAATGAAATACAGAAAGTAGGTAAATAAAGAAGTAATCAGATAATGATAAGTTTAGAAGAAAATAAAATACAAGCAAAAGTGGAAGATGCATGCCAGGAATACCTGTGTGAGATGGCATTTAAGCTGAGATACGAATGAGATGAAGCAGCCAGTCCTCTTAAAATCTGGGGCAAGAGTGTCCCAAGTAGACAAAACAATTAGGCAAAGGCCCTGAGGAAGAGCAACATTGATGTGCCTGAAGAACAGAAATCAGGGTACAGAAGAGATGACTTTGGAAAAGTAGGGCCTCACAGACAAAATTTCGCCTTTATCCTAAGTATGAGAGGAAGCCACTGGAGGCATCTAGGAAGAAGTCAGAATCATAATTTTACTTGTGTTTTTAAAATATCTCTTTATAGGTCATGAATTGTAAGGGGAACAAAAGGGAAGCAGAGAGACAAAGAGGATATTTCAGGGGGATACGTGAGGTGGCATGTGGCTTAGGTATAGTGGCTAAGGAGAAAGAAAAATGGGTAGAAGCAGACCAAATCAGGTTATGTTTCAGAGGTAGACCCAGCAGGACTTTTTAATGGATTCCTGTGATGGGTTAAGAGTGAATGGAAATAAGGATGATAACTAAGTTTTTGGCTTGAGTAACTTTAGATGGTGGTAATTGTTATCTAAGTAGAAATGACTAGGAAATGAGATGGCCCTGGGTGCGGGGAGTGGAGAGGAAGCCGAGGATGGAGTTAGGTTTAAGATGAATATTATGCACCTGAGATTAGATGTCAAATAGGCAGTTGGCTGAGTGAACTGAAGTGCCGTGAAAGGGGTCACAGTGGAAACAGGAATTTGGCAGCCATCAGTGGATAGAAGTCATTTAAAGCCTCTAGAATGAATGAAGTCACAGGGTGAGTGGGAGAAGCAAGCAAGAAGCCAGAGGCCATGGCCCAGGGCTTTGTAACATACAGGGGTCAGAGAAGCACAGGTATGAGTGGAAAAGCCAGGAAAGGAGCAGCCCCTGAGGCCAGAAGAGACTCAGAGTGGCAAGATAAGCAAATGATTAGCAACAGTACTAGAGATCCAGAAGGGGAGAGGGCTCATTAGTGAAAGCAGCAGTGTCTTACTTTAGACCAACATTATTCTCTTGCAAATCTTGTATAAATTTAAATGACTCACTCTTACAAGAAAGCTTGATAACTCAAAGAACCTGAAAATGAAGAATTTTATAAAGTTAAACATCTTCTATAAAATGAAGAGTGCATCTCTTAAATAATGAAATAAGTAAACCAAGATTTTTATATATCAGCTTGCTTAAAACAGGTTTTAATGTGTATGCCAAATCTTGGGTGGTATTACTTTCAGGTTTGAACTCAATTTCAGATGCCATCAAAAGTAAACTCTAACATTTGGGTCATACTGTGCTACCTTTACCTTCTAGAGCTCACATAAAAATTGCCACTTTCATAGCTGTTAACATTTACTAAATGCTTACTACTGGGCACAAAAAAGGATTTCTATAATCAAGCTAACCAAAAGTAACCTCACAGGGTGATCTGATCACAAATTCCTAACTGGGCAGGTCATGGACAATAGTCATGCCCCAGGCATATAATTTATTTAGTATAAGGTTTATCTTTGCCTTAAGCAAGCTCTGTCTATTGTTCTTGTGCACCTACTTTAACACACCTTTGAAATGCCAGAGTAATCCTCTTTTTTGGACCCCTCAGAAGCATAATCATCCTTAATAGAGCACATAATCTTGTTAACTATCCTGTAATCCAATTCCCACCTTACTTTCGCCCACCTTCATGTAATCTTCCTTAAATTCCCTCCTTGGTTCCAAATGCATAAAAGAAATTGCAAAACTGTAATTCTCTGGAGCATTTCAGGTCTTGCTTTCCAGCATTGTTGTCAGTTTTGGCTCAAATAAACTCTTCTAAAAATTCTCTACAGGTTTGAACATTCTAAATGTTGATACTTTATATTAATTAATATAATCTTCACCAGAATCTTATAAATTAAATACTATTATTATACCCACTTCTTCTATTTTATTATTTTTTAAGATGAGGAACTGACCCAGAGAAGTTTAAGTGACTTTCCCAGTGTCAGCTAGAATTCCAAGATGGTAATATCTAGAGACTTTTTGGTCCTCTTCTGGAGACACAATTAAATACTTCAGGGCTCCACCCTTAAAACCCATGGTAAAATTTGCTCTCTCCTTTCTTATCTCGGCTGTTTACCTTATATACTCATCCCACCAACAGCTGAGAGACAAGAAAAACAAGGTAAAGTAACAAGAAAAGAATAAAGGAGAAATGGAAAAAGAGGTAATCATAGCTGAAAACTCAAATAAAAAAGTGACTAAAATTGAATTTTTTAGTTTCCTGGCAGCACTAGCAAAAAGGAATACACAGTGGATTATAAATTTTCCATTATCTAATAAAAGGAAACATACCAGTTAGGCAAGAGACCCTTTTTGTCCCAAACCTTAAGTCCAAGAGTATTTCTTACATGTGCTTATTTTAGAAAAACCGAACTAGATAATGATCAGAGGCTTCAAGAGCAATTCCTGCAATGATAAGGAACTACTCTTCATCTTGTT
Organism: Eidolon dupreanum; assembly: GCA_028627145.1. Classification (NCBI taxonomy): domain Eukaryota; kingdom Metazoa; phylum Chordata; class Mammalia; order Chiroptera; family Pteropodidae; genus Eidolon; species Eidolon dupreanum. The sequence goes on from CM053515.1 coordinate 71,597,951, forward strand.
ACACTTGGAATTTTCCATTTAAAACATAGTCAACAGCTCAGCATTCTCTAGTGTGAGAATGTTACACAGTTCATGGTCATCTTAGTCTTTTTAAACAATTTTAATAGTTGTGCAATGACTTAAGACCCACAACCTGAACTTTTATAACTGTCACATGGACTCAGCAGATATAAGACTTACTGTATACTCTGTACAAATGGCCTAAATCACATCTCTTTCAGGGGAGGTGGCATCTATGTGAATGAAAATCTTGGCAAAAACTTCTACATTTCTTGCCCCCCAGCTCCAATTTACGTCCCTTCATAAGCAAATTTCCATGGGTTTTAACTAATGAAAAAGTTTGTTTTTAGAAAACATCCTCATTATATGCTAATATAACAGAAATGACCAGGAAGAGCATGATTTAATATGGATTAAATGTGAATACAACTCAGAAGCTTTCTTCTTGTTGAATTAGATAATCAAAACTATTAAACAGTATTTCAAAATGCTTTTCATAATCCTGGGACCATTAATGTCATGTTCAAATCACTGTGGATTTTTGTTGTTGTTGTTGCTTTTACTATTCATAGGGATACAATGAGTCATTGGCACATTTCCAGTGCAAGATGCATTTGAATAATACATGACATGCCCTTTAGCTAGCATCATGATGCCAGATTTAAAACAAGGTAAGAAGTTTCCTCCATGTACACTTGCAGTGTTCAGCTGTTCATAATCTATAGCGTTAACAATTTATCATCAAACCCAGTGACTTGCTGCCAACTTATCAAAGTAGCCACTGGATGCATATGATCAAGTCTGAGCATCTGGCTCTCCTCTGTTCCTGACATTAGCACAGACAACAGAATCAGTGGACTATTGAATGCAATTACAGTAAGCGAGACAGACAATAAAGATTGATAGCGCCTTCTCTTTTTATCACACACAAAACTAGTGGGGGTTAAAGCTTTGCCTTGAGCTGCCTTCATTTAACAATGATTGAAAATATGCAATTGTGTTGGTAAAACACTGTAGCCTGTACCACTTCATTTACTGGACACATTATCAAATTAAATGAAAAGTGAACTGCCAAAAGCAACAGTTATTATATATTAATGATGAATATTTACTTAGCATTGTTCACAAATCATACAGAGAACAGAATCCTTCTTGTTATCTTCTTTGCAGGTTACAGTTGAGTAGGTTTAACATTTCTATGTTTACGTTAAGTCTTCTGTCTACAAATCTCTAAATACAGACTTGCACGATTGGTTTTGTGACTATCCATGTGATTATAATGTGTAATTAATCCTAATTATTGAAAAGCTTTTTACCCCTTTATAACAATTCTCATTCTTGTAGCTATCTTTGTGGCAAGAGAAACTTAGCCAGAGGTATGTGTTTTGACCGAAAGGTTATGAACTCCAACTTCATTGAGCTTCCAAAATATGGAATGTGAAAAAGAAGCCCAAGATATAGACAAGCCACAAGTTTATATTTATATTTTTCTTCAAAGAGTATTGCTTTAGTGGCCATTGGGAGCTATAACAGTTAACCCAAAATTTGACCTCTAAAATAAGAAACACGTAAGGGGCAAAAACCAAAATGGGTCAGAATAGAACTATCAGGCAGACGAGGGAAAATGGATCCTAATGCACAGTTCATACAGAGGAAACTACATTCTAGGTAAATATCAACAGATCTGGGAATACAAAAGTAAGTGTCTCATTGTTAAGTAGACAAACATTTGGTGTGCATACCGGTGTGTCAAAAAGATATGATGGCAGGCAGACATGATTGTTCAAAGTTATGTAGATTAATCCAAGGTTCTTTTAAAAACACACACATCTGGCCCTTCCTTTCCAATGACAGATAAAAGAAAAGAAGGCACTCTTATATGAAATGTAATCATGTCTCTTTTCTAAGAGCTCAATAACCTGAAAAGGTGATGTAATCAAAACAAAAAGAAAATAAGAAAAGGTAAAAGAAAAAAGAGGCGGAGAACCTGTCATGGGTTTCCTAAAACCAGTCCATTGATTATTCTGTAAACAATTAAATACATACTCAGAAGTGTTGCATTTAGAATTAGAACACCCACCATATTCAGTTAATACGAATAGCATCATGAGGTATAGGATATTCAGCAAGTATGAGAAACTCACCAAAGTAATAGCAACACCACAGTTGACTGAGAATCTGGAAGCTAAAAAGGAGTGCTGACTCAGTATTCATAAAATGTAAAGGATACAATTATGTTCTCTAAATTTACCTTCAAGCAAAATCAACATGCAATTCATCGTTCTAGGAACAAATTCTAAGATCCAGGTTGCCTTTAAGTTCTTCGTAGATGTGTAGCTTTTGCCAGTTATTCTCAAACCCAGCTAACTACGAGACTTATCTCAGGAGCTTCGCAAAATGCAGATCCCTGCATCCCAATCCTTGGGATTTTTATTCAATACATTTTGGGTGAAGCAATGAGTACTCACTATGGAATATTTGGCAAATAAAATATGAAAAAGCAGAAAGAAAATAATCCATCTTTTTATCCATGCATATCTTTTTATCTATGAATGTAAAATTTTTCAAGTCAATATTTTCAATAACTTCGGAGGGGGTGGTCACTTTACAAAAATTTCAATGAAAAAGAAACACTTATGACTGACATTCAACAAATTACACATCAATAGAGGTAAAAACATGAAAGAATGCTCTTGTTAGCCCCTCAATAGCTAACCCCTTACAGAGTTAATTACTGTTAAATATAAAAATGTCTCCCCAGTCTTTATTTTACAGTCTTTACTGTACCGAGAGTGGAGTTTATAATGAGATTGTGTGGTTTTCTTCTCATTTGCATGATGCATAGTCAGTCATCATTCAGCCAGACTTCAGGTTTTTTTACAAGGAAATTGTTCCATATGTAGCTGTAGACTCACTGTGTCCAAGGGAGGAAATAAGTTCAGGCTCTTCCTAAATCACTAAGTTGAACTCATACTCATATGTATTCACTTTTAATTATTTGTGTATGTAGTTTGCAAATCAAAATTAAACTATACATACTGTTCCGTGAGTTGACTGTTTCACTTCATGTTATCCTGGTTTATATCTAGATTTATCTAAAACTATCTATTTTTTAAATTATTTTTAATGACTATATAGTATTTTGTAGCATAAACAATCAATTATTTTGCCTTCACCTTGCTTTTACTATTGTTCCTTAGTTTTACAAAATAGAAAACAAAATGTTTCTATGGACATCCTTATACTATATGTCATTTACATGCAAGCTTTTTTTTGAAATATAGATTCCTAGAAGTGGAATTTCGTATCAAAAGTACATGAGTTTTAAAATTTAATAGATACTGAAAAATTGTCCTTCTAAAAGGCTATATTGTTTTCCACTCTCACCTACAAAAAGTATGAGGGCTCATTTCTCCACAACTCATTGATGCTAAGTATTTTTCGTAATTTAAATTGTTATCAGTATAATGAATTAAAAATATCTTATTTTTAATTTTCATCTTCAGCTTCATGTCCATTAACCATTCTCATTTTTTCTATGAACTGCCATTTTTGTATTGTGTGATGTATTTTTTTCTGTGACTTTCTGAAAACTCTCTACTTGACTTTTAACTTTGACTAATGTAAATACATAGAAGTTTCTGTCTGTTCCTTGAATAGTCTTTCTCAACTGATGACTATAAGATAAATTCTTGTGTTGTATTTTTATTGTTTCTAATGTTTAGATTTTGAATATCTCTGCAATTTGTTTTTATGTACAATAGGAAAATATGTTTTGTTTTCTTTTTTAAACTCCTCAAGTGATTGTCATCACTATCCAAATACAGCAACCACTGCCATAGTTTGCAGTGGACCCCAAATGCCTGGGTTTGAATCCTTGTAATCCTTCTTTATTGCATTGTTTAACATGAGATAACATACCCATCTCACAGAATTATGGGAAGATTAAATGAGATGAGAAATATCAAGAGCCTAGCATGGTGTCTCCTACAGAGAAAATGCTCAATAAACATCACCTGTTACTGTCATTAGAATTCTTATTTTAACACAGCTTAAACGCCTTTTTTACATTCAATTTAAAGTGTCTTTGTACTTCTGAAATTTCTCAAAACTAAGGGCTATTTCTTGATGTAGATTTTCATGGGAAAATTCCCTTTGTAGAGGCCAGGGCTCCTTAAGGAAATGTCACTCTAAAATGATAGATACTTTTGTTTCCTTGGTCAGCAGACTATTTCTAAAGTACTTGAGAACCAAGAAACTTAAGAATAAAGTGCTGGCTGATGTCAGTTGATTATAGAACAGCATTTTGGCTGTTGCTGGCAACACTTTGCTTAATCAAAACACAAGTTTGGCACTAAACTACACATTTTTAAAAGGCCTGTGGGTAACTTCTGTCTGCACAGCCCTGAATGTCCGGTGGCCCCTGATGCGTCTGGGACTCATACCCAAAGGCTAAGCCACTGTCTCCAGTGGACAAAGGGAGGCCTTCTGGCTCTTCCCTGTTGGAGACCAGAGGACATGGAGGACACGAATGGAGGCACAGTGTGGCTGAGTAACCTACCCAAGATCAGAGCTAGTGTGTGGTAGAGTCGACTTGCAAACCTGCTCTCTCGACCCCCATTGATAAAACTGTCTGCCCTGCTGCTGTGGTGTTAGCAGGAAAAAGAGGTAACATCTTCGTCAGAAAAATTCAGGTGAGGTTTATTTTCTTAAGCTTTTTTCTCTCCCCCCAATCTTCACTTCTTAAAACTATAAACCATAACTACCTACATTAATTGTAATAAATTACTTTCAGTCAGTTATAATAAAAATGCAGAAGAGAATGAAGGTAGAAAGTATAAATTACTAAATCAGCTAGCAGAAGTGAATGAACAAACTATTATCATACCAAATATTTTGGAAATACAGTTATGGGCTGAATTGTTTGCTGCCAAATTCATATGTTGAAGTCCCAACACTTGGAGAACTTAATCACATTTGGAGATAAGATCTTTACAATGAAGACTTTAGGGTGGGCCCTAATCCAGTATGACAAGTATCCTTATAAGAAGAGAAATTTTAAACACAAAGAGACACATGCAGAGGGACAACCGTGTGAAGACACAAGAGGAAGTCAGCCACCTGCCAGCCAGGGAAAGAGGCCTCAGAATAAACCAACCCTGCCAAAACCTTGATCTCAGACTTTCAGCCTCAGGAACTGTGAGACAATAAATCTGTTATTTAAGCTATCCAGTCTATGGTAGTTTGTTATAGCCACCCAAGCAAACTAATATACCAGTATTTTTGTCAAAGAAACGGAGGGAACCAGAATGTGGGATTCACTGAGAATTTCACTCTAACTCACAGCTTCTACACAGGCCACCTGTAATTCACAAGAATTTTTTTAAGTAAAGAATTAAAATGGGAGATGGGAGTCTAACGTGTACAAAAAGATAATCTTAAGCCTGGGGAAAATAACTATTTTCCCTTGAAAATATCATAATTTTCATAACCAGGACTTTTTTAATTCCCTATACATAGATAGGCAGATGTTCTCTCTGTCTCCCTCTCTCTCTTCCTCTCCCTTTCTCTCTCCCTCTCTCTTTCCTCTCCCCTCTCTCCCTATTAACATTTCATTCACCATCCTCATTGTGATTGGCTTGTCTTCTCCACAGGTACGCAGATGTGCTAATTAGCTAACAATACATTTGACTATAGAGACATGAGTTAAGTAGACACAGGGCATGAAGTTCTAACCGGAAAACTTCTCCTTAAGTTTAGATTATTTATTGGTTGAGTAGGACAAGTAGCAAGAAACCAACTAATTTCTGCCACTTGTGGTTTACCCACTCACATTACCTCATCATAGCAATGTCTCCTTTTTTTACCATCAGTCAATGGGCTGGGAGCAAAATCAAACACTGACCTAAACTGGAAAGTTCTCCTGATCACAGCCATGCTCCCCCAGGAACTGTGGGATAACTGGCTCTATGCCAGGAGAAGTCAGCCTCCCCTCACTCCTGCTCACTAATAACCTCTCCTCGTTTTTGTTTGGATCTTAATGGCCCCAACCCTTCACAAGGCCTGTCTCTTTTTTTGCCTCTCAACATGAACACAAAATGGCAGATAACCCAAAGAAATAAACACAATTTAGATGTAAAATAAAATCTATCTACTAGTGTGTGTGTATGAATGCATGTGTGTCTCTCACTGGCATGCGCCAGATTGGATTAAATGGCAGGAATTTCCCAAGGGAAGATAACCTCCAGATACTGCTACAAAAGCTTTATTCCCCACACTCTGCAAATTATTTAATTTAAAGACTGCTTAATATAACTCTCTGAGGAGAAGGGTGTTTCCCCGGATCCATTTTTAATTTTTTGGTGTGTATATTCACATGTGCCTATAGACCCAGACTCACAGACGCATTCACTGCTACAGAGAGTCTAATCAGAAGCTTCTGACTGCAGAACAGGGCTGCAAATTGCTATCTAAAACTAGGAAAATGGTGAAATGTACATGCAATTTCTTCTTTTTTTTTTTTTTTTTTTTTTTGGTGAGGAAAACTAGGTAGAGGTTCCATTGTTTATGTCCTAGGGTCCCGAACCCCAGACACTTTCTATTTCCTAAGGAGATATAAGTAAATATTTTTTTAAATTGTGTGTGTGTGTATGTGTGTGTGTACATGCACCATGGTTAATTTTTCACAGTAGAAAATGGACACATTCTTGGATGCTTTTGACTAAAGCAAGAAAAGCAATGCAAAGATTAAAGAATCTGTTTTCATCAATGTTGGATAGTGCTGTATCGTGGGCTGGGGAGATAAATTATAGCATTTTTTTAATCCTGCTTCTTCCAATAGCTTAACTTCTACTGCCTTTCTACTACATATTAATCAGGAAAAGATACCCAGAGAAAAAAACCCCTGAGTGCCCTAGTGTGTATTTTGCCAAATTTCATCATGAAAAATCTTGCCTTTACAAAGAGTTTATAGGTCCCGTTAAAAGATTCAAATGAATTCTTCCCCTAGACAGACTTTCTTTAAATAAGAGTCCACAACCCTGCCACAAAGGCAAACTTGCACACACAGGGCCCACATGCAGATAGTCCTGTTATCTTGGCTAAATCAATTTAAAAGCAAACAAGCATTAGACAATAATTTCAATATTAACTTACTCTTCTTGCTTCCTCATCAGAGCAAGCTAAAAGTATATGAACTCCACTTTACCCTTCACCTAGGCTTCCTCTATTTCTCTCCCTATGGGGCGCCCGCCACACAGGTAAAGCGACCTCTTTCCTCCTACCAGCCTAGTTATTTATTGACATAAGCTTGCATTCTGGAGCATTATCAGCTTAATGCATAATTCAAAATATCTTGCATGTGGCCTGCACTTTTGCCTTATCCCCTGCATTCTGAAGAGAAGATAAGAACAAGTATTTCCAAAGTGAGCACATATGTGGATTCCCGAACATTAACATTACCCCGCCCCACGCTAGCCCACCCTGACCCCTCAGAAAACTGTGCACCTTGCAGCTCACACACACCCCATGAAGGTTCCATACTGAGAGAAAACAGTCTCAGAGATGATCCAAAAGTTTACCCAGAGTAGAGACCCAAGGACTTTTGGGAAGAACAGGTCTCTGAAAGTGGAAAAATCATAACACTACCTTAAGAGTTATATTCTAGATGCACAGCCAGATGTTTTCAGCCAAGCAATTGTTTCAAATCTCTGCAATTTCAAAAAAAAAAAAAAAAGAGAGAGAGAGAGAGAGAAAGAAATTAGCTTTAGAATTTTTCCCCCCAGTGGAGCTGGGGAAACTCTGTGTGTGGTGGGAGGGGAGAGAGGAGAGTGAATGCAAAGAGAGGGGACAGATGGAAAAGGTTTCTTAACATGAAGGAAAGAAAAAGCCAAAAGGAAAACGAGGTGGGAACAAAAAGAGAGAGGATGAAGGGTTAGGGTGCAAATTGACTGGAGGACAGGCTGGAGAGAGAAAGACAGGACTTGGAGAAGAGAGGGTTTCAAGATCAACTGTATTAGAAGGTTAATTCAGTCAAAATCAATTCGGTAAAAGTGGCTCGAATGATTTTTTTTCCATACTGAATTGACTGCCTTCTGATTGAATTGATTAAATTAACTAGTCATATTTTTTTAATGATGTGTGAAAAGAAAGAAAATGAGTAGATAAACCCACCTGCAATTACACAGATCTGGGTAACCTGTATGCTCTTATTTGAACATACTAACAATTTGACAAGCATTAAAAAATACACACATATGCACACACATATGTATGTATGCATATGCATGTGTGTGTGGCCATGCTAAATTCTGTCAAAAAGTGCCATCGTTGTTCTCCCGAATATTCACAAGCATACAAGCACATTATATACATACATACATACATATATATAACATATATTCTGAATTGTTTTCTTTCTAGGGTTCAAAAATTAATTGTCTCTTTGGAAAGCAGTTTATTCTTGATAGAGTAACAATGCTGTATAAATGTACCAGCATCATTTGTCAGCACCGTTTGTCAGCACCTTTCCTTAATGCACTTTTGTCAAAGTCAGGACATGATATCAAAAATCATAAGGTCACCAATATCATTTGAACTTATTACTAAATATAGGATTCTACCAGATGCTTTTTACATGCATTCTGAGTCCACCAAGCAATAATTCCTCCTTTTTTATAAACAGAAATGAATTATTAAAAAATTAAAGACATTTAGAATAATGGTCCTCTACACACAAAGTATTTATTTCAACTTTCATCATTCATAGTTTATTGCATTGATTTTTTTTCATGAGTTTACTTAGTATTAAGCTTCCACTGCTCATCAATAAGAAATGAATTTTGTAACTTTCAAATCCACTATATTATTTCTCCCTTTATTTGTAGTGAATTTTTCTTCTCTCCATGGTATTACTGCAATAAGTCAGTCATTATTTCTTTATGTTTTCCCTTCTTTCTTTAGTATTTCATTTCCCTTTACAGCACATCTTGTGATCACAAAGAAAACAGAGACACTTATTTCTTTTAACAGTTGAAATTGCTGCAAGTGATTTAGCTGTCATTTAATTTGATTCCTCTCTTCTGTCTGTGGAGAAATATGTTTAATGTACTGGAAATTATGTTAATAAGAAAAAGCATTATCTCATTTAATGAAATAAATATACAAATATTTCAAAATAAAATAAAGAGGCAATCTTCACTGAGAAAAATGTCTCTTATGGTTTGCATAAAATAAACAAATGAGAAAAAAACCATGAATACATTGAAACACTGGCAAAAATTATGTCTACATTCAAAAAGGGAGGGAAAGCTTAGTAACTGAATTACTCACAATTTAATCAAATATCTTTTTGAAAAATATGGGGATATTAAAGATGAAATTATTAATCTTATATTTCCAAATATCTCATGAAAAATCTTTTTTTTTTAGAATGGACACAGATTTTGAAGTTTTCTTTGCATTTTTCTCTTCTATTTCAATTGGTCTTTCAATGATTGCTTTGGTTTGAATTAATAATTATCAGCAATCTCATTGAAAATACGACCCAATCCACAAAACAATACAAAAGGTTAGAATTCCTTTGATTTTACTAATCAAAACAGAGTCAATGAACTCATTCCAAAGCTTTTTATATATTAAAATTTATTTAATGTACAAAAAGGTTAAATAAATATTGTTAGTGATTTCAGGAAAACTTGAAGCAATTATGTAATAAAAGCATGACCACAGTAACAGAAACACATAATTAGCAATTTAATTACTGGCATGAAGACAAGCTAAAGATATCAATAAAAAAATCTTTAGTGACAAGCCGATTTTATTTTCTTTACTGCAATTTGTGAGAAATATTCACCACCTGATGAGTAAAACCATTTTTATACAAAATACCTACCCTTCCACAAACAGAAATATCCTATTTGAATATTTCTGATTTCATATCTTTGCATAGTGAATCACCATATTTTCTCCCACTAAGATTAGCACTTTCTCTACTCTGAAAATATAATATTTCCAGTCAGCAAGTAAAGAACATTATGTTTTTTAAAATGAGTTAAAGTAGCAGGTGTTCTTTGTTTCGATATCATTTTTTTCCAGCTTCAATAATGTTTGACAGAAATGTTTTCCTGTACATGACACTCTAGATATCCTATCTTTTCTCATCTCCTAAATTTCAGCGGAGAAACATACATAAACCATGGATTGTTTTAAAAGAAGAAAAGTGCCAACTCTAAGAGAAATAGTCAGGCTGTTTGGGTATTCCTCTGGGTCTTTCACAATTTATTTTTCTCCCCCATCTTTGTATTTAGAATTATAGGTAGGAGCTAAAGAAGAGAAATCAGTAAGTTCAGCTTATTGTGCTATAGTCCACTTGTATTTTTTCATCACAATCCCAACTTTCAGATTTTTAAACAGTCCTAAACTACTTATCTTAAAGTGTTTGGTGAATGCTTACTACAGTCTATGTCACTGGTATTTAACCAGTAGCAGAAAACAGTTATCTCAAGATAGAACCATATTGAAAGAAGTTTTCCATCTTGTAATAAAAAGTGAATCTTCTTGGCTGGTGTTCAATAGCCACTTGTACAAGCCCAGTGCATGAAGTGAAACGTCTATAAATAAACTTGGGGCATGATGGAATACACTTAAAGAATAAACTCCATCCACTATGAACACAATAAAAACTTCTAATAATATTGCCTTTTATAATTAATCTACTGATTCTAATCATTTTGACATATAGTTCTAATCAGATATCCTAGCTAAATATTCAAGTCTTGAGAGAAAGGTATGTATAATACAAACTCACAAGTTTCTAAGAAAATTGAAAATGTTTTTAAAAGCATACCTTACTTGGCCATAACTTGATAAATGTGAAGAAAGCAAATAATTGGGAGAAGATGTTGGGGAACCTCATGGTTCATATATTGGTTATTAGAACCATTCATTTCTTACATGTATTTGGATTAGAGTTTGCTCACTTCCACATAAAGTTCCTCGTCCTGAGAGCTTTTGATCACTGTTTATTATATATCACCAACAGCTTCCAAGTTTCTGTTTTAGCCATAAACCTAAATTTAGTTGAGTTTTTCAACTCTAATAATCTAGGCTTGAAATTCTCTTTCCTCCTATATTTTTATGGTCTAGATATAAGTTGCCATTAACAAGCACGTTGATTTACAAACCTCCATAAAAGAGATCCTGTATTACCACTACAGAGGATGGTTAGCCAATGGTACCTGCCTTCAGGAAGTCTAGCTAAGATGGTGTGCCCAAAGATAATGGCTGCTTTATAACTCAAGTGTGGTTACCATAAATGCTAAACAGATGACACCATAAACAGAAAAAAGTTCATAAAATAAAAAGAGCACAGTGTTTTTGTGGGTAGACCCCTTTATAAGTGGATACTATGGGGAGAATTTTATAAAGCTTTCAAATGTAACATATCATTGAACTTACGTGCCAGATAGCCTCTTGTATAGCTGACCAGATTCAAATAAGTTAAGTAATTTACTCAAACAAAAATGTATTAGAATGGGGGCTCAATCACAGTTCTGTTGACTCTAAGTTCTGGGCATGAAGAAGAAAGTATTTGAGATGAAGGAATGATCCAAGGAAGTATGTCAGGTCAAGAAGAAGGGAAGAGACCCATAACACATGTGCAGAACAAAGGTGGGTTGCTTACCTAGCAAGAGCAGCAGGAGCAGTGAGAGAAAGATTGGAAATAAAAACAATGGGAGCAGTGGAAAGTTGGGAATGTGTTCTCTAGACAGTGAGCAGTATTTGATGATTTCTGAACAAAATGATGGCATGATGAATGCAGAGCAAAGCATGAGTTAAAAAGGTGAGAGACAAAAGGCAAAAAGTGGATACTGTTTGTGTGCCACCCAAACTCTTTTACCTTGGAAGTCACTACCCACCAGCTGCTGGGAGTGTTGGCTGCTAAAGGACCTCGGCAGCACCCTTTTCTTCAAAACTGTCTGTCCTCAGCCTAGCAAGATCCACTTCACTGAAGAGGTTAAATCTCCCTCCCCCATCAACCCATACAAGAGCTGCCTGACATGGGGGGTACAAAAGCCCCCTCTTGTGACTTGAGGAACATTACCTTTATGGACTAAGCTCCAGCTAGACTCTAGCTGAGGCCACATGCCCTGCCCAACTTCCTCACTCCCTTTCTCCTTTTCAGTGGATCCTGGTCTCAGGCTCTGCAGCTAGGGAACCTGACCAGAGAGGAGGCAGTTAGAGCCTGCTCTGTCTTCCTCTCCTTTGGTGGAAGAAAGACTCATATTAACAAGTAAATGACAACAGCTTTACCTGGACTCACCTAGAAAATAATCAGTGCACAGGAAAAGCAACCAGGGTATACATGGAATCCATCTAGATGTGAATTTGCTTTTCTGGGCTTCTTGTCTTTAATTTTTCAAATGAAATTCGTATGACATGTATGGGGGAAAGTTTATCCTTTGACCACTGTAGTCTGCACCAGAGATACAATGAAAAAGGAAAAAAAGAAATACTCTCTCTTATAATAGTAACCCACCAGAAACTCTGACTTTGCCCAACTGAAACTCCATCTGAGTTTCACAGCTTTGTCAATCATTAATTTACATTTCTCTCTCATCCAATGGGAAATAGCCCTGCTCCCTAAGAAACAAGAACAACGTAAATTTACATCTATGTAAACTGTGAAAGAAAAAAGGAGAAATAATATTTAATAATTCTGGGAAACCAAAAACACTATGTTTTCTTCTTTAAATGTAATAATCAGATTTCTCTTGCACCCTATCATAAATACCACTGTACCTTGTATTCTTGCAAATGCATTGATATAATCCATTATACCATTGTGGGACATTAAATATTGTTTGTGTATAGGAGAGATTTTCTGATTCTTGGGTCAAAAAATAAAAATCCTGGTGCTGCTTAGTATGATGATTATTTGTCACAAAAGAAAAATTCTGTCTGATGAACTTTCAGAGCACAGATTCTAATTTATGGTGAGGTCAAGAGGGAGAGGAAAGTGAGAAGAGAGGAGAAGGACGACCTATGGAAAAATATAAAGATGTAATGTCCAAACCACAAACTTTCAAGAGCTACCGTGGCTTACACTTTCTTTTCTTAATAAGAATCCTTTTGTTTTCATGAGAGATTTCCTTAAAATAATTTCTTCTAATATTCAATCTTTCTCTCTCTTTTCCTACATTGAAAATTACCTGATAGCCAATCCTCTCTTCCTACTATGTAGTTTGATAATAAATTTATGCTCAAAATGAATATCCTGCTTATGCAGTGGGATTGGGTGATTACTAGTAAAAATTCATAGAAATGTCAAAGAGATTGTTAAACTCAACAGCAGTGTTCTCAACTTGAGTAAGCTTAACCTGGAGAGACTGATGAACATATAGATTCCTGGGCCTCACCTCTTGCATCTTGGGTTCAGTTAAATCTGAAGACAGGCCAGGAATCCCACTTTAGCAAGCATGATGGGTGATTCTGTGCAAGTGTCTGCAGACCAGACCTTGAAAGCCACCACTAGAATGAATTCGTAGTCTGTGGACCATTTTCCATGTGGTTTATAATACCCCTTCTTCTAACCCTCTTTTCTAGCCCAGATGACTGTTCCTAAATTCCACACAAGGAGTCACCACATTTCTTGCTCTAAAACAATGATGCCTATCTTGAAATGTACTCCGATATAGAGTGCATCACCAGTCATCAGACAAAATGTGTCCCCTGAGTAATATATTACTGTCCTTGAATTATAGCCACCAACTTCCTCTAAATAGTTGCTGGCCCTTAAATTAGATCATATTATTTGGGAGATCAGACTTGGGACTCAGATAAGTTTTGAGAATAGACTCTCATCATTTATAATGATGCATTTAAAAATTGAGTAACCTTTGCCCAAATATACAATTAGCTAGGTATAAACTGCAAACCTGTTACTAACTTATTTTCCCTAGAAGTAATGAAGAAATACTCAGAAAAAGATATTTCATTTCCATTTGGAATAAGGCAATTCCTCTCCAGCATCATGTAGGATACATATTTGTGTATCAATACAGATGAGGCAAAACTCAGTTTCTCTTATTTGAGGCAGTTTCTTAAACATTTGAGGCCACTAAAACCAAAGTAGCAATGATAAAAATGAAAGACATAGACCTTGACACATTTAAAGATAAAGATAAATTAATATTAGATGCTCTCCAAAACACTGTCTGTCTCTGGAACAAGTAAAATTCAGCTGAAACACAAAAGGCTTGCATACTTGTGGGCTGTGTGGAAAAAGGTGCCATGGAGAAAGGTGCTATTTTTTTCTTAATTGAATGTAATCCAACAAAGATTTGGCAGACTACATATTTAAAAGGTTGGGAATGCTTGCAGAAATTGATTCATTCACACTGTTGTGAATCATTTAGCACACACTTCAGAGAGAGTTTAGCATCTTCGTCTCTGCCTCCCACTTCCTAAGAAAGGCTGTTAATCAAAATTAAGCCTCATAGATGCAGCCTTGGGAATGGACAAAGAGATGAGAATGAAGGCACACCATGTGGAATGATTTTCTTCCTCTCAGGGCAGCTTGGGTTTTTCTTTTTTCTTTGAGGATAGAAGGTTTAGTGCAGTAGTATCACATAAATTAATATATAGATTCTTAGACTGGGGTCATTATTATAGCTACACAAAAACAAAAGCAAGTCCTATCTTTAGGAAATGCTTTTGAATGTGCCTGAGTCAAAAAATATACTACCCATTTCACTTAAACACAGTTCCCCTCCAGATTGTAAGTTTATAGAGTAAAGGGGCACATTACCATAAATTATCTAAATGAAATAACTAAAAGCATTTATATTTGTAAAAATTTCATAATTATAAAAGAAAATTAAATGTCTTTCTTTAAAGAAAAATAATTTATATATAATTTTAATGAATTTTTAAAATAATAAATCTACCAACCCAGTGGTGGACTTTAGATCAGGACATTAGAGACAGACCATGTAAAAGCGAAAGTTCACACACACACACACACACACACATGAATAACTTTTAATAAGGTCAATACAATTTTCTTTCATTTCAAAAGTACCAGTAAATTTACCAGGACTTTAAAAATAAAAGTTGATAAATCTGTCAGTTAAGTAAAATATGCAAGTGACATATTGTTAATGATTAGGATTGATCAATGACGTTTACACAGAAGTAAAATAACCAAAAATATCATAGTTAAAGAAAATGCACAGAATAAATATGTATTTACTTCTCAGCAAATGAACAAAAACAAATGTAGGGTTTTATAAAAGCAAAGGAAGATGAGCCATCACAGTGAATGCGATCGTGTGAAGGGCACTAACCACACCTCACATGGAACTCCTCATTCATCATGCCACCACCACTATTCACAAAATTAAGCTCTTGGATATATGCCCTATCCCCAAAAAGGTCTTCTCCCACAAGTATTACAATATAATAATGAGCTTATCCATATTAACATCATATTCATCTAGGAAAAGAAGTAATAAGAAAGGAAAAGTGAGACAGGGAGATTAACTTTTCAAGTATCTGTGGTAATAGAGAACACACAAATAATCCAAGTAACAAATGACAGCTCATTTAAAGGTCACTTATATTTGTTTGTAAGATGCATAATACACTTACTGATATCCATTTTAATATATCACTTTGGTTGATATAAACAAAAGATAATGAAAGATAAATTTACTGCTTTGTCATTTGGCCTAAAGCAGAAATTGTGATCCTTAATTCTTTATCTTAAAACACTTCATGCCTTCAATATGTCAAATATTTTAAATTTAACTCCTAACCACCGTACTACTATCATTATTTTATAGATGATGAGGGAAGAGAGTGGGTAACATGCCTGGCTCTGCACATTCATATGCTGTCTCACCAGTCCTCGTTCTAAATTAAAGACTTGGGGGTCGGGGGGGAGAGACATCCAGTACGGTCATTATTTCATATTCATAACCTTTGGTCAAAGCTTCTGTTCTCAAGCCTTGGTCAAGTATCTTATTCTCTGTTTAAGTAGGTTACAAAAAGAAATTTTATAATATGGAACTTCTTTCTTTCTGTGTATAATAATTTTCATTTGTGTAAGAGTTTGTGAATAGAGATGTGAATGCTGAAAAAGCGATTTTTATAGACTTAGGAGGAATTTGTATGTTGTTTGATTTTAAACAGTGGTTCTCAACCCTGGCTGTACAATTAGAATTACCTGGAGAACTTTAAAAAATATCCTTGCCCAGGCCCCATCCCCTGAGATGCTGACTTAATGGGCTAGGGTAGGGTCCAGGCAATGATATTTTTTTTCAAAAGCTCCCCAGGTGACCCTAATGTGCAGCCAGGGCTGAGACCCACTGATTTAACAGCCTGGGTACTGCAGCCAAGGTATAACTACACAACAAGGCAGGAGAGTTGATTCCTAACCTCTGCTTTACAAGGAATTTACCCTCATAGGCAAGTGGATCTTAGCTTATAAGCAATAAAATGAGAATAATAGTATATTATGCACCAAAGCTAAAAAATTAAATTAGAAGGTTTTGTTATCCCTTCCAAGTAGGCATTGACCTGAAGCTCAAGGCACTTGTTTTGGTACTTTGGAGGAAGGAAAGTAGGACATGAGTACAAAAATGAAAAGATATTAGCACCAATTCTTAAAAAAAAAAAGAATCAGCATTCTCCATTTAGATGGGGAACAAATGTAGTTGATAAACACATATTAAAAGCTAGCTTAGAATAATTTTTGAAGTAAATTTTCTCAACATCTCATTTCTAATTCACATTTACTTTTATATAATTTAAGATCCCTGGAGGCAATAAAGTATTGTTATAAGATGGATAGATTCATCTTCCAACATATTAGGATAATGGCACTGCCCATATTTAGGCTTCAACCTTTACCTGAGAAATTTCTGCTAGGGAAAAAACCCTACTCTGAGAGACATGTGTCAAAACTTAATCATTTGACTTCACAAGTAAAAAGTTACAAAAAAATGTGATAGCAGACCACCATTTTCTTTTACTATTTAAATAAAAGAATTACAAATTGTGATTCAGAGCGTTTTAAATTCACTGATGCTTTTCAGGTTCTCAGTCACAGCACCGTGTTAACAGCAGTGTTGTGGATGTCGTACAGTAAAACTGGCAGATATTTCATCAACATCTTAAGTCCCTTTTTAACTCTGGTTGTTGGACTGGGTGACATGATAATCACGTTATATAGAGATTTGTTACATTTTGATATCAGGCAACATCCCTTGGCCTATATCCACATCTGTGATGTACCTGAGGTTTTCACTGAAAGCAAGACTAGTACAAGAGTGGTGAGGAGCTCAAACACAATACTTGACCTAAATACATTATGTAGCACTGGGTATCTGTTAAATAGGTCAGACTGGGCTCTTAAAAGTTATGCAAAACTTATTTCTGCCACACTGGAGATGTCACTAGTCGAACTGTATAAAAATCAGCTTTTTAGGCAGGAAGAAAATGCTCCTCATCACTGGGAGGAAAAAAACTCTTTTCCCATACATAAAATGTCTTAAATACTATCCTACGCTTGTCATGTGTCTTTAGGCCACAGAAAGTAATAAAAGCAATGAAGCTGATGAAACACCCAACAATTCCAGAACTCATTTGAGTGGATGAGAGTTCTGTGAGCACTGCCATAGAAATCCCTATTCTTCCAGCAAAAGTGAATGGGATTTTGAAGGTGCACAGGTTTCAGCTCCCAAACCAAAATGATGCACATTGTCACAGGATGTCACTGGATGATTGTTTTTAGCAATGATGAAACGTGGAAAGTTACAATTCATCAGTGCTAAGGTGGATCCACCCATACCTCCTCTCCTACTTTGGACAAAACTGTCTTGGTCTTGCTCAGTGTGACTTCATTAGTTGCCTTAAGTGTGCGGCACATTATTTTTAAAACATAAAAAATAAAAAATCAAGGCTCATAAAACTCTTTCCATATTCAAATCAATAATAAGTGATGGTGTTAAGGTTTCTGCATTAAAAACCTAGCCAACTGTTCTCAGAGTGTGGTGCCAGGGTCAGTAGCATCAATATTAATGGGGAAATTGTTTAAAAATCAAAGTTATAACCCACCCCATCTAGATATACTGAATCAGAAACTCTGGGGTTGGTGCTTTACCTGACCCACCAATTTGAGAACTCCTGAACTAAGCTAATAATGACTTAGCTCGAGAGTGGACAAAACAGTTCCAACTAAACAAAATAACTCTTAATTATCCTCAACAATTAGAGACAAGAACCAAGGTAAATTAAAGAACATCCCTAAACCTAACATTAGCCAACATAAACCTTTTCCTCCAAATAAACTTTTTATAAACAGTGGGCAATGTTTATAAGAGGTCTAAACCCTTTTTCAACTTGAACTTAAAACCTCTCCTGGGACTTCTCTGCTGCTAGAAAAATGAATTAAAGCAGTGGGCACAAGAAAAAAAAAATGTGAGGAAAATAAGGGCAAACTGCTCAGACTACTCACTAATCGCAGAGTTTAACCTTTAGGAATTGAAAAAAAAAAAAAATAGAGAGTTTAATAAGAAAGTTAATTCATAGTAAGGCGACATTTGTGGGCTCTTAAAAAAATTTCCTGAACAGTGAACCTATACAGGCACTAGGGAATTGAAATTTTCTAAATCCCCACAGATTTGTGAGCATAATAATATTCTCTGTTTGGATGTTTGGTTCTGATCAGTGGCTCTGACATGCTGAAAGAAAATTAGACGCTTCAGACTTCTCACTGAAGGACTGAGTTTTTACCTTTCACCTCATTATTCTCCACACAATCTTAGTAGGTTTAGTTTAATGTATTTGAGTTCCATTTCCAAGAGCACAGACTCTTATGATTTTACATGATTGAAAGACATTCATTAAAGAAACAGGAAATGAAGTGTATGCAAATTTGAAGCAAGCTAATAAATTTCTTTAAAGGAAAAAAAAAAAATCCTATCTGTTCCCAGTAACACACTAAAAACAAAACTCAGAGCAAAACAGATCACAGCTGCTCAACTAAACTGTAATACGCTCTGGGAAACAGCATCCACCTTATCCCGTACACCTGTTTGCCAACAGTCAGCAGCGAAATCTGCATGAAGAAATTCAAAGGCAAAAGGTAAACAAGCTTCTTCATTTTGCATTATCACACTCGACTTTCAAACAGGTTTTTACTACTAGTTTCTTGCTGATATACTGAACTTCACGGAGGTTAGTCACATATTGCAGGTAGCTTTCGAGTCAAATTCAGTTCCTCCAGGACAAGTGATTATTCTTTTCTCTCTGACCTAGTGAAGGCAACAATGTTCCACACATACAGTATTTCTGCCCTAAAGGCATTTATATCCCATCACCTTACCTCCTAATGCTCATAATAATGCTAGGCAAAGTGACAAAAATAAGTCTGCCCTTACTTTGCATATCGAAAACAAAATACATACAATGCTGTTGCTGCTTTTATTGCTTTGTTATTTCATCATTATTCACCACAGTTCTTTGCTTTCATTTGCAGAGTTTGGGTTTTAATGTAATGGCCATTCAATAAAAATGTTGCTTTTAAGGGTTTGCATATCATCCCATTTTCTCTTCAACCCTTCAGCAACCATATGGCAAGCAATCAGGTCTGCAATCACTAGGTCCATATTATGTAGAGCATGATTTCAGCATTATGCTATTACCCATCTGTTTCTGTAGAAAAAGACATGAACCCGTGTATAAGAGGTCAGTGGTTTCATTGCACACCGTATTCCAGAAATCTATCTCTGTTCACTTGAGATCACTTTTGTGATTTACTCTTCTTTCCAGTCCAGACTTTCTCTCTCTCTCTTTTTTTTTTAAAGAAATACTATCAGCACAATTTGTCTATCTGCCTATCCTACAAAATTATTTGTAACTGTCAGAGTAGACACGTAAACTTTCTTACAGATATTTATCCAGAGATTCTGCACTTTATAAAAAATGTAGGTGGTGGAAAGAGGAGAAATCAATCTCACCTGATTTTACATTTTTAACTGTCTACACAATAAAGATGACAGAATTTTCAGGGAGAAGCAGGCACAGAGGAAGAGAGAAAGTCAGGGTTCCTGCCTCAAATTTGAGGATCCCAGCACCAACCTCGACTAATTCTTCTGGGCTCAAGGAAAGATTGCCATACATAAATCTATATACCTATGTCTGTATTTTATATGCCAGCCCTGTGGGTTCACATGCATGATCTTTGAATAGCAGATTCAATTTTGAGTGCTGAATATTAATTCAATGGAATGCCTACTTGGATGTTTCATAAACAGAGCACTTATAATGAACTTCAGATGAAATCAACTACACCTATGAAATGACTCGAAGTTTGAAATTCTACATATTTTAATAAGCAATGACTTTGTTAGGTAAAACTTGTTACAAAACAATTTCACTGTTTTCTATACTATTTAGATTTTTATGGGCCTGAAATTGATTTAGGACGCAGGGCAGGAACACACCCAATGGGTATGAAGCCTGAGGCACAGAATCTTTTGCAAAATCTAGTGGGGCCATCAGGAGTGTTTTAGAGCAGAAGTGCTTTTCTGTCTCATCCACTGGTTCTCAAACCTGGTTGAATGTTGGAATCAGCCAGAGAGGTTTAAAAAAATCTTGATACCTGGGTCTAAATCCCAGAGATTCTGACTTAATTAACCTGGGGTATGGCATGGACAATTGGATTTTTAAAAGCTCCTCAGATGTTTCTACTGTGCAGCTCAGACTGAGAACCTCTGGTCCAACAAGATATAATCAAATAAAAATCATCTTCATTTCATCACTGAAAAAATACAATGACAGGGTAGGGTGTAAATACTATAAAAATTAATGAAAACTGTAAAATGTTCAAGATATAACAAGGCAAAAATTACAGGCTGCCAAGCATCAATTATAAAATAAATGCTATTCAACAATGGAGATAATAATACTGGAGAGACTTCTATATATATTTGGCCTACAGTTTTATCTACAGCTTTTAAGAAACTTGAATGTCATAGAACATACATAAACAATGTTAAGGCTGAAACTTTAGTAAAATGCTGACAAATTTAATTAAAATCTGACATTTAATAAAGATCATTACAATGTAATAATTAGAAAAAATAAAGCCAAATTATGTGGTATTTATTATGTCCATACTAATAATTATTCAGAATAAAATTATACAGGAAAGGCTATATGTCACTTCTATAGATAACTCCTATGACCATAAATGTAAAGTTTTGACATGTGTTATATTTTGAAATTGATATTCCCTTTCTAAAACCTCACTTGTATGCATTTATTTATGTATTATGTATGTATGTATGTATGTATGTATGTATGTATGTATGTAAGTAAGTAAGTAAGTATGTATTTCACCCATATTTCACCCATACCCTTATCTCACCCCCTTTGACAACCATCAGTCTATTCTCTCTCTATATAGGCCTGTTTCTGGTTTGTTCTGTTTAAAATCAATGTTCTTAGAGGAAAATACTTTGGAAAACAAAACTGAATTATTCACAAGTTTTAAAAAGATATTTTCAATTACATTAATGTTTAACACAATTGGCTACAAGCAAGAAAATCTAAAATTAAGGCTGACTCCCAGAACTTAACTCACAGAACTGAGCAGGAAATAGATGAATACATGGCAAGTAGTTTATATCAAGGCTGTTGGGAGTCTTTTTGAAAAACACCCTCCCACCCTGCCAACCCGCTTGCAAACAAATAAATAAGAAAAATATAGCAACCCTTCCTGTGCTTCCTAGCAATCAGAGAAAGAGAGGAACATATAATTTATATAAGCTTTATTATCATAAAGAGAGCACAACAGTTCTTCAAATTAGACAAAAATTTTCCTGGCATTAAATTTTGGAAGGCTGTCTTATGGGGATATTATACATGCTATACATTATATAGCATGATGCCCAGCACCTTCAATAACCTTTGTACTACAGAAGAAGACATGGGCACTAGACCTCTGTGCATGGATTTTGTGTACCCTCCTCTCCCATGGCTTCTTTTTCTTCTCCATCTTTTCTCTTCACCTTTATTTCTAACAGTGTCATTATTATCTTTGTTGTTGCTATTATTATTCTCTTTAAAGTATTGTATTATATATATTTTATAAACCATCTTAAATCTTTTGGGTAACAACACCAGGTATAGAAAGCAAATAGTTTTTAAAGACTTCATTAAGAAGTGTTGATCAATCAGGTTCAGAATCCAATACTTAGTCAAAACTCTAGCAAATCAAGGCAAGATTTCTGGTAATTCATGAACTTCTGTGATCTAAGTCTCAGTCTAGTGACAGAACAGTTTTAGATTCCAAGACATTTTATTTTATTTTTTTAACTTTAATGTGCATATGAGTCACCTGTTAAAGATGAGGATTCTGATGGAGCAGTTCTGGAGTTAGGTCTGAGGTTCTGCATTTGTAACTTCCAAGGTGATGCTAATGCTGCTAGTCTGCAGGTAAAACTTTGGATAGCAAGGATGAATAGCCAATGACTATTAGAGGTTGTACTCTCTAATCAGGGCACAAGTATTCTACGTTGCTAACTAGAAGCCTGGAAAACCAAGTAAGCAGTTAGAAAGGGTTCGTTTCATTGAGAAAATTGTGAAACCTAGCAATATTCTCTCCACATGCAAGTGGACCACTTATTTGTGCATGCTCTCAGGCTAGGCTATTTGTGAAAGCGGTTCTCTGACTCAAATCTCACTTATTTAGTGTGCCTGACTGCTAATTGATGTTTGCAAATTTTGCCTCTAGTCAACTGAGATAGTAAGCATCTTAAGGGCAAAAACTATGTTTATACATTTTTGTTATCCTCCACTTCTCCCATCTAGTAGTACTTACAGATGTTTCAGAAATATGTGTTGGTTGTGAATAAGTAGTTGGTCAACAACCAAAACAATGATATGGCCCTACCACTGGTGAGTCACGAGCAGTATTCAGACTTGCAATACATTAAAAACTTAAATGTCAAAACATTTAAGGATAGAGACTGAGTAAAACTGGCAGCATATAGTTGACAAAAGCCACATCATATTGGAATTTCATTATCTATGAATCTTGCTCAAAAAGCCATCCATTCATTTATGAATTCATTAAACATTTATTGAGCACCTCGGTCTGTTGAAGTTGATAAGGCTGACAAATAATTATAATCCAAAAAGAATAAGGATAAACTAAATGCTCTGTGTTAGTCTAGGTCCTCTAAGAAAAAGATGCTAAGAGGGGACCAGAGGAGAGGATGGGGGAGCCCTCAGACCTTGATGAAGTCTTATCAAGAGGGAAAAGTGGGGAACCCCTACATTGGTAGAAGCTTCCTAGACTGCCCTGCTAAAAAGGCTCAGTGAGTCAGAGGGGAGTCCTTGTGCTAAAGTCAGCTGTTAGAGGAGATTCAACTGACCCAGGAACAGGCCTGATTTAGCATGCCACCAAGCTCAGTGACTGGCTGAGCCATGTAGGAGGCATGGCCTTGGAGCAAATTCAGAAGTGGATTTCAGAGCACAGCATCTGGAGACCTTGGTCAATTACACTTCCTGTAGTTGGAGGTATGCATGTACAACCCAATGGCTGCCACAGGCACTGTACAGATTTAATACCCATATGAAGCTACTAATGGACTTCTGACACATTCAGATGTGTGAGAAGATATAAAGAATGTTCTAATTTGACACCCTCACACAGAACATAGTGGAAGTGTAAACATCATATCATTAAATATGTCCGTAATAGTAAATGTGCTCAATAAAACCATATGTACCTCAATGTAAAGGAAATATATTAACATGCTATGCATTAACAAATTTCTCTGTTTAGGTAAATTATAGAATCTGAGATTCACAAGCCTGTTTTTAGGTACTATAGGGATCTAGCAATGTAAAAATACATACACGTACCTTAAACCAAGTTAAATACTTAACTCCGAATCATTTTTACCTGATTTTTTCTTTAAACTATAAAGTCAATTATAATCCTTTATTTATTTTATAGAAGTGGTATTTTACTTGTATTCACATATGTTTAAAATTGTGCAATAAAATTTTTGTATAAATTTTAAATAGACTCAAAGCTGGAAGAATTTAAGATGTATTTTACTTTATTCATTATTTTTAGAATAAGAAACATAGTTGGTAATAATAATTTTCTTTATATATATCTGCCAATTGAGTCAGGGTATCTTTACTATCTTTAAAATAAACCTATAATGAATTGATTATAAAGTCTTTTTGTTAGTTGACATCTGGTAAAAATTAGTAGTTTTATTTTTCTATTTCTTCTAAAAATCTTTTGTATATAAGTCAATATTCTATTTTTTTGGCAAAAATAATGTATAATTCCACACTATCTGATCACAATTTCCCAGTTCAGTATTAAATGCAGTAGGGGACATTTTAACTTCGATTTGTTATACCAATCAAATTTTATAATCCATTTCATTTGGTTGCCTGCATCACCATTCTGTGGCCAGCCATGAAGCAGCTTCCCCTGAGTATAGATGTGATTGCCCAGTTTGATGTTCAAAAGAGTCTGGATGAGCATATTTTCGGTCCCTTGGATTGTCCATTCTCATGCCCAAGGAGGTACACGGCAGGTTAGGAGGGCATTGTCATAGCTAAACTGTTTGATCCCTGCTGCTGTTTCCCAAAGATATAGAAATAAAAGATGCCTGTGGCTCCTCTATTATTCCATTTTGTCTTGTTTTAAATGTGATGGCCTAACCTTTCACACAAGCAGCAGGGAACTTTGAACTTTTCAGAATTCATTTAAAAATATTCAGCTCAGAATTTGTTAATGATATAAAACTAAGTCACTCCAGAATTTACCATGGATTTGCAAAATATGAAATAATTTACAAGACTAAAAGAATCTTTTTGTTCTAAACATGAGAATAAAATTTCAAGAGGAAAAAAAAACCTCTCAAATAAGATCTCAAGATATTTCAGTCAGAACTGGAGAAAGCTTATGTCAAAACTCAATTCTTATGGGAAGAGGTCAAACTCCAGAGCTAGGAGAAATCTGACACGTTTTTCTGTGATTAGGTCACGTGAGAAGGCTTGGGGTAAGGGAGACAGAGGAAAGTTATAAGAACTGTTACATCCTTGCTATTAATGAATGTTTATACATATATATTTATACATACATACATGCATATTACATACATACATGTATATACACATCATACATACATATAGGAGTATGTATATTTCATAACAATCACATTGGAATGAGGTCTTATCCAACATCCTGTACTCAACATAATTAAACATCTCAGAAGGCGGACTAGGAAACCAAATGATCTTAGCAATAAGATTATAAAGCCTCCCATTTCAATACACCAAGTGCAAATAGGGCTCCTGAAATAACGAGGGAAAGAAAAAAAAGAAACCAGAGAAGATAATACTTAGGGGCAACAACCCCAAAATGAATTATTGTTTCTTGGAAGAGAGATTCACATTTAATTAGCATTATTACATTTTTATAACATATTGAAACAAAATGAAAAAGCAACTAAAAGTTAAGCTAAAGAGATTCTCAAGTACCAATCAATATGATTATAATCTAATTTGTTATATCAAATTTTATTGTTCCATACTCATGTAAAATAACCACGCCAGAATTTTGCTCAAAAAAGTAAGATGTCATATTTATTTAAGGGTTTTCCAGATTACAACCATATAAGTCCCTGAAAATGCTCTTAAACTTTTGAAAATAACTAACACCCATGGCACTTTTTAAAACTGACTGAAATGATTAAATAACAACAACTGTACAACAGCAGCAACAAAACATTCCTCTTAATAAAAATCCTTCCTGGACTTTGACTACCTATATACAGAAGATGGCAAATATATGCCATATCTGTTGTCATTCCACTCTTCTACCATCATGGCATACATTGATGATGAATAAGGAGACCTGCAGATAATCTCAGACTTATCTCTGAAGCCCCAATACAACACCAGAAGCAACCATTGCCAATCAATAGGATTTGGCAGGTGATTTGAAACCTCTTTGCCACTGCAGACTTAAAGCATGTATTCTCTGGAATTTTTAATTTAGTATTTGTTTATATGCCTCTTTATATTATTCTGTGTGTGTGCACATGAACACGTGTGTGTATGAAAGGATGAAAGTCTCAAATGTCGAAATTCATTATAAATTCTATGAGGGCAGAGACCATGATTTTACTCCTCTAGCTGGCATACCCTTGGGGACCTAGCACAATGCTTGGCTCATATTTGTTCATCAATATATGTTTGTTGACTTTTTATTAAAAGCAAAACAAAACAAAACCTTATGTCTGCCATTTAAGTTCTCACTATGTTTGTCCCTATTTGCTTGTTTGATTACAGCGATATAATATGACCCAACTGAAATAAGAATTAAAACTATGACACCTTGAAATAACTGAGTATAGAAACATTGGTCCACAATCTCCCACCTGCAACTCTGAAAACAAAAAGCTCTAAAAGATTTCTCATAATTCATGTGGCAGCAAGACCAGACCTGAACTAATTTCAAGGAGAGTATTTCCAGTCTTTATTTATCCCACTCAGTGTGAATATTCATACACTGCAAAGAAGAAATATGAATTTGCTTGATTATAGGGTATTGCCTCGGACCTAACTGGAGGTATTATATAATCTGTGGTATATGCATCATACTACCTTTCTAAAACAGAACATTTCTGAATGCAGAAATATATCTTCCCCAAGGGCTTTCGATAAAGGATTGCAAAGCTGCATGTTTGGACTTCTTGCAAGTCAGTCCCTGACCTATTTCACAAATGAGCTATGTCAGTTAGTCTAATCACATAATTTTTAAAGAGACATTCAGAAGAGACAATGCTAAACAAATCAACTTTTATGCCATATCAGATTTTTCCATATTTTAGAGTGTTGAGGAGATGACAAATCTAGACTGTTGATCCCTTTACATTGGGATTCATATTTCCCACCATCTGCTCTTCAAGGCCTCTTCAATCTATGTACAGCCACTGGGAATTTCACACTCCCTCTACTGGATTTGCAGAATAAATCCCATATTAAAGCCTGATTAAATTATATCAGGATTTCATTTGACCCACAGTGTTTCTAAACATATATAACAACGCACTGTATCTCAATATGTTTCTCTTGTTAATGGTCCCTCGATGACCTGGCTTCGTTGAAAAATTAATATATACAAATGAAAGAAATGCCTTTTCATAAACTATTTTGAATGTCATAAATATTAAAAGAAACTTATTTGAGCCCTGCAAAATGCAAAGGAAGAAAACGAATCGAAAACATGATTTTCACTTTTTAAGAAATAGACAAATAACATACAAAGGTATTTAACAGGGTCCCTTTAAGCTTGCAGCATTATTTACTCAGCCTTTGCCAAATGCTTTCCTTTTTCGTGAGTTTGCCACCTCCCAGCAATGTAGTTTATTGTCGTGTGTGATGGGTAACAGACCTGTTTGTGCTGTCACAATGGCCAATAAAACTGAGCTGGAGACTCTTCATTTTAAACCTAAAATAAATAACTAGATTTCATTTAAACCTCCCTGTGTGAAGTGCCGCAATCTTCCCATAGTCTTCACTTTAGCTGCTTTTAATGCCCAACTACTTAGGAATCACAAGAGTGTTGGAGTGTTTAGTGACTCTGATCCTCCCATCAGTAAACTGATCCGGTGATAAAATGGAAAGGGCCTGATACTATTTGCATTTTTACTCAGTTTAGTCACAGATCACAAAATAAATTAGTAAATTGAGCAACAAGGCTTCCCATTTGAAAAACCCTAACGTTTGAAGTAATCATCTATGCTTAAATTCACAAATCCCTAAAAACGTAATAATTTCCCTGTCAACTAATGAAAATAACAGCGCTACAGCATCCATTTAAAACCCCCTCCATGCCAAAGGCCTTGGGCTGTGTTTGAATTTGGAAATTATGGAAAAAAAAAAAATCCCATAAGATAGAATAGGTTATACAGGTGAATTTTCTAGACATCCTCCCTCGTTCAAATATTTGGGACATTAGATGAAAATAGAGGAGGAATTGAGAAGAGAAATCTGATAACCCAGCATATTAACTAGTAGTCAAATGCACTCAAAAATAAATGGCCACTGAAATAATGTCACATGTAAAGTCTCTCAAGCCATGAGAAAATCAGGCTCAGATGCTTTGGCCAATATGACAGCACAAACAGGTTTGCTTTCCATCATCCCAAACAAAAAATTCCACTGCTTAGAGATAGCAAGCTCATGTCAAATGCTACAAGATTTCAAGCTCAAAATATGATTGTTCTCCAACAGAAGCTAGAGTGACTTACAAGGAAACTAGCTCACATTCTCAGTTCGAAGTACAAAATTTAGCAAGGGACTTTGGAGCAAAGACTACATTACTGAGAAATATGCAAGAGTTTTCCTGTCTACACAGTGCTTTGGGAAAGGTTTCATCTCACAGTGGCCTTCCTCCAGGAAATATTTAGCTTCCCTATCTTAGGATAGATAAAGAAGATGTCACTACCACTGAGATTTTAAATGGCATTCTGGGAAATTTAGGTTTGTAAATCTTGAAACCAGAGCTCCAAAAGTTTGGTTCTTTCTATGAGAGGGATCTTGAGTGGAATCAAATTCAGACATCTGTGATAAGAAAGCCCACACTATGCCTTTGTACCATCTAAACTGAATTAATTATAATACACAGTAGCAACAAGCACAAAAGCCCTGGGTTTGCCCCCAGATTATACAATATCTTTATCAACATCACTGCAGAATGAAAGGCACAGATTTGAGTCTTTTTAATAATGGTATTAGATAACCAATTCGAGATAATGGGAAAAGGAAGCTAAACAAAAGGGAGAGAAAAAGGTCAATACCTAAACTATTTGATTTTGGAATGTCCAAGCTTTTGTTTCACCTAAAATCACTGAATATTAGAAGCAAGTCAGTAATAAACTTCATCAACCTAAATCCAAATATTAGGCAGAACTATTTTGCTCTCATTGTGCTTAATTTCTACCAATAGTTGTAAATTATCGAACATGCCATAGGGAACAAGTTATCTGATCTAATAAATATAATACTAAGGCTGCCATAAGCACAAATGACTAAATAGCTCATAGTTTTATTGATAACCATTTTGTTTTTAATAACTACAGGTTTAAAATATAATTTGCTGTTGATTTTTTTAAAGAGTACTCAGATTAAAAATAAATAAATCATAGTAGCAATGTAACCCTAGGGATATATTCTCATATGGTGAGATATTTTCTTTATGTGTCATAACAATAAAGATGAAAAAACTACCATTCCTTGAGTTTCAAACATACTTTCTGAAATGTAGTATAACTCTACATTATTTCTACCAAAGGGTACGAAAAAGAAAAAACAAAACAAAACAAAAAAATTCCTATTTGATTCATCATAACACATTCCTTCTTGATGCTAATCTCATTTCTTCATTGTGATACTCTACAATAATAGTGGTCATCTAACTACTGTTAATCCTTTTAGCAAGCACTAATAATTATGCATTAGTACAAATAACATTAAAGCCTTTTTTCAAATAATTACATATATAATGGATGTGTCTTTTAAAAGTTGTTTACAGCTAATTAACCAATGAATAATTGTTTTCTCTTCCTGAAATAGGGAAAGCATTTCTTGGAGTCACAGTTAAAAATGCTTTTTTTCCAGTTTTACAGATGTTGTTAGCAATTAAAACTGTTAAAACACTATTAAAAAGAAATTCTTGTATTAAAGGGCTTACTCATTCCAGTTGTTGTCGTTTCTCAGCTACTGCATCTTTTAAAAATCATTTCCAGTTTGAAAGGGCACTGGTGGCCCGAACACAGCAGACCCTTTTCTAAATATTTCAGACCCTTTGGTATCACAACACCGTGTGCTTGTTGCTATATGACTAGTTTAATTGTGGGCTGTAATAAAGGTCATAATTAATATCCCAACACAGACACTAACAAACAATTTTAAATTGCCAGCATAATCAAATGATGCAAACATCTATGAGCTACAAAAGTTCATTGCCGCAACTGACAATTTCTTAATTGTATTCAGTCATTCATGGAAATTTTATTAACATCGAACTGATGTATCCTGCCCTTACTCTGTCACAACACCAGGGATCTAATTTCATTATTTTCCACAAGATTTGCTTGACTACTGCCATGATTCTAATATTGCTTTAGTCCAGATGTTTATGCTATTTAAATTAGGAAGAAAAGGCTTTTGGGTAAACACAATTAAAGAAGTTTTTTTTCGAATTTAGTTTAACAAACTTCTTTTAATTAATGCATATAGCTGCAATGTTGAGGCTTTTTCACTGGCTTTATATTCATTTCCTACTGTGTGTAACATACATTGAGTGTACAGCTATAGCTAAATATAATCACCTTTTAATTTTTCACTTACATCTGAGCGCTCATTAAAGTGAAAAATATAAGCACACAACTTTTAACTTTAATCAATCTCATGTGCGTGTGTGTGTGCGTGTGCATGTACATTTAACTTTTATACATATACACATACACATCACGAATACAGAAATATCTATATATAGGAGAAGATTCTGGACAATTTTCTCTAACATTTGGTCACCTGCAGAATCCCTTTTTTCATAATAACCCCATAGTAGTAAGTATACATAACAACCCCCCACACATGCACACACACAATATTCTCTAAACTGAATGGTATTTTCAATGAATTGGGAAGCATTTTAAAAACAACAACAAAAACCTCTGTTAATAGATTATTGGTGCAATTTATTTGCATGGGGTGCTTCTGGAACTCGTATGTCCATCTCATAGGAGCTGAGTTCTAATAAATAAGATCTTAATTCTCTTAGTCAATCATTTTCATTCTTTGGTTTCTTCATTTAAGTTATTATAGTAACTCGAAAATGCTGGCACACTGTTTAATAACGGGAAGCTAATAAATTTATATCACTTTTGTAGAAAGTATTATTGGTCAAAATCAATGTATTGCTAATGGATACTCTTGTACCTCAACTCTAATGTTATTCTAAGAGTTAAAACATCAGGTAAATCATTAAGTTGACTTCCAAGGAAGGCCATCTTCTATTTAACATTGTATGCAGATGTTATAGAATGCATCATGAAAGTCTCAGCCCCTTCAATATTTTTTAAACCAACAAATTCGTCTTAGAATCAGGCAATCGGAAGAAACCACAGTGTTTTCATGCAAACAGAGCCTCAAAAATACTTTAAAATCATCTGCAAGAATGCCAGTGACAAGAATTTCAAGCTTACCTTGTTGTAATATCTTATTTCAATTCTGATATCAGCACAATCAATTATACAACTCCAACTGACTGATGAAACTCCCCCAAGTATATCTGAGCAAAAACAATAAAATTTCCTCTAAGATCTAAGCTTGAAATGTCTCAATATTTCACGAGCGCGGGGATATTTACAAACAACTGCAACATCTGCTATCACTCTGAAATCATGCCTGCTTCCATTTATCTGGAAGAGGTTAGCATTTTCTTAATCCAGAAAATCTTTTCCCCACCAGGAGTTTAGAAGAAGC